>BSBM01000614.1:1317500-1917500 GCA_027924585.1 Larix kaempferi | reverse complement strand
GAAGTTAATTTGTAATACATTATCTGTTTAGCCAATGTTAGTAGTAAGTAAAAAAAAAATTTTTTTTACTATGTTTAGGGACATTACAAGTGGTATAAGAGCTCAGCTACAATACTAAGTGACCTACTGGGCTCATTACAGGAAACACATCCACTACAGATACTTATAAATAAAAAACATACATTAATTTTATTTTATATGTGGATATGAACTAACAGATTTTTGTTCGTAAGATTGATATGACAATGCAGGTACAATAATAGTCTGAGTGTGAATAAAGAAAAAGACAGCAGCATACATGGGAATTTGAACTCCCCACCACAAGAGCAAGAAATCGTGGTGGAATTAAACTCGGATTTAATGAAATCAATATAGCAGTTGCAAAATGAGTTCCAGAGTTTCAAGGATGATAATATGCAGGAAATACGGGAACATCAAGCCATAAATGAAGCTCTACTTCAGAGCTTAATAGGGGCAAGGTCCCATGGACAGTCCACCCAATCAACAAACAAAACCAAGGAAAACAATTGTCACACAAAAAGTTCCAACAGTCGTACAAAGGACATGTAGGAAGAACACATACCTGATTATATGGAAGAAGACTGTAAAAGCTCCTCCAATGAGGATGACTCACTTTCCCATTGCAAGAAAAGGAAGAAGAATGATGACAGTCTACAAGGGGAATTCAGGAAAATTAGGGAATTCAAGAAAATCAAAGCCCCAACATATGATGGATACATAAATACCAGGGAAAAGGCTAAGGAATGGTTGTTAGGGATGACCAAGTATTTCAAAGTCCATAACTATTCCAATGAGATGCAAGCCTGACTAGCCATTTACAACCTAAATGGTAAAGTGGCTAGATGGTGGAGAGATTTGAAACACACCAAAGGGAAGGAAATGAGGGACATAAAATGGGATGCTTTCAACAAAATATTTCAGGACAAATACATGTCTGAAATATTCTTTGATGAGAAGATCAAAGAATTCCATGAATTAAAAATGGGCTCCCTAACCATGGAAGCTTTCATCAACAGATTTTTTGATTTGCTGCACTATGTTCCTTACATAAAGTATGAAAAAGTCAAAATACAACAATTCTTGGGATTTCTACCACCAAATTTTAGAGAGAATATTGAATTTGGCATGCCCAAAACCTTAGATGTGACTTTACGCAAAGAAAGACTTTGTTATGTGTTAAATTTTCAGAATTTACCTCAATTTGATCTGGGATCTTAACTGAGAGAACATGTATAGCATATCTACAACATATCAATCATGGACACAATAATGCAAGCACACAAGAGACACAGATTTTACTTGGGGAAAACCATAAAGGTGAAAAACCCTAATAACTTCCTCAGAGATGGATAGAGCAATGATACAACCAGAATACAAGAGATAGTCTTCTCCTAACAGCAGAGCCTCCTCCTCCACAAGTGCGCCACTATCCACAGTGTGAGTGAGAGAATAGAATGTGTAAAATGAGAGAGACACACTCTCTATTTATACACTAACTTGACTTGACCTTTACTCAACTAGGTTGGCCTCAACTTAACCACTTAACATAATGCTGACTGGGCCGACCCCCACTAGGGTGGTCTAATAACCCTTTCACCCACATGGCCGACCCCCAATAGGATGGTCTAATAACCCTTTGACCCACATGAATTATATAGGGCCGACCCCAACAAGGTGGTGTAATAACCCATCAAGTATAAGTTACGACACTTACAATATAAATGACGACACTTCCATATAGAGAAATAATAACATCTCTATAGGAATACAACATACATATATGTGAAATACATTCTGAATTTACATATACATCAACACTCCCTCTTAACTAGGAAGGTATTTCTCAACACAGGTCTTCTAGCACAAGTCTTCTTCTCTGGATCATCGTCACTGGGTAATTGTCATTGAGTCATCATCATCATCACTACTGCTGCTATCTCAATCAATCTATGAATCTACTCATCATAGGAAGTTCTACAGAGCTAGTCCTTTTTCATACTGGATGTAGGCCCACCACCTGTAGGTCTTCGTCATCACTGTCCATACTTTGGAAACCTCAGGACTTATTACGTGCATCACAAAACTTCGAAAGAGCATCCTAGGATGTTATGAGCACACGGCTCTACCTATAGGATCTCCTAGGGCCATATTATATGTGACCTCACCACAAAACCTCGCAAGAGCATCCCAGGCTGTTACAAGCACACAGTTCTACCTATAGGATCTCCCAGGGACAGATTATATGTGGTCACCACGAAACCTCGCAAGAGCATCCCAGGATGTTACGAGCACACAGCTCTACCTATAGGATCTCCCAGGGACAGATTATATGTGGTCATGGAAAAACCTCGCAAGAGAATCCCAGGACTTATTATATGCCATAGGACAAAACCTCGAAAGAGCATCAGCAAGATATCCTAGGGCCAAATTATATGCCATAGGAAACACCTCGAAAGACTATCTGCAGATCTCCAAGGTCCAAATTATATGTCCTCCCAGAGCAAAACCTCGAAAGAGCATTTGCTAGATATCTCAGGGCCATATTACATGCCATAGGAAAAACCTCAAAAGACTATCTACAAATATCCCAGGGCCAAATTATATGCTCATCTGCACAACCTGATCCACGGCCATAGAGTATCAACCTGATACTCACCATACATCATCCTGATGTACACATGATCATCCTGATCATCATCACTGCAACATCCTACTACATATCATCTGGAGCGACATCCTGAAGCTTGTCATCCATGATCATCCTGATCATACAATGCATCTACCTGATGCATACCAAGTATCTACCTGATACATATCATCATACATGATCCACCTGATCATACATGATACATATCAACATACATGATCTACCTAATCATACAATGTATCCACTTAATACATATATAGATACATGGTCCAAGCATCCAACATGATGCTTATACAAAATACATACAAATGATCCAACCGATCACATCCAACATCCAACATGATGCGTACATTCATATACATATAAATGTTCCAACTGATCATATCCAACATCCAACATGATGCGTACATACATATACGTATAAATGATCCAACTGATCATACCCAGCATCCAACATGATGCGTACATACATATACATGATCCAACTGATCATATCTAGCATCCTCCTGATGCATATACAGAGCAGTAACTGGAGCATCATCCTGATGCACATCATCCAGCGCTTACATCCACAGCCATGTGAAGGATCCTCCTTCCAACATGCTTGGAATGGATTCTGCAAATGTGTCCATCACTTTTTCCTCGAAGTGTCATCAATCTGAAGAACACCCAGCCTCTCCTTGAAGTACTTGAAATTCACCCTGGCTAGTGGCTTCATCAGCACATCTGCAATCTGCTTTTCCATCGCAATATATAGGAGCTTCACAGCTCCTCTCTGCACCATATCCCTGATATAGTGATATTTGATCTCTATGTGTTTCGACCTGTCATGAAACACTGGGTTCTCGGATAGCTTCAGACAACTCTGGTTATCACAAAAGATACCAGTAGCATCCAACGAAAGATCAAATAACTCAGACAGCAGCTTCCGTAGCCATACTACCTCACAACTACCTGAACAGTCTGCAACATACTCTACCTCAGCTGTACTTAGTGCTATGCAGGACTGCTTCCTGCTAAACTAAGAGATCACACCTGATCCCATACTGAAGCAGCACCCAGATGTGCTCTTCCTATATGCAGCACTGCCAGCCCAATCTGAATCAACATAACCCTGCAGGTTAAACTTTGATTCTCTTCATACTTGAGCCCATAATCCACTGTACCCTTCAGGTACCTCATAACATGCTTTACAGCAACCAGGTGAACACTCCTCGGATCCGTCAGGAACTGGCTCAATGTGTTCACTGCAAAGCAAATATCTCGTCTAGTGTTTGTCAGGTACATCAAGGACCCAATCATCTGACGATACATAGTGATCTCAACTGGCTCAGATGAAGCATCACACGGAAGCTTCAGGTTCGATGCCATAGCCTCGCAGTCCATCATCCCGAACCTCTTCAGGATATCTGCTGCATACTTCCCTTGTCCAAGGAAGATTCCATCTGCACTCTGCCACACCTCCATGCCAAGAAAGTAGTGCATCATACCTAAGTTCTTCATCTCTAACTTGGCAGCAAGCTTCCGCTACATGTTAGCAATCAATGTATCTTCACTTGTAATAAACAAGTCATCCACATACAAAAGTAGCATCACTGGACATCCTTCGTCAACCTTGAAGTAAAGGTTGGAATCTGCTTTACTCTTGGTAAAGCAAAAACTGGATAGAAAGATGTCTATGCTACCATACCAAGTTCTGCACATATATGACTCCCTGTCACGTGTCTCAGAACCAAGTGGCTGCTCCACATACACTTCTTCTTCAACTACACCATTCAAGAAAGCTATCTTGAAATCCATCTGGTGTATCTTCTATTTCATCACTTTTATATTTCTCTATGCTACCATCTACAACATGCTTAATCTGATAGATCCTTATGGAAGTCATAACAAACTTCACTTTAGGTCTTGGGATTGCATCCCAAACATCATACTTCATGATCGATGGATCATGGCATTCTTCCCATATCCTGGGAACTTCAATATCTTCAATAGATAATTTTGTTGCTGAACAAATGTTGTAGTCCTTCTTTTGTAGGTGAAGGTATACGATCTTTCCTCCAAGACAAGTAAAATTGCATGATTAGAAAACATCTCATAGTTTTCAGATCAAATTCTTACACATAAAGAAATATGTCATACAGTCATGCAATTATCTTAGCCAATGCTTCAATACAACATTTATCCATATTCCGTAACTTTCTAGATGCCTTCCAATCTCTACCAGAACATTGTTAAGAGTGTGCACAACTCCTAACATGTCAACAAAGAGGTTTCATTCTAGATAAGTAGCAATGGAATGTTGTACAGTGCCATAGGCCACTTACCCATGTATATTAGTGGTATACTGTTCATCAATTCAACTATTCTAATATGCATAGTACACAACCTAATTCTAGGAACATAAGCATATACATCATTGAATAACATTATGTAAGAAATGACAATTCAAATACTTATCTTTATTTGGTTGCTGGGTGGACTCCCTCTGAATCTTTGCAACTCCAGTTTGACGTGGATTGTGAGAAGTGGTCAACTCCCTCTGAATATCTGCATCCTTGCAGAAACCACTGGAGTGTGCTCCCTCTTGATTTTTGCTTCCTGGATTACCTGTTCTGAACTTATATTCATTCTCGATCCCTATGCATGCTTATTACTATCATCATTATGTTATCTTTGAGGTCTCATACATAATCATACATTCATTAGTATATTCTTAATAATATCAAAACAAAATAATCTTAAGCATGTATAGTCATGATCATTTCAAATAAACATTAGTAGTCAAGGTTTCAAGGAAGTCTTCTTTTACTCATGCATATTCTTATTTGATCATAGGACTCTTCTGATTAGTTAAATCATCAAAGCATAAACCCGTGATTACTCCAACCTATACCTTCATGATTCTTCTAGTTACTCATATCATCAATTATGGTAGGAAACATAATATGCATACAACCATGACTATTCAAGCCTATGACTTCATGAATAATCATTATCAACAACACAATAGTATAAGATCCTAACACAAGGTAGGATTCTAGCTTGATATAGGAAAAACATACCTGAAAAACATACATACGTCTAACCCCTCTCTCTAACTCTTACTAAACCCTCTAGGTCTCTACCTCTAACCCTTTAACACCCCCCCTCTCCTTCTACCTCTAAGCCCTTACCACCCCCCAATTCCTTTGAATATCTTTTTTCACCAAAACAAACAATATAGTTGTAAGGTTAAATATAGCGATAAAAGTGTAATGTTAAATATCACGACAAAATTGTATTGTTACATATCATGGAAGAATTGTGATGTTGCATATCACGTACACGTTTTTGTGAACATAAAACATGTGAGCATTCTATTCAACTAAAACGTGTATGTGTTTGTGTTAATAGAAACACATGCACATTATGTTTACCTATGCTACTAACCCGTCAAACCCTCTACTAAACCCCCTTACAACTCCTAAATCCCCCCACGTTAATATAAAAAACCCCTCCAACCCACTAGAAGCCCCTTCTCTCACTCTCTCTCTCTCTCTCTCTCACACACACACATGCATACATATGCCTCCCACTACCATTGAGCCCCCTCCTCTCTCTCTCTTTCTCTCTCTCCTCCACTCCCTAAACCTTACTAAATCCTCCTCTCACTCTTTCTCCCTTGATCCACTTACCCCCAATATACTAACACCCCCCATTGTCTCTACATCTAACCCTTTAACAATCCCCATCCATCACTAAATATAACCCCTTAATGATCCCCCAAACCCCCCTATTGTGTAAAACTAGTCACAACAGATCTAATGAACAAGTAAATCAATCACAACAGATGAACATAGAAAATATGGTGTAAAACTGTGCAAAACATGTAGCAGTGCTCAATATCCCAGTAAGGGTGAATGATTACAATAGAATACATTAACAATGACTGAGCAATTCGAATTTCCTAAGGAGGTCATTCGAATCACTGAATGGAGTAGCTTGACTCCAACTAGGAGTCCTCATCATCAATCAGTAGTGGTCATCAATGCACAAGAACCAGTCATCCAGGTGTCAATCTAAGTCTAACTGAGTGTAACAGGTGTAACTGAAGTGTGTAGCACTGATTAAGGGAAGGAGGCTCAGTGGGGGGCGCATGGGAGGCTGATTGAAGTTAGAACAAGTCATCTAGTCAATCTGGAGGTCCAACGGAAGTGAAACAGTTAGTCGGGAGTGAAACTAGCCTCAAATCAGGGAGAATCGGAGCTAACTGAATGTAACTGAAGTGGAACTACAGTGGTAGGTGAAGAAGTGCACCCTTCTCTGGCAGTAGGTGAGAAGTGGGTGCCTTCCAGGCTAGGAGGGCTAAAAATCTGAAGTAAGTGGCTCCCGGGTGCTAGAATAAGGTGGCTAAGGTACTGGAGGTATCAACTTGGTGACTGGGATGCATGCAAAGTGCATGCAAACCCTAATTGCATGCAAGATCCTGAAAAAGATGATGTGGATATCCGAACACCCCCCCTCAATCTAGACTATGATGTGCAAAAAATAATGTGGGGCCTTCGTAACTAAGACCAAGGTCACCCCAATACAATAATCCAAAAAATGCTGAAAATAAACTAAGTGACGAAAGAGGGAAAACCCAGTGGGAAGAAAGCCCCCCCTCAAGCTAAAGCATAATAATGAATCAATCTGTCTCCACCATGATGGAACTCACCCCCAACAGTGAACAGAGGTAAGAGAACTTCTTCTCAATGAAGCTCTTGGTGAAGATGTCTGCAATTTGCTCATCAGTAGGGCAATATTGCAGAATGATGGTGCGCTCATGCACAAACTGTCGAATGTAATGCATATGAATCTCAATGTGTTTGGTCCTCTGCCACTGAAATGGATCTATGGAGATCTTGATAGCACTTTGATTGTCACAAAATAGGACAGTCGAAGTAGTGCCACCAAAACCAAACTCGGAAAGAATACCCTGCAACCAAACTGCCTGAATGCAGGCATTAACTGCCCCTCGATACTCTGCCTCTGCTGAAGAAAGTGCAATGGCTGCTTGCTTTTCGTTGGACCAGCAAATAGCACCATGACCAATCATGAAAACATAACCGGAAGTGGACTTCCGATCAATGCTATCACCTACCCAATTTGAATCAGTAAAACCAATGAAATCAAGCTCAGAATCTGCAGCATAATGTATGCCAAACTATCTCGTACCTTGCACATACTGCAAGATCTGCTTGGCTGCTCACCAATGAAGCTCATGTGGCTGCTGCATATACCTTGACACGGCACTCACGACATATGAAATATCAGGCCTTGAGTGTGTCAAATAAAGTAGTGAACCAATCAACTGTCGATACATATTGCAATCTGCAAGTGGTGTAGAATCTCCCTCCTCAAGACTGATTCCTGAGAGGAACGGGAATGGGGCTGCCTTACATTCAGCCATATTAAACTTCAATAACAGTTCGGAAGCATATTTTTGCTGAGATATAGTGATCCCATCAAAATTTTGAGCTATCTCCAAGTCCAAAAAGTGACTTAGCAAGCCCAAATCGCTCATGTCAAAAGCTAGATTTAAGGTAGTTTTTAGCTTGTTTATTGAAGTAAGAGTGCTACAAGTAATGAAAAGATCATCAACATAAAGTACAATAACCAACAAATTACCTTTAACTCACTGAAGATACATATTCAGATCAAATTTGCATCTTTGGAAATTCTGAGAGAGAAGGAAGGAGTCCATCTTTGCGTACCAAGATCTTGGGGCCTATTTTAACCCATACAACGATTTCTTCAATCTGCAAACTAATGATGGATCTGATATTTAGCCCTCTGGCTGCTGCATATATACCTCTTCAGCAAGGTCTCCATGTAGAAATGCACTCTTCACATCCATGTGGTGCACTTCCCAGTGCTTGGATGCGGAAATAGCCAAAACAAGGCGGATGGAATCCATCTTTGCAACCGGTGCAAAAGTCTCAGTGTAGTCCACTCCTTGGACTTGGGAGAAACCTTTTGCCACCAAACTTGCTTTGTATTTTCTGATAGATCCATCAGCAACAACTTTCGTGTGGTAGACCCATTTACACTTCACTAATTTTCTTCTAGTTGGAAGAGAAACTAGCTCCCATGTGTTGTTCTTTTGAAGAGAACTCTACTCTTCATCCATGGCACTTTGCCATCTCGGATCTTGGTGACCAGAATAGTATGATGTGGGATCTAAACCAGCCATCAAATAAAAAATATCAACAAGTAATGGATCAGCAATAGAAATAGCCATACCTGCTCTTTGAAAGTCTGCTCTTGTTCGTCTCGGATCAGCAGGATTTCCAAGGTTCGAACCAACAGATTGAAGAGTGTTTTGGGCCCACTTTGGTAACTGAGGAGGATCATAATGGTTAGATTCCGAACCTGATATCTCATGATCATCATATGTTGCTACAATATTAGAAATATCAGAACTCATACCTTCATTATTGCTGCA
Source organism: Larix kaempferi (assembly GCA_027924585.1). Classification (NCBI taxonomy): domain Eukaryota; kingdom Viridiplantae; phylum Streptophyta; class Pinopsida; order Pinales; family Pinaceae; genus Larix; species Larix kaempferi. Next base: position 1,908,363 of record BSBM01000614.1, on the reverse strand, counting down.
CGGATCTTCTTCTGGTGAAGGCGGTGAATCGGCAGTCTCTTCCTTGACTAGTTGCAATTCTTGAAGCAGTTCTTCAAATTGCACACTGCGCTCTATGAATATCTTTTTAAATATGATATCCATGAGTTTATATGCTTTTGATTCTTCCCCATATCCTATCATTATGCACTCAATACTTTGTGGATCCAAAGCTCGTCTCTTCTTGGAAGGAATTCTAGCCCATGCAGTAGAGCCAAAAACTCTCAAATTTGACACATCCGGTTTGTGACCAAAGAATGCTTCGAAAGGAGTCATACCTTTCACGGATGAATGTGGAACATGGTTCTGTATGTATGCAGCAACATTGATTGCTTCATCCCAAATATTTGCAGCCAAACCTTTTGATTCAATCATGCATGTAGCCATCTCTTTCAGTGACCGATTTTTCCTTTCCGCTACACCGTTTTGCTGGGGTGTGTAGGGAACTGCATGTTGGATCTGAATTCCGCTTTGGGCACAAATTTTCAGCAAATCGGACTTAATATATTATCCACCATTATCAGATATAAGAGCTTTGATCTTGCTCTCAGTGGCGGTCTCAACAGAAGCCTTAAAATCCTTGAATTTTCCAAGCACTTCTGACTTGTTTTTGAGAAATAATACCCATGTAAAGCGGGAAAAATCATCAATAAATGTCAAAACATACCTTGAACCATTTAATGACATATGAGGCAGCGGACCACTGATATCAGAATGTATCAACCCCAAAACTGTAGAAGCTCTGCTAGCTTTGCCGCGGTCGAATCTGTGCTCGGGGTGCTTCCCAATGATGCAACCAGTGCATATTCCCTTCGAGGAACGGAGTTGTGGAAGACCATCTACCATGGATTTGTTTGATAGCAGCAGAAAATACTTATAATTAAGATGTCCAAATCTTTCATGCCAAAGCCTACTAACCTCATTACCATGTGTGCGAAGAGCAGTGGGCTTTGCAAGTGGAATAAAGTGTGAAAACTCATAGCATTTTGCGGTGTGGTTTGCCTTTCCGACTGCAACAAGTCTTCCACTTTTGATATCAAAAATTTCAACTATATTAGGGCTGAATGTAACTTGCTTTGGTTCACCAACGTGTGTCATTTGATACACAGAAAGAAGATTTGAAGCCAAGGAAGGCACATAGAGAACATTTTAAAAGCTTCCATGATCTACATGAATCGTACCTTTGCCCTTTGAAGAAATTTTTTAGTCATCTCCCAAATGGATGGGGATGGAGCTGTTTGGATCGAATGAAGAAAATGAATAAATATTTGCAGCCATATGATTCGATGCACCTGAATCTATCAAGAGAGTAGTGGGCTTCGAAACAGTTGCCATGAGTGCTTGTCCTCTTTCATGATCATCATTCCTATCCTTCTTCCTTGCACTGTTAGGAAGAGTTATGTTGTTCTTTTCCAAAAGGAGGGCCATTTTATCTATAGTCTTCTTCATACATGAACTTTCGGGATGAAAGCCACGGTTACAATAAGTACATTTTGATTTTTGGTTACCTTCTTTGCCCTTTTGCTTGAACTTTGAACTGGATGGTGCATCCGTCGGTTTGCCTTTCTCTCTTTGCTTGTGAGGCTCGAATTTGAGCTTCTCCTTCTTTTGCTTTCCTTTACCGTTCGAGATCTTGGGTCCTTGAACATATAGGGCTGAATCTTTGGAGCTTATGGACCCCATTTGAATCAACTTGTCATGCTCTTTTGTGACGGACTCAATGAAGGCATTCAAGGTAGGCATCTTCCAATTCGGGGTAGTTAGCCGACCGGAATTGAAAGTAGAGACAAATACCGAATAATCTTTACCAAGCTTGCTGAGAATGGAGAGGATCAATTGTTTATCCTCTTTGATAACTCCACTTTTCTTCAACTGCAAGTTCAAGTTCTTGAATTTTGTGAATAATTCATTAATAGTCTCGAAATTCTCAGGACTAAGGGCAATCAATTCATTCCCTAATTGAAAATCCCTAAGCTCGTCCTGCTTGCCAAATAGTGTTTCAAGTTGCTCCCATATAGCTTTTGGAGTCTTCAATCCGTTGAGATGGAAGTGAAGATCTTTGGAGATGGAGAGACAAAGAAGACCATAAGCTTCATCAAGCTTGTTGTAGTGTTTGGTTCTATCTGACAGATTGTTTGGCTCCAATTCAAGACCAAGAGTGACTCAGTAGTAACCTTTTGAACGTAATATGATATCCATATCATATTTCCAATTAAAATAATTGAATGGGGTGAGGATAGGATTTGAAGAAGAGTATTCCATTGCTAGGAGCGAGTGCACACTAATGTAGAGGAGCTTGCAAGGGCAGTGTAGCGAATGCAAATGATGGATACAATAACCTGCAAATCACAATAAACCAAGAACAATGAGGTCGAACAATCCACCCTTTTAGAGTTGCATCACACCTGGGATTGGAGATCAAAGAATGTTGAATGGGTCCAATGTATCAGATCCAGGAATTATGTGGGAACTCAAGCTTCTGGAGTGGTATTGGATGTATTTTCGAGCTTTGCATGCACATGAGCGAATGCCCTTGAGATATTTCATGCCAAAACTTTTGCAATTTTTGAGCAATTCACTCAAATCTTCTTGTAGAAACACCTGTAGAAAAGAGATATTGTCCCTGCAATGGCTCTGATACCATGTAAAATTAGTCACATCAGATCTAATGAACAAGTAAATCAATCACAACAGATGAACATAGAAAATATGGTGTAAAACTGTGCAAAACATGCAGCAGTGCTCAATATCCCAGTAAGGGTGAATGATTACAATAGAATACAGTAACAATGACTAAGCAATTCGAATTTCCTAAGGAGGTCATTCGAATCACTGAATGGAGTAGCTTGACTCCAACTAGGAGTCCTCATCATCAATCAATAGTGGTCATCAATGCACAAGAACCAGTCATCTAGGTGTCAATCTGAGTCTAACTGAGTGTAACAAGTGTAACTGAAGTGTGTAGCACTGATTAAAGGAAGGAGGCTCAGTGGGGGGCGCATGGGAGGCTAACTGAAGTGAAAACAAGTCATCTAGTCAATCTGGAGGTCCAATGAAAGTGAAACAGTCAGTCGGGAGTGAAACTAGCCTCAAATCAGGGAGAATCGGAGCTAACTGAGTGTAACTAAAGTGGAACTACAGTGGTAGGTGAAGAAGTGCGCCCTTCTCTGGCAGTAGGTGAGAAGTGGGCACCTTCCAGGATAGGAGGGCTAAAACTTTGAAGTAAGTGGCTCCCGGGTGCTAGAATAAGGTGTCTAAGGTGCTGGAGACATCAACCTAGTGACTGGGATGAATGCAAAGTGCATGCAAACCCTAGAATTTGCATGCAAACCCTAATTGCATGCAAGATCCTGAAAAATATGATGTGGATATCCGAACATATTATTGGCAGGCGGTTTGATGAGGATGTGTCGTGGTACCACTAACGTTGCGACACATTAGATAAAGGCACAAAAGGAGTATTTTGTACCAGAGTAGACCGCAGTTGGTGGGTTTTGGGTCACTTGGACCATGTATTTTGTAATATTGAGTCAAGCAGACCGCAGTTGGCAGGTTTTGGGTCACTTGGACCATGCATTTTGTAATATTGAGTCAATTGTACCATGGTATGCAGGTTTTTGGGTCATTAGACTAATTCATTTAGTCAATTGTCCATAAGTGTCAGTTAGGAAAGTGGACAAGTATTGTAATTGGTGGAAGCCTGTAAATATATTAGAATTGTAAGTGTTAGGAGAAGGTTGATGGATAGAAGATAGAAAGAGAGTTGCATGCAGAGATTGATAGAGAGATAATGCAGGAGTTGCGCAGAGATTTATGTACTGCTTTTGGTTTGTCACAGTAATATAAGGATGTTGATTTGGTGCAATCTGTGTGTAATGTTGCTTGATACTTATGTTATTTCCTTTTCTTAATGCAATTATCTATTTCTGTCACTATGGTGTGAATGCCGCAATAATATGTTATAAATATTTGTTTACTGTAATGTTAATGCTGCGATTAAAGTGATATGCTATAACTTCATGATGAATATTTAGAATTGATGTTGGTACCATGCTGCCGCAACACGCCTCGTCCCTCAGTGGAAACATGGTTCCGTCTGCTCTTCCTAGATGCCTCGGGTGAGACCTCATCCGCTCTGCGGGTGTTGCTGGGTGGGCTCAAACCTACCCAGGTCGGTGCCCAGGGAGACTGCAGTATGTGTTGACAGTTGGTGAACCCCTGCCGACTGTGAGGTTGTGATTTGGTCAACAAATGGTTCTGTTGTCGGGATCGTGTGCAAAGTAGAAGGAGGTCATGTTGTGGCACCCGACGAAGTTGGAGATACAAAAATGGTTCGATCAGAAGTTGCAGGAGTTTGCTGAAGGAGAAAGTCAGAATACGCGACTGACGGTAGATCACTGGGTGGGAAGATATATTCACGATGGTCTGCATGAATGGTTTTTCTGTATGAATGGTTGTCAAAGATGACCTTCCAGAAGAGGAACTTCCAAGGTGGTGAGCCGATGGCTTGGACACCAGAGTTGATTCAGGAGATACGGGAAGTCGATAATAAGGCATCACGGGCTGTTGAAGTTTGGCTTGATAGCATCTTGGAAGGATACATTACTGAATTCACGGTTGACACAAAGAAATCCTATAGTGAAGATGAAAGATACTTATTTGACGGAACGAGGGGAAGGTTTTTGTTGTCACTTCAACTGTCGATTAAGATGCTAATCTGCGAGAAAGGTAGATTGAAGATGCACCTTGATTAGTAAGCATCCTGGTGGGTGGAGGCTGTGGGTATCATGACATTCAGGGGGCGGTCGAAGGAATGGTAAAGGGGTACATGGGTGCAGACCATGAGGAGACTGTGAGTGAAGCTAAGGAAGAAAGTGGCCTTACGAGGGGAGGAGCAAGGTTCCGACAGGAGAAGAGGCAAAGGATAGGAGAACTCATGGGACGAAGCGACCTCATAGTCCTGACAGGGACAACCAGGCTATGCCCAAGATAGAGGCAGGACCAAACCCTAGCATAAACATACACACCCCTCTGCTCACTGACTCACAACCAGCAAGAAATACCACTTCAACACTGACAAGCTTGTCGATTTAGCAGAAGTTAATTGGTAGTAGTACAGCGACAGGAGGAAGGAAGCCCAAAATGGTGGGTGATGATGCGAAATTACCGTTGTTCCATGGGATTGCTACAGATAACCCCAAACAGTATTGGTTTTTGTGTGAAGCAGTCTAGACCATGAAACAGGTCACTGATGATAATGCTAAGAAAGGGCAGTTGGCCACGACCTTGTGAGGCCGTGCATTAGATTGGTTCATGAAGTTTATTTTGGTTCCTATAGGAACACCGAAAAAGTCCCTCGATGAGATTCGAGAAGGACCGATTGTCGAATTTAGACAACGTAAATCGGAGGCTCAATACATTACTGAACTGAAGGAAATTAAATAGTATCCTAATGAGACGGTATGGGATTTCGATCAGCAATTCAAGATGCTGATGGCAAAGGTTAGTTTCAATATGAGCATTGTCCAACATAAAGAATGGTTCATTGCGGCACTGTTACCCCGCATTCGGCTGCTGCTGATGCAACAAAACATTTCAACACCTAGCAAAGCGCTAGAGATCGCAATGCGATTGGAAGCATCGTCGATTGGAGATAATGCAGCCGGGATGTCGTAGATATAGACATAGCTCGCCAACTTGACTATACATTTGCAAGATTTGAAGAAAAACAAGGAACAACATGATGAAGTATGGTGTACGCGATGTCGATCAGAGGGACATACGAAAGATGATTGCCCAGATTTTCGTAATTATTTGGTCTCCGGTGTGCCCAATCCATTGTGAAAATCCTCACAGCAGATCTAAGAGATGATGTGTACCTCACAAGAGTAATTATGATTAAGCAGGAAAATAGAAGAAGAGTGAACAATACAATATAATGATCAACAGAATAATATGGTACAGTAGAACTCAGATAGAAGCAATAATACTTCACACACACTAGTTAATTAATCACAATATGGAAAAATAAATAGTACAATGGTAGAGAGGATTCGAATTCCCAAGGTGGCAATTCGAATTAGCCTCTTAGAGTGATCATAAGATCAATAGAGTGTCATCGGAGCACAACTAGGTGTCCTCATGATCATCAAAGCACAACTGGAAGTCTTCATCATCATCAGCGGAGTCATCAATGCTCAAGTAACTGTCAACCATTAGTCAAACTGAGTCTGGTAGGTGTAACTGAGTGTAGCTAAGTGTAACTGAGTGTAACTAAGTGTAACTAAGTGACAACTGGAATTGTAGGTGAAGAAGGGTGAGTTGCTTCCTAAAATCAAGGAAGAGGGGCGCATTAAGCAACTGGAGGGACAAAAATAGATAGTGAGAAGCTCCTGGGGGATGGCTAACTGAGGGCTACATGCTAGACTGATGACTAGGATGCATGCAAACCATAGAATGCATGCAAACCCTAAAGGTGCATGCATGACTGAAAATGTAAATGATCAAAATACTGGTGGGACTAGGATGGAGTATACGAATATCCTAACACCCCCCCTTAATCCATCCTGGGCCCTGGTAACTAAGACCAAAGGTCACCCAATACAATGAATAATAATAGTCAATAAAACAAGTGGGAAAATTTCATGGGAAACATATCCCCTCCTAAAAAAGTAGACTGTAAGGCAAACATAAAAATAAATTCTCCAAACTCAAGTAGGTGTGATGCTTGGTCATATGTTTGGAGGTATCTTCTTCTTGGGAAAAAGTGGATCATGCTCAAAAAGCATGTGCTTGTAATTGCTCTTTAGATTGAATGTGATGAGAACAAATCCAACATTATGAGAATGATCCTTGAACTTGTGATTCGAATCAGCCGAGGTAGGATCAAATCTGTGAAATTGTATATAGTCTTTTGTCTTCTCCTTCGAACCACCATGGGTGAGATTATGCCAAAAATAACTATTACATGTTTGCTTGAAATCAAAATCAGATTTAAGACTTAAAAAACAGTTTCTTGAGATCTCCTTTAAACCAGTAGGGGTGAGATAAAAACTATCATATGCATGAGAAATTATCCCAAGCAGTAATTTCTTAGAACCCAATTTAGATACAAGACTTGAATCATGGTTTCTTGAGATATCCTTTGAACCATGAGAGGTGAAATCAAAACCAATAGATGCATGAGAAATTATCCCAAGTGAATGGCAATGGCCATGTTCTTCAATGACCTTCTGAAAGCATGAATTAATGATCATATAGTAGTATAAAAGAGATGATTGCTTGAGAGGAGCGAATGCATTACCTCCAATAGCTGATTTTACCTCCAAAATAATCATGTGATCATGATGCAAACCAACAAACTTTGGTGCAAGAGAGGCTTTAGGACCTTCTGCAATATCTAGAGTGTGAGCTGGCACAGAAAGAGAAGAAATTTTGAGCATGAGTGGAGAATCTGCAAGTTCTTCTTTTTGGACAGCTTCAATATGAGATATGTTTGATACTGATTCATGATCAATGAGATCATCAAGGAAGGTGAATGCATCACTTTTCTTTCTCTCGAAATGGTTTGGACCAATCCCTTCATCTTGCTTGCCAAAACTTTTATCCAGGTGGGCCCATAGCTCTTTTGGAGATTTAACATATTCATCAAGGGAGTAGAATGCTAAGCTTCGAGACATAGCAAACATCATGGCTGCAATAGCTCTTCCACCTTCATCTAACCAATCATTCTCTTCTTTAGAGGATTCAAACTCTCTTTCAAAACAATAACCAAAGAGCTCATGTCTCTTCAAATATGCTATCATTTTTTGGTTTCCATTCAACATAGTTGAATAGATAAAGAGGAGGATCTTCTGAAAACATTGAAGCTGTAGAAGACCTGCAAAAACAATAGAGAATATCTTCAACGGCTAATGCTACAAAAATGCAGAAACTGTTGCAACTGCTACACTCAAAATATTGATAATAACCTGCAAAAAACTCTCAAGAATGGAGATAAACAATACTCTCAACATGCTCTGATACCATGTGAAAATCCTCACAGCAGATCTAAGAGATTATGTGTACCTCACAAGAGTAATTATGATTAAGCAGGAAAATAGAAGAAGAGTGAACAATACAGCATAATGAGCAACAAAATAATATGGTACAGTAGAACTCAGATAGAAGCAATAATACTTCACACACACTAGTTAATTAAGCACAATATGGACAAATAAATAGTACAACGGTAGAGAGGATTTGAATGCCCAAGGTGGCAATTCGAATTAGCCTCTTAGAGTGATCATAAGATCAATAGAGTGTCATCGGAGCACAACTATGTGTCCTCATGATCATCAGAGCACAACTGGAAGTCTTCATCATCATCAGTGGAGTCATCAATGCTCAAGTAACTGACAACCATTAGTCAAACTGAGTCTGGTAGGTGTAACTGAGTGTAACTAAGTGTAACTGAGTGTAACTGAGTGTAGCTAAATGTGACTGAGTGTAACTATGTGTAACTAAGTGACAACTGGACTGGTAGGTGAAGAAGGGCGAGTTGCTTCCTAAAATCAAGGAAGAGGGGCGCATTAAGCAACTTGAGGGATAAAAATGAATAGTGAGAAGCTCCTAGGGGCTGGCTAACTGAGGGCTACATGCTGGACTGATGACTAGGATGCATGAAAACCCTAGAATGCATGTAAACCCTAAAGGTGCATGCATGAATGAAAATGTAAATGATCATAATACTGGTGGGACTAGGATGGAGTATAGGAATATCCTAATACCCCCCCTTAATCCATCATGGGCCCTGGTAACTAAGACCAAAGGTTACCCAATACAATGAATAATAACAGTCAATAAACCAAGTGGGAAAATTTCATGGGAAACATACCCCCTCCTCAAAAAATAGACTGTAAGACACACATAAAAATAAATTCTCCAAACTCAAGTAGGTGTGATGCTTGGTCATATGTCTGGAGGTATATTCTTCTTGGGAAGAAGTGGATCATGCTCAAAAAGCATGTACTTGTACTTGCTCTTTAGATCGAATGTGATGAGAACAAATCCAACAGTATGAGAATGATCCTTGAACCTGTGATTCGAATCAGCTGAGGTAGGATCAAATCTGTGAAAGTGCATATAGTCTTTTGTCTTCTCCTTCGAACCACCATGGGTGAGATTATGCCAAAAATAACTATTACATGTTTGCTTGAAATCAAAATCAGATTTAAGACTTAAAAATCAGTTTCTTGAGATATCCTTTGAACCATGAGAGGTGAGATCAAAACCAATAGATGCATGAGAAATTATCCCAAGCGAATGGCAATGGCCATGTTCTTCAATGACCTTCTAAAAGCATGAATTAATGATCATATAGTAGTATAAAAGAGATGATTGCTTGAGAGGAGCGAATGCATTACCTCCAATAGCTGATTTTACCTCCAAAATAATCATGTGATCATGATGCAAACCAACAAACTCTGGTGCAACAGAGGATTTAGGACCTTCTGCAATATCTAGAGTGTGAGCTGGCACAGAAAGAGAAGAAAGTTTGAGCATGAGTGGAGAATCTGCAAGTTCTTCTTTTTGGACAACTTGAATATGAGATATGTTTGATACTGATTCATGATCAATGAGATCATCAAGGAATGCGAATGCATCACTTTTCTTTCTCTCGAAAGGGTTTGGACCAATCCCTTCATCTTGCTTGCCAAAACTTTTATCCAGGTGGGCCCATAGCTCTTTTGGAGATTTAACATATTCATCAAGGGAGTAGAATGCTAAGCTTCGAGACATAGCAAACATCATGGCTACAATAGCTCTTCCACCTTCATCTAACCAGTCATTCTCTTCTTTAGAGGATTCAAACTCTCTTTCAAAACAATAATCAAAGAGATCATGTCTCTTCAAATATGTTATCATTTTTGGTTTCCATTCAACATAGTTGAATAGATAAAGAGGAGGATCTTCTGAAAACATTGAAGCTGTAGAAGACCTGCAAAAACAATAGAGAAAATCTTCAACTGCTACTGCTACAAAAATGCAGAAACTATTGCAACTATTGCACTGAAATATTGATAATAACCTGCAAAAAACTATCAAGAATGGAGATAAACAATACTCTCAACATGCTCTAATACCATGTGAAAATCCTCACAGCAGATCTAAGAGATGATGTGTACCTCACAAGAGTAATTATGATTAAGCAGGAAAATAAAAGAAGAGTGAACAATACAGTATAATGAGCAACAGAATAATATGGTACAGTAGAACTCAGATAGAAGCAATAATACTTCACACACACTAGTTAATTAATCACAATATGGACAAATAAATAGTACAATGGTAGAGAGGATTCGAATGCCCAAGGTGAAAATTCGAATTAGCCTCTTAGAGTGATGATAAGATCAATAGAGTGTCATCGGAGCACAACTAGGCATCCTCATGATCATCAGAGCACAACTGGAAGTCTTCTTCATCATCATTGGAGTCATCAATGCTCAAGTAACTATCAACAATCAGTCAGACTGAGTTTGGTAGGTGTAACTGAGTGTAACTAAGTGTAACTTAGTGTAACTGAGTGTAGCTAAGTGTAACTGAGTGTAACTAAGTGTAACTGAGTGACAACTGGACTGGTAGGTGAAGAAGGGTGAGTTGCTTCCTAAAATCAAGGAAGAGGGGCGCATTAAGCAACTAGAGGGGTAAAAATGAATAGTGAGAAGCTCCTGGGGGCTGGATAACTAAGGGCTACTTGCTGGACTGATGACGAGGATGCATGCAAACCCTAGAATGCATGTAAACCCTAAAGGTGCACGCATGAATGAAAATGTAAGTGATCAAAATACTGGTGGGACTAGGATGGAGTATAGGAATATCCTAACATCCATTGAATGGCGGCAGTATGCCATGGTCTCATGTTTGCCAAGTGTTTGGGCACAGTTACAATAATTTCCCATATATGCAGAAAATGGTTACAACTCCATGGAATCTGTATTGCACCTTCTACAAGTTGGTAGGACACGATGACAAGGATTGTCGTGCATATGTGTTGCTATAGGAGCGAATGTGTGATGCATTCTATGTCAAATATGATCAATGCTCTGCACCGCTACAACCATAGGTAGCTCAGCCAATACCTAAAACACAGATGCATTTCGTACCGTAGCAGCAGCAACCGCAACAGTTCGTATTGCAATATACACCGGTGAACCCCCCGCAGCCTCAGTACATGCAACAACCGCAGTATGTACCACAAGGGCAAGGGATGCTACCAGCACCCACGTAGCAATAGTTCAATCAACCTCAGTACCAGCAGCAGGGCAGCTACCGTGGAGGATACCGGGGTGGACGTAGTGGTGGATTTGGTCATGGAGGAAGAGGACAAGGTGGTTGTGGACCTGTTCAATGTTATCACTGTGCATTCTGGGGACACTACCAACGTGACTTACCATTTCTAGAGAACCAATGTCCTTTTGTTATGGTAATGATCATACAGTTGAAAATTGTCCACAGTTGATTGCACAATGGAAGGCTGGGGATGCCTGCAACTATAGGATCAGGCCCAGCCACAAAAACCATTACAGAATCAAGTACAACAGCCAGTACAAAACCGACCCCTATGACCACTGTCGAACACTAATCAAAATATCAATCAACCAGGGAATTGGCAGCAAAACCAAACGCAAGGCGCACATATTGCGACCATTTCTGTAGAACCATGACCGCAAGATGCTTCTTGGAGGCATGTTGCACGTTGGAGAAAGACCGTGGTAAGGCTGTTGTTTGCGATATGCAACCTGTCTTTAATGCCACATCAGACGCTAATCAATCACCTCCAGGGATATTGCAGAAGTTTCTCGAGAGTTGTTTGTTGTTAGCCCGAGAGCCGGTTGCTCTGGTTGAGATTGAGGGATGGTTACAACAATTTCAGAAAGGACTGTAGGAGTCAGCTGTAAACTCTTTACAGCGGTGAAAAACTGGCAAGGAAATGAGAATGAGTATTCAGATTGTTGATTATGATTTTGACTCTGTGATTCTTGACCTTGGTTCGGATGTTAACATCTTAACCAAGCAGGCGTGGCAGAAGATGGGGAGTCCCCCATTGAGCTAGTCTCCTGTGCAGCTCCGTTTGGCTAACCATGTGAAGGTTACACCTATTGGGTGAGTTCTGTGGCTCACGATTGATATTGAGGGCATGAAGACTTATGCTGACTTCGACATCATTGAAGTAGTTGAGGGAGGAAGCTCCTATCATGCGCTATTGGGGATAGGATGGGCTAACAATAGTGGAGCTATAATCAAATTCAAGAAGCGCATGATGACCTTTGAGAATCGTGATTTCAGATTCGTAGCCCCATTGGATCCAGCTGAAGGATGTTGAAATGTTGAGCCTATAAAAGATGACGATCTCACTGCCTGGGATCATGCATTCAACATTTCTAAAGATTATATTCATCCTACTGTCCACGATGAGCTAGAGTGGCGTAGCGAGAGTTCTGCGTCTTCCGACTCTGATGATGCCTTAGAACACTGGTAGAACCAGATGCATGAAGTACCGTTCTGAAAATGTGGCTTAGTTACGCAGTATTTATGTCGTGTTGCAACAGAAACAGTCACACAACCTGTCTATGAGGGGTTTCCTGGCCTCACTAGCTTTTTGGTGGATTTTGAAGAATGGGTCTCAGAATCCCAGTGATTGCTGGCATTAGCGGAAGCATTGAAGGCTGCCCCAGCACGCTGGTGGGAAACACAGAAGAAGTTCATTACTGATTGGTCGCAGTGTCGAATCTTGATGATGGTTTGGTTTGGCGACACTGAGGTTTATCACGCTGGCAAGTATGATGGGCGGAACAATCCCCAAGATCATGTGATGGAATGTCAACAGTTATGGAGTGTGCGACCCCACGATGAGTAGGTCCATGCTTTTATCCATACTTTAGATGAGATGCCGCGCTCATGGTACACCGCAGTTGAGTTGTGCCGAGAATTTACAACATGGGGGGAATTGACGGTCTACTTCACTCATACATTCACGTTCGTGAATGCTAACCCTGATGTCCATAACTCCTTGCAACTCATCCGCGATGTGGTACTTTAGGTTATTCCAGTAGCCTACCCTGTCGATCTGCACTCTGCTTATCAAATGTAGTCTCTCATGGAATGTTTCAATATCAGTGGCGGCCCGGAGGATGATGATGATCCTTAGAATGTTAACATTCCCGAATTGAAAGGAAGTCGCGATGTGGTCCCACCTGTTGCACCATGTACACCGTTCAGTCAACCATTGCAGATCCGTAAGACGAATATCAGAACCGAGGCTACACCCAAGTTTGCCAATGTTGGATATTATTGGGATGATGAGATGATGAGTAAGGTCACCGAGTTACTTCATGAATTCCAAGATGTGTTTCCTACGAAGTTTTCCGAGATGAAGGGAATACTAAGCGATTTAGGTGAGATGAAGATTCCCTTAAAGCCAGATGCTAAGCCGGTTCGACAGGGACCTTATCAGTTGAACCCACGACATAAGAAAATTTTAAGGAAGAACTTGATCGCATGTTTGATGATGGTATTATTGAACCTATCGAAGAGTCTGAGTGGATCAGTCCTATGGTGGCGCAGGACAAGAAAATAGGAGAAGTGCACATTTGTGTCGACTTACGAAAGTTGAACGATGCCTTCTTGCATGACCCTTTTCTGACCCTGTTTACTGATGAAGTACTTGAAGGAGTGGGTGGCTAGGAGATGTACTCTTTCACTGAGAACACATCTACCTGCTCTTCACTTACATCAACGCACATGGGAGAACACATCTACCACCATGTCCGAAAGGCTCTGCACTTACATCAATGCACATGGGAGAACACATCTACCACCATGTCGGAAAGGCTCTACACTTACGTCAATGCACATGGGAGAACACATCTACCACCATGTCGAAAGGCTCTGCACTTACATCAACGCACATGGGAGAACACATCTACCACCATGTTGGAAAGGCTCTATGAATCTATGTCTTTGGACTCATCACACATGATCCACCTGATCATTTCAAAGCATCTACCTGATGCATGTCATCATATCATGATCATCCTGATCATCAATGCATCCACCTGATGCATACCATGTAGCCACTTGATACATGTCATCACATATGATCATCTTGGTCATCATCATAGCATCATCCTGAAGCTCATCAACCATGATCATCCTAATCATACAATGCATCCACCTGATGCATATCAATATACATGATCTACCTGATCTTACAATGTGTCCACCTGATACATATCAATATACATTATCTACTTGATCATACAATGTATCTACCTGATACATATCAATATACATGATATACCTGATCATACAATGTATCCACCTGATACATATACAAATACATGATCCAACTAATCATATCGAGCATCCAACATGATGCATATACATATACACGATCCAACTAATCATATCTAGCATCCAACATGATGCATATACATATACATGATCTAACTGATCATATCCAACATCCAACATGATGCATATATAGAGCAGTAACTCGAGCATCATCCTGATGCTCATCATCGAGTGCTTACATCCATAGCCATGGGAAGGATACTAATCTCACCATGCTTGGAATGGATACTGCAAATGTGTCCATCACTTCTTCCTCGAAGTGTCTTCAATCTGAAGAACACCAAGCCTCTCTCTAAAGTATTCAAACTTCACTCTGGCTAGTGTTTTTGTCAACACATCCGCAATCTACTCATCCGTCGCAACATACAGGAGATTCATTTCTCCTCTCTGCACCATATCCCCGATATAGTGATATTTGATCTCAATGTGCTTCGACCTGTTGTGGAACACTGGGCTCTCAAACAGCTTCACATAGCTCTGGTTTCCACAAAAGATACCAGTAGCCTCCAGCGGGATATCAAATAACTTAGACAGTAGCTTCTTGATCCATATTGCCTCACAACTAGCCGAACAAGCTGCAACATCCTCTGCTTCGACTGTACTTAGTGCTACACAGGATTGCTTCTTGCTAAACCAAGAGATCACACCTAATCCCATACTGAAGTAGCACCCAGAAGTGCTCTTCCTATCTGCAACACTGCCTGCCCAGTCTGAATCAACATAACCCTCCAGTTTAAACTTTTGATTCACATCATACTTGAGCCCATTATTAATTGTACCCTTCAGGTACCTCAGAATATGCTTTATAGAAACCAGATGAACACTTCTGGGATTCGAAAGGAACTGGCTCAACGTGTTCACCACAAAGAAAATATTTGGTCTTGTGTTTGTCTAGTACATCAAGGAGCCAATCATCTGACGATACACCGTGTCATCAATCGACTTAGATGAAGCATCACACATAAGCTTCAAGTTCGTTGCCATAGGTGTGGCCATGGCCTTGCAGTCCATAATCCTGAACCTCTTAAGGATCTCTACTGCATACTTCCCTTGTCCAAGGAAGATTCCATCTGCACTCTGCCACACCTCCATGCCTAGAAAATAGTGCATCATCCCCAAGTCCTTCATCTCAAACTTTGCAGCAAGCTTCCTCTTGGTATCGGCAATCAATCCATCCTCACCTGTAACAAACAGGTCATCCACATACAGAAGTAGTATCACAGGATTGCTTTCCTCAACCTTGTAATAAAGGTTGGAATCTACTTTACTCTTAGTAAAGCCCAAACTGGATAGAAAGCTATATGTCCTACCATACCAAGTCCTAGGAGCTTGCTTCAAGCCATACAAGGATTTCTTCAACCTGCACACATATGACTCCCTGTCATGTGTCTCAAAACCTAGTGTCTGCTCCACATACACTTCCTCCTCGACTACACCATTCAAGAAAGCTATATTGACATCCATTTGGTGTATATTCCATTTCATCACTGCAGCCAAAGCAAGTACTGATCTAATGGAAGTGTATCTGGTCACATGAGCAAAATTCTCTCCATAATCAATCCCTTCTTTCTGGGAGAAGCCACGAGCTACAAATCTCGCTTTGTATTTCTCTATGCTGCCATCTGCAGCATGCTTGATCTTGTAGATCCACTTGGAAGTCACCATAGACTTCCCTTCATGTCTTGGCAGCACATCCCAAACATCATTATTCATGATCGACTAGTATTCCTCGACCATGGAATCCTTCCATTCTTTCTTTTCCACTACTTCTTCATAATTGGAAGGTTCTTTATTCATAATATCACAGAGTAGGGCAACATAACTGGTATGTGATCTAGTCCACTTCTTTGCTCTATGTTCTTCTTCTGGAATACCATACCTTTCTGCATCTTGAATGAGCTCTCTAGCCCATGCAGGTTTCCTATTGTGAGAGTTCTTCTCAGGGGGTGGATCTACAGGTGTTTGTGGATCTTCAACTTCACGATCTACTTTTGGAATTGCTTCATTCATGGTGGTGTCTTGAAATATGGTTTCCTTTGGTTCTTCATGATCTTCAAGAGGTGCCTTCCTTGACTTGATGAAAGTTCAGTCTTCATCATATGCTACATCCTTGCTGACATCAATCTTCTTGAACCCTAGAAAGTAGAATCTGTAAGGTTTTGAGCTTTCATTGTAATCCACAAAGATGCCCTTCTTTCTTGAAGGATCTAGCTTTGTTCTCTTTTCCTTTGGAACATGTGTATATACTAGACAACCAAATATTCTGAGATGGTTGACTTTAGGTTTCTTGCCAGAGAATACCTCTTTTGGTGTCTTGTTGTTCAATATCTTGTGAGGTGTTCTGTTCTGCACATATATAGTTGTCCTAGCTACTTCTGCCCATAGATGCATAGGCAGATCCTGGTCATGCAACATTGCCCATGCTGCTTCCATGATTGTTCTATTCTTTCTTTTTGTAACCCCATTCTATTGTGGATTGTAGGGAGTAGTCAACTCCCTCTTAATCCCTGAATCACTGCATAGTTTTTTGAAATCACCTGAAGTGAATTCTCCTCCATTATTGGATCTTAATGTCTTGATCTTCTTATCAGTTTGATTTTCCATCAATACTTTGAATTCCTTGAACTTATCAAACACTTCATCTTTGTTTTTCAAGAAGTAAACCCAAGTCTTCCTAGAGAAATCATCAATGAAAGAGACATAGTATACATACCCACTCAGAGAACTGGATGACATCGGACCACATACAATGGAGTGGATAATTTCCAAGATTCCTTTAGCTTTGCTTTCACTACTTGGAAATTCCTTCTTAATGTTATTTCCTTTTGCACATCCTTTGCAAACCCCTTCATGCTTTGTCTTGATTTCAGGAAGACCCTTTAGAGCTTTACTTGCAGTTGGTAGTGCTCTATAGTGCACATGTGCGCAATCCTTCTATGCCAAAGTTCACTTGGATCCATGGATTGATGTACCATAGCATGTTCAGGTTATCCCTTCAATTTGTACAATCCTCTCTCTTGCTCTCCAATCACTACTACATCATCTATAGTTTTACCCTTTGGCCACATTAGGACTTGGCCATCTACAAATGCAACCCTCATGCCTTTTGCATCCAATGCACATATGGAGAGTAGGTTCTTCTTAAGCCCAGGTACATATAGGACATCCTTCATCTTCAAAGACTTCCCAGAGTCTAGGTTGTAGGAGGCTTCACCACTTCCTTTGATAGGATATTGATAGTCATCCCCAAGTTTCACCTTACGGGGTGACTCATGTTCAAATAGATTTGCAAAAGATTCTTTAAACCCAGTCATGTGTTTGGAAGCTCCACTATCAATAGGCTGATCATTACATCCATGAGAGATAGTACATGTGAGAGCAGAGATTAGAACATATTCATCTTCAATAGATATGTCATCACTTTCTGCTCTAGCCTTCTTCTTGGGAGGTTCATCATCCTCGGTAGCATGAGCATGATATCTCTTCTTGTTGTTCTTCTTCCTTTTGTTGAAGTTATTGTTGTTGTTCTTTTTGTTCTTAGGACAATCTGAAGCAAAGTGTGCATTTTCATTACATGTGAAGCATCCAATATCTTTCTTATCTTGATGTTGATGGTGGTGTGAATATTTCTTAGCATGAGAATGCTCCCTCTTTGACCTTCCTTTCTTGGTGTGTGCTGTGAGAGCTTGATTTTCATTTCCCATCTTTTCTTCTTGAGACACAAGCCTTACTTCTTGTTGTGAGCATCCCTCCCGTAGTCTACTAAATGAGATTAACTTCCTTCTTGCATAGATTCCTTGGATGAAGGAATCCCATGACCTAGGTAGGCCATTCAATGTGGTCATGACAACTTCACCATTGTCCACTACTTCATCCATAGCTTCAAGTTGTTCGTTGATCTAAGAGACCTTAGAGAAATAAGATTGAATGGTCTCTCCATTCTGAAGCTTTACCCCTTTCAATTGGTTCTGCAGAGTCATCTTCTGATTTTTGTTCTTCCCTTCAAATAGCTTGGTCAGGGAATCAAACATCTCCTTGGGTGTCTTTAGAGATGACACATGTGGTATGAGATGGTCTTTGATAGAATCAGTAATGATCCTCTTTGCCTTGACCAAGTTCTGCTTATGCAATTCCTTAGCCTCTTCTTCCTTTGGGACAGGGACCTCAGAACTTATGTAGGTGTCCAATTCATTTTCTTCCACGATTAACCCAATCCTATACTTCCATGCTCGGAAGTTATCATCCCCTTCAAGCTTATCCTCAAGATTGGTGTGGTGATACATCTTAAAGAGTAATTCAAATGGAAATAGAAAAGATTTAGGTCTTACCACTTGATTTGCAGAAATCTGGATCTCGTGCTGGATTAGGGTTTGTCAGAGAAACCCTAAAAATTCAAAATGTGAATTTCAACTTTCTAAAAGTATAGAAAGATGCGCCTTGATGAGCTGATCATCCTGGTATACTCAAAAATTTAAAACTGCAAAGTTTCACCATTCAGAAATGCTTTTCAATCTCCCGAATTCACTACGGAGGACCCTGAATTAGGGTTTGAGTTTCCTGCAGCTTCACCAAACCAAAAATCTCGATCCAAAGCTCTAAACTTCTATTTTTTCAAGGAGCTTCTAGCTATGTCCTCAGATTTTCAGAAATGCCTATTTTTTTGGAAACCCTAATTTTTAGGGCAAAAAATGAAAGTGCCCAGAATTGAATTCTGATTGTACAAAAAGATGTAGCTTGTTGAGGAGAGTCAAAATACCCTACTTCCTTTCAATATCTGTTGAGATAAACCCAATAAACATGAAACCCTAGTTTCTGCAACTACACAGTGTCTTCTTCTCAGGTTAGCTCTGATACCATGTTAATTTTTAAGCATTAATTCAACATACATTTTTACTGAGAGAATAACATGTACAACATATCAAGTATAACAATGCATATCAATCACACCAAGTAATCACATGAGACAATAGACACACAGAGTTTCACAGGAGAAAACCATAAAGGTGAAAAACCCCACAACTTCCTCAGAGATAGAAAGAGCAATGATACAATGAAAGTACACAGAGATAGTCCTCCTAGCAGCTGAACCTCCTCCTCCACTAGTGCGCCACTTTCTGAGTAGTGTAGAAGTGAATAATAAGATGATCAATTAGAGTGCCTCTCGCACTCTATTTATATATGACCTGACCTGCCTAATAACCTAGCAAGGCCAACTTGTCTAACTCAGTCTAATAACCCATGGTTATACTAATCAAGGCCGACACCACACTTGGTGGTCTAATAACCCATCACAACAAGTTACGACACTTGCGACACTTGTCAATACAAATCACGACACTTCCGTATAGAGGAATAATAACATTCTATAGGAGTAGAATATACATAGGTGAAATACATTCCAAAGTTACATATACATCAACAAGGAGAAAATTGTCTCAAAATCCCAGGTTTTGGAGAATAGTTTTAAAATTAATAGAGTTTATTCACTTCTAAAATGTATAGGTAAAATCTGACTAATTATTGTTTTGAATGATTTTTTGCTTGACCAACTAGTTTTAGGGTTGTAATGGAAAATTAAAGTAAAAAAATATTAACCCTAATTATACAACTAAAATACTAACCCTAGAATTTTATTAATATAGTAACCATAACTTAACAATTACATTGCAAGAATTACCATCTAATTCATCTATTAACTCTAACTTTAATATACTAATCCTAACAATTTGATTAATATACTACTTTTATCTTTTTATCAATTAACTCTTAATTCTATACTTACATAACTAATATATTAACATTAACATAAATAAATACCCTAATTATAACATCATATAATAATTATTTAAAAACCTATACTTGATTATTTAATTTAATACTAACTCTAACTTAAATAATTAATTAAATACTAACTTATTAATAATATACTAACCTTATAACTAAATGAAAAAACAAACTTTAACTCATTAGATAATATATTAACTATGCATATGAATAATTAAAAAGCTAACCTAAACTACAAAACAAATAAATTATCTTTATTTACTAATATAATATACTAACTAAAAAACATTAAACTTGACATTAAAAGAAATACTAAGTTATTACTTAAATACAAACTAACTAAATAAAAATTAACTAGAAACTAACTTAAAACATTTTTAATTTTTTTAAATATAGCATAAATAATATATTAACTATTAACCTAACCTAAAGAGAATACAACTACAAAGTTAATAAACTAATGTATTGTATTATTTAAATACTAACTTATATAATTAATATACTAACTCTATAAAACTAACATGAAAACTAATTACAAAATTAAAATATGAACTTTAAGTCTAGCTTATAATTATGTTAACAAAATTAATATACTAACTTTATAATTAAAATGCTAAACCTTAATCAATAAAAATAAAGAAATCCTTCTCTATTTGAACAATTAAGTTTGCAAATACTAACACAATTAAGAAAGAATGTGCTTTCATTTTTTTTAATAAAGTATATTTAATATTTATATTTTCAAACATGATTAATGTTTACAAGGTAATAACATTTTTAATCAAAGTTGTGAAATTTTTTAATAAGGTATATTTAATATTTATATTTTTAAACATGATTAAAAGTAAGAATAAGTTATTTAACCAGTATTTTTTTATTGTAAAATTCTTTAATAAGATATATTTAATATTTATATTTTCAAACATGATTAAAGTTGATACAATAATAACATATTTAACCCATATTAACCTATTCAACCAAGACTTTTTTTATTCTAAAATTCCTTGTGTATTTGAGCATTTACGTTTACAAATATTAATACACTTAAGAAAGAACATACTTTCATTCTCTTTAAGAAGATATATTTAATATTT
This sequence comes from Larix kaempferi, assembly GCA_027924585.1. Lineage (NCBI taxonomy): Eukaryota > Viridiplantae > Streptophyta > Pinopsida > Pinales > Pinaceae > Larix > Larix kaempferi. Next base: position 1,887,073 of record BSBM01000614.1, on the reverse strand, counting down.
ATATTTTCAAACATGATTCATGTTCAAGGAATTTGGCACATTTGGTTGCTTCTACCATCTATAACTAAATTATAGCCCACTTCCATTCCATTATCTATGCATAGATATTAATAAAAGTTCGCGCACTTCTTTCTTTTAGGTTGGAACTAATTTGCAACGATGGAAATGGTGATACTAATCAGTCCAAAGGACTAGTTTATTTTCAGAATTTTTGTTGTTAAGTCTTTATTTTTAAAAGTTTTCTTAAGATCATTCAGTTAATTGAGAGTGAATGTAGTTTAGTGGGTTTCTTTATGAGTAAACACTGCATTGATTTTGGTTGTTGGATGATACATATTTAACCCATCTTCATGTTATACCTCAAATTGTCACTCTATGTACCATTGAGAGTCTTCATGCCATATTACTATGAGGAACATGATGTTTATACCTCCTAAGAGTGTTGAGACCCTTTCTCACCATGCTGGTCCCCTCCCTAGTCATACTTGGGGGAAAACCCAACACTCTAGGTGTCGAATGCCACTTCACCAAGCTTATCCTAGAGATATTTCTGCACTCTATATACCTATGGGGGCACAGAAATACAACATTTTTGTGCTCTATATACCTATGGGGGTGTGAAAATTATAACATTTTCGTGCTTTGCTTTATCATGGGGGCGCAAAAATCCCTCAATAACCATTCTCCTTGGTTGTTGGATCTTGGATTTCGAGGAGATTTTCATGCTATAAGATTTCCCTTCAAATCCCATCTTAACTTCCCTCCTTGGCATGATTGATATCCTTGATCCACATCTCCCTCACTTAGATCCATAACCTTCTCTTAAGTGGTTGGCCTCCCAAATCCTATAAGAAGAAGGCCATCCATGAGCTAGAGGGAGAAATTTGGAGGCATCAAACCTATGATCTTAAGAGTCTTGTAGAGGTAGAAAAGGAGATCTTGGAAGGAGATGCTATCATCTTGAACATCAAGGTATAACATTGTAATAAGCTTCTTTGGATTTCTTAATTATAACTTGTCTTATTCTCCCATATCTTGTTTCTTGTAATATTGATGCATGATATGTTGTAGATTAGATCTAGATTAAACCATCTACTTGCTTGGAGGTTTTTGTCCTTTGTCTTGTTTAAACATGTTCAAGCTTTGGAGATCAAACCTGGAGCTAGAGATATGACAACCTACAGGTTGGAGGTAAGTTTCACTAGTTTATTTCCTCTTCTATGTTCAATGGTTTATGTATTGTGCTAGATCTAGGAGAATAAATTACCTTTTGTTTTGTTTTTGTCATGGATTAAATATCTAGAGACTTAATTACATCCACGAGAGGGTTTAACTATCTGTAGGAAGCATTCTCTAACACAGAAATTGGTGAAGCTGTTGGGGACTTTCCCATGTTTGATTAGGCATCAAATATTTAAGATTTGATCTCCTACCTCTGCAAACTACTTAGTCTTAATATTTTTTGTCATCATGGTCCTCATTGTTGGGCTTTCTGAGTATTAAAATTTCATATATTCATAACTTTGATCTCATATCTTCGCCCTTACCTCTCTATAGAATATTTTCGCACTCTCCTTGTATATGGTGGTGCGAAAATTCATAAATTTTTGCACCACCATAATAGTCCAGAGTGCGAAAATTACTGATTTTGTGCCCGATTGGTATGCTAGGGAGCAAAAATTCCCTATAACTCACCTTGGTGGTTGGTTTTTTCACTTGATTGGTTTTTGGTTTTGGATTTTGACTTGTTTTATGTCTTATGATATTGATAAGCTCTGTGCAATTCCATCCTAATTTTTACATTTTGGTTTTCTTTTAGCCCTCATTTGGATTGTAGAGTGAATTTGCAAATGTTACAAGTGGGTTGAAAGTTGGAGGACTATTATAGCCACCCCTATTGTTTCATCACCTTCTTTAACATCTGAGTTTGTTCTAATAGCTCACAACCTCCTCTAATCCTATTCTAAAGGTCTGAAAGATTGTTTGGTTTGTTTGATTTTGCACTTATACGATTTGGATTCTTTGAGTGAAAGTGGCAAGAAAGATTTGATATTTTACTTGGATTCTTTATTTCAATATTGCAAAGGTCATATGTTTTCTTACATTTTGTTAAAATCAAGGAAATTATTGTATATTTATTTGCATACTTGAAGAAGATCATTGGAAATCTATTGCTTTGTGAAGAATCTATGCATTTTTTGAGCTTTGAAAGTGCTTGGAAACTTTTCAAAATATTTTTTTGTCTTCGCTTAATGTTGAAAAAAATTTGCAATCAAAAGAAGCTTCTTTCCCTTTACTTGTCATTTTAGGATCATATAAAGCAAAAAGAAAACATAATTTTTTTTTTACTTGTTTAATTTTTTTTCTTTTTGGATTTGTTAGGTGTGAAAGAGTGTTTCATAGTTTGATTTGACATGTAATTTGAAAAATAAAAACAAAAAGTGGATACATTATTTTCCAAAAATGTCGCATTTGTGTCTCTTACATCTCGGAACGAAAAGAACTCTTCCTTTTGTATCTAGAAGTTCATCAAAAGAAAAAAGAATTGCAAATTTTCATCCAAATTTGCATGGTTTGAGTTGAGTAGACACACCATCGAGTTGCACTTCTGGTCCCCTTGAGTAAAGAAAAATACTCTAAAATTAAACACCCTAATTGAACACACATTAACCTCATTTGGAGGAAATAAAAGAACAATGTGGTTAGGTAGGGAATTGGGGATAGGAATCCAAATAATTCCCCATGTCATTTCAAATATGATACATAGTTGTTTTCTCTTAGGGTTCTAAAATCCTCTACTATTTGTTGACACGGTTATAAACCAATTTGTTGGAGGGCCTCCCATTCCACAGGAGTAAGCAGCAAGGACTGGTTTTGGATGGACTTTGTGGAATACCGCACTCCACTTAGTGCCTAAGGACATCGATCCATTATCTTCCTAGTATTTTTTGGCCTCCATACTAGTTGTACAAGGGCCAAAAGGTAGAAGCTCCAGAAAACCTTCTTAGATATGTCATGAATGAGGTATCCTATACCCAGGATCCCTTTCGGTAGATGGATATCCCTTCATCTATATTGGTCTCTCATTTCATATTGTTCGACTTGAATTTCATCACCTTGTGGAGGATACGATCTGTTCAGGTCTCCATATGTTAGATAGGAGGACTACTTTCTCTTTTACTATTAACTTTTCAGAATTTACTTCAATCTGATCTAGGATCTTAACTAAGAGAACAACATGTACAACAAATCTACAACATATCAATCATGGACACAATAATGCAAGCACACAAGAGACATAGAGTTTACTTGGGGAAAACCATAAAGGTGAAAAACCCCAATAACTTCCTCATAGATAGATAGAGAAATGATACAACCAGAATACAAGAGATAGTCTTCTCCTAGTAGTAGAGCCTCCTCCTCCACAAGTGCACAACTCTCCCAAGTGTGAGTGAGAGAATAGAATGTGTAAAATGAGAGAGACACACTCTCTATTTATATACTAACTTGACTTGACCTTTACTCAACTAGGTCGGCCTCAACTTAACCACTTAACATAATGCTGACTGGGCCGACCCCCACTAGGGTGGTCTAATAACCCTTTGACCCACATGGCCAACCCCCAATAGGGTGGTCTAATAACCCTTTGACCCACATGACTTATACAGGGCCAACCCCAACAAGGTGGTCTAATAACCCATCAAGTATAAGTTACGACACTTACAATATAAATCACGACACTTTCGTATAGAGGAATAATAACATCTCTATAGGAATACAATATACATATATGTGAAATATATTTCGAATTTACATATACATCAACACTCCCTCTTAACTAGGAAGGTATTTCTCGACACAGGTCTTCTAGCACAAGTCATCTTCTCTAGATCATCGTCACTGCTGCTGCTATATCAATCAATCTCGGAATCTACTCATCATAGGAAGTTCTACAGAGCTAGTCCTTTTTCATACTGGATATAGGCCCACCACCTGCAGGTCTTCGTCATCACTATCCATACTTTGGAATCCTCAGGACTTATTATGTGCATCACAAAACCTTGAAAGAGCATCCCAGGCTGTTACGAGCACACCGCTCTACCTATATTATCTCCCAAGGCCATATTACATGTGACCTCACCACAAAACCTTGCAAGAGCATCCCAAGCTGTTACGAGCACACAACTCTACCTATAGGATCTCCTAGGGATAGATTATATGTGGTCACCACAAAACCTTGCAAGAGCATCCCAGGCTGTTACGAGCACACAGCTCTACCTATAGGATCTGCTAGGGACAGATTATATGTGGTCATGGAAAAACCTCGCAAGATCATCCCAGGACTTATTATGGGCACACATCCCAACCTATCAGATCTCCCAGGGACATATTATATGCCATAGGACAAAATCTCGAAAGAGCATTTGCCAGATATCCCAGGGCCAAATTATATGACATAGGAAAAACCTCGGAAGACTATCTGTAGATCTCCCAGGGCCAAATTATATGTCCTCCCAGAGCAAAACCTTGAAAGAGCATTTGCCAGATATCCCAGGGCCAAATTATATGCCATAGGAAAAATCTCGGAAGACTATCTGCAAATCTCCCAGGGCAAATTATATGCTCATCTGCACAACCTGATCCACAGCCATAGAGTATCAACCTAATACTTACCATACATCATCCTGATGTACACATGATCATCCTGATCATCATCACTGCAACAACCTGCTGCATGTCATCTGGAGCAACATCCTGAAGCTCATCATCCACGATCATCCTGATCATACAATGCATCTACCTGACGCATACCAAGTATCTACCTGATACATATCATCATACATGATCCACCTGATACAAATACAAATACATGATACATATCACCATACATGATCCACCTGATCATACAATGTATCCACCTGATACATATACAGATACATGGTCCAAGCATCCAACATGATGCGTACATACATATAAATGATCCAACTGATCATATCCAGCATCCAACATCATGCATACATACATATGAATGATCCAACTGATCATATCTAGCATCCAACATGATGCGTACATACATATAAATATCAATGATCCAACTGATCATATCCAGCATCCATCATGACGCATACAAAGCAGAATCCAGAACATCATCCTGATGCTCATCATCCGACGCTTACATCCACAGCCATATGAAGGATCCTCCTTCCAACATGCTTGGAATGGCTTTAGTAAATGTGTCCATCACTTCTTCCTCAAAGTGTCATCAATCTGAAGAACACCAAGCCTCTCTCTAAAGTACTCGAACTTCACTCTGGCTAGTGGCTTCATCAACACATCTACAATTTGCTCATTCGTCGCAACATATAGGAGCTTCACAGCTCCTCTCTACACCATATCCCTGATATAGTGATATTTGATCTCTATGTGTTTCGACCTGTCATGAAACATTGGGTTCTCAAACAGCTTCACACAACTCTGGTTATCACAGAAGATACCGGTAGCATCCAACGGGAGATCAAATAACTCAGACAGTAGCTTCTGTAGCCATACTTCCTAACAACTATCTGAACAGGCTGCAACATACTCTGCTTCAGCTCTACTCAGTGCTACGAAGGACTGCTTCCCGCTAAACCAAGAGATCACACCTGATCCCATACTGAAGCAGCACCCAGATGTGCTCTTCCTATCTACAGCACTGCCAGCCCAATCTGATTGTCATAATCCTGCAGGTTAATCTTTTGATTTTCTTCATACTTGAGACCATAATCCACTGTACCCTTCAGGTACCTCAGAACATGCTTTACAGCAACCAGATGAACACTCCTTGGATCTATCAGGAACTGACTCAATGTGTTCACTGCAAAGCAAATATCTGGTCTCATGTTCATCAGGTACATCAAGGACCCAATCATCTGACGAGACATAGAGACATCAACTGGCTCAGATTAAGCATCACATAGAAGCTTCAGATTTGATGCCATAGGTGTGGCCATAGCCTTGCAGTCCATCATCCCGAACCTCTTTAGGATCTCTACTACATACTTCCCTTGTCCAAGGAATATTCCATCTGCACTCTGCCACACCTCCATGCCAAAAACAAATAGTGCATCATACCCAAGTTCTTCAACTCGAACTTGGCAGCAAGCTTCCACTACATGTCGACAATCAATCAATCTTCACTTGTAATAAAGAGGTCATCCATATACAAAAGTAGTATCACTGGATTGCCTTCGTCAACCTTGTAGTAAAGGTTGGAATCCACTTTACTCTTGGCAAAGCCCAAATTGGATAGAAAGCTATCTATCCTACCATACCAAGTTCTACACATATATATGACTACACCATTCAAGAAGGCTGTCTTGAAATCCATCTGGTGTATCTTCTATTTCATCACATTTATATTTCTCTATGCTGCCATCTACAGCATGCTTGATCTGATAGTTCCATTTGGAAGTCACAACAGACTTCCCTTTAGCTCCTTGGACCGCATCCCAAACATCGTTCTTCATGATCAACGGATCATGGCATTCTTCCCGTATCCTGGGAACTTCAATATCTTCAATAGATAATTTTGTTGCTTGAACAAATGTTGTAGTCCTTCTTTTGTAGGTGAAGGTATACGATCTTTCCTACAAAACAAGTTAAATTGCATGATTAGAAACATCTCATAATTTTCAGACAAATTCTTACACATAAAGAAATATGTCATACAATCATGCAATTATCTTAGCCAATGCTTTAATACAACATTTATCCATATTCCATAACTTTCTAGATGCCTTCCAATCTCTACCAGAACATTGTTAAGAGTGTGCACAACTCCCAACATGTCAGGAAAGAGGTTTCATTCTAGATAAGTAGCAATGCAATGTTGTACAGTGCCATAGGCCGCTTACCCATCACATGCATATTAGTAGTATACTATTCATCAATGCAACTATTCTAATATGCATAATACACAATCTAATTCTAGGAACATAAGCATATACATCATTGAATAACATTATGTAAGAAATGACAATCCAAATACTTATCTTTGTATGGTTGCTGGGTGGACTCCCTCTGAATCTTCGCTTCCTTCCAGGAGCTGTTGGAGTCCTAATCTGAAGTAGCTTCTTCTACACCTTTCAGTTGTGGAATGTAGAGAGATGGTCAACTCTCTCTGAATATCTGCATCCTTGCATAAACCACTGGAGTGTACTCCCTCTTGATCTTTGCTTCCTATATTATTTGTCCTTGAACTTATATTCATTCCCGATCCCTATGCATGCTTGTTAGTATCATCATTGTGTTATCCTCTAGGTCTCATACATAATCAAACATTCATTAGTATAATCTTAATATTATCAAAACAAAATAATCTCAAGCATGTATAGTCAGGATCAATTCAAACACAGATAATAAACATTAGTATTCAAGGTTTCAAGGAAGTCTTCTTTTATTCATACATATTCTTATTTTATCATAGGACTCTTCTGGTTAGTTAAATCGTCAATCAAGATAAGAGATATAATATGCATAAAATATGTGATTATTCAAACCTATACCTTCATGATTCTTCTGGTTAGTCATATCATCAATTATGGTAAGAAACATAATATGCATACAACCATGATTATTCAAACCTATGACTTCATGAATAATCATTATCAACAACACAACAGTATAAGATCCTAACACAAGGTAGGATTCTAGCTTAATATAGGAAAAACAGACCTGGATTAGCATGCTAGCTAGTTATGTCTAACATACCCGCATAATGTCTTCTGGTTCTCTTCAGTGACTTGTGCTAGTAGCATGCATGTCTCATAAGTTAACCATTGTAGAACCAAGTTATACATACCTCGAAAGTAGATCTTCTATGTGATTTATGAATGGATGAATCTTTGTCTTCACGTCATCATGAGCATATGTTCTTGAAGTAGAACATGATTTGACTTTCTTGGTGTACCTTTTATGTTAGCAAACAACATAAACCTCATACAACATCACAATGCATCAGTACAATCATAAGTGTCAAAACCTTAATCAATGAATATCTTCTATTAAGGTGATACGACAAGTCCAGTAATTAAACAAGATTGTACTGTAATGATATGAAGACAAACATATGATAAACTCAACCATGAAACATACCTGTAAGCCATACCTGTCAAGATTGCTTGTAATCTTCTTATGGAAGGCCTTAGCCTCATCTCCCTCTAAGATAGGAACTTCTTCACTTATGCAGGTGACCAATCCATCTTCTTCTAGGATCAATCCAATCCACTTGATTTGCAAGAACTGGACCTGGAGCTAGATTAGGGTTTGTCAAAGAAACCCCAAAAATTCAAACTTTGAATTTCAAACTTCCGAAAGGATATAAATATGCGCCTTGATGAGCTGATCAAGTTGGTATATTCAGAATTTGAAAACTGCAAAGTTTCACCCCTCAAAATTGCCTTTTAGATTTCTGGATTCACTAGGGAGGACCCTGAATTAGGGTTTGAGTTTCCCAGAGCTTCACCTAACCAAAAGATTTGATTCAAAACTCTAAGCTTCAATTTTTCTGAGGAGCTTCCAGCCGTGGTCACAAATTTCCAAAATTCCAATTTTTACAGAAGCCCTAATTTTCCATCTTTTTGACCAAAGTCCCGAACTGGGGTTTGATCAAGCTCGACCTTCTGCCCAACCAAAAAATATCATCTTGGTCTCTAAATTTCAATTTTGATGAGTAGCATCCAGCCGTGGTATCTGATTACAAAAATTCAAACTTTCTTCGAAGCCCTAAATTCCGGAAGCCATGAATGAAGGTACTCAAAAATAATTCTGTTTTGGCAGAAATATGTACCTAATTGTTTCTGGTGTAACTTCGAAGTTTTTGATCCATAGGTTCTGAAATTTTTTTTTGAGATAACCTGACCTTTTGTCTTTCCATCCCGACAGGTCTGAACTCAATTGGATTCTCTGAGAGAGAGTTATTCCAAGTGTCACAACGTGACCTGTTTATGGGATAATACAGGAGAGAGAACTTGTACAGAGTGGCACGTGACCTGTTTATGGGATAATACAGGAGAGAGAAATTGTATGGAGTGCCACGTGTCACTGTTTCAACTTCGGCCTCTAAATTTTTTTTGTGATATAGCACGACCTATTATCTTTCCATCCCGGCAGGTCTGACCTCAATTGGATTCTCTGAGAGAGAGTTATGCCGAGTGTCACAACGTGACCTGTTTATGGGATAATACAGGAGAGAGAACTTGCATGGCATGCCACGTGTCATTGGTTCAACCTAGGCCTCTAAAATATTTTCCTGAGATAGTATAGTTTGTGTACTACCTGTCACTTTTTACGAAATTTCATTTGGAGATTCCTAGCCCAAGTTATGACCTTTTTCCCAAGGTCACCTGATTTTGACTGAGATCTAGAAGAGGCAGAAACCCTATATTGTACAGATCATAAATCACAAAGTACAACGCATTAGAGGTTTTCCTTTGGACAAAAGGTACATGGGGATCTGATCTTCGACCTGTAAAAGTTTTAGATCTGAAAACTTTGCCAAAACGGATTTATAGCGAAAGTTCTACGATGACTGGTTTTTGCTATATCAAGCCCTAGCATCGTAAGTGCAACAAGTATCATACATGCCATATCATGCCTTCTTTCAGGATAGCTCTGATACCATGTTAACTTTTCAAATTTACTTCAATCTGATCTAGGATCTTAACTGAGAGAACAACATGTACAGCAAATCTACAGCATATCAATCATGGACACAATAATGCAAGCACACAAGAGACACATAGTTTACTTGGGGAAAACCATAAAGGTGAAAAACCCCAATAACTTCCTCAAAGATAGATAGAGCAATGATACAACAAGAATACAAGAGATAGTCTTCTCCTAGCCGCAGAGCCTCCTCCTCCACAAGTGCGCCCCTCTCCCAAGTGTGAGTGAGAGAATAGAATGTGTAAAATGAGAGAGACACACTCTCTATTTATACACTAACTTGACTTGACCTTTACTCAACTAGGTCGGCCTCAACTTAACCACTTAACATAATGAAGACTAGGTTGACCCCCACTAGGGTGGTCTAATAACCCTTTGACCCACATGGCCGAACCCCAATAAGGTGGTCTAATAACCCTTTGACCCACATGACTTATACAGGGCCGACCCCAACAAGGTGGTCTAATAACCCATCAAATATAAGTTACGACACTTACAATATAAATGACGACACTTCCGTATAGAGGAATAATAACATCTCTATAGGAATACAATATACATATATGTGAAATACATTCTTAAGTTACATATACATCAACATTTACCTTATAGAGGCTCTTTTTTAGTTTTAAGTGATGCTTGTTGGAATTCTGGCCTTTTTCTTATAACCTGCTTGTTGTGAAAATGGTCAGAGTAAAGTTTTTTGAGCTTTATTTTTTGCCTGTGTGCCTTTTTTTCTTCTAGCTCCCCTTTTGCATGCTCGGTTTCCTAAGGGTTTTGAGTTCTTTTTTAGTGATACTTCTCCCACATCACTTACTCTTGTTCCATGGCGGATCCAAGGAAATCACAGAGATAGCAAGGGATGAGTCCCAAACCATCCAAGCCTAGAATTAGTCGATTGCCACCTTCGTGCATCCCCAATCCCCCTACTAAAAGAACACCTAGTCGGGATACTGTCCCAAAACCAACTAGTACAACACCACCAGTTGAAACAATATCACAAACTCCTACACCACCATAAATTAGTGTAGTACCAGAAGTTAATGTAGCGCTTGAGATTAGCTTTGTACTAGTAGTTAGTCACACTAGAATCCAACGTCACGCCGGAGGTTATTATTACTCTAGAAACTAGCATAGTCCCAAAGATTCCATCACAAAATTATATTCCTAAAGGATATATTGAGATTATTGAGGAATTTGTTCCTTTCCCTTCTATAAATATTCAATTAGCTACAAATCTTATCCAACCATTAGTACAGTTGGTAACACTTTATGTTATTCCTAATACTTTTGTTATTCCCAAGTACCAATATGAATATTCTAGTAGAAGAACATTTAGAATGCCAACCCATGAAATTCCTACATGCCATGAAATTATGGCATCCATACGGGAAAATCTCATTAGTTTAGCTCGTGTCAAACGCACGGCAATGAAAAAGTTTAGACATGAAGCTGCACAAATGATGGTTCCTCCAAACTCAGAATTTTCATTGCATTCTACATCCAAAGTGGTAAATCCTTATGATTCGATAATACCCCAATCCACTTCCCATGATTCGACCTATGACATCTTGTTTGTAGGTCAATCTGCACCCAAAGATTCGATTTATTTCCAACCTCTACCCAATGATTCAAGAACAGAAAACATTTTTTATCCATCTTCATCATTATGGAACATGAACCTAGTCCAAGCCCTCAACGATATCTACACTTTTCCAGCACTGATGTAGTTAACCCCACAAACTCCCCTTCGTCCATTCCCACTTATTCCACCGAGTGAAATTCTTGGTCTCTCTTTATGAGACATTCCTAGTCAGGGGAAAGACCATAACATCCCTTTGTTACTTGTATCATATGGAATTAGTGCACATTTATCTTCACAATTCACCACTACTAGTGCACCCACCCAACCTGCATGATCAACCTCTTCTAATTTTTATGTTGGAAGACTGCCTATTACCACTATTGGAATATCGGTTGTGACTAAAAGTCAATCTTTAGCCATGATCTACCCCATATCTAGAGGACATCCTTTCATTGGTGCCCCAAGTGGAACTAGTGACCAACCTCCTCCACTAGGACCATCTACTTCATGGGGACAAAAAATCCCACCTACTGGGGGGAAACATATAGTAGGTAACCAAAATCCTTCTTGGGGGAAAACAAATTAATTTAAACTGTTTTACCCCACAAACCCCAATCTGTATCTTGGGCTACCTTACCTTTTCATCTCAAACAATCAGTGGATCCCACATCCCCAAACACGGCCTCTTAATCAAGGCAGAGTAAAAAATCCATGGGATAAACCTCCTTTGATGCCTCCCCCTACTCAAGGTATGGTTAATCCCCCGAACCAAGGATTTGTAAACAATACATGGGTCCCACCACCCCTTGTATCTGCACCATTTAACTCAATAATGCAGAATTTCGAACAATCAATGTATAATACGATTCTGAATCAACTGGTAAATCATATGATTCCCAACCAACAACTGGTTAACCCCATGGTCTCTAACCCATAGAACTTCCAATAGCACCCCGCAGGAAACATATATGGGTATAATATGCAACAATCTGTAGTGCAAGGCCCTGCATGCATCTTAGCAACCCATCAATAATATTCTTACCCGCAACCAAATAGACAACTTCCCTTCCTCTCAACATTGGACCTTCGCAATTTGTCAAGATTAATTAATGAGCCCACTTGGCATGAACCACATTGGGCACCTATTTTTTCGAAATTACCGTCGGATATCGCAAAATTTGATGCAAAACCAGGGGAGGACCCAAAAAATCATGTGATTACATTCCATATTTGGTGTTCTTCAAACTCATTTATGGATGATTCCATACGATTACAACTCTTCCAACACACACTTACTCGGATAGTAGCTAAATCGTCTATTGATCTACCCCAACACTCTTTCTGAGATTTCAACTCCCTTGCAATGTATTTTTCAATGCATTTTCAAATTCCCATTCGATATGAAACTAGCACGGACCTATTAAATTTGTTGTGACAGTCAACCTCTACTAACACATCAGATCATATTCATGAGTGGAGGAGATGCCAAAGGTTGATTAAGGCTCCTATCCCGGATCAATTATTAGTCAATTGGTTTACAAAATCATTGTTGCCACCTATTGCTAGGGATGTTACAATGGGAGGGGTTGTTACAGAAGAGCAGGCAATCAGTCACACTCAATATCTGGACTTGACTTACTCCCAATACAAAAATTTATATGAATTGATACCTCATGCTCGTCACCCCACCACTGATCCATCCCAAGCCCGTTACCGAATCTCCTATTGATGGTGTAGTTTGTTGGTTCCGTAAAGACCCATCCTACATCAAAATCTAGTGGATAACAAAATTCTTCAACTCGAGTTCAAAACCATGTTGCATCCAAAAGCAATACTTCTCCTGCTCAGACCTCCGAAGTGAATGTGGTTCAATCCTCCTCACAACAATCCGGAGGAAAAAAAAAGAATAATAGAGGGAAATCCAAGAAACCTTCTCCTCAACAAGAAAATACTAAACCCCAACAAAAAAATACTGACAATAAACCCAAAAGGAAAGATAAGTTCCCCTACCTTATTTTCCACGAGGACCATTATACAAAAGACTACCATTATCATGAGGAAGTCAACAAATTTGTGAAAGGTTCTTCCTGACCGACAATGATAACTAACCCTTTCCCATTCCAACAACAACAAATGATCGCATAAAACCCCCCGCAAGGGGGCACTCCAAATGACCCCAATCAACCAGAGTCATCTACGACTCTAGACATCCTCAAGATGAGTAACGAGACTATCCATCTGTCCACTAGGATAAAGAGTTATGACTCTATTCCAAATTCAAACAAAAATGGGAATTCCAAAGATAAATCTCTTGTGCAAGATTCTTCCACCACTCCACCATCTACTGGCCCTCTTCACATCAAAAGGCCCTTTTCTCACACCGTGTTGCACCCAAAAAAAGCCACCATTCGAAAAATGACATTCAATCCGAGTGCACAAGCTAGTGCTCAAAGCGACAATATTGTCGAGGACTTAGATCAAGCACCCTACGCAATGTCTACTCTCAAAGCTCTACAACATTTCCCTAGTCAGCATAGATTCTTGTTGTCAGCACATGGATTTGTTGAACTTGATACTTCCAACATGATTATGTTTAATTTGGAATATTTTAAGCCAAGAATTTCCCACCAATTGGATTTTCAAATTCATATCAAGATTTGTGGAAATAACATCGATTGTACCATTTTGGATGAATTTTCCTCCACTTCTATCATGCCTTTGTCCTTCTGGAGAGCTATTGGATCTATGAAGGTAACCCAGTTTCCTACCACTTTAAAAGCCTTCGATGGTCATGGTTTCCAAACTTACAGATGTTAAGCTTAGCCTAATTTCACAAGCAAGATCACTGGAAGAAACACAATCACAAGATAGACAAATATTTACCATGGGATACCCTCATGGGGTAGAAAACCCAACAAAGTTTTCCTCAATAAAGATAATCAACCCAATACAAGATGTAGTCCTCAACAAGAGATCCTTCTCATCCTATGCAAACCTCTCTCTCTCATATGCGCCAATCACAAGTGAGTGAATGAATGAGGTAAATGAGGAACACACCTCCTCTATTTATACTCATGTTCTAACTAAATTTTCACCCTAATGGGGCTGACCTCTCTTAAGAGAGTCTAATAACCCCTAAATAGCTAACTCAGGGCCAACCTCACATGGAAGATCTAATAGCCCTAGTTACCACACTCTCTCGGAGGAATAAACATCTCTGGATATAAAATAGGGTCTCTACGGACGAATGGAACATCTTCGGAATAATAAAGTACAAATATAATATTCTTAGAAGTTACAATATCTCAACACTTCCCCTTAACGAGAAGGATATTATAACAACATCTACAGGAGAAAGGAGTCATCAACTACATGATACATGATACATCTATAAATCATTGGAATCTTTCTTCATACATCATCAGTAAGTTACCCTATTACTGGAAAATATTCAATATTGGAACATCTTGAGTATTGATTCTTCATCTTCTGCAGTATCCGAACATCTACAGCAATCTGGATCATCTTGATTGACAGTATCATCTAGATCATCTCGATCGACAGCATCATCTGGATCATCTCGGTCAATAGCAACATCTGGATCATCACGATCAACATCATCATCTCGATCATCTCTATCAACAACATCATTTGTATCATCTCGATCAACAACAAGATCTAGATCGTCACGATCAACATCATCATCTCGATCATCTCGATCAACAGCAGCAACATACTCTGTAATACACACAATCCAATTATAGGATGATCAATCCTACTCACTTTTAGGATATAAGTCCAAGGATGATACAATTCTATCACGTGCATTTCGAACCAAGGGTTTAGGCACGATGCAGTCCTATCACGTACATTTTGAACCAAATGTTCAAGGATGATGCAGTCCTATCACGTACATTTTGAACCAAATGTTCAGGGACGATGCAGTCTTATCACATACATTTTGAACCAAAGGTTTAAGGATGATGGAGTCCTATCATGTACATTTTGAACCAAAGGTTCAAGGATGATGCAGTCCTATCACATACATTTTGAACCAAAGGTTCAGGGACAATGCAGTCCTAACCATAGTTTCAGTCCTTTTTCATACTGGATGTGACCTAGATCATATCTAGGATTTACAACCACAGAGCCAGTCCTTTTTCATACTAGATGTGACCTAGATCGGATCTAGGATTTACAACCATAGAGCCAATCCTTTTTCATACTGGATGTGACCTAGATCAGATCTAGGATTTACAACCACAGAGCCAGTCCTTTTTCATACTGGATGTGACCTAGATTAGATCTACTATTTACAACCACATAGCCAGTCCTTTTTCATACTAGATGTGACCTAGAACATATCTAGTATTTACAACCACAAAGCTAGTCCTTTTTCATACTAGATGTGACCTAGATCAGATCTAGGACTTACAACATCTTTCTCAGAGATCAGAGTCTACAGATCTCTTTTAGGACATGTGTCTAGGGATGATACAATCCACTTGTTAACTCAGACCAAGTCTAAGGACCACTCATTGACATCATTGTCAGTATCATTGACTTCATTGTCAATATCATCAATACAGGTATCCACATCATCCATATAGGTATCCAGATCATTGACCTTACCATCGATGTAGGAAATCTCATCATCAGCGACCATATCAGTCCCCCTTTCGAGGAGGGTGCTTCCGAACTACACCAAGCAAGTGTCGGAAATACTCAAGCTTTACTTGAGATAGAGGTTTGGTCAATATATCAGCAACTTGTTTGTCAGTGCTCACATACTCGAGCTTGATAGCTCCTTTCTGCACCATATCCCGTATATAAAAATATTGGATCTCTATATGCTTTAACTTATCATGGAACGTTGGATTCTTTGTCATCTTGATACAACTTTGTTTGTCACACAAAATCACAGTGGGGTCCATCTCTAATTCAAATAATCCTAATAATAGTTTTTGAAGCCATACCGCTTCAACTAGCAGAGCAAGCAACAATATATTCCACTTCAGCTGTGCTGAGAGCCACACTAGACTGCTTCCTGCTAAACCACGAGATCATGGCAGATCCCAGACAATAACATCCTCCCAATGTTCTCTTCCTGTCTAATACACTTCTTACCCAATTAGCATATGTGTAGCCATACAATCTGAAATCATGATCTCCATGATAACATAGACCAAAGTCTATCGTACCCTTTAGGTACCTCATCACATGCTTTGCAGCTATCAGGTGAACTGGTCTAGGTTCCACTAGATACTGACTCATGGTGTTCATAGCAAAGCATATATCTGGCCTGGTATTTGTCAGATACATCAATGACCCAGTAATCTATCTATAAAGAGTCACATCCACTAACTCTGATGAGTCATCATCTAACAACTTCAAGTTGGAATCCATTGGAGTGGCCATGGCTTTGCATGCCAACATGTCAAATCTCTTTAATATTTCCATAGCATACTTTCCCTGGTTGAGAAAGATTCCTCTTGGGCCTTGCCATATTTCCAGACCTAGGAAGCAGTGCATCAATCCGAGATCTTCCATCTCAAATTCTGAGGAGAGCTTCTTCTTGCATTTGATAATCTATTTCCCATTACCTATCAGGAATAGATCATCCACATATAGCAACAGCATGATAGGCTCATCATCCATAACTTTGAGATAAAGGTTAGGATTAGCTTTACTCTTGGTAAAGCCCAAGCTTGTCAAGAAACTTTCAATTCTTCCATACCAAGCTCTAGGAGCTTGCTTCAACCCATACAAAGCTTTCTTCAATTTGCATACATGGGTTCTTCTATCTTCAACCTCAAATCCTTGTGGTTTTTCTATGTACACTTCCTCCTCAAACACACCATTCAGGAAGGTTGTATTCACATCCATCTAGTGTAATTCCCACTTCATCATGGATGTAAGTTCCATGATGGTTCTAATGGAAGTGTGCCTTGCAACTGGTGCAAATGTTTCTTCATAGACAATTCCCTCTTTCTGAAAGAATCTTCTAGCCACAAACCTTGCCTTATACTTTTCAATGCTGCCATCTGCAGCATGATTTATCTTGTATATCCATTTGGAGGATACCACACTCTTGTCCTTTATCTTGGGAACTATATCCCAAACATCATTTTTCATTATTGATTGGTATTCCTCCGTCATTTCCTCCACCCACTCTTTCTTATGAGATGCTTCTTCATAACTAGTGGGTTCTAGATCTACAAGATCACACATCAAGGCCATATAGTTGGAGAATGTCTTTGGTTTCTTGCTCACTCTAGTGGAGCCTTTAGGAGCTCCATACTTTTTTGCTCCTAGTATAATGTCTCTTTCCCATGATGGCTTTCTCTTCCTTGATATTTTCATGACAGGGGGCTCTCATGGTTCCATCATGTCATGATCTTCAGGTGTTGTCTCTTCAGGGGTGGGTATAGCTTTAGTAATTCTAAAAGGTGCATCTTCCTCATATACTTCTTCATACTGGCATTTCCTAGATCTCTTGAGAGCTGCCTCTTCATCAAATGTCACATCCCTACTTATTTCCATATGATGGAATCCTGGGATGTAAATTATGAATGCTTTGGATGCTTCACAATATCCAACAAATATTCCTTTCTTCCCAGAAGAATCTAGCTTGGTCCTCTTTTCTTTTGGAATGTGAATGTATATTGGGAATCCAAATATCTTGATGTGACTTACCTCAGGATTCTTCCCTGTGAGCACTTCTTATGGGGTCTTGAAATCAAGATCACTATGAGATAGTCTATTCTGCACATAAACTGTTGTCCTGGCTACTTCATCCCATAGATACATAGGTAGTTCTTGATCATGTACCATTGTTTTTACTGCTTCCATAATGGTTCTATTCTTTCTCTCTGCAACACCATTTTGTTGAGGATTGTAGGGAGTGGTTATCTCCCTCTTGATTCCAGCTTCTTTACAAAAGACTTAAAAATCGTTTGAAGTATATTCTCCACCATTATATGTCCTGAGTAACTTGATCTTCTTTTCTGAATGATTTTCTATCAAGGCTTTGAATTGCTTGAATTTTTCAAAGACTTCATCTTTTCCCTTCAAAAAAATATATCCAAGTCTTCCTTGGGCAGTCATCAATGAATGTAAGGTAATATTCACACCCACTCAAATATGTAGATGGCATTGGTCCACATAAATCTGAATGAATCAATTGCAATGTACTCTTAGTCTTTGTTTCACTCTTTGGAAATGGATTTTTGATATTCTTCCCTTTTGCACATCCTTTGCATGTGCCATTATGGTCAATCTTTAGAGCTTGTAGTCCTATGACTACCTTCCTCACACTAGGTAGTGCTTTGTAGGTATTGTGAGCAAGTCTCCTATACAATAGCTCACATGGGATAGTGGCTTCATGAACAAGGGTATCTTTAGGATGACCCTTGAGTTTGTATAGACCTCCTTCCTCTTCACCAATAACAATGGCATCCTCAATTGATTTTCCTTTGGACCACATGAGTACTTGTCCATCTATGAATGCAACCCTATAACCTTTCTTATCTAAAGCTGAGATAGAAAGTAAGTTCTTCTTCAAACCTGGTACATATAGGATTTCCTTCATCTTCAATGGAGTTCCAGAATCAAGCTTGTAGCTTGCTTCACCAATTCCCTTGATAGGATATTGATAGTCATCTCCTAGAGATACCTTCTGTGGAGAGGTATTTTCTTCTAGACTTGAGAGAGTCTTCTTTTTTGATGTCATGTGCTTTGAAGCACCACTATCAATGATCCATGTATCTTCTCTTGGTGTTACTGACCCAGAGAGTGCAGAGAATAGAACATATTCTTCTGCATCTTCTTTTTCTATTTTAGATCTTTTCTTTTGAGGCCTTTCCTCTTCCTATTCTTCACTATCATCTTCTGTCAAATTTGCTTGATGTCTTTTGTGAAGATTCTTTTTCTTCTTCTTTGAAGGGCAAGTTCTAGCAATGTGTCCTACTTTGTGATAACTATAACATTGAATTGGGGAGAGGTGTCTTTCTGAACTTACTCCTCCTTTCTTTTTAAATCTGTGAGGAGGATGAGAGTCCTTGTGACCATTCTTCTTGGAGTTGAAATGAATCCTTCTTCTTTTGGTGTGGGTGGCCAAAGCTTAGTCATCATCTTTGAGCAAGGCTTCTCTGTTGGCAACCCTATCTTCTTCTTGAATGCAATCCTCCCATACCACATCAAACTTCATACATTCTTTTCTTGCACACATGGTTTGGATGAATGAATCCCAAGGTCTAGAGAGACCATTGAGAGCAGTCATGACTAGTTCATCTTCATCAAGAGTCTCCAATGGATTCTAGTTGTTCCTTGAACTGGGAGACTCTTGTGAACTAATCTTGAATAGATTCTCCTTTACTCATTTTTGTACTCTTCAATTGAGTTCTCAAATTCATCTTTATGTTGATGTTCCTTCCTTCATACATCCTGCCTAGGGAATCATGCATTTCCTTTGGAGTCTTCTTGGATGCCACTTGGGGAATCAAGTGGTCTTTGATAGAATCAACAATGATTCTCTTTTCCCTAATTAAGTCCTTCTTATACTTCTCTTTGGTTTCATCTTCTTTAGATTCTGCAACCTCATCCTTGATATATTGGGTAAGATCATTCTCTTCAAGAATGAGACCAATCCTATATTTCCATGCCTGGAAATTCTCTATACCCTCTAGCTTGTCTTCAAGCCAAGTGCTTGGAGCCATCTTATCCAGGGGACCACAGAAATTGAAGTTTCTCAAAAGATAGAATAACACTTACCAGGAGATGTGCTTGATTGGATTGAGATAACTGATGAGCTCTCCTTATGGAAACTTCAACTTTTCAGCCTTCAAATCTGATAAGCAATTGCAGCATAATTTATGGTTTTCTGGTTCGCACCTTTTCTAGTTTTCTGGTGCACAGGTGCACACTTTTTATGGTTTACTGGTTTTCTCATCCAAAACCCAAACTAGGGTTTGACTTTCCCGGAGTTCTACCCACTCAAAAAGTTCTATCTAGGGCTCAAAAGTTTGATTTCGAGGAGGGTTATCTAGCCACGCAATCAGATTCCAAAAATTCTAATTTTTGTAGAAACTCGAATTTTCACCAGAGGAGGAGAGAGAGGTATTTTCACCTTGTGAAAGATGTCCTATTCAAGCTAGCTCTGATACCATGTTAAGTTTAGCCTAATTTCACAAGCAAGATTACTTAAAGAAACACAATCACAAGATAGACAAAGATTTACCCTGCGAAACCCTCATGGGGTAGAAAACCCAACAAAGCTTTCCTCAATATAGATAATCAACCCAATACAAGATGTAGTCCTCAACAAGAGCTCATTCTCCTCCTATGCAGACCTCTCTCTCTCCTATGCGCCAATCACAAGTGAGTGAATGAATGAGATAAATGAGGAACACGCCTCCTCTATTTATACTCATGTTCTAACTGACTTTTCACCCTAATGGAGCTAACCTCTCCTAAGAGAGCCTAATAACCCCTAAACAGCTAACTCAGGGCAGAACTCACATGGGAGATCTAATAACCCTAGTTACCACACTCTCTTAGAGGAATAAAGATCTCCGGATATACAATAGGGTCTCTATAGAGGAATGGAACATCTCGAGAATAATAAAGTACAAATATAATATTCTTAGAAGTTACAATATATCAACAACGGACTCATACCATCACTTGCACTAGAAATAGGGGGAAAAACTATATCTATCCACTTAGAAATTTTAGATGCTCCATTGGATTATAATATCCTACTCGATCGAAACTTGTTTTATGCCATGACCATAGTAGCATCATCAATTTTTCACCTGGTGCAATTCCCTCATCAAGGAAAAATGGTCACCATTGATCAATTGGATTTTTGCACGCCGAATATTCACTCCAACACCACCAACAATGTCCCGTCGTTAACAAAATATCATCATCATTATGAATACATTGGTGTTGGCCTTTTGAAAGACTCTTCTATCATTGGAGTCTTCCTGGAGCTTCTTCCACCAGTCTACTCTATCAACATGATATCTTCCAGTACCATCCAATCCCATGAAACTCACTATTCTTTGGTTTTACCGAGTCCCTCTGAGTACGAAACCATTGGTGAATACATGCCTTTGAACTTAAATCAAGAAACCTATCAAACGATTCAATGTGATTATGATTGTATCGATTCCATTGACCACCATCAGGTGGCACCCCTTCCATATTAGATCGATTCACCGTTTCCCTCTTTTGATTCCCTGTTACAGACCTTTCCCTTTGACGAGTCTATCATGGAAATCATAAGCAACAATGAACCTCCATGGAAATATCACCATCATCATTCATCTTTCCTTCCTACAATCCAAGTGGTAGACCCTAATACTAAATCCATCGTTTCACATGATATTTTCCAAAAACCTCAAATTCCCATCCTCACTCATAACGTGTTTTCAGAGGGAAATTTATCTAATATTATGGAAACTTTACCTATATACATATCAGTGAAACCTGGTATCGTGGAACACATCCACCTAGGAAAAAATTGTACACCCAATGAAGTGGAATCTTACACAACCTTGTTCAAAGAGTTTTGCGATGTTTTCTCATGGAGTTATGAAGAAATGTCGGGAATTGACCATTCAATTGTGGTCCACGGAATCAAATTTTATCCTTGTGCATGACCTGTTCGGCAAAAAATACGTCCCATTCACACCAGAAAAACTGTAGTCATTAAGGAAGAAGTTGAAAAGCTCCTTCGAGTTGGTTTTATCTATCCTATCCCATTGAAAGACTTTGTGTCTAACATCATTCTTGTATCTAAAAAACAGGGCATGATTAGAGTTTCAATTGATTATACAGACTTGAACAAAGCTTGTCCGAAGAACAACTATCCTACCCCATTTATCGACCAAATTATCGATAACTATTCCAGGATTGTCATCTTTTCATTCATGGATAGCTTCTCTAGCTATAATCATATTGAGATACTCCTAGTTGACCAACATAAAACAACTTTGATCTTCCCATGCAAAACGTTCACATATCAAACGTTACCATTTGACCTTAAGAACGCTAGGCTACTTTTCGACGGGCCATGTCTTATGTATTTCATTATATCAAGCATGTTTTGGATCCTTATTTGGATGATTTACCCACTCATTCTACTTTGCGAGAAGATCACCCAGAGCACCTAGGTTCCATATTTCTATGGTGTCACCACTACAACATCCACTTGAATCCTCACAAATCCATATTTTGTGTTGAAGTCGGTAGATTATTAGGTTTCATAGTCTCCAAAGAGGGTATTCTCATCGACCCATTGAAGGTTGAAGCTATTTTATCCTTACCCTCTCCCACTGATATTCCATAAATCCAAATTTTGCAAGGGAATGAAACCATTTTACACCGTTTCATTTGCAATTTCATGGAGATCACCAAGGGATATATGAGACTTCTAAAAAAGAATGTACCCTTCATTTTGGATAATGAAGCTCAACAATCTTTTGATAATCTGAAAAAGTCCTTAACTAATGCTCCTGTGTTACAACCCCCCAACTATACACAAGATTTCATTTTATATCTCACCGCCTCTACTTCGACTATCAGCATGGTGTTATTACTGGAAGATGGTACTGGTCAAGAACATGTGATTTACTCTCTCATTAAGAGTCTCATCGACTCCAAAACATGTTATTCACATGTGGAGAAATTGGCTCTGGGAATCATTTTCACTATCTAGAGATTCTGACATTATATCTTGCTCCGCAGGACCATAGTTATTGCCAACTTTAATCCTGTGTACTATATATTAACAGGTCAAGTACTAGGGGGAAATTACTCCCGTTGGATTGTTGTCCTCTAGTAGTTTGATTTGGAATTTGAGAAAGCTAAATCCAAAAAATTGTTGGTCTTTTCTGAGCTAATCTATGCTCTGCCCCATGTCAATGAGCTATCTAAGCCCATTGACTCTCTTCCAGACGAGTCATTGTTCCTCATTGGAATGATCGATCCATGGTATTGATACATTGTTTTATATCTCGAAACCCAATGCTTTCAGTTTGATCTCAATTGCTATGATAAATGTCACATTTGACACCATGCCAAATATTACATTATCATTCGTGATACTTAATACCGTCGTGGTATCGATTATATTTTGCGTCGATGCTTAACTATCGATAAAGCCGAACGCATACTTAATGACAACCACTCTGGAGCTTGTGGCGGTCACCTCTCTGGGATGGCTACATTCCAGAATATTTTGCACGCAAGATATTTGTGGCCTTCCATATTCAAATATTGCATTGAAGCGGTCAACAAGTGACCCCCATGTCAATTCTTTCACTCCAAGAAGCTCTCCCATACAACTCCACTACATCCTGTGATTATCGTCGACCCCTTTACAAAATGGGGTATCGACTTCATGTATTGTAGTCCTACTTCAGCTAGAGGGCATGGTTATATCATTGTAGTAGTTGACTACCTTACCAAATGGGATGAAGCTATGCCTACATATGCTGAAGACAGAAAGACAAAAACACTCTCCGTATTCAATGATATCATTATGATGTTTGGAGTCCCTCAATCCATTGTAATAGATCATAGTTCCCATTCCAGGAATCATATTATGGATGAAATAGGTACAAAATTGGGTTTTCGTCATGAAAAATCATCCCCCTATTACCCCCAGGAAAATGAACTAATAGAGGCAATTAAAAAATTCTTGAAAAAAATTATACAATGCATGGTGGGGACCCAAAAATAAAATTGGCACTTAGCACTATTCTTAGCTCTCTAGGCCTATAGGACTTCCATAGAAAATGTGACTAGGTTAACACCATTTCAATTAGTCTATGGCTTGGAAGCTATCATCCTGATTGAATGGGAAATTCCATCCCTCAAACTGTCCGTTGAACTCTTTCCAAACACTCCTACCGAGGAAGAACGATTTCTATACTTAACGAATCTTGATGAAACTCGTCGCGACACTGCACTCACTAATGAGGATAAAAAAAAGCGCATTAAGGTTCAATATGATAAATCATTCGATCCTCGCGTTTTTAATGAAGGTGACCTAGTCTTAACCTATGATCAAATGCATGACAAACTATGTAAAGGCAAGCTGGAATCCATGTGAAATGGTCCCTACATTGTCAAACAAGTGTTAGAGAAGTGAGCTTACAAGCTAGTTGATTGCGATGACATACCTTTGGGAGAGCCTCGTAATGGGATTTACCTGAAGATATTTTATGCATAGGGTCCTCCTGCATAAAAAATTTGTATATAGTATATCTCTGGTGTGATTTTGATTTCTTTTTACATGTCAGGATCCTATCTCGTTCACAACTATTTATCTCGATTTCTGCTTTCATGTGCAGATGTCGGTGTACTTCGGATTTGCAGACGGTGCTGGTTGACATACCCAGAATCTCACTTCTACAGCATGGGTATTGTATTCCCCTACTAACGAGTTGATATCCTCAGGTGGAATCTGCTTAGGTCCCACAACGAATAACATAGAAAAATACCATGCAGTTATTGGACTTCTAACTGAAGTATCTTCTCTTGCCATTCATTGATCTCATAGTATACCTAGACTCTCAACTCATTGTATCTCAACCAAATCACATTTATACCATTCACGACCCCATATTACTTTGTTTATATCAGAGGATACGCCTCCTTGAAAGATCAATTGATTATATTCTATATCCACATATACCAAGGCAGTTAAACATAGTGGTTGATTCATTAGCTAATACTTGTTGAATTGGCATCTAGATCATACATAATCAATGTCATCATGAAAAAAATGTAAAAATATAACATAAAATTAATTATAGATAAACAGTACAGATAGGTCCATATATATATCATGAAAAAAAATTTAAATCATGTCCCATATAGTATCAAAATGTGTCAAAAGACAAAATTGGGATCACTAGCCATACAAAAATTGGAACTATCACCTATATGTCATGTAGATTCCGCTAATGCTAAAAGAACTACTGCTGAAATGTAATCATGACGAGCGTGGTGCTCGTGATATCATACTACCGCCATAGAAACATGGTGGAGTAATATGTAAATATGCTTTGGCACACCCACGGTTTGCCTCTGTAGATGATAGGGGACATCTGGAAATCTCATGAGAGGTATACCCATGGTCAATCCATCAATATTCTTCTCTACATCAAAAAATCCCCCTGCCTCATCTTCCTCTACCTGATACTCCTCTCCTCTTTGCCGTAGTGGTGAAGATCCTGTTGGCCTCATTGTTCCACAATCTACAGCATTAAACATGCACATATAAGGCCTTTTGCACAACAAAAAATATATATATAACTTAAAAAATTTGAAAACCATGTTTAAAGGTGACAGACCTCACTCATCCTAGTCATCATATTCTGGCAAAGCCAATTCAATCTCACCCTAAGAGTCTACCCCAGTGTAAGGATAATCCTTAATAGTCACAATCTATTCCTCTAACCAAGAAAATAAGTTCTCACCAAATGCTAGAACTTGTGGTCCACTTAACTACCCAACATAATCACTCCATCTCCCCATTTGTGGCTTAGATGGAGGTTGATGAGGTCTCTCTATTTGTGGGCATAGTAGTGGGACCATCACTAAGAATAAAGTGACTAGGATACTCCCGTACCCAAATTTCTTGATATTTCCATTATAACATTTGGTGACTTGATCTTTGATGTTGACCATAACCCCTTCACACCAGTTGAACAACTTTGGCTCAAGACATTCCATGGCATAATTCATTTGAGCCTTGGTATCATGATGATCCCCTACACTTCCAACCACTAGATCAAGAGTGTACAAAATTGTCCTCAAATCCTAAGATCTATCACATCGTCTATGAGTACTTTTCCGCTTTTCTTGCAAGATCCTTATCTACAATATTGGGCTATGTAGTTCTCCGTAGTCTCTTTGGTGCTACTATGTCCCACCAAATTCACTCGTGCCCCTCCCTTAGAGAGACTGGTAAATAAATATATATCTTCGATCTATATCTCAAGGATGTGCTCCCTTATATGAAAATATTGTAGATATGTATACAATCTATACTCTTTCAGCTAAGAGACCACCCTCGAGCTAGGTCGTGTATCCACTAAGGAGGGCTAATGGCTCTCTCACAGTTAAGATCTCATCTCAATGCTAATCCAATATGTATTTGGGTTTATCAAGCATACCATAGAACAAGTATGTTATGCCAACCTACAGTGGGTTTATCAAGCATAAAAGGGAAACATAACCATGATAAGCCAACCTGGAGTTGGGTTTATCAATCATACAAGGGAAACATGGAGGATATTTCTAAGCCAATGATCTTGAACACAGAGTTCCAGGAATCTAAACACTCAATAGACATGGCACCCACAATAACTACCTCACCCATTACAAGGAATTCCCCCTTCTCTGCTTCACAGTCCATGAGGGCCCCTTCCCTTCCATTGTTATTCAGGATGGGCATAGAAAGGTCCAACTGCTAGTTCTATGAGATTACATCCTTCACTAGGTTTATCAAGCAATCCAACCCAAATTTGACCTTCTATCTCTGTTAATCGAGCTGGGCTCTACTTAGGGTTGCGTACTAAGATCTGTCCTGCAACTCTACTCTCTGCAAATAAAATCCAGGTGTTCTAGGAACTAGAGTTGATTTTAAAATATTTTCATGATCATTGAAAAAAAAAACTTAATTTTTTACACTATTAGAAAAATTAAAATTAATTTTAAAATTTATAATGCATATTAGTATATATATTAGTATACATGCACATTGACATATATATTACTAGGTATATCATGTGAGCATGCATATATATCTATGTGTGTGTGTGTGTGTGTATACTAGAAGAGAGAAAAAATAGGGACAATGATCTTTTATGCAAAGTATACAAAAATAGTTTTATATTGTTTATAAATAGAACAATAAGACAAGTGCATTGGATGCAATCAAGATATTTTTGGTATCACTGATGATGGTAGAGATATAGGTGCTTAGGCAACATTCCCTTCTAGCATCATTTGTGATGGTAGAGATATATGTGCTCAGGCCACATTCCATAGATAGATGTGTTCAGCAAAGTCCTTTGTTAAAATGGTGGAGAGGAGAACTGCGCTGGTGAAGTTATTTCTCGACGTTTCGAGCCGCAAAGTAGGGCTCATCATCAGGAGAGAGTGTTATATATATATATATATGGTCAAAAGGATCCATAAACCACATTGAGTTTTCCCTCTAGGCTTTCTTACTTGGAGGAATCTTGAGTATCTTTTAAAAACTAGAGGTTATGTTCATAGCCTTTTAAGGTATGGTAGTGAAAATGTTGTATATAGATACTTGATGCATAAATACATGAATATTGAGATATTTACTATGTGTGTTACATAATATGGTGTATAAAAGTAAATCTCACACAACATTTTAATAAAATGATAAAATATTAAGCAAATACGAATTTTACAGTGTCATCATTAAACCATAATTTACATTATAGGGATTTGAGCACATAATAGAAATTTACATATTAAACGAGTATAGATCCATTTTAACTCTAGATCTACCAAGTTCCTAGAGGAATTAAATTCCTTGAAGTGAAAAATTAAGTGTAAAATTTGAGGAAAATATTCCACCTCTAGGGATTTGATCCCTCTTAGTGCTTGGTAGATACAAAACTAAATAAATATATAGTTTCATATTGTCACACTTATATGATTTTTCAATTTTTTTTTATCAAACTTTTCTTTAAATGGCAGTACT
Organism: Larix kaempferi; assembly: GCA_027924585.1. NCBI lineage: Eukaryota > Viridiplantae > Streptophyta > Pinopsida > Pinales > Pinaceae > Larix > Larix kaempferi. The sequence continues at coordinate 1,859,018 of BSBM01000614.1, read as the reverse complement.
AAGTAGCTTTGGAAGTACTAAGTAGATGATATTGACATACAAATTCTTTTAATTTTACGGTTTTTCCAACTTTTATTTATTTCCTATCTTTTTTAAATTTGACTTATGTTAAATTAGGCTTTGTGATTTGGATAGTGTATTTGTATACAAACAATTCAAGATTAAAATTATAGTAGGTGTAAATATTTTATCTAAAATAGAAAGTGGTTTACTTCCAAAATTTAATCTCTCTTAATAACTACTTCATGGTTTGTATAAGATCTTATACTCTTGATTACTTGATGAATTTTTAATCAATTTAAAACAATGTTAAGACACACTTTACACTTTTAATCTAAATAGTATCCTCAAAAGAACACCAAACTTTAATCCTATGCATCTAACCAAAGATTATGGCAAACTAAAAATTAAGATGATATTAAAGAAAATAAAATGAAATTAGAATTTTAAAGTTTTATTTCAAAATTTCCATTACACCTTTAATAAATTAAAATTCAAATAATTAAAATATATAAGGGTGTGTGCAAGTTAATGACGGTCTCTTTTGACACTTTAGATGCAATAGAAAACTGAAAAAAACAGGCATCCATCAACTTACATGTTGTTTTGAGACACATACACAATGGATTTTGCGATGAGAAAAAAAAATTAAATGTAGGAATTAAATGTGTTTCCGAACATCTAATTATTTTCCATTGAAAATGTTCTTAACTATCCGAAGTTTGATCATTTGCAACATCCACTTTTTATTTTTTTGAAAAATTATAAGATATATGTTATTGTAACAAACCCCAAATCCACTTTGTATTTTAGTGAAATTATTTTTTTGACTTTCACAATGATTACTTAACTCCACAAAATTCATACATATAAGACGAGACATGGACATCACATAAACGTCATGATCTAGAATTGAATTATCTTGTACCAAAGAATTGTTGACAATATATAAATTTATACATAAACAATAAATCCATCATAAATCCAAGACATGAGAAAGACAAGACATAGACAATAAATCCATCATAATTATACACATGAGAAAGACAAGATGTACATGATTCACCCAAACCCATGGGCTACATCGACCAAGAAGAGTCACATCTTTTCTATTAATCAAAAGTATGGAGTTACATCGTGCAACAATTGTTGCAATATTTACTTTCTACTTCTTCATAGCCTCTCTCATAGAGAGCATTTACAAGACAACCGAAAGTCAAGCGACTTATTGGGACTTATTAGGGTATCTAAAATAGCTAACATAGTTCTTCTTTAGGCCAATAAAGCTATCATCAATACAATTTCGGAGATAGATTTCTATTTCAAGTGGACAAATGCCAACATCCGTTATTAGTAACATAGGGGTTTAACAATAGCTTCATGCCATTTACAAGAATTGAACTTGGCTGCAGAGTGTAACAATCAGTCCTCCCAACTAACCAACCTTAATCTAAGTGGACTAAGACTAGTCATTATTTACACACCAAGCCTACACATTCTGCTTGGTGTTGCTTAGTTAAATATGTCTTTGATGCCGAGTTATTGACTATGATTGTTTTAACGTGTAACTATATATATATATATATTTACACATCCTTAGTACAGTTTATAACAAGGTTGATGTTATAGGTTACAAACCTGTATACCTGATTCCATAACACAAAAAAATATAGGCATGGTATGTAAATATACCATAAACAAGTCAACCCTAGGACCTCGCTATCATGGATTCGACCCTACGGTGCTACAATTCCATTTCAAATTACAGAGATGAAATCAATGTGGTTAAGCAGAGATTATTTTAACAGATACAACGCTATCCAAAAACGATTTATATTCGAATCTAGGCTATAATATACAAAGATCAAGGTTCGAAACTATTCAATTTGCACATATTTTTCACGCCTCAACCCAGAGTTAATACGCTGCCCAAAATGTTCGATATTCAGTGTTTTGCGCAGCACACATATATGGCATATATGGATATTATAATGATGAAATTCACAAAGGAATTCATCTTATGAACTATCCCATTCTTCAAGCAAGCTAGAAAAAAAAAGAAAAGAAAGTACGGTAAAATGAAAGCCATTCATGTTCTACGCAGCATACAAATGTGCCAGCATTCAAAGTGGATAAACGCTAGCCTAACTACAAACCATAGATCTCAAACATAAAGCAGAGTTTAACACATTCGCGAAGAGATCTCCAATTTAAAGTGTTGAAATTGAATATTAACACATTCAGCCAACGATCTCACATCTAAAATGAAAAAGCTGAGTTCAACAGAGTTTAATGCATTCGCACAAGATGATCTCCCATCTAAAATGTAAAAGCTGAATTCATGAGCGCTCACACAAATCTTCGATGGCAAAGCAGATAAAATATATTATAAATATATCCAATAAAACAAACAGAAAACAACTTCTGAAAACCTCTAGTCTCATTTCGACACTGTATATACGATCTTAGCATAAAAGTGAACCATTATTTGGGATCGAGCTCCCAAGGCCGCCCTATCCCCTTCACAAAACTCACAAAAAAATCCTTCAATAGTTGAAAACAATGTAAATAGCAAACGCAGCGAAAATAGAACCAAGTATAAAAAGTGTACACAGGATCTACAATCCTTGGGATCGGGCTTCTTGTGACACACCCTACAAAACAAGTTTTAATTGAAGTAAAAGATTATTATTTTTATTTGTTTTATTATTTGAGTTATTAAAACTCAAAAACTGTAACTCACACTTATGTGAGAATGATGTGCATAAAAATTATTTTATTATTATTTTTAATAAAAGAAATCAATATTGGATAGGATGAATTGAATGAGGGGACACCACCTATTGCTATGGACAAGAGATAGTGCAAGCATTTAAAATAAACCAATCAATCCAAGTGGAGAATTCAACACTCCAACAAGATCCACAAAAATAGGATCTCAGTATTGACTTGAGATTGAGTTTGTGATGGCACAAGACCTACGTAAATATTATAAGAGGGGAACTGAGAGAGCATCAATGAGGTTGCGCAAAACAGTACCATTATGCTGGAGCATTTTTGTTGAGCCCTCTTATTTGATAAGTCCATCGAGTTAGATGTTACAAACTCCAAAGAAAGAGTGTTGCGTTGCATTAGTGTTGGTCCAATAATAGAGGTGGTGATCCAACTTAGGGTGAGATCTGGAAGATTCCAGGATCTCTATGGTTTGGTTGGGAGGAATTGATACCTCTGCTTCCAGGATCTCTATGGTTTGGTTGGGAGGAATTGATACCTCTGCATTGCATTCTGGTTCGACATAGTTTATTGTCAAGTATATTTTACGTGGCTGTGTTTATGTTAATAATGCTGCATGAGTGGAATATATATAGGATCTTTGCATACTTGTTTGAATATATTACGTATCATGGGAAAACGATCTATTTTTTGCGTCCATGCTATAAATGAATGATTGTCGCTGGCTTATGAATGTAATCCAACAATTTCTTGTTTAAATTATTTGAATATCGCTGGTTGCGACTGGAGAAATAACCTCTACATCTATATATATATATGTATATGTTTTGTTTTAGTTACATTTTATTTATTTTGGATTACAATTTGCTCTAGGGTATCGACGCCGAAAGAATGTGATAGATCCCTGCACTATTATATTTCTTTTGTATTACAAGTACAGAGTAATTTTTTTTTTTTTCAGAAATCTCGTCGACCTTCGACAAAAGTGATGGTGTATGTGGCTGCGGTAGGCCGATTAGTATTTTTCGTTTGCATGAAAACTCAAAACCCCTCTCCTTTGTCTGTTTGTCTGATTACATAGTCGGAATGGAATTGCTATGATCCACTTTCCTTTTTTTGTAAGAATTTTGTATGTAGTTGAGAGGGTTTCTTTCTAGAAGTTTGTTATGATTGTATTTATGCATTTACGCCATCGATATGTTTTTCCTTTTGCTGCAACTTTTTCGATATCGCTAGGAAGTATGAAGCTGAGATGGACGTTCATTGCACATTTGTTTTACTTTACAAACATTGTCTGCGTCGGTATATTTCACCTTAGAATGAATTATGTTCTTGTTACAGAGTTTTCCTCCTGCCATAAACTTTTACGCCTTGCTCCCTGTCTCTACCCTGTGATGTGTTGTCGATTTGAAACTCTTTTTGGTATATACCTGGAGAATCCACCAATTTTCCCTCCTTTTGACACTTGAATCTATCATCGACAGTAAGTTCATACTTTTAACCGGTGCGTAGAGAAACCTCCCGGCTATTTTTCTTTTCCTTGTCGCCTCGAACTACCTGCGAGGTGTTTCGTGAGGAAGTGCTCCCCGAAATTGGCAACAACATTTCCCGTAATGTTTTTTGTTTCCTTTAACTGCCGCAACCCCTGTAGTCTGCAACTATTGGCTATCTCCTCGTAGTCTAGGCGAGCTCCTATAACCTAGACCGGTGTGGGGTTAGTGGTCGTAGCCAAGCTTACTCCATCACCTAACCCCTTCCCTACTCGGCGATGCTGCCACGCCTCCTTAATGCCTGCTCGGCATTCAAGCCTGGGTTTACTTGTTTAACCAGTAATAGTTTAAATTTTTTTCACGTTCTATTATAGATATATTATTTTTTAGTGTATCAATAGTTTAGAGGAGGTCGTTTTAGTAAACGCATCATGTAATAGATATTATAATAGTTAAAAGATTTAAAAAGGTTTTGATTTCATTGGTTATATATGATTTGAAACATTTGTTTTAATATTATCATTTGAATGCATTGTTCTAATATATATATTTTAAATTATTATATAAAATATTGTTGGAATATGTGAGCAAAAATGTATATAGTGTAATTACATTGTGGGAGGATAGCTGAATATATTGTTGAATATATCATTTGATTATATTTTTTAAGTTATGGGTTAGTTCATTATTTAAATTATTGTTTGAATTATTGTTGAAAGATATATTTGAAACTATATTGTTTAAATATATTTGGAACATATTGTTTGAATATATCGTTAGATATATATTATGGGAATACATTGTTTAAATATATAAGTATAAGTTATGCATCTTTTTGCATTAAATGAAAAATAAGGAAGCTGGTGAAAATTTTGGTTACATTAGTGTTTTGAAAAAGAAAGGGAGTCTCCTTAAATAGATAATTCTAAACCTTTTTCTCTTAAATATAGTTATTTTACAATTATTCTATATTCACTTATTTTTGAAATTGAAAATAAAATAAAATAATTACTGGCATCTTACTTTTGATAGAAATAAGGTGTGGGATTGTGATAGTATGGTATCAGAGCCCCAGGTTCCTACAGTAGGAGATAATGGAGCTCATCATTGATGTTTGTTTATATTTTATATAGATTCTGACCAAGTGATAATTTTGTTTTTCTTGATTAGATTGTGATAAGATCGTATTATTAAGAAATGGCCGAAGAAAGATATCCCGCTCACATTTATGTCGAATTAAATCAAGAAGAACAACATAACAAGATGATGAATGATAATCAAGAGGAAATTCTGTAAACGGTAAGAGAACTTCAAAACGACTTTCAAACATTTAAACTAGAACATGAACGTGTAATGCAAACCCAAGAAGATGTAAATGAAGCCCTATTACAAAAATTAACTGAATTTTCTAAAGACACGGGTCATCTGGGAATAAACAAAAAATAAAAAAATGGATTCTTCATCCGAAACTTTTTCCGATGATAGCTCCGCTTGCAATGAGTTGGATGACTCTAGCAGCGATGGTGAGCATAGAAGAGGAAGGAAAAAGCGATGTAGGGATGAGATATACGGTGAATTTAAAGAGATTAAGCCTCCTATATTTGATGGGGAAATCAATAAAGGAGAGGATTCCTAAGCATGGCTATCAAGTATGAAAAAGTATTTCACCATGTATAACCACTCTAATTCCATGAAAGCAAAAATGGCTATCTTTAACTTGGCTGGGAAGGCTGAAATTTGGTGGAAAGACCTAAAGAAAGCTAAAGGGGTTAATGACCGTAAAGATACTTGGTCTTGGTTTAAAAAGATGTTTAAAAAAGAGTACTTGTGTGAATAAGACAAGTGCATTGGACAATCAAGATATTTTTGGTATCATTGATGATGGTAGAGATATAGGTGCTTGGGCAACATTCCCTTCTAGCATCATTTGTGATGGTAGAGATATATGTGCTTAGGCCGCATTCCCTACATAGATGTGTTGATCAAATTCTTTTGTAATCTATATATATATATATATATATATATATATGGTCAAAAGGATCCATGAACCACATTGAGTTTTCCCTCTAGTCTTTCTTACTTGGAGGAATCTTGAGTCTCTTTTAAAAAGTGGAGGTTATGTTCATAGCCTTTTAAGGTATGGTAGTGAAAATGTTGTATATAGATACCTGATGCATAAATACATGAATATTGAGATATTTACTATGTGTGTTCCATAATATGGTGTATAAAAGTAAATCTTACACAATATTTCAATAAAATCATAAAATATTAAGTAAATAAGAATTTTACAGTGTCATCATTAAACCATAATTTACATAATAGAGATTTACATATTAAAAGAGTATAGATCCATTTTAACTCTGGAAGTGAAAAATTAAGTGTAAAGCTTGAGAAAAAGATTCCACCTCAAGGGATTTGATCCCTCTTAGTGCTTGGTAGATACAAAACTAAATAAATATATAGTTTCATATTGTCACACTCATATGATTTTTCCATTGTTTTTTAGTCAAACTTTTTCTTAAATGGAAGTACTAAGTAAATGATCTTGACATACAAATTCTTTTAATTTTACATTTTTTCCAACTTTGTTTTATTTTCTATTTTTTTTTAAATTTCACTTTTGTTAAATTAGGCTTTGTGATTTGGATAGTGTATTTGTATACAAACAATTCAAGATTAAAAGTATAGTAGGTGTAAATATTTTATCTAAAATAGAAATTGGTTTACTTCCAAAACTTAATCTCTCTTAATAACTACTTCATGGTTTGTAAAAGAGCTTATACTCTAAATTTTTAATCAATTTAAAATCATTTTAAGTCACACTTTACACTTTTAAACTAAATAGTATGCTAAAAAGAACACCAAACTTTAATCCTATGCATCTAACCAAAGATTATGCCAAACTAAAAATTAATATGATATTAAAGAAAATAAAATGAAATTAGGATTTTAAAGTTTTATTTCAAAATTTCAATTACACCTTTAATAAATTAAAATTAAAATAATTAAAATATATAAGGGTGTGTGCAAGCTAATGATCTTTTGACACGTTAGATTCAATAGAAAACTGAAAAAACAGACATCCATCAACTTACATGTTTTGAGACACATACACAATGGATCTTGCGATGAGCAAAAAAGATGAAATGTAGGAATTAAATGCGTTTCCAAATATATAATTATTTTCTATTGAAAATGTTCATAACTATCTAAAGTTTGATCATTTGCAACATGCACTTTTTATTTTTTGGAAAAATTATAAGATATATGTTATTGTAACAAACCCCAAATCCACTTTGTATTTTAGTGAAATTATTTTTTTGACTTTCACAATGATTACTTAACTCCACAAAATTCATACATATAAGATGAGACATGGACATCACATGAACATCATGATCTAAAATTGAATTATCTTGTACCAAAGAATTGTTGACAAGATATACACTTATACATAAACAATAAATCCATGATAATTATACACATGAGAAAGACAATATATACATGGTTCACCCAAACACATGGGCTACATCCACCATGAAGAGTCACATCTTTTATATTAATCAAAAGTATGGAGTTACATCCTGTAATAGTTGTTGCAATATTTACTTTCTACTTCTTCATAGCCTCTCTCATAGAGAGCATTGACAAGACAACAGACCCTAAAGTCAAGCGACTTACCGGGACTTATTAGGGTATCTAAAATAGCTAACATAGTTCTTTTGTAGGCCAATAAAGCTATCATCAATACAATTTCGGAGATAGATTTCTGTTTCAAGTGGATAAATGTCAACATATGTTATTAGTAACATAGGGGTTTAACAATAGCGCCATGCCATTTACAACAATTGAACTTGGGTGCGAAGGGTAACGATCAGTCCTCCCAACCAAACAACCTTAATCTAAGTGGACTAAGAGTAGTCGTTATTTACACACCAAGCCTTCACATTCCGCTTGGTGTTTCTTAGTAAAATATGTCTTTAATGCCAATTTATTAACTGTGATCGGTTTAACGTGTAACTATGTATATATATATATATATATATATATATATATATATATATAGATTTACACATCCTTAGAACAATTTATAACAAGGTTGATGTTATAGGTTACAAACCTATCTACCTTATTCCATAACACAAAAAAATATAGACATGGTACTTAAATATACCATAAACAAGTCAACCATAGTACCTCTCTATCATGGATTCGACCCTACGGTGCTAGGGTTGCAATTCAAATTATAGAGATGAAATTAATGTGGTTTAGCAGAGATTATTTTAACATACACAACACTATCAAAAAATGATTGATATTCAAATCTAGGCCATAATATACAAAGATCAAGGTTCGAAACTATTCAATTTACACAGAGTTTTCATGCCTCAACACAGAGTTAATACGCTGCCCAAAATGTTCGATATTCAGTGTTCTACGCAGCACACGTATATGGCATAGATGGATATAATAATGATGAAATTCACACAGGAATTCATCTTATGAGCTATCCCATTCTTCAAGCAAGCTAAAAAAGATATGAAAAGAAATTATGATAAAATGAAAGCCATTCAGGCTCTACGCAACATTCAAAGTTGTTAAACGCTGGCCTAACTACAAACCAAATCTCTCAAACATAAAGCAGAGTTTAACACATTTGTGCAGAGATCTCCAATTTAAATTGTCAAAGTTAGTCTTAACACATTCACCCAACGATCTCACATCTAAAATGCAAAAGCTGAGTTGAACAGAGTTTAATGCATTCGCACAAGATCTCCCATCTAAAATGTAAAAGCTGAATTCACAAGCGCTCACACAGATCTTCGATGGCAGAGCATATAAAATATATAAAAATATATCCAATAAAATCAAACAAAAATGAACTTCTAAAAACCTATAGGCTCATTTCGGCACTGTATATATGATCTTAGCATAAAAGTGAACCATTATTTGGGATCGGGCTCCCAAGGTCGTCCTATCCCCTTCGCAAAACTCACAAAAAAATCCTTCAATAGTTGAAAACAATGTAAATAGCAAACACAACAAAAATAGAACCGAGTATAAAAAGTGTACAGAATATCCACAATCCTTGGGATTGGGCTTTTTGTGACACCTCCTCACAAAACAATTTTTACTTGAAGTAAAAGATTATTATTTTTATTTGTTTTATTATTTGAGTTATTAAAACTCAAAAACTATAACTCACACTTATGTGAGAATGATGTGCACAAAAACTATTTTATTATTATTTTTAATCAAAGAAATCAACATTGGAGAGGACCAATTGAATGAGGGGACACCACCTACTACTATGGAAAAGAGATAGCACAAGTAGTGAGTTCCCAATATGGATGCCTAATGAGGGCAGTTGTACTAAGAGCCTACTTTAAATGTCAACCCGAGGGACGTACAATCTTTAGAGGTGCATGCACTATCTGTGCTCTTATAAGATAATCTTTGTCGTGGAGGGGAGTCGGTATCGATGTTTTAAGGGTTTCCTACTCAATATGTAAAACTGGTTATACTAGGGAATTAAATACTGGAAAGCAATAAATCTATTTTAAAGAATTAAAGTACTAAAAGTACTAAATATGTTTCTAAAGAATGAAGATACTAAAAGCAGTAAATATATTTTAAATAATTAAAAAGCTGAAAAATGGAAGAGACAATCCTATGAATTTACTTAATGCAAAAGGGTAAATCTAGAAAGTGAAATTCCATAACAGATCTATTCTAATAATGGAGAAAACAAGGTCTGTAATTACTTTATGCATAAAACTAGAGTTCTGATCTAAATCGTTAAATACCAAAACTAAGATTGAAGTGCGATCGTTTCATGCTACACATCTATTACTAAGAAGTCAAAGCAATTAATCACAATGGGAAACATTCATAAACCTCAAATCTAAACCATGAATTTTGAAAGAAAAGCTAATACATATGTAATCATTTGTTAAAATCCGTGTTTGGAAGAAAGCATCTATAGGACTACTGAAACAATTTTGTTGTACTACATAACATATTATAACTTACTACAGAACTAATACATCATTCAAGCGCTTCCATATGCAATATAACTTTTCATCAATGTAAAACACATAATTGGAAAATACCTGAAAATGGAAATCCCTTGACTTACATGTTGGATGGGCCCTCTCCAACCCGTACTCGGGAGAGAAAGAAACTTATAAATGCTGGCTGAAATTTAACATCAATCCCGTATTAAAATATAAAATCCATGTCTTCACAAAGTTCTGTACCTTCACAGTATCTCAATAGTGCAGAAAACTTAAAACAATGTTTCTCCAAAAATGTCAACAGAGACCTCTCACTACCCAAGAGGTCCATATTTACATTATTCTTAATGGTGCCCTAACTAATTCTCTAAATGTCGACTCTCCTTGAACAAGAGTGCGTTCTCTATAAATCAGGAAACAGGGTGCCAAGCTTGGTGATCCCTCAATCTTCTACGCATTCATCCTTTAATGCCCATGAACCTACTCAATCACTCTTGGTTTCCACAGGATTAGTTTATTGAATATGCATTTTAACATACAAGAATAATCATAAAAAACAATTTCATCAAATAATTAAAGTAAAAAAAATTTCCCACAAATGAGTGTGTTTCTTCACCATTGCTTGAGCTTGACTGCGGGAAAAAGGTTTATCAAATAGCTGAAAATTGGACTCATCATTGTCTCCCATACTTGGAGGATTCACCCATCCTTGGGTGACTTATTCAATTCATCGATGACCTCCCTGATATCCCATGCTACCACCCTAGGTATCCCTGCCTGCCTATGATATCCAAAATTATGATCCTCCCTAGCCCATGCCCTCCTCTCTTTCTCTTCATTAATCTGTTCCTTGATGACTAGGGAAAGAAAGAATGGGGGATTCAGCCTCATCCCGATCCATCTAAGTTGATTTCTTTTCAGGGATTCTTTGTAGAGTGTAGTTTTGAAAAGAGCATCATCAAGCCTGAGGGGAGAGTGGAGATCTCTTTTCTTCAGACCGTTTTGCACCCTACTCCACCATTCCTTAATGGACTCATTAACTTCCTTCTGTGTGCTTCGGAGTGTAATGTAAAAATGAGTCATAGCCTCCTGTTGTTTTGCAAGGAGAATGGGTATCAGTTCCTCGTCCTGGGTGAGGATCCTATGGTTATAGATTATCCATTCAGGGTGAGTTGGCTCTAGTCTGATCATTAATGGGGTTTTCCATTTGGATGCAACATAGAGATGGTAGTCCTGGGCTCACTCAATTTCATTGTTCATCCACGAACATAATGCCCTTAACTGGAAATCGCCGCAATGATGCCAAAAATTGGTGAGCTCTCAATATGGATGCCTAATGAGGGTAGTTGTAGTAAGAGCCTACTTTAAATGTCAACCCGGGGGATGTACAAAATTTAGAGTTGCAGGCACTATCTGTGCTCCTATAGGATAATCTTTGTCATAGAGGGTTGTCGGTATCGATGTTCTAAGGGTTGCATACTCAATATGTAAAATTGGTTATACTAGGGAATTAAATACTGGAAAGCAATAAATCTATTTTAAAGAATTAAAGTACTGAAAGCAATAAATCCGTTTTTAAAGAATGAAGATACTAAAAGTAGTAAATCTATTCTAAATAATTAGAAATCTGAAAAATGGAAGAGGCAATCCTATGAATTTACTTAATGCAGAATCATAAATCTAGAAAGTGAAATGCCATAATAGATCTATTCTAATATTGGAGAAAACAAGGTCTGTAATTACTTTATGCATAAAACTAGAGTTCTGATCTAAATTGTTAAATACCAAAACTAAGATTGGAGTGCGATCATTTCATGCTACACATCTATTACTAAGAAGTCAAAGCAATTAATCATGATGGGAAACATTCATAAACCTTAGATCTAAACCATGATTTTTGAAAGCAAAGCTAATACGTATGTAATCATTTGTTAAAATGTGCGTTTGGAAGAAAGCAACTATAGGACTACTGAAACCGTTTTGCTGTACTACATAACGTATTATATATTACTACATAACTAATACATCATTCAAGCACTTCCATATGCAATATAACTTTTCGTCAATGTAAAACACATAATTGGAAAATACCTGAAAATAAAATCCCCTGACTTATGTGTTGGAGGGGCCCTCTCCAACCTATTCTCAGAAGAGAAAGAAACTTATAAACACTGGTTGGAATTTAACATCAATCTCTTATTAAAATATAAAATCCATGTCTTCACAAAGGTCTGTAACTTCGCAGTATCTCAATAATGCAGAAAAATTATAACAATGTTTCTCCAAAAATGTCAATAGAGACCTCTCGCTACCCGAGAGGTCCATATTTATATGATTCTTAAGGTTGACCCTAACTAATTGTCTAAATGTCGGTTCTCCTTGAACAAGAGTGCGTTCTCTATAAATCAGGAAACAGGGTGTCGAGCTTGGTGACCTCTGAGTCTTCTACATGTTCATCCTTTAATGCCCCTGAACCTACTCAATCACGCTTGGTTTTCATAGAATTAGTTTATTGAATATGCATTTCAACATACTAGAATAATCATCAAAAACAATTTCATTAAATAATTAAAGTAAAACATTTTTCCCACAAAAGAGTGTGTTTCTTTGCCATTGCTTGAGCTTGACAGTGAGAAAAAGGTTTATCAACTATCTGAAAATTGGACTCATCAACAAGCATTTAAAATAAACCAATCAATCCAAGTGGAGACCTCAAAACTCCAAAAAGATCCACAAAAATAGGATCTTAGTATTGACTTGATATTGAGTTAGTGATGGCACAAGACCTAGGAAAATACTATAAAGAGGGACATGAAGAGAGCATCAAGGAGGTTGTGCAAAGGAGTACCATCATGCTGTTAAAGACTCCAAGGAAGGAGTGTTGCATTGTAGTATTGTTTGTCCAATAGTAGAGGTGGTGATCTAGCTCGGGGTGAGATCTAGCGGATTCCTGGATCTCTATGGTTGGGAGGAATTGATACCTCTCCATTGTATTCCGGTTCAGCATAGTTTATTGTCAAGTAAGTATATTTTACGTGGTTGTGTTTATGTTAATACTACTACATGAATGGAATATATATATGATCTCTACATACTTGTTCGAAGATATTACCTGTGATGGGAAAACAATCTATGTTTTGTGTCCATGCTATAAATGAATGATTGTTGCCAGCTTATGAATGTAATCCAACAATTTCTTGTTTAAATTATTTGAATATCCTGGGTTGCGACTGGAGAAATAACCTCTATATATATATATATATGTATGTATGTATGCATTTTTTTAGTTACATTTTATTTATTTTGGATTACGGTCTGCTCTGGTATTGGCGTCGCAGAATACGATAGATCCCCGCACTATTATATTTATGTTTTGTTACAAGTATAGAGTAATTCTTTTTTTTTTCTGTATCTCATCGACCTTCGACATAAGTGATGGCGTATGTGGCTGTGGTAGGCTGATTGGTATTTTTCGTTTGCATGAAAACTTAAATCACCTCTCCTTTGTCTGGTTGTCTGATTACATAGTCGGAATGGAATTGCTGTGGTCCACTTTCCTTTTTTTTAAATAATTTTCTATGCAGTTGAGAGGGATTCTTCCTAGAAGTTTGTTATGATTGTATTTATGCATTTATGCCATCGAGATGTTTTTCCTTTTGCTGCAACTTTTTCGATATCACTAGGAAGTATGAAGCCGAGATGGGGGTTCATTGCACATTTGTTTTACTTTACAAACACTGTCTCCGTTGGTATATTTCACCTTAGAATGCATTATGTGCTTGTTACAGAGTTTTCCACCTCCCATAAGATTTTACACATTGCTCCCTATCTCTACCCTGTGATATGTTGTCAATTTGAAACTCTTTTTCGTAGATACCTAGAGAATCCACCAATTTTCCCTCCTTTCGATAGTCGAATCTATCACCGACGGTAAGTTCATACTTTTAACCGGTGCATAGAGAAACCTCCCTGCTATTTTTCCTTTCCTTGTCACCTCGGACTACCTGCAAGGTGTTTCCTAAGGTACTACTCCCTGAAATTGGTGACAACCTTCCCCGTAATATTTTGTGTTTCCTTTAACTGCCATAACCCCCATAGTCCATGGCTATTGGCGGTCTCCTGGTAGTCTAGGCGAGCTCCTATAATTTTTCTGCATTGATGAAGCTAGACTGGCATGGGGTTAGTCGTCGTAGCCAAGCTTACTCCATCTTCTAATCCCTTCCCTGCGATGCTGCCACGCCTCCTTAATGCCTGCTTGGCGTTCAAGCCTGGGTTTACTTGTGTAACCAGTATTAGTTTAATTTTTTTTTACATTCTATTATAGATATATTATTTTTTAGTGTATGGATAGTTTAGAGGAGGTCGGATTATGTAAACGCATCATGTAATAGATATTATAATAGTTAAAATCTTTAAAAAGGTTTTGATTTCATTGGTGGTATATGATTTCAAACATTTTTTTTAATGTTATCATTTGAATGCATTGTTATAATATATATATTTTACATTATTATATAAAATATTATTGGAATATGTGAGAAAAAATGTATATAGTGTAATTACATTGTGGGAGGATAGTTGAATATATTGTTGAATATAACATTTGATTATATTGTTTAAGTTATGGGTTAGCTCGTTATTTAAATTATTGTTTGAATCACTGTTGAAAGATATATTTGAAAATATATTGTTTAAATATATTTGGAACATATTGTTTGAATATATAGTTAGATATATATTATGGGAATACATTGTTTAAATATATAAGTTATGCATCTTTTTGCATTAAATGGAAAATAAGGAAGCTAGTGAAAATTTTAGTTACATGAGTGTTTTGAAAAAGAAAGGAAGTCTCCTTGACTAGATAATTCTAAACCTTTTCTCTTAAATATAGTTATTTTACAATTATTCTATATTCACTCACTTTTGAAATGTGAAATAAAATAAAATAATTAATGGCATTTTACTTTTGATAGAAATAAGGTGTAGGATTGTGGCATTATGGTATCAGAGCCCTAGGTTCCTACACTAGGAGCTAATGGAGCTCATCATTGATGTTTGTTTATATTTTATATAGATTCTGACCCAGTGATAATTGTGTTTTCCTTGATTAGATTGTGATAAGATCATATTATTAAGAAATAGCCGAAGAAAGATATCCCACTACCATTTATGTAGAATTAACTCAAGAAGAACAACATAACAAGATGATGAATGATAATCAAGAGGAAATTCTGCAAACTGTAAGAGAACTTCAAAATGACTTTCAAACATTTAAACTAGAACATGAACGTGTAACATGAACCCAAGAAGATGTAAATGAAGCCCTATTGCAAAAATTAACTGAATTTTCTAAAGAAACGGGTCATGTGGGAATAAAAAGAAAATAAAAAAATAAAAAAATGGATTCTTCATCCGAAACTTTTTTCGATGATAGCTCTACTGGCAGTGAGTTGGATGACTCTCGCGGCGATGATGAGCATAGAAGAGGAAGGAAAAAGAGACGTAGGGATGAGATATCCGATGAATTTAAAGAGATTAAGCCTCCTATATTTGACAGGGAAATCATGAAAGGAGAGGAAGCCGAAGCATGGCTATCGAGTATGAAAAAGTATTTCACCATGTATAACTACTGTAATTCCATGAAAGAAAAAATGGCTATCTTTAACTTGGTTGGGAAGGCTGAAATTTGGTGGAATGTAAAGAAAGCTAAAGGGGTTAATGACCATAAAGTTACTTGGTGTTGGTTTAAAAAAATGTTTAAAAAAGAGTACTTGTCTGAATATTATTATGAGGGTAAATCTAAAGAATTTTATGAACTAAGGTTAGGACAAATGTCAATGCACGATCTATGCACTAAATTCATGTCCTTATTAAGATATGTACCCTACCTCACTAAAGAGAATCCCAAAATACATAGGTTCCTTGGTTGTCTACCTAACTCCTACAAATATAGACTAGAATTTTATATCCCTAAAACACTTTATGAGGCCATGAGAAAAGCTAAAGTAGCTTATGACCAAGCTAAGCATAGACAAGATAATACAAAAACCTTTAAGAAGAGGGAGGGACAAGATTTTAAAAGAAGAGAATTCAAGCCCTTTAATAAAAATAGATACTTTCCCAAAAATAACTTTAATAGACCTCAAACAACCAAACCTAATTTTAAAGATACCATTGGATATAAGAAAAATGAAGAAATAAAAAAAGAACCTCTAAAATGTTGGGGATGTGGAGAAATCCATTTTTACAAGGACTGTCCACACAAAAAGGACAACCGAAGTATTCATGCAGTCAGAGAAGTTGCCATAGTAGGAGAAGTTGCGAGAAGCATTCCAAGGATAAGCGCACCCTTGGATAATCGTTAAGCAGAGTGTCATCCCTCCATGACAGAGGTAAAAGGTAAAATCTATGAAAGATCTGTTTCAATTTTAATTGATTCTGGTTCAACATTAAGTTATATATCTCCTAGTTTGGTAGATGCTTGTAAATTGAAGAAACATGAATTTCAAAAATCCTGGTTAGTTCAATTAGCCATGGGCACAAAAAGAAAAGTGACAAGTTTTATTTCTACATGTGAATTTAAGATGAATGATTATGTTACAAAAGTTGATTTGAACATATTACCCCTAGGATCATACGATATTTTGATTGGTATGGATTGGCTTGAAAGTCATAGAGTAATTTTAAATTGTTATGACAAAAATTTTACATGCATTGATGAATCTGGTAATCATAGAATGGTTAGAGGCATTCCAAAGAAAAGGACAATTAGAAAAGTATATGCATTACAACTTAAGAAGTGTGCTAGAAAGGTTGTAAAATTTTTGCTATGCATCTTACAGAAGCTTCTCATGAAAATAATACACCAAATCTAGAAGATTACTCTATCATTCAAGAATTTAAAGATGTGTTCCCTGACGAAGTTCCTAGTTTACCCCCTAGGAGGGATATTGTTTTCACTATCGAGTTCGTACGTGGTGCGGTACATGCCTCTAAATCCCCTTACAGAATGAATCAACTTGAACTAATAGAACTAAAAATGCAATTACAAGAGTTAATGTCACGTACCCACCCATTCAAACATGGCAAGGCAGGGTACGTGATGCCAAATACAGGTCTTTCACATGCACTCAGCCCATTAGTTAGATTCATAAAAATAAAAATATGAATGTGCAGATGTAAAACAAATCAACTATGCACAGCGGAATTAAAATAACATCCACACACACTACTCATGCATACAACATATCAACAGTCATTGAATTAATATAGTGTAGAAGTAAATATAGAGGCATAAAAACACTTATCTTCATTATGCAACTACCCCAGCAACTAGCTATGTCGTTGCAATGTTCCACCCAGCCATAGGCTCTTTGACAGCTTATACTGAGTCCGTCCGAAGGCCACCCCCGAGATGGGAATGATTCTCACAAGGAAAGGGAACATTCTGGCTCCCACGCGGCCCATTAACCATTTCATCTCAGCCAAGCCAGTCCAACTGGGTTTATCAGGCTACACTTGAACCCTGAAGGCTTACACTCATACTCAAGCCAAAGCTATGGATACCCATAACCCATACCCAACATACTCTTCTTTCACACAGCATGCACAAACAGGGGTAGGGATACACATTTTAAATAGTAGGATTTACAAATAAGATGGCCATGGGTTTTCTCAAAAACGTTCCCAGCCAAAAATGGATTGTGGGATGGGGCAAACAACCACAGGGAGGAAAAACAATTTCTTCTTCAATATCTCAGCCTTCAACATCCCAAAACGGTCTCTATTGAACCCATTCGATTTCCCTTCTTCCCCACTCGTATACAACACAGAAAACGCCCTTCTCTACTGGGGAAAAAGAAGAAAACGCTGCAACATGCCTGGAAAACGCCCGGGTAGCTCTAAACTCGTGAGGGAGGAAGGATGATGGTTGCATAATGGCTTAGAGAGTAATTTCGTGGCTCTTTTCTTGCCCAAGGAGACAAACACGATTTTCCATGAAGGGTGGCTTGCCCATACCTGAATTTGGACAGCCATACCTCTCCATTCCCAAGGCATTAACTACCCCAACCAACTCTTGGGAGAAATCAATGGTTGGGTACAAAAGTCAACATGGGTAGTTGAGCGTTTGATGGGTTCTCTCATTGACACTTGGATTGACCTGATTGGCTCAACGGTTTGAATGTTCTTCCCTCCCAATTCCTTGTGAAATCATGCCCCCATCTCTTTGTTGCATTGCATAGCTAGTTGTGGGTATTTTTATTAAAATGCATATTACATGATATTTGAATTTCCAATGTGCATTGCTAGCACGCAAACCATATGCATCACTAAATCGATGGAGGGGCCTTGGCCTTGAGCTCCTCACCATGATTTCATAACAATATTAGATCATTTATAATGTTAATGCCATGGGGTCAAACTGGGGACATTACATTCCTCTCCCCTTGGAATAACACCGTCCTCGGTGTTTCAACACTTCGGACTATATACCCACTTTACACATGATTCATAATTCACAAGATGTGACAGGTCTGCCCTGCATTTCATCCCTTTACTTTGAGCTTTCAGGACCCATTCCTTTGGCTTCCACAACCATTCCTGCTGGCTTTGGTCTTCCAGCTCTACAGGTGGGCATTGCTCTCGAGCAATTCCTTTTCTTCATTCACCTTCTAGCTGCTCCACAAGTCTAGAATTTCATGGATGCCATCCTTCTTGTTGTCCCGGCAACTATCTGAGGAATATTTCCAGCCCAAAGCAAATAGCTTTTGGTCTGCTACCATGATCAATGTGCACAACTGGCTCTCGCTTTTCTCACTAGTGATCATTTGGCTAGCAATTGCTGCAACAATGGTCTTCAATTTCTCACCTGTGAGACTCATCATGGCAATTCTTGTTAGGACAAGCATAACATAATGTTAAAATTAGTCAATTAATCGCCTAATTGACATGGAACGTCCATGCTTTACTCATGAGAATTCCACACATTTCATGCTTTCCCACACACACATGAACTCATTCATGTTCATCCTTTCACCGGAAATAACTATTTCAGCATTCATAAATCATTTCAAGCAATTAAACACAAATTGTTTCCATTTATGACATGCACTCAATAGTCTTTTGTTTCTGAGATGCATCAGTCAAAAGGGAAAGAGAAGAGTAAGAGTTTCCCCCTCTTAGTCTTGTTCCAATCCGGAGCCACACCATCACTAGTGGTTCTATGCTCCTTGGCCTCTTTCACTTCAATGTGAATGGTTGACTTGCCCTTTCTTAGCTATGACACTTTAGTGTCTAAGGTCTGCCTAATGCCTTTCAACTAGGGAACCCTTCCCCATTGTTGCTTACAGAACCTTTGGTTGCTAGGACCCACACAGTCCCACTAGCACCATCTTTTCATTACCGCTCGTATTGAGCTCTCTTTAGGATGGTCACATGTCCCCATGCATCCTCCAAACGCTTTCATAGTCTTTGCTTCCAGCAATACCTACACTCAAACATGGAGTCAATTCACATGTTTAGTGTATTTTCATAGGGTTTATCTCCAAATGAGAATTTAAGAAAACATAATTAAATCATATACACATGTATATTCATAAGCAAGAGTTGCAAGATAACCAAATACTTATCTTTATAGGATGTCTTCACTTTATCCCACAGGATCCTTCTTCTCTTTCCAGCATTGGTCTTCCCGTGGATACAATAATGAATGTTGGGCCAGCACGCAGGCTACTCCACAACCATTCAAATAGGCAATGCTAGGCCAGTACGCTGTCTGGTTTCATCAATTATTTAAGGAAACGTTTGGCCAGCACGCCGACTGCTCCACAACATCAAGTGGTTAATGCCCAACTAGTCACTCTTTGGACTCACCAAGAACTTTATAGCTCCAACCAGTTACTCTTTGGACTTACCAAGCATTTATAGCTCCAACCAGTTACTCTCTCGCTTTACCAAGCATTTATAGCTCCAACCAGTTACTCTCTGGCTTTACCGAGCATTTATAGCTCTTTCAGGGTCCTTGCTTCCTGTAATGGCCAAGGTTTCCTAATAATAATAATAATAAACAACAGTGCATCAGCTTGGTTGTCATAAGACTTATACCTGAAGTCTTCATTATTCCAAACAAGAAATAAATGAAAAGAAATACTTATCTATGTTGTGCATTTTCCTCGCTACTCCACAGGTTTCCTTCTCTGCTTTACAAGCCTTGGATCACCTATGGGGTGGATGCTTGGCCAGCACACATGCTGCTCCACAACATCATCCGAATAGGCAATGCCAAGCCAGTGTGCCGATTGGGTTTATCAGGCATCCCAAAGATCAGTATGCTAAGCCAGTACGCCAACTGGGTTTATCAAGCATTTCAAAAATTAGTATGCTAAGCCAGTACGCCGATTGGGTTTATCAAGCATATGACAATCATTTCCAAGCCAGTTCTCCAACTGGGTTTGTCAGGAAATAACCCATACCTCCATAACCAATGCCGAGCTAGTACACCGACTGGGTTTGTCAGGCATTAATTTAACAACATGTCAAGCCAGTACACTGACTGGGTTTATTAGGCATCCAGCAACCTTTCGCCACAACTCCCAAATATCCAATGCCAAGCCAGTACGCCGACTGGGTTTATCAGGCATACAACAACCATTGCCAAGCCAGTACATCGATTGGGTTTATCAGGCAATATGAACAACATAATATGATTACGTGGCTCCTTCTCTTATGCAACCAGTGGTTCCCTCCAGGAACTCCATAGGTGACTCACTTGGCTGCATGCTAGCATGTCCCCACAATACCCACTCACACTACACAAGGATGATACCCCTTTTCTGCAGCACAGCTCCTCGGGCCTATCCATCCCTTCTAGTGTCCTTTAGTGTGAGCGTAGAAAGGTTACCACTTCCCATACAGTCCTCTTGAGCACCCTTTCTTCACTTTGCCTCTTACGTGCAACACCAAGTTGCATTTGTGTAAGCTGTTGGCACAAGAAGGATAAGCAGGCTCATCAGTATTGCTGCCAAAAAAAATGTAATCATATTTCATATCATTCACTATCAAGTATTGAAACACCAGTAATGCGTCCATTCCCTTAGGGTGTAGTCAATATTGAAACCCTAACATAACCCACCACCCGAAAGGTATGCATCCCTTTCCGATGTGAGCCATGTAGGCCTTAGTCACATTCAAGCAGTCTGGAACAATAATGAAATAATAAAACATGCTCTGCATATTAAATCTAATAACCAGACATGTATATCCTTAGTTAGGGTTACCGAATACTCATTCGTTTCACAGATGTATATTTTCTTCATTTACGAAGAATGGGGGCTCCCTTCTTTGAGTCAACAGTCCTTCGGTTTGCCACCCCAATCTTTTCACATGCCGTAACCCACACATGCCTTCTCGGCATAATTTACTATCTCACTCGCATGCTTTACCAACATGCTGTTCGACTAAGACATTATCAACATTTACAATGGTGTTTCACCCGAAACCCATTTCCAAAGCATGGGATCCTTCCCATCTAGTTTGGCTTCTGCAGGCCATCACACATGGTCTTCCTGCAATGTGTCATCCTGGCACACTTTATCAAATAGCCAAACAGTTAGCAACATTTAGCAATAAGCTTCAAATATGATTGTTCCATAACCAATCAATAGCATTAATAATTCAATTCAATATGAATTTACAATTCTGTCTCCTACAGAAATTGATTTGCTTAGCAATGAGTCTCTCCTCATATTGTTTGGCTCTTGTAAGTGGTGTGACTCTGCCCATTATGTTTTCACCCTTGCTACCATACCTGAACATCCACCTACAGCATGTCCTCCTGACACAATTCTATATAAGCCAAACAATCATTAGCAATTATAAGCAAATTATCAAATCTGAAATTTGTAACTCTGTTTTCCTACAGAAATTAGATTTGCAACTAGGAGACTATTCTCATAAACTTAAACCAGACAATTTTCATATTCATTTCATGCATAAATTTACAACCATGAGAACCTTCTCATAACCTTTGGATTTTGCACATGGTAGATCCCGGTCTTTACTTATGGACTTATCCTCATTGCCATACGCAAGACTTTTCTACTTGAAAACTGAAACTTCAATCAGCCAAACACATTGTGAGTATCTACGCACATAATCATTCATTGCCATAACAGTCACTGAAGTGATCTCAGAATTATAATACTCAATAATTCAAACACCTTCAACTGTTTAACATTTGAAATGCAATGAAATATATATATATTTCTATATATGCATCATTATCACAATAGAATTTCAAGACATAGTTACACTATCCATGCAACTTAAATAAATCGTAAATACTCATTATTTCAGAGTCACATCATTCATACAACTCTGTCCTTCCACAGAGCATTCTAGCAGCCCATCGATTATGATTTGGCTCTTCATGTACTTACTATTCTGCATTACCATAATCAAGAC
Organism: Larix kaempferi; assembly: GCA_027924585.1. Lineage (NCBI taxonomy): Eukaryota > Viridiplantae > Streptophyta > Pinopsida > Pinales > Pinaceae > Larix > Larix kaempferi. Next base: position 1,836,310 of record BSBM01000614.1, on the reverse strand, counting down.
CACCAATCCTCACTAGCTTTGGTTATTAGGCACATAGCCAACATACACATGGCATGGTATAAATTCATATTGAATGCATTGAGATTTCTAAACAGTCATAGGGTGTAAGGATCATTTCCTTTACTTACCCACACCTCACCAAGCTTGGTAGGTTAGCAATCCCAATCGGTATTCCATATCACAGGCAAACTAACTCAACATAGCTCAAACATAGTTGAAGAGATCTTACCAAATTCTCTTTCAACATTCATGCAATTTGGCACCAATAATCATTACCTGCGTGGTTACCATTAACACCGCATGATGTTACCTGATCGGTTGGCCTCTTACCAAGGCTGCTCAGTCCTTTTGCCAACTTTATGATCATAGATTTTTTGCACCATCCTTTCTGCATAAGGTTTTTGGCTTCATGCAACAACATCCTCAGCACATTTAGCCATGCTCTTTGTTATCTTTGGTCCTACAACCAATACCAACGTCAATAGTGATTATCAACCACAATATTCTCCATTAGTGGTTCATTGCATATGCAGACTTCATTATTCTACCAATATACAATGTCCCATTTATGCACAAGCATTTCCATATGCACTATGCAATGTTTGTTAAGGTGCCATCTAGTGCATATACATCTATGTAATCCCTTACATTTTTAACATTTTTATGCCATATGACAATTTCATAATTATAAGTATGATAACAAATAGGGGTTTAAAGAATTATTCCCTTTTCGATCCCTCATTGTAACATGGAATTCCTCTTCCATATCATGCAATTGCAGAAATTGCCCATATTGACAACAAAATTTGTTTGTCAAAACAGCCGCTGGCACTCTTTTGCACTAAATATCTATGATATATGTAGACCTCATTCAAACTCTGGTAATGCATCATTGTTCCCTGCTAGACAATCTTTCCAATGCATGTCTTCATGCTCCATTCCGACATCAGGTTCAGGAACTGCATCTTTTCAAAAATGACAACTTTCACTCCAGTTCTGCACATTTTACACAGTTGCATTTTGGTCCAGAATGCCAACTTTAGCCACCTGCGGAAGAAAATCTATGAGGAATCAAAAAAACTTAACTATCGGGCGAAGTTAGTCCATATAACAAGGAACACTCAATAATTCATGGATTTCAATTCCGATGCACCATTCATCTTCTATGAATTTCTGGTCTTTACTACTTCTCACTTTTCACATTTTTCCAAAATTCCAAATTTTGGGCCAAAAATGGCTATCTCCCAAACGGTGCATTTCTGGGAAATCTTCGTCTAACGGAAACTGTCTGTCTTAATGAGAATATGAAATGTCTAGTTCAGTAAAATTTTTGATTCCCACATCCAAGGTCACTTTTACTACCCACAAGCTTTTCAAAATCCCGAAAAAGTGGCTCGGAACAATGCTTTTTGGCATTCTTGATCACCCCGACTTCACATCCCTTGGATTTTGGCTCCAATATTCTGAACTTAACATCGTGCCTACTTCATGACTGCCTCATATCAATTTTAGCTCAAACCGACCTTCTGTCAAGCCTCAGGACTCTGTCCTTCAAAAGTCACTATTATCCATTTCCTGTCAAATCGGAGTGTAATGGGCTCGGGGTCTTCAGTGGTTCTTTCATGGCCTTCGTCAATGGCCTCTGAGCCCCACATGAATCATCCCATTCTGAGCCCGGATGCTCCCTCTATCCAAAAATTGAGTTTTCGTATGGCAAGGCAGGGTACGTGATGCCAAATTCAGGGCTTTGACATGCACTCAGCCCATTAGTTAGATTCATAAAAATAAAAATATGAATGTGCAGATGTAAAACAAATCAACTATGCACAGCGGAATTAAAATAAAATCCACACACACTACTCATGCATACAACATATCAACAGTCATTGAATTAATATAGTGCAGAAGTAAATATAGAGGCATAAAAACACTTATCTTCATTATGCAACTGCCCCAACAACTAGCTATGTCACTGCAACGTTCCACCCAGCCATAGGCTCTTCGACAACTTATACCGAGTCCGTCCAAAGGCCACCCTCGAGCTGGGCATGATTCTCACAAGGAAAGGGAACAATCTGGCTCCCACGCAGCCCATTAACCATTTCATCTTAGCCAAGCCAGTCCAACTGGGTTTCTCAGGCTACACTTGAACCCTGCAGGCTTACACTCATGCTCAAGCCAAAGCTATGGATACCCATAACCCATACCCAACATACTCTTCTTTCACACAGCATGCACAAACAGGGGCAGGGATACACATTTTAAATAGTAGGATTTACAAATAAGATGGCCATGGGTTTTCTAAAAAACGTTCCCAGCCAAAAACGGATTGTGGGATGGGGCAAACAACCACAAGGAGGAAAAACGATTTCTTCCCCAATATCTCATCCTTCAATAGCCCAAAACGGTCTCTATTGAACCCCCATTTGATTTCCCTTCTTCCCCACTGGTATACAACACAGAAAATGCCCTTCTCTACTGGGGAAAAAGAAGAAAACGCTGCAACATGCCTGGAAAACGCCCAGGTAGCTCTAAACTCGTGAGGGAGGAAGGCTGATGGTTGCATAATGGCTTAGAGAGCAATTTCGTGGCTCTTTTCTTGCCCAAGGAGACAAACACGATTTTCCATGAAGGGTGGCTTTCCCATACCCGAATTTGGACAACCATACCTCTCCATTCCCAAGGCATTAAGTACCCCATCCAACTCTTGGGAGAAATCAATGGCTGGGTACAAAAGTCAACATGGGTAGTTGAGGGTTTGATGGGTTCTCTCATTGACACTTGGCTTGACCTGATTGGCTCAAGGGTTTGAATGTTCTTCCCTCCCAATTCCTTGTGAAATCATGCCCCCATCTCTTTGTTACATTGCATAGCTAGTTGTGGGTATTTTTATTAAAATGCATATTACATGATATTTGAATTTCCAATGTGCATTGCTAGCACACAAACCATATGCGTCACTAAATCGATGGCGGGGCCTTGGCCTTGAGCTCCTCACCATGATTTCATAACAATATTACATCATTTATAATGTTAATGCCATGGGGTCAAACTAGGGACATTACAGTTAACTGATAAACACTACATTAGACCGAGTGTGTCCCCGTGGGGAGCACTGATGCTTTTTTTGAAAAAGAAAGATGGCACATTGAGGTTGTGTATTGACTATCGTCAATTAAATAAGATGACCATTAAAAATTGTTACCCGCTCCCTCGCATAGATGATCTATTCAATCAAGTGCGAGGAGCGACAGTGTTTTCTAAAATTGATTTAAGAACTGGATACCATCAAATAAGAATAAAGGATGAATATGTTTATAAAACCGCTTTCAGAACACGTTATGGGAACTATGAGTTCATGGTCATACCAATTGGTTTGACCAATGGCCTGACAACGTTCATGTGTCTAATGAACAGTGTGTTACACAAATTTTTGGACAAATTTGTCATTGTCTTTATAGATGACATCTTAATTTACTCTAAAAATGAAGAAGAACACGAAGAACACATAAGAATGGTCCTACAAACTTTAAGAGAACACAAAATCTATCCAAAGTTTAGTAAATGTGATTTTTACCAAGCTAAAGTACAATATCTAGGACATGTAATTTTGAAAGATGGAATTGCGGTAGACCCGAACAAAATAAAAGCAATCATAGATTGGCCAATCCCAAGGGATGTGACAGGCATTAGATCCTTCATGGGGATGACGGGTTACTACCGTAGATTTATCAAGGGATTTTTGAAAATTGCATATCCTATAACCTCACTCCAAAAAAAAGGGATAAAATTTAATTGGACAACTAAGTGTCAAGAAATTTTTGAAAAGGTAAAACATTTTCTTACCACTGCACCCATCCTAAAAATAGTTGATCCCTACAAAGAATCTATGTTTTGTACGGATGCATGTTTAGAAGGGTTAGGTGGGGTATTATTACAAGAAGATCATGTAATATGTTATGAATCCAGAAAACTTAAGAAACATGAAAAGAATAATGTGACTCATGACATAGAGTTGGCAGCCATAATTCACGCTTGGAGAATGTGGCGACATTATCTAATCAGAAAAATAATCATTTTAAAAATAGATAACAAAAGCTTAAAATATTTCTTCGATCAATAGAATCTCAATGCTCGACAAGCAAGGTGTTTGGACTTCTTGAGCAAGTACGACTTCGAAATTAAACACATTAACGGAAAATAAAATAAGATCGCTGATGCCTTGAGCAGGAATGTAAATTTTCAAATCTCGACTGCTATGAGTAGTTATAAAATAGACTTGGAGAACATAATAAATAATGTTGCTGAAAATGATCAAGATTATTTAAGAACTAAAGAAAAATGACAAAGAAGTGTTAATGAGAAATAACCAACCAACTTCAGTGTCGGGAATGACAACTTGCTTAAATATAAGAACCGAATATATGTACACAATTCAGAAGAAGTAAAAAGTTTAATCTTAAATGAAACTCATAAAAAACCTTACTCCATTCATCCTGGGTACGAGAAAATATTAACAACTTTAAAGAAGGAATACTATTGGCCTAACATGAAGAAAGAAGTCGTCGACTATCTATCTAGATGTCTAGAATGTCAGCAGGTAAAAACCAAACATAAACATCCAACTGGGTTGTTGCAACGCTTTCCCATTCTAGAATGGAAATGGGAAGTAATAAGTATGGACTTCATAACCGAATTACCTAGGAATAACAAACAACATGATTCAATTATGGTAGTAGTTGATAAATTAAGTAAATATGCACATTTCTTTCAGGTTAATCCTACTTTTAAAGCTGTGAATATTGCTAACATTTTTATGAAGGAAATATTTAGATTGCATGGAATTCCGAAAGTGGTGATATCAGATAAGGATTCAAAATTTACTAGCAATTTTTGGAAAGCATTATTTCAAGGTTTAGAAACAAAGTTAAATTTTAGTACCGCATAATATCCACAAATAGATCGACAATCGGAAAGAACTAACCAAATACTTGAAGACATGTTAAGGATGTATGTGATGAACCAACCAGGTACATGGGAAGAATATCTGCCTTTAGTTGAGTTTGCATACAACAATGGTTATCAAACGTTGACAAAAATGACACCCTTTGAAATACTATATGGTAGAAATTGTTGCACACCTATAACATGGGATAGCCCCATGGATAGGATTGTACTCGATCCCAATTTGTTAAGAGACATGGAACAAGTTGTTAAACAGGTATGACAAAATCTAAAAAGAGCACAGGATCGTAAAAAAATCTATGCAGATCTCAAAAGAACTAGAGAGAGTTTAATGTCGGAGACCATGTCCACTTAAAGGTAAAATAAAAAAGAAGTTCCTTAAGGTTGGGTAAGTGTTCTAAGATAGCTCCCAGGTATTGTGGACCATTCGAGGTACTAGCCAAGGTAGGGATGGTACCCTACGAACTGGCACTTCCTCCTTCTATTAAAGTTCATAATGTCTTTCATGTATCCTTGTTGAAAAATATGTTAATGATGCAACTCACATAATTGATTGGGATATGATTTAGGTAGAGCCCAAGGGATATTTCCAAACTAGGTCTATATGTATCCTCGAGAGGAAGGAGCTAACACTGCGGAACAGAGCTATCGCTCGAATTAAAGTGTAGTGGAAGCACTTTATCCCAGAAGAGGCTACCTAGGAATTGGAGGATAAAATGCGAGAGGCATACCCTTCGTTTTTCCAGCAAGAGCAAGAGGGCTCTAATTGAATAAAATAAAATAAAGGTAGCACCAAGGACGGTGTTCAGAATAAGAGGGGGAGGAATGTGACACCCCCTCACAAAACAATTTTTACTTGAAGTAAAAGATTATTATTTTTATTTTTTTGATTATTTGAGTTATTAAAACTCAAAAACTATAACTCACACTTATGTGAGAATGATGTGCAAAAAAATTATTTTATTATTATTTTTAATAAAATAAATCAGCATTGGAGAGGATCAATTGAATGAGGGGACACCACCTACTACTTTGGACAAGAGATAGCACAAGCATTTAAAATAAACCAGTCAATCCAAGTGGAGACCTCAACACTCCAACAAGATTCACAAAAATAGGATCTCAGGATTGACTTCAGATTGAGTTGGTGATGGCACAAGACCTAGGAAAATACTATAAAGGGGTGCACTGAGAGAGCATCAAGGAGGTTGTGCAAAGGAGTACGATTATGTTGGAGAATTTTTGTTGAGCCCTCTTATTTGATAAGTCCATAAAGTTAGTTGTTACATACCCCAAGAAAGGAGTGTTGCATTGTAGTAGTGCTGGTGCAGTAGTAGAGGTGGTGATCCAGCTTGGTGGTGAGATCTGGCAGATTCCAGGCTCTCTATGGTTGGGAGGAATCAATACCTCTCCATTTCCTTCTGGTTCGGCATAGTTTATTGTCAAGTATATTTTATGTGGTTGTGCTTATGTTAATACTGCTGCATGAATGGAATATATATAGGATCTCTGCATACTTGTTTGAAGATATTACGTATCATGGGAAAACAATCTATGTTTTCTATCCATCCTATAAATGAATGATTTATGCCGGCTTATGAATGTAATCCAGCAATTTCTTGTTTAAATTATTTGAATATCGCAGGCTGCGACTGGACAAATAACGTCTACATCTATATATATGTATGTGTGTGTGTGTGTATACGTTTTGCTTTAGTTACATTTTATTTATTTTGGATCATGGTCTGCTATGGGGTATCAGTGCCGGCATAATGTGATAGATCCTTTCAATATTATATTTCTTTTTTATACAAGTATAGAGTAATTATTCTTTTTTGTATCCCATCGACGTTCGACAAAAGTGATAGCGTATGTGGTTGCGGTAGGCCGATCGGTATTTTTTGTTTGCATGAAAAATTAAATCACCTCTCCTTTGTCAGGTTGTTTGATTACATAGTCGGAATGGAATTGCTATGATCCATATATCAGATTTAATTGTATGTAAATCTCTATTTGATTCATTTCCCAAAAGAAGGTAAAAACCCTCTAACAAAGATATCTTTACATATTCCAAATATATATATATATTTACATCTTTATCGACGTATCATATGTAGTGGTATATGAATAACTGTCTTCTTGGGAAAAACCACCTTTTCGCTTATGTTGGATTCTCTTATGGAATGATATCTAATAATAATAATTGTTCCTCACTCTTATGTTTAAAGGAAAAATACTAGGAGATAGATAAATGGTTTGTGGCTAATAGCCACTGTCCTCAACCTATGACGACAACACATGTTTTCTTAAATGTAATAATCACTATAGTAAATACTCGAGGTATTCAGGTGATCCCATGTCATCTATAACTGCTTTCTTGTGGATGTCTCATCATTCATGTACTACCCTTTCCCCCCTATTAGATTCGTTCTTTTTCTATTAAGTAGCATCATGTCCTTAATTTTCTAAAATAACCTTTACAACTTAGGATTTAATATACAATACTTTTAAGGTCCATTGGTGGGGCCTTGGTCTTGAGATCCTCACCAGGGCCATTTACATAGTTACAAATATATTTCCAAAAATAATAGGGATCAAATAAGAGGGATATAACATCCTTCCCCCCTTAAGAACAACACCATCCTCGTTGTTCATGTTTTTCCATAGTTTGGACAAAATTCATCTCTTTGTCTCTTTCTCCATGCTTGATCCTGGTTGGTTTTATTCATAATATATCAATCTCCTGATAAAAAACAATTCACTTCCAATAAACATTTATGTATCAACCTCAAGGTATTACAACCTCTTACTGTGAGTAGCCCCTTTGCACCTGCAAAATTTTCTATCATCATAAACTATATGCATGTTATATTCATGATAAATAATTTGGTATTCCTCATAACTGAATATTTTTATTTTCAAATCATAATTTTCTTACTAAGTAAACACATTCATCATGCCATTTGATCTTAATCAAAGATATACTCAAACCTACACTTATAGTGTGTTCTTCTGGAGTACATATGAAATTTCAATTGTTGGTTTCTTCTGCTTTTCTTAAACAGTTTATATTACTATAAGACATGTAGTAATCGTAACATGCATGATATAACCAACACAAGGATGATACCCATCATTGGATTTCCATATCTCTCTGGCATATCTCCTACCGGTACTATTCAATGTTTTCATCAAGAACACATCACATGTTAGTAACCAACACATTAAGTGCTAACAGTACACTGTTGGACCTAGCCCAAGTAAGGTATTTTTGAAGCAAGACAATTTTGGAGCTACTAAGTTACAACGCAACTCAGACAAATGTAGTTTTGGAAAGACAGTTTTGGGGAGCTATGAAGTTGAGCACAACGCAGTATCAGAAGGGTAGGAACCACATAGCTGAGCACCAGTCCACGAAGTGCCAGTAGGGAACCTATTTTGGGTAAAGAATGTAAGGGAAGGTCGAGCTATGAACACGACCTGTTTCATTGAAGCACTCCATGATTCTTAGCAGGTGGGTAAGGAGTGGTGCGGAAGGAAAGCGATCAGTCACATGAGCCGAGGAAACACAATGTGAATCGGCCGCACAGAGCTGTTAGAGAAGAAATGACGGGATGAAAGCGAACCGTCATCCTGTGCTCGATGGGGGGGTTGAAAGTGATGTAGCTATGTGCAGAAGGATGGCCACAATGAAGAAGTCGCTATCAAATCCTAACAGTCCTAGTTAGCGGAGAAACCATGCCAATTTTGGGTGACCTTAGTGTTTTGGCCCACTCAATTGTAAAGAGGTGACCTAAGGGCACAATTTATAAAAGGGCACATTTTGTAAGGTAAAGGGTAATCGTTAATCTCTAATCATGAATAGTTTATTATTATTGAAGAGAATATTGTAAAGGCTCTGCAACTACGTGCACAGAGACCTACTGAGAGAGAAGAGAGTCTGCAGTTGAGTGCGCAGACTAGAACTGTTGTACCCTTCCCAAAGATAATATAACAACAGTTCCTGTGGATGTAGCTTGGGTGAACTACGTTAAATTCTGTGTTATGTCATTGATTGTATGCTTTTTTATCTGTGTATTTGCTTATGTGAATGGTTAAGATCTCGTTTATGCATGCATGTGGCTTTCTTTTATATGTATTCTCCATAAGGATAAAGATGAGAATAATATGTTAAGTATCGTCATGTATGAATGGATGTTGAATGCACCAGTATTTCGTAGTTAGATGAATGCATGCGTTAATTGGTAAACACTGAGCGCAACACCGGAAGTGCGCAGCTAGATTGTTGTTTGTTATATCATAGAAGTTCGCAAGGGTTGTAGGCTATTTTGCTGTTGAATGTGTCTTTTTATGGTAAGTAAAATTTTGTCAAGTTGCATAAGTGTTGAAGAGGAAGTGCAGTCTCTGTGGCACTATCACATTGTCAAAGAACCACCTCAAGCCGTGCAGTCCTTGGATGCGCTAATGTATAAGTGTTAAACACGGAGAAAGTAAACTCCACGTAGTCGCCAGTTCATAGCGCGAGTCCTATAGCGTTTTGTTCTCCAGTCTATTAAGTGCTCATCTCTGGGTTGTCGAAACCTGATTTCGCAACCACCCCATTAACTTCACCTCGGGTGAGACCTCAGTCTGCTCGTAGACTGTTGCCGAAATGGCTGGTGAAAAGGGGGTTTTGTTTGTTCCCCAAACCGTGCAGAACCTGGGTCTTTCTAGAAAACCTCAAGAACAGTATAAGAAACCAACAAATGGTTCCGTTGCTGCACTAAGAACCGGTGATGAGTAAAGAACCTTGGAATTCTGAGAAAAAAAAATCTGGGGCTAGGTAGACAAGAGAGAGAGAGATTTTTCCAGAAAGGAGAATAGACATCCACGTCTATCTGACGTAGATTGGTTAAATAAATACCTATAGAAGGATATTCACGAAATTTTCTCGGCAAGTTTTCGAAACAAGTTGCATGAGTGGATATGAAGACTCGCAGAGCGAAAGGACTATTTCCAAGAAGGAGCACCTACCGAGTGGAATCCTGATCTTATTCAGAGGCTTACAGAAGTAAATAGTCCACTCTCATGAACAGTTGACTTTTGGGTTGACAATATACTAGAAGGCTTCGTGACAGAGTTCCCTGTGGAGACATAAAAGTCCTACAGCACAGTAGAAGCAGAGTTTTTCAAAGGTTTCAGAGGTAAGTACCTAAAGAATCTGAGTTTATATATTAAAATGCTTTTAGCTAAGAAAGGGGTGTTAAGAATGCAGTAAAATTCACAGAAATTTTTGAGTCTGTCATGGTCAATAGTATATATAGTGATTTTGATGAAGATACACACAAATTAAGAAGTGGAAAGAGATATAAGTATACTACTAAGAAGAATTCTAGTGAACATGGACTCCAAATCGATATTAAATTAGAGCTTGAGACTGGTAGCCAGACTGAACCTCCATCAGCCACCTATCAGCCTCCGACTCCACAGAACCCCCTAGTTGAAAATACCGCGCCTCCTATTTCACAGAGTCTGGAGGTTTATAATCCTCTAGTTGTTAATATTCCTAATCCTCAGAGCGTCAATACTAGTAACACCGTGGGAGTGAGTAATCAGACCATCCCAATGCAGACCATCCCGACTCAGACCATTCCAACTCAGAATATTTTGATAGAGGACATTCTATGCAGTAACATCCCTAACACCACTCAGAACACTGCGCAGAATATTGTACCACCAAGAAGGAGAATGACTGATGATATTAAGCTGCCAATATTCAAAGGACCCCGAGCAACATTGGTTTCTATGTGAAGCCATTTGGAGTGTCAAGCAAGTTCAAGATGATGTTGTGAAGCAAGTGCAGCTCATCACTACATTCAGAGATAGAGCCTTGAACTGGTTCATGAAGTATTCTCAAGGACATAACAAAACCTTAGTAGAGATTAAGGATGCATTATTAAGAGAGTTCAAGAAACCAAAGTCTGAATCCCAATGTATAACGGAATTAAAGGAGAGTAAGCAAAAACCTAATGAGACAGTCTGGGAATTTAACCATAATTTTAAAACATTGTTAGACCAGGTCAATTTTTTCATAGCACCACAAAAACACCAACAGTGTTTCATAGCCGCGATGTTGCCCCATATCAGACTACTATTGGTGCAATAGAAAGTGGCTTCGCAGGTAGAAGCCTTGGATATCACGATGAAATTATTAGCTTCACCTATAGGAGAGACTAGCATAGGAATGGTCCAGATGCAGAATCAGCTAGCCACCTTGACACTACAGTTGTAGGACATGAAGCAAGGAAAAGAACAAAGAGAAGAAATCTGATGTACCGGATGTAAGGGAGAAGGACACCCGAAGGAACATTGTCCTTTGTTTCAGGATTGCCTAGACAGTGGAGCACCAAATCCACTAAATCGAAACCAAGGGCTATGGTGTGGGATCTGTAGAACTAGAGGACACCGACCAGAAGATTGTTACTTAATCCATAAGTATGTGCGAACACCTAAAAATTTGAATTGAACATTATGTAAATCCATTGGACATGATGATTCCAACTACCGAGCATATGAGCTCATGATCGAAAGAAAGAACGATGTAGAGCACACATGTTGTGGAGTATACAGAGTTTAAGAAGAAACACAACAAAACAAGGATAACGCTCAGTATGATGAAGGCACATACAGAGACTGTGGAGGATTTCGTGGAAGAAACACTGGCCTAGGAAAAGGAAGAGGAAGAGGTCAGATGATCTGTTATAAATGTGGCTAACCAGGTCACTTATCTAGAGATTGCACCAATGCATGTACTAGCTGTAATTATTGTAATCTTTTGATCATGCCATTGAGGCATGCCTAGTGTTAGCAACAGAAATGCGGAAGTGAAAGCAAGAAGTACCTAACCCAAATATTCAACTGATTGCAATAGAGAAAAGGACTGCAGATCCAAGTATTAAGGATGTGATGCGAGGTGGCACTGCAACAGGAAGATATAGGAAAGCAAAAGCTCCAACTTCTGGAGAGTTTGAAACTAAAAAGACCCCTGTTGAGGTGGTTTGGATAAGAAAAGCTACTGGGAAAACACTTGTTTTCAACTTGGAGAAAAATAATGAACTATTTGAAGAAGCATGGGACATATTCAAAGAGCCAACACCTATGTCACCTACAATCCCTTTGCGAAGTGAAACACAGCATATGGAAGATATGCCAATAGCTTATGACCAAACCAATATCGCAACAGAAATAAGCGCTTATGTTGCGCGGTTCCTACAGAGTTGCGTGAAATTATTTAAGAGCATAGACACTGTAGTGGAATTAGAAAAATTACTAAACCAATATGAACCATGTAGTGAGATAGATACTACCCAGAGCGTAGTTCATCACATCAAGAGCCATAAAAGACCAAGACAACAAATGCAGCTTAGTGCGCAAATAGGATATTATGAGATGGATGAGATCATCCTTGACTTAGGGTAAGAGGTAAATTTCTGGACTAAGAAGAGATGGCAGTAGATGGGGAGACCAAAGTTGTCATGGTGACCCATACAAATGAGATTGGCCAACCAGCAGAAAGTCATACCTTTTGGGAGATTAGCCAATATTATTGTTGACAACGATGGAGTGCGAAGTCATGTAGACTTCGAGGTTGATGAAATTGTGGATAATAGTCATCTTTATCCAATACTATTGGGTATAGATTGGGTGATGGATAGCCTAACAATCATAAACCTGAAGACTAAGAAGATGATCCAATTCAGGACCCTTTGCAAGGAGAGAGGTAAACTAAGCCGATTCAGGAAGAGTCCAGAGCACAAGATCCTGATCGCATTTACAAGATGACTATGAATCAGGATGACTACATTAATCGTACAACGGATGGAGCACTTAGTCGGTGATTTGATATCTCTTGCATATCAGACTCTGACATAGGACTAGAAAATTGGCAAAGTTGTATGCATGAAGTATATGCAAGAAGATGTGCGTAGATCACAAAATCGTTGTGATGGATTAGAACCAAGGTAAGTCCAATCCCCACTTATGATGGTTCAACTAATGTCTATTCATTTATTCAAGAATATACTGCATCAATTGCCACTGAACATTAGTACTGCGCGCTACACCTGCAAGATGGTGGGCTACGCATAAGCAAACTTTGACCACATGGGATCAGTGCAGGCATATGATGGAAATAAAATTCGTTGAAAAATTTGCACTGACATTTGGAAAGTATAATGGAAAGACGGATCCGAGGGATCACATGGAAATTTGTTCACAAGCATGGGAAAAAAAACCACATGAAGAATGGGTTAATCTATTTGTGCACACATTAGAGAATATTCCATAGGATTAGTATGCAGACACGGAGCTTCGTAGAAGAACTACAAATTGGTCCATTTTAACTGCGAACTTCCAGAGAAATTTTAGCTTTGAAGATGAATGTCCAAGCATAAACGAAGCTCTGTAGGTTATCAAAGAAATTATATTTAGAGAAGAATACCCAAGTATAAATGAGGCATTAGAAGAAATCAAAGAAAAGATATTTGAAGATGTAAAGGTGCCTGTGAACCTACAACCAGAATGGGCAAGACAGATAGAACATGCCTTTGAATGCTATAATCTTGTTGAAAATGAAGAAGAACAAGAAGAGAGCAATGAGGAGGATCCACACAATATCAATATATTTGATTCAGAAGGAGCACGCGATGTAGAGGGACCTCCATTGGAAATTTCAGATATGACTGGACCTGTTCAGACAAAAAAAGTGAACATTGACACAAGCGAAGAGCCGAGGTTCACGTCCATTGGAGATTACTGGGATGATGAGATGGCCGCACAAATCGCAGACCTTCTACATGAGTATCAATATCTATTTCCAACAAATTTTTCGAAATGAAAGGCATTTTGGGTGACCCAGGAGTCATGAAGATACTGCTCAAGCCATGCATGAATCCCATGAAGCAGAGGCCCTATAGACTAAATCCTAGATATAAAGAAAGAGCTAAGGTCGAGATCGATAAGATGCTTGATGCAGGGATCATCGAGCCCATTGAAGAGTCCGATTGGATAAGTCCAATGGTTATCCAAGATAAAAAGAAAATAAAGGTGAGATCAAAACCTGCATAGATCTGACGAAGCTAAATGATGCTTCGCTGCACGACCCATTTCCTATTCTGTTTACAGATGAAGTATTGGACAATGTTGCAGAAATGAGGCCTAGTCATTTACTAAATGATTCTTTGGTTACCATCAGATCAGGATTGATGAAGTAGACATACATAAGACAAGATTTGCTACTAAATGGGGATCATATCAGTATACACTTATGCCCTTTGGATTGAAGAATGCACCTGCCATATTTTCCAAAGTTGTTGTGGCTGCATTCAAGGACTTTTTCCATAAGTTCTTAGAGGTATATTTCGATAATTTGACTATCTTTGGTTTGCTAAAAAAACATTACAAGAATCTGAGAATGATGTTAGAAAAATGTAGACAACATAAGATTTCTTTGAATTTGAAGACATGAATCTTTTGTGTGCCCTATGGAATTCTATCGGGACACATTGTCTGTAGACAAGGCTTGATGGTTGATCCTGCAAAGATCGCAGCTCTTGTGAACCTGCCAACGTCAAACTAAGTCAAACAACTTCGCACCATGTTGGGACATACAGGGTACTATAAAAAAATTATTAAGGGTTATGTGCAGATAACTATGCCAATGGAGAAAGTGTTGAAGAAAGAAGTGCAGTTCATATGGAATGCAAAATGTGAGCAAGGCCTCGAGACACTAAAGGAGAAAATCATAACTATAGCGATTCTTGTCTTTCCGGATTGGGACAAGCAATTCCATGTACACATCGATGCTTCATCCATTGCACTTAGAGTGGTGCTAGGACATCCACGAGAGGGAGGCATTCACCATCCCTTTGCATTCTCGAGAAGGAATATCTCATCAATTGAAAAGAACTATACGTCCACAGAAACAGAAGGTCTACCTATGGTGTACGCATTGTGGAAATTCAGACACTATTTGCTCGGTGTGCACTTCTCAATGTTTATTGACCATTCCACTTTGAAGTATATGGTCAATAAACTAGTGTTATGGGGGAGAATTCGTAGATGGTTGTTACTCTTCTAGGAGTATAACTTTGAGATCATTGTTAAGCCAGGTAGATTGAACCTAGGACCTGACCATCTCTCAAGGATTGAGTCAGGTGAAGAACCCACCAATATTGAAGACAACTTTCCTGATGCACAGTTATTTTCCATACAAGTCGCTGACGATTATTACAAGGATATTGTAGAATTTTTTACTACAGGATTGGCACCCATAGATTTCACTACACAGCACAAGAAGAAGCTGGTAGTCAGAGCAGCAGACTTCACTATCATAGCAGGACAACTATACAAGTTGGGACCTTATAAAGTGTTGCGTAGATGCATGTTGGAGCATGAGAAGCCATTCATATTGGTTGATGCACATTTAGGGGTATTGGGAGGCCACTAAACAGGAAGAGCGACTGCGCAGAAGATATTGAGAGTAGGGATATGATGGCCTACAATTCACAAAGATTCAAAGGGACATTGTCAGAGCTGCGATGTCTGTCAGAGGACAGGAAGGCCATCGCGAAGAGATGAAATGCCATTGAATCCTCAGTTGACACTTCAAGCATTTTAGAAATGGGCCATTGATTTCATGGGACCTATTAACCCAATGGAAAAGAGGATTGGTGCGAGATACATCATCATCGTGACTGATTATATCACCATATGGGTAGATGCTAAATCAGTGAAGGACTGTAGCATAGCCATTGTCGCGCAGTTCATCTTTGAGAACATCCTTACCAAATTTGGATGCCCGAAGATTTTAATGAGTGATCAGGGCACTCACATTTTTAACAGAACTATTGAATCCCTCATTGAAGAATTCCACATTTATCATCATAGGAGTACACCATACCACCCTCAAGCTAATGGAACTATTGAAGCTTTCAACAAGGTACTGGAGAATGCGCTGACAAAGGTATGCAATGTAAACAGTGATGATTGGGATCTACGCATTCCAGCCATTTTATGGGCATACAAGACCACTTGCAAGAAGTTGATGGGCCATACACCTTTCAGATTGGCCTATGGAAAGGAAGTTGTGATGTCGATGGACTATATTGTACCCGGCTTAAGGATAGTTGCATTCACAGGCATGGAAGATGAACAAACAATAGAAGAAAGGATTCTACACTTGTTTGGATTGGAGCAAGATCACTTCATTGCAGGATTTCACCAGCAAGTGCAGAAAGACAGAGAAAAAGCATGGCATGATCACCATATCAAGAACAAGTCCTTTCAGGTAGGTGACCTTGTCCTCCTGTATGAGAGCAAGTTTATGAAATTTCCTGGAAAATTTAAAATGCATTGGCTTGGCCCATATATTGTTATGCATGCTACTAATGGTGGCACAGTTCAGTTAGCCACATTAGCCGTAGATAACTTACCAAGTTTGGTGAATGGAAGTAGAATAAAACCATACAGGGATAGTCCTACTTCACAAAACCCTCAGTGATTAGAAGAGAAGGAAATTTCTAAGTGTCAAGTACAGTTGAAATTGGGCACTAGAAATGCAAAAGAGTCTATACACAGTTTTGGACCGATACACGAAGTTTGATGAAAATAATGCATCAACCGCGCAGCACTGAAGTGAAGCTGTGCATTAAAAAAAAAATGAGAAAGAAAATGAAAAGAAGAACTGCACACTATGACACTCAAAATGTAGATGCATAGATCAGAGAGAACAAGAAGGATTAAAAGTTTAGAGGAAGAAGAACAACATTACAAAGTAACCGCACCTGGATAGTGACAACCTGCTACGTAGTTTGATGCAACGCTCCAAAAAACTAGCCATTGTAATGTCGGTCGCAAAATTAGCCATTATACAAGGATTGTGCCGACGACTGCTTGAGTATTTAATGTAGAAATAACCATTCTGAAGGGATTAATGAAGAATAGTACTCGAATCCTCAGTGGATTTGGACAATGGAAATGCCATTTAATGCTCTTCTAGCAGTTGATGGGTGCAGCTAAGGCCGAATGTGCCTATAAATACCGTTGCATTTGGGCTCGCGGGCATTACCGAAACTTTGAAATTTTTTTTGTGACCCATAGATTGAATCTATTTACAGAGAGAGTTAAGTTACCCCGTGACTCTGCAAAAGAAATTTTAGTGAATGTCCGAAGATTCTACACTTGAACAAGAGTTTACAGTCGAGCAGACTGTGTGGGTTTTCAAACACATCAAGATTGAAGGGTTGATGAGAATCCATGCTAAGAAGGTTTTTACAGAACAAGGTCAAGGATCACGCCATTCACCACGACACACTGCACCAATGCAAGCTAAGGGTAAGGAACCAACAGTGGAGAAGAGAAAGCCGAATATAATGGCCTCCAAGCTTCCAGAAGTTCCACTCGACGATAAAGAAATCCCGTTAACTTTAACCCTGAAGTACATCTCTTCGCGTGCATAGGATGCACTAGCCATGAAGCTCATAAGGAAAGCTAAGTAAAAAATACCACTTCTGCCCATATCTAAACATTTGAAACTAGAAGCAAATATGTTGGGTAAGATCGCAGACTGTAAGTTCGAAAACTACGACTTGCTGCAACAGCAGAAGGACCCAGACGGACCTAAGTACCCACAATTTTAGCTAGACAGATATATGTGCTGGAAGACGGATGTGAAGAACAACGAGGTGTTGGTTGCGACGAACTGGCTTTCTCAGGTCGTCGAATCAGGGTTGTTGAACCTATTGCGGCTCTCGCACTTAGACCAGAGCCCATAACTCAACGTGGTGGTGTGCACACTCATATCGTGCACGCACCAAGGCTACCTTTGGTTGGATAGGAACGTCAATCTAAACATAGACTTGATCCATTGGATCACAGGCTTAAGTAAGCGGGGCGAAGGTCCTAAGAAGTTCTTTGTCGGCAAGTCCCAGGATAAGGAAGTCACCGTGCAAATGAAGCAGGCACATCAGATTCTGAAAGGAAAAAGAGGATTTATCATGGACGATATAGCCGATGATGCTACGCGGTTCGTGACACAAATTCTTTCCAGAATTTGTTTTGGGAAGGAAAGACTAATAGAAGTCCTAGTTGGCGTAGCTCTCCTTGGAACGAAGGCAACGTAGGGTGGAATATTCAACTAGTGCCAGTATTTACTGAATGACTTTTTGGAGGATATCCGTGAAACTCAGGTGCATGGCATTGTTTTCCATTACAGCTAGTTGATGGTATTGATTGCGTTTGTAGGATGGAAGGACCCAAGGCACTATGTTGGCCTCCACAATCCCAACAATGACTGTAGAGGACCCAGGTATGCAAACCTATGGGAGAATTTGATGCAAGAAAGACAACGTGTGACGAATGAGGTTTTCTATACATAGTACGAGCAATTGTGCGATGCCATTGTTCACACACTGCACATCTCCAAAGATATAACAACTAAGTATATTCACACTTTGAATTTTTACGCTGACATGCATTCCATCTACATTTTAGAAAATGCATAGAAAAAGAACCTAGAATGGTTTCCAGGGAACTATCACATGGATGAAGTAGATATCAACCTTATTATGAAGGAATGGGTGGATGAATGGAAGGTTGAAGGACCCATGATCATCAAGAGTGACTCTGAAGAGATTAATTCAATTCCAACACCAATTGTCGAAGACTCACCATTAAAAAAAAGGAAGGAGCCCGAAAGCTCAGTACAAGAGAAAGTCTAGAAAAAGAAGCAGAAGTCTTCAAAGGGCCATTCAAAAGTGAAGCTGCATGATGATGATTATGAGATGATCGCATCCACTGTCACCTCACATCTAGAAGATGTGTTGAACCTAAAATACAGTAAGGATGAGGATATTCAAGCAAGTTTGTAGAAGAATCACACCACACTGCAAGGCATAACAAAGAAGTTTGAGAAAGTCCAACGCAACTTGGTCGTGACGCGAGAATCAGAATCGGAAGGAAGGTTAGGAGACACGTCATAGAAAAAGAAAACACATCTAGCCCTGACCTTGCCACCAAAATATCGCATACCCCAGCTTGACCCACTAAGCATAATGTTACCGCGCGATCAGTTGGCTTCAAGTGCGCAAAGCATAGAGAATGTGGACATCGACATCGCGAGGTTTCCTCTAGAGGTCCTACACAATCTGCACTTATAGGTTGTCGAAGAGATCCATGATAGAAATGTGGTTGCTCTGACCCAACACCATCAATTGTAAGAAAATTATAAGAAGCTACAGGAAGCAAGTTTAAAGAGAGCGAAGGAACTTGAAAGTGAGCATGACCAGAGAAGAAGAATAGAGCAGACTGTCGCTTTAGTCTACGTGGAGATACCAGAATGCGAAGAGAAGCCAGAGCTCGTGGATACTATCCTTAAGATAGGCTCGGTAGTCAGCGATCTTAAGACTAGAATGAAAGACATGGAGACTGATCCTCAAGTAAATATTGCTGCTTTGGAAGCACATAATCAGTCGAAGACACCACCAGATCAGGCAAATCTTAGAGCATCACAAGAAAAAGCAACCACAGAGACCATATCCAGGGAAGTAGAAAAGTGTCAATACTTGTTGGACGAAGCTACGAGAATGTTTACTACATTGCAAGAGGACCCTGAGCTGCTGTAGGTCCAAACTAGTTTGAAGGAAAAGGAGGCAGCATTAGATGCCTTGAATGAGGAGATGAAGACCCTGCTACAAAAATACAAACTCCGTAGATTTCCAGAAGTCAAAGAATTAAAAAGACAACTTGTAGTGTTAAGAGAACAGGAGGATAGGATGCTCTTTAGAGTTCTTGCAGGTTGCAAGACACTCTTTAAAGGTTTTTCCTAACCACATGTAATCATCCCTGGAGATCCAATAGGTTGAGCAGTAAGCTCGTAATCAGTCCTAGGATGCTCTTTAGAGTTATTGCAGGACACAGGACACTCTTTTAAGGTTTTGTGGTGGGGGTCACATGCAATCAACCCTAGAGATCTGATAGGTTGAGCAGTAAGCTCGTAATCAGTCCTGGGATGCTCTTTAGAGTTCTTGCAGGTTGCAAGACACTCTTTTAAGGTTTTGTGACAGTCAACACGTAAAAGTTCCTGGGATATCCTATACTCTAAGCTAGGATGCTCTTTCGAGGTTTTGTTGACACACGTAATAAGTCCTCAGGATTCCACAGTATTGCCAGTGATGTTGAAGACGTGCAGGAGGCTAGGCCTACAACCAGCATGAAAAAGGGTTGGCTCTATAGAATTTCCTATGACAAGAAGAATTCAGAGATAGACTAGTGATCGAGATGCCGATTACAACAACAGTGATGATGATGAAGCTCCATGATCTAGTGATGATGATCCAGCTCCATAATTGAACACTTGCGCCAATACGTATTGATGACCTGTGTCTAGAGAATACCTTCCTAGTTAAGAGGGAGTGTTGATGTATTTGTAACTTTGGAAGATAATCACTTGTATATTACATTTGTACTTTATTGTATATCCAATAGAGATGTATTATTCCTCTGATTGAAAGTGTCATCATTTGTATTTGCAAGTGTCACAGGTTACATTGTAAGTGTCGTGATTTGTATTGATGGGTTATTAGACCACCAGTGTGGGGTCAACCCTAGTTAGGTCATGTGTTTGGGTTATTAGACTTCATTAGCAAGTTGGCCCTATTAGGTTATTGGCAGGTCAAGTCAATGTATAAATAGAGGGTGTGCCTCTCTCATTCTATTCATTCACTCACTTCTCAAGCTCACATAGCTAAGAGAGAAAGTGGTGCACACGTGAAGGAGGAGGAGTATCTGCTAGAGACATCTCTTTGGGTTTGATCATTGTGATCTTGGTTTATGGCTTATTCTATATCTGAGGAAGTTGCGCGGTTTTTCACCTTCATGGTTTTCCCCGAGGAAACTCTGTGTCTATTGTCTCTTGTATTTATGATTGATATGTTGTACATGTTATCCTCTTGGTGATCCTAGATAATATTGAATGAAATCATCGAAAAATTAACAAACTACCCCCCAATGCGATGAGCATGGGGAATTTTTGTATTCGACGATTATTTTTATGACGAGGAAGATGTGGGGGACCCTTGATGCAATGATGCTTATGTTATGATGTGAACACTATGACAATTTGATGATGAAATATATATGCACGTGGATGCATTTTATTATGATGATGAGCCTTTTTTATGATGTATATGTGCATGTGACTGATATGATGATGCATTTTTATGGTTTACTTCCTATATGTTGTGATTTATATTCCATTCTAGAATATCGTTAGCCATTTGGTATGCAACACTATTGTGACTTTGTGGGACATGAGTGAATGTAATGAAATCAAATTATCTAGTCAGTTGTTTAGTGTGCAGGAATTTACTAAAAAGAAAAGGATCTCATACTTGGTAAAAGTTAATGAGTTGGGAGACAAAGAGCTGGGAGTAAAGAACACACGAAGATGACTAATTACCAACTGGAGATTGGCAGTCAAGATACTAGTCACATCATCGTAATAAGCCTGGCTATTGGTGGCAGCACTGATACACACTTCGTTAAGGTGGATCAACTCGTGTGAGTGGGAATACAATACCCAAGATGCACAGGAGAGGTTTGCATACCATGTACTTGGGTCGTCAACTAAATTGACATAAATTGGGGGAAGAGGATTCATATATGGTCACGCATGGAAGAAAACTGTGAGGTTCAAAATGAGAAAAGTGGAAAAAAAATCGGAGGAAAAAAAACTATGCAACACAGACTATTGGGTTCGAGAAAAGTTAAGGGGAAAATCATTTGAGATACAACCCGTTGCGAGGGTTGGTCAACGGGTGTCCTTCAGAATCAGTAAGGATGTATTCCCCCTTGCTAAGACAAATTTGGGTCATGTAGGGGCCTTTCCACATGGATTCAAACTTTCATTTTCCATGCTTGTCATGAGCTTGGTAATAAATGAGCACTGGGTCACCCTCTTGGAAGGTGCAGGGAAGAACACGCTTGTCATAATGGGATTTGGAGAGATATTTAGACGCCTTGATTATTTCTAAGGCTTCCTGTTGGTCTTCATTCTCCTGTTCCAATGGGATTAAACGTTTCTCAAGGGGTGAGGTGTCCAAGAGAAGGTCAAAGACAATGTGTAAAGCATGGATTTGACACTCAATGGGAAGAACAAACTCTATGTCGTCAACCAAATGGAAAGGGGTAAAAACCGTGGTGGTCTTAGTAGAGGTGATATAATCCCAAAGTGCAAGAAAATTCATATGGTTCTAGTTGGACTTGTAATTTCTCACTGTTCATTGAAGGATTGTATTCATAATTTTATTAATAACCTCAACCTAGTCATTCCCTTGAGCGTAGTAGGATGAGGCATACTGGTGGTAAGACTTCAGGAAGGTGGATCACTCTTTCCAAACAGTGTCTTCAAAATGTTTGGCATGGTCGGATATGAATTTTTTAGGGACCCCAAATCAAGTAATGAAAAAAAGAAACATGTCGTGGTCATGGACTGGCAGTTAAAGGTGGGCATGGCCTTGACCCATTTGGTGAAATAATCGACAACCATAATAATGTACTTATGGCCGCTTTCTAAGGGGGGATTTTACTCCATAAAATCAATGGCCCATTTATAGAAAGGACCAACGGTGACTACTAGACGGAGAGGTGCAAGAGGGGTCCTAGCTTTGGGGGAAAAGAGTTGGCAATTTCGATAATGTTTGACTATGATAATGAAATCAAGAAAGAGGGTAGGCCAGAAATACCAAGCGTGGATGACCTTTTGGAAAGTTTCCATACGAGATAAGTGGACACCACCGGCTCCACTATGACAACCATTCAAAACCTATTCAGCCTCATCATGTGTGAGGAATGGATGTAAAATGGTGTCGATGCCATGTCAATAAAGGACATTGCTAAGAAGGAGATAGCGTCAACCATCATGATGTATGTGATGTTGATCATCATGAATGAGGTGGGTTCAAAACTTTTGTGTTCGTAGGTATACAAGGATATCACCATACCATGGGTCATCTGACAAAATGGTGAAAAATTGTTTGTCAGGAAAATTAATAATGATCAGGGGTGATGCTAACAAAGATGGTAAGTCGGTCATGAGATGTGCCAGTGCAAGGGATTTGGTACTCTTAGGGGTAAAAAATCTCAGGTCATATTATTGAAGTATAAAAATCCATTTAGCTACATGGCCTTGAACGAGGTGGCGACTTAAGAGATAGACCATAGGGTTGGAGTATCCCACAACTGTAGTTTGGCTCATAAGAATTTAGTGGCTTACCTTTTGGACAAAGAAGACGATGGCTAGGGCCAACTTCTCCTCATGGGGGTAGTGTAGTGGTGGACCAAACAAAGTATGACTCACATAATATATGACATGTTATTGGCACACACTATCTTGCTGGACTAACACACTGGAAATGAAATATTCGGATGCCAAAACATAAAGGATAAAATCCTTCAAGAAATCAAGAGGTGAAATCAAGGGAGAGAAAGTCAAGGCTTGTTTTAATGCTTCAAAGGTTGCTTGTCCATGTTCGTCCCAAACAAAGGGAACATGGGTCCGAAGCAAGCAAATGAAACCATGAACTTTCGTAGCATTGTCAGGAACAAAGCGATGAATAAAATTTGATATTCCTTGAAGGCTTTGCAATTGGCGTAACGTATGTGGGGAGGGGAGATCAAAAAATGCTTGAACTTTTAAAGGGTTGAAAATGATCCCTTTTTGGGAAACAATGAAACCCAATAACTGGATGGAAGGAATGCAAAAATCACATTTTAGGGGGTTCAAGCAAATGTTATATTTGCGACAATGTGAAAATACTTTTCGCAGATCGTCCAAGTGGTCAGAGTGTTTCTTGGATTGAGTAGTGAGGTCGTCCAAGTACACAAGGATAATATGGACCAAGTGGTGAAAACAAAAGGTCACGGTTCAATGAAATGTGGCGCCATAATTTTTAAGACCAAACAACATAACACGTTAGGCAAAGGTGCCCCATGGAGTAGTGAATGCAGTCTTATACTGATCCTCTTTATGAATTTGAATCTGATTGTAACTAGAGAAACCTTCCATGAAGGATAGAATACCACGAACCGCACATGCATCAATGAGCTAATCGATGAAAGGAATAGGAAATTTTTCTATGGGACAAGCTAAATTCAGATCACGAAAATTATCACAAACGCGAATGGTGCCCTGTTTTTTGTTTACAGGAACTGTACTGGAAACCCATGAGATGTAAGCAATGAGATAAATGAGCCCAACTTGACGTAATCTTTCAATTTTGGCCTTTACTGCTGGTAGTTTAAAGTGATAAATGGGTCATTGCTTTTGGATGACAGGTTGAATTTCAGGCCAAGTATCGATACAGTGCTAAACAATGGCAAGGTCAAGACCAGGTGAAAACATCACAGAACTCTTGGAAGGGCTTGTTATAAGAAGCTACTTCGTATGAAGTAAATGAAGCACCTAAAGTAATGTTCTCAACTATATCGGGTGTGACACAAATGTCGACCTGTATGGTGGGAGATATGTTAGCCATGTTACCTTCTTCGAAGGCATGAGACCCTGGTATGGGGCTCTTAAACAAGTACACTTGGATATGGATGAAGTCTTTCGACCCGACCAAAATTTAGTTGGCTGTAATGGGAATGGAATCCTTGAGAATGAAGTAGGATCTATGATGCATGTCATCCCAAGGGAAGTCAGGTGTAGTTAGTGCTTTGAGGATTTCTTCGTCACTATGAAAACACTATGTGGAAATATCGGAAAAGGTACGATGGGAGGTCATGGGGATGGTTGGTTCACCACTTGTGGAAATTAGATAAATAGTGTTGACCTCTATCAAGGAGGAGTATTCGGGAGGGTGAATCTCCTCGATGGTAGTAATGGATGATTCTAAAGAATATTGACACATTTCATGAAGCACCAACTGATACTCTGGTAAGTCGGGACAACGATGAGAGTAATGGTCATAGAATCCGTATATGGCACAGGAGTGGTTGGTGCATAATGATTTGTTATGTGGGGGGGTGGGGTGGTTGGTAATTTGACAAACGATATTTTGTGGTCAACATCCAATATCTTCATGTGTTCTTGAAGGTTGAGAAAGTGTGAAAAATTATGGGTTGTGTGGCCCAAATCATTGCATAAGGAACACTTGGGAGGTTCACGTGCTAGAGGAGGGGGCTGCACAGTTTAGTCGTATTTGGTGCAGTATGAGTTTGCATGGATTTTCTCCCAGCGTTCTTAGTTGATTGAGGGATGATTTTGGAGGAAGATGTTTCCACCACATTGAGAGGTGGATGATTGGTGGTGGTGATCGATTGGACTGGTTGAAGAATGACTTGGGGTGCTGGAGTGGGATTAGGGGCAGGTAAGTACCACACGAGAAGTCCTAATGTCAATCCTAGGAGATTCAATGTGGGAATTACTGACATCCTTACTACCCCTAATGGTGCAAATAAGAACGGGATTGTGTGGATCAGTTTGGTTCGAATGTGGCTAGGTAACAATGGCATTTTCCAGTGGTGGTTAGGAGTTAGGGATTGATTGACTTGAGGAAATGGTACACAAGTCGGATATCTCAACAACCTGCGGAGGAGGGGGAAAGGAATGGAATTCGGAGACCATTGGAGTGTCTGAATAAAGTACAGGACCTATCATGGAAATAAAAGGGGTACATGCACTAAAAACAATATTTTCAACCACGGGGAGGATATTTTCTAGTGTAGCGGGCACGTTCGGGTCATAGTAAGTAACCTGGTTGATTTTGAAAACCCGTCCCTCATGGAGGAACATCATAAGATGGAACACAGATGAAGAAAAAACCTTCATGGCATACACGTAGCTTCATCTTAGGTTCAAATTGTAGTCAAGCTGTGCATTGACAACTTCAATGTCAATCAAGACAGTTTTTCCATTTAATTCAATTGGAACATTAGCCAGAAGGCCTTGTGGATGAGATGAACAACCATCATAATCTCATAAGGAAGTCGTGGATGGTTGTAGGGGAGGGGATCCAAGCTTCTTCCAAACAAATGTAGACATGACGCATTGGGAGGCACCCTCATCTATTGGCTTAGGTAGCTGATCTAGAGGTTTCCAATATACACCTAGGTACTTCATGGTTCAAGGAACAAACAAAACCCATATTCACTTGACCTTTTGACAATAGACTGTGAGCAGCCTGAGCTCTCACCCGAGGCGAAGTTGAGGGGGTGGTTGCAGAATCAAGTTTCCTCAACCTGGCAATGCGAGTGTCAAAGAGACGGATGGGCAGCGCGGTAAAGGACTCTTGTTGGGGACAAAAAACTGCATGAAGTCTCTACTTCATGTCGGATACTTTGGCAAGTGGAGGTGATTGCACAACCAGTGCATCCAAGGACTGCGCGGTATTGGATACTTCATGCGTCATGACGATAAGCTATCAACATCTTACCTCGTAGCAACACACAATGGTTCAACATGTCAGCTAAAATGTGCATCTACTTTAGGACTTGATCAACTCTGATCCATCTTACTTAGCAATCCTTATCCATTCGACCATACTTAGGTTATTATCATTATGATACATGTAAACAAATGAACATACGATATTGTGTGCACCATCTCTACGCTCAATTATAGTGCTTAACTATGTGATTATCCAATAGATTCATGCATTCAAAGACTTAGAAGTGTTGAATACTTAACATTCATCCACACATGTATTACTTAACATATTATTCCCACCATTCCTACGGCGAATACATATAAAATCAATCACATAACATATAACTTCGACATTAAACATCCATACTAAGAAAATGAACAGTGCAAAACACAAACAATCACACTACACAGAATTTAACGTGGTTCACCCCCCCAGATGGAGGCTACGTCCACAAGAACTGTTGTTAAATTAGAATTTTGGAAGGGTACGATAGTTCTTAGTCTACGCACTTAGCTGCAGACTCTCTTCTCTCTTAGATAGGTCTCTACGCACTCAGCTGCAGACTCTCTTCTCTCTTAGATAGGTCTCTCCACCCTCAGCTGTAGATCCTTTACAATAGCACTAAGCTTAAAAGATGCAAAAATATTCAAATCTTAACAAAATGCAAATTTAACCCTATCCCATAAAAAAATTCCCTTATTTATAGATTATGCTCGTAGGTCATGTCTTTACAATCTGTAGGAAAAACCCTTACGTTTACAAAACTATCACGATATCCCCGAAACTAGACTTCTGGCACCTAGTAGCGAATATTCAGTCATGGCAGTCTTCCACGTCTACATCACATCGCTATCAGCCTTCCTGTTGTATGCATGCTAACAGGTCGCTTTAACCAAGCGGTTCTTTTCCTAACGATCTTGTGCGACTGGTTCAAGTAGTGGCATCTTCTACATGTGCGACTAGTCGCTTTCTTCCCGATTTTCTCCTACCCACCGCTTGGAACTCCTGGAGCATCCTTACCAAAAAGATACCACCGATGGTCTAACCGAAATATGTACCATCTTCCATTCAGCACTCTTCTTTGCTGGAATCCCATGGACTGGACACTTCACAGCACTACCTCATCGCAGTACTAATCCTCCCAGCTTCCTCCAACGTTGCAGTGCGTGCAACTTCATAGCATCCCAAAAACTTATACAAAAAAGTACTTCAACTGAATTATGCTCAGCTCCACAGTTCCAAAACTTCTTCTTGCTAAAAAATTCCCTACTTGGACATAGGCCCAATAGGACCCTAACACTTACATGTGGCTCGCCCCCGATCCACCTGAAGCTTCTCCAAGTTGTTCCGCTACCTGCGGAGTTAGCTTCACAGCAAACTTATTATATGTGCTGATCAGCTTTGCTACTGCATCCTTCGTATCTTGCTCAACTTTCCTGACTGTATCAATCTTCTCAGGTGTTATCTCATCTCCAGGCTAGCCTTCCACTTTCTCTTGATTCTCACACAGCTGCTTTAACTTTTCCTCGATCTCCTGCGAGATCATGCCAGCATCTTATAATAATGCCTATAACTTATTTCCCATTTTAGTCTCTTTCTCTTGCAAGGCTTGCACTTCCTTATTAAGGATGGTTATTTCCCTATACTTTTGGAGCCTATCTCTTGGTAGTAGGGCCTTCACTTCTGCATCCAACCTCTCCAAGGAGGCTTGCTTACCTTTCGCTACATTCTTTACTTGCAGCAATCCTGGGTCTTCTTCAAGGGCAGTAAATGCCTTCGACGCCACTTACAACAGATTCTGGCACTTAGCCACTTCGGTAGCAATATTCTCTATGGCGGCCTTCACAGCTTCCACTCTTAGCTATTGTTCATTTGGTGGGGTCCATGGATTGGTCTGTTTCTTCAAGGAAACAATGTTAGCCTGATGGAGAACCTCCATGTCTTGCATCTCGGTCTTAAGACTGGTAATAAGATTGCCAATCTTAACAATAGTATCTGCTGGTTCTAGTTGCACTTCAAATTCATCTATGTTATCTATGACTGTAGTGATCGTGGACTCCAATATTAGCTAACAATCCTACTCATCTTGCAGTTCCATAGCTCTCCGCGAGCTATCTTCCTCCAACTACCTATTAGCTGCTTGCAGGTCATCTTGTCCCTTCAGTGTGTCAGTGGTTCTCTCATGCATTTCTTCCACACATTGTAGATGTAAATAATGTAGGCCCAGCAATGGTATTTTTTCTTAAGTTGAGCTCCACACACTCGACATCCTTCGTGTCCAATATTAGTTGCTCTGGCATACGCAATATTACTATTACCGGATCTAGATGGACAATATGGGACTTCTCAGGGACGGTCATGGTTAACTATGGTGTTCTCTGCTGCGAATTTTCTCTCGACTTCCCTTCAGCCTCTGACTCGCGTGGCGTGGGTAATCTCTTGTGTACTTCTTTGATTTTCAGCGTAATCCCCTGCAGCGTGGTCAGATTCTGTTGCAGACTATCCTGTATGGCCTTGTCCTTTTTCTCTTTGTCGGTCATTAGATCTTCCATCTATTCTGTGAACTTTACCCCAATCATTTCATAATCATCACTCTTGAGGACTATATCTAACTTTCCTTTGTCAGCTTTCTACTTCTTGCGTGCTCCCTTTTTGTCCGTGGGGCTCTCAGGTTCCTTTCTTTTTCCTACCTCCTTATCTTCGATGATAAGACATGGAATGGGCTCGTCTTCAGCAGAGTTGTTTTCAACCTCTATAAACTCCACTTGAAACTCGATAGGCCATTCCTTCATGATAGTGTCAATATGTTACACCCAAAATCTACTCATCATAAGATTCAGTGTATACACCCCCGAAGACACTTGGAATAAGCAATCATCTTGGGAGGATTTGTACCCAATTGTGTTAAGTTTTGAAGGGTCGTCGCAGGCTGCACACTAGCAACATGCGACGTCGCACCTTGCTCCATTACAGGGTGCGACGAAGTCAATTAAATGGAAAAAATATCTTCTTCGAGGTCCATCTCGAAGCTTGTTGACTTGGGACCCTATCCTTGACCTCTTGGAAGAGCTGGCATTCGGTTCCTAAACCTTTGAAGAGATCCCTTAAGCCTCTCCTACCATCTCTCAATCTATCCTATCCATACCCTATCCATTTAGTCCTATATAAGTGAAGCTCACTCCCATCCCAAAGGGAGGAAGGCTATGGTATCTACATGCTGGTGAAATCAGTTTTAGAACATCTCCACTCACCTATTGGATAACTCATACTTCCTTGGAAGGATATGGCAATTGGCTTTGTCGGAGAAGGGCTACAGCGTTAAGCCTTGGTTGTGGTTCTATATCTCTATTATGTACTCCTCTATTGGCAGCAATACAAATGCTTTCCACCAATAATGTTCATGTATGCAATGATATTGAGTAGTTTACCTACTTAACTTAGTTTACCTACTTAACTATTTACTTAGATCTCTTATTGTATAGATGTGTTTTAGTGGTTTCTCTTGTTTCTTGTCTTGATAGGTCTTGCAGCTTGGATCTGACGACCATGAGACATGGAGCAACATTGAGGAGAAAGGTTTGCGTAGTGAAAGGTAAGACATCTAGTGCTTGATCCTTAAGTAGATCTAGGAAATGCATTAGTAGTCTGTTCTATTTGTTCTAGACTCACTTTTAGCTAGGGATATCCTGCTCGCGTCTACTCGAGTGGATTGTCCGATAATAAATCTAGCGATCGTACTGGGGAGACATAGAATTTAGTCAGTAGTTGTTAATCTAAGAGTCATTTTCAGTTGATTGCTTGACACAAGCCTTTTATTTTTTCCATTTACTTCTTGGAGTTAATTTCACTATCAGATCTTCATATTGAAGACCCTAATCTACTTCCTCTGAGTTTATACAACTCATTCCCAAACCATTCCATGGTTCATTACTGAGAGATATGATTCATTTTTGAATCTAGACTTCGCCTATCGCACCTGGGTAGTGGGAATAGAGTGACACTGTGTCATTATGGGTCTTTGTTCTTTACCTGTTAGATGCTCATCGCATTCCTTGCATTGGTAGACTGCAACATCGTCGCACTTCCTGTGTAGGCAACCTGTGACGTCACACTGTGTACAAACACAAAGTGCACCGATTTGTCAAATTTTGACATGCAAGCATCTCTTCTTTGTTTGACAGTATGGACTTTGGTTTATTGTATGAACTCTCTCTGTGCTGCAAGATCCAGCCAGGGATCCCACATATGATTTGTGTTTTGAGTGTTTGATTTTGTTTGGATTTATTTTGGGTCCATTTTGTACAAGCTTGAAGACCGGTAGTGGTGAATACTTTTGTCTCCTCCGCCTTCATCCGCTCATCCTTACCTTCCCTTCCTTCCATCCCTGATCTGATTATTGCATTGGATTAGCTTCGAGAACTCGTTTTCATTTTGCTTGAGCTTTGCTTGATTTTGAGTTAAGTGTGTCTTCCAGCTTGGTTGAGTGCTTGTCTTTTCTTGAGTTTTCTGAATGTGCTAGTTCTGCAAGTAGTGTTTTCTTTTCAGTCATTAGATCTGAAAGCTCAATTGCTATCAAGTTTATTCTTTGGTGCATATATTGAAAAGTTAAAAAGTGCTTCTTTCCCATCATTTCTTGAATGTTATTGAAGAAAATTGTTGTGCATTGGAAAATTCTTCTTTATGTTTTGGAAAAGTTGAATGAATGTATGATCTATTGTGTTTTTCTTGAACTATGAATCGCTCATTTTCTTGAAAGACTCAAAGTACGCTTTGACTTTTGAAAAATTGATTCCATGCTAAGGAAAGATAGATGCATTTTTCATTTTTGTTTGCTTTTAGACCATTGAAAGTGAGATTGAAAAACTTGCATATTCCATTTCAGAATCCGCTCTTTTCATTACCTAGTGTCATTTTGATTTGAAAAGAAAAAGAAAAGAAAAAATGTTTTTATTTGGATAATAGTGCTGTGATTTTTTGTGTTTTGTTGAAAAAAGGAAAAGAATACTTCATAGTCAAGTTTTGTTTGAGTTGGGATTGTGTTTCATTGAGTTTGTTTTGGAAATACAATTGGAAAAAGCTTTCTCATTCCCATAGCTAGAATTCATTGAAAGAAAAGAATATTTTGTGCATGTAGCTAGGGCTTGTATTATGCTTCCGATTATGTACTCACCTCATGCATTCACCTAACTGTCCAAGATAAAATTAACGGTAGAACTAGGTAAAATTTTTAGCAACTTGTGTGTAAGTTAGAGACGTGTTATGGCATCATTAAGCATGGTAGCTATCGATATTTGCAAGCACTGTATCTTGGGGGTATTGTAGTCTTCCACGTACTTATCGGTATATCGAGCTCCTTCATGTACCGACCAAGTACCATAATCCATACTTGGTGTATATCGAAGGGTGTATCACGTACTTGGTAGTATATCGGAAGGTATCTTGTCGAACGGTTGTGCATTAGAAAACACCAATACGGATTTGAGCTCCCACGTACCTTGCATATATCGGGAGACACCACTAGGATTCCTGAAACCAATCAAGTTAACCATTTGGCCATCTTGGCAAAGCAATACACCGAGAACAACACTCGGGGATATTAGCACGCACGTACTATCCAGGTAATCGGGGTATGCAGGAAAGGGTATGGTCCCAATTCTCCTTGTCACGTCATGTTGTTGGACCCTGCAGTATATCGCGGTTTTTTATGCCTTGATAATCCCATGAGGTTCCATACTTCTGAATCCAATCTGTCACATAAGTTTGTTTGTGGCCTTAGTTTGAGTAGGTTTTTCTGGACTGCTTTTCTTTTCGCATACCCTTAGGAGAAACACTATTTCAACCATCCTGGCTGATTATCTTGACGCTCTAGTGGATTTTCAATGGAGAAGGTCTTGTAGGATCTTAAACTTATCACCCGAATATCCCCTTAATATGGAGGTTATTTTGAGGGTAAGAATGGATCAGCGTAACGCAGTCGTAGTTACTAAAGTGGAAAACCCCACTCTGAATGTTGGAGGACTTTTGTTTCCACAAACTCCTCTGGATTCAACTACCTATCATCCCCCACAGGATGAAGGAGCACAAACTCCTGCTTCAAAAGACCTTTCTCCCATCTTCCTGGGAGAACCTTGATCATTGGAATGGATAAAGTGACCCAAGGACGACCCTACAACAGCTATTGGCCCTTCAGCATTTTACTGGACATCTTCTACAGACCACCCAGTGGCTCATTTTTCCATCTCATCCCCACCTAGCTAGACTACTCCAGAGCTGGTTAGGCCTTACTATAGGCCTGACCTCACCGAGATTTTTGGCCCCATCCATGAACATTTGGAACAGTTACGTATTAGAGGTGATGATCTTCAAAGACAAAGTCTCAAGCAACACTCTGAAGACTTTTGAAATTGCCATTTCCAAATAAGATTTGACAACGGAGACATTGCAGTTCATCCGATATCTTTTGGATCACCTGAAGCACCCCACCACGAGACAACTAATAAGACTGGTCAACCCTCACAAGAGTCCAATCCTGCACCTTAAGTGAACCAACCTGTGGAAGGTCAACAATTCAACACACCCGTCACTCTCGTAGTTACTTTACTAGTTCCTCCCCCACCTCAGAATTGGAGGGGAGGGTATTCCATTCCCCCAGATTATCTTATTGGTAATGTTATTACTACATTAGCTAGTCAACAACCTATGTTGGTTCAAACTTTGAATAGAGGTCAACCTACTATGGCTGGGGGGAAAACCCCATTTCCTAACTAGAACATAGGTGGTGGAATCCCCAATGGACCTTCCGTTGGACCTTCCCAACCCACTAGACCGTCCACCATGGGATTATCTCATGTTGGGGGGCCATCCAATGTAACTCAACCCTCATGGATTCAAGCGTATCCAGGTTCTATTAACCTGTGCCGGGCCAATCTAATCCTGGAAACGCACCATATGGGATACCTTATCCTGCGAATCCATAGACTCTATGAGGGCAACAACCTATGTTGCAACATGGACCCCAACCGATTATCCCTCAAGTACCACCACCCTCGGTCAGTCCTCCCCCACCTCATGTTGGAGGTGGTGGGAACCCACCTAACCTTGGTGGAGGTCCACCTATTTTACCAACACTATCCCTCACCCTTCCGGTGGTGGCGGGAATGGTCAACCACCCCCGATTGGCGGAGGCGACGGAGGACCACCCTATCATGGTAGTGGAGGACATTTCCCTTCGGGTGCCGGAGGTGGTCCACCACCCCCTCCAAGCAGAGGCAGTGTAGGACCTAATTACTATGGTGGCAGCGGTAGTGGTGGAGACCCTCATCCTTCCAGTGGCAGAGGTGTTGCAGGCCCCCATCCTTCTGGCGACAGAAGTGGTCCACCACCCCCTCTAGGAGGAGGTGGTGGTGGGCTACCTTATTATGGTTATGGACCCCCACCTCCTCCTGATGGTGGCGGCGGACCTCCACCCCCTCCCGGTGGTGGAGGTGGACCCCCACCTTATTGGAAGGGACCACCATATGGTGGCGGACCCTCTTACGATCCAGGTGGCACACCCCCCTATGGTCAGTTTCCTTCTGGTACACCTTACGATCAATTTGGTCCTTACACGCCTTATCCATATTATCAATACATGTAGCCTAACCCATAGCTTCCCTTCTTAGCTACTTTGGACCTGCCTGACCTATCCCGTTTGACCAATGATCCTATTCACCATGGATCTAACTAGCCACTAATTCCGGTGAAACTTCTGTTTGATATCCCCAAATTTGACGGCAAGCCAGGTGAAGACCCTAAAAACCACATGATGACATACCACCTATGGTGTTCATCTAATTCCTTAATGGACAATTCAATTTATCTTAGACTGTTTCAAAGGACTCTCACCGGTTTGACTTCCAAGTGGTACATTGAGTTGCCACCCCACTCTTTTCCTAATTTTGGTTCTCTTGCCATGAACTTTTTGACACATTTCCAGCTGCCCATATGGTATGAAACTGGTACCGAGATTTTAACCTTGCTCCGTCAGAATACCGCCACTCATATTTCAGATCATATCCACGAATGGAAAAGGAGACGATGTCTCATTAAAGATCCTATTCCAGATCAGCTCCTAGTAGACTAGTTCACAAAATCTCTCATCCCTACCATAGCAAGAGACGTTGCTATGCAAGGTGCTATCACCGAAGAACAAGCCATCACAAGTTCCCACGTACTAGACTTGGTCTACACCCAATCCGGCACTTTGTTTGATATTCTTCCTGACGCACCCCGTGACGTTAATGACCCTGCGAAACCACATAAGGGACTCCAAATTGATGGAATCATTGTCTCCCTTAACACGCAGCCTACTGCCAGCAATGTTGGGTCATCCAACCCAACTCCAGCTAGCCACAACACCACCAAGTCAACCACTCCTGCTGTAACGGAAGAGGTGAATTCTGTACAATGAGCTTCATCTCAGAAGTCCGGCAGTAAAAAGAAGAACAAGGGGAAACCCAAAAATTCTTCCACCCAGCAAGAACAAAAGAGCACTCTTGACGATACCAAGCAGAAACGAAAACTAAAATATCCTTGTTTGCTGTGTGGAGATGACCATTTTTCCAAAGAATGTCCCCATAGAGACAAAGTTTATAAGTTTCTTAGGGGAAAACCAACTCTCGTAGTCCTCAATGATCCATTTCCTACTCAGAACCAGCAGATGATTGCTCAACCCCCCCATCCCAGGGGAACCATCCAATACTGTGCATGTTCTCATTGTGCGTAACGAGATGATCAATTTGAACACTCGCTCGTGATATTACGAACCGGTCCCTTCGAAAAAATCCACTGGAAGTAATATTGAAAAATATTTCGACTCCATAACTGATGTCACTATGCCATCAAATTCTTTCACCATTGAGAATCCCTCCTTAGACTCGATATTGCGACTGCCCAAGAGTACGATTGAAAAAGTTGTTTTCAATCCCAATGCCCAGGAAGCACAAAATTACAATATTGTAGAGGACTTGGCACAAGCCCCTTGCACCATGTCTACCCTGGAAGTTTTGCATAATTGTCCTAATCAATGCAAAACTCTCCTTGCAGCCATCGGTGCAGTCAACCTTGATTCCTCGAATACCATCATGTTCCTACTTGACAACTTTAAGTCGAGTCTCTCACACCAGCTCACATTCCAAGTGTCTGCAAACATTGCTGGGAAGATTTTCCATCGTACCCTTTTGGACAAAGGCACCTCCACTTATGTCATGTTGATCGCTTGTTGGAGAGCCATTGGCTCCCCCAAATTGAATCGTTCTCCCACAACGTTGAAAGCATTCGACGGGCACGGTTTTCGACCTCATGGACTCTTACAAGCTCTTGCTGTTGAGTTGGGAGGAAAGACTGTAACTGTTAACGTGGAAGTGGTCTCGGCCCTAATAGATTATAATCTCTTGCTTGGTCGCAATTGGTTTTACACCATGCAGGCGGTAGCCTCTTCAGTCTTTCGGATAGTGCAATTCACCCACCAAGGACGAATTGTTACTATCCACCAATTAGATTTTTGTACACCAGATGTTACTACTCATCCTAGTGACCATGTTCCTTCCATTGGAAAAATGTCAAAATAGTATGAGAGTATAGGGGTTGGCCTTTTGAAAGATTAATCTCTCGTGGGCATTTTTCTAGCTACAGACCCCTCTAATCATGTTGCTACGATGAACATGACCTCCACAGAGATTTCATCTCACTCTAACGATGCTTGGCTTGTACCGGATGAAGCCACAACACACCTACTTGGAGATATAATGCCTCTTTCACCCGCTGAACATATTTACAAGGCTATCCAATTAGCACCGGAGGACCATCTAACCGTGGCCTCTCCATCCTGTTCTCTACGACGAATGTCCTATGTACTTGATCTCTTACTTTCGATTTTTCATTCAGACAAGTCCATCATGGAAGTTATGAATGTTGACGACAATCGGTGGGATGATCTCCACCATAGGCCATCTTTTCTTCCTCCTTTGGAGTACATAGAGGACAACATTCACACTCTCTTTTCACCAGATATCTACCCGTTCCCTCATTTCCCCATCCTTACATGTCTTACGGACACGGAGGGAAAATTGGCCAACATTGAGCCAACCACCCCGGTAGACATCTCGATGAAACATGGTATAGTGGAACACATTTGCATAGGCTAGAAGTGTTCCCCTGAAGAAATAGCCACTGGAACAGCCTTATTCAAGCAATTTTGAGACGTATTTGATTGGTCCTATGAGGAGATGCCTGGGATAGATCTCGCAATTGTTTCTCACGAAATAAAAACCTATCCTGATGTCAAACTTGTACGCCAAAAGTTGTGACTGGTACACCCCTGGAATATTGCGGTAATTAAGGAAGAAATTTAAAATCTCTTAAAGGCTCGTTTTATTTATCGTGTCCCATTGACGGATTGGGTCTCAAATGTCATCCCTGTGAACAAAAAGTAGGGTACCATTCGTGTCTATGTCAATTATTGGGACCTTAACCGAGCTTGTCTGAAAGACAGCTACCCAACCTCCTTCATCAACCAGATTATCGACAATTGTGCTAGAAGCATCATCTTCTCATTTATGGATGGTTTTTCTGGATACAACCAAATTGAGATCAACCCAGCCGACCAACATAAGATGACTTTCATCTGCCTGTGGGGAACGTTTGCATACCGCAAACTCCTGTTTGGCCTGAAAAATGTTGGCACCACATTTTAGAAGTCTATGTCGTATGCCTTCCATGATATCAAGGACTTTGTGGAACCTTACCTGGATGATCTCCTTGCTCATTCCAAGTAGCGCGAGTTCCACATTGATCATCTGACGGCCATTTTCCTCAGATGCAGATAGTACAATATCTGTCTGAATCCTCGTAAGTGTATATTTTGCATTGAGTCCGAACGCCTCTTAGGATTTATCGTTTCGAAGGATGGGAGAAACATTGATCCCTTAAAGGTGGAGGCCATCATCAAACTGCCACCCCCAACTGAGGTGACGAAACTTCAAAGTCTCCAAGGGAAGGGGACTTATTTAAGACGTTTTGTTTGCAATTTCACGGAGAAGACTCGGGTGTATATGAGACTTCTCAAGAAGGACTTCCCCTTCATTTGGGACAACCAAGCTCAAAACTCCTTCGACAGTATCAAACATGTCATTACGCATGTCCCCGTGCTCCAACCGCCTAATTATTATCGAGATTATATCTTATATATCGTTGCTTCTGTCAACACTATCTCCATGGTTTTGGTACAGGAGGATCAAAACACCCAGGAACATGTAATATACTATGCAAGTAAGGGTGTTGCTGACGCTGAAACTAGATATTCAGAGGTCGAAAAACTCGCATTTGCGGCAGTCATCGCTGTCCGGAAGTTTCGGGACTATATCTTGCTCCGCACCACCACCTTCATCGCCGACTCGAACCCCATGTACCACGTACTGACATGTCAAGTGCTTGGGGGCAAGTATTCATGATGGATCGTGATAATGCAAGAATTTGATCTTCTGCACGATGTCGACATTCTTTCATGAAGTGATCGTCACCACATAATAAACAGGGATAATTGACCTTCCATTTTTCTTTTTTTTTTCCATCAGGGTTATTTTTAGGGTCCTACTAGTTGGAAGACTTCTTGGATTTTCCTTTGTTCTTCTTTTTTCCACTAGAGTTTTGAGGTGAAGTAGATTGAACTGAATTCACTTCGGCAGTGGAAGCAAGGATGGGTGATCAATTGGTGTTGTGGACAACCTGTGACGAAGGTGGAAGAAAACTATGGTTGTTCTGTGATCCATTGGATTGAGTAGTAGGCTGGGAATGAACATAACCAATGATGTCATCGGCATGTGATCCCGTAGGGGTTTTTTATGTATCATGTGTAGGGCCTGGGGCATGGAGAATGATATCGTATAATGTGCTAGATTGAGCATAGACAAGGTCTAAGTACTAAGCATGTGAGATATATTGTTCTTCTGTAACAACCCCTTGTTTCCCGGGATTTCTCCCAAGCTAGTGCTAATGAGCACCTGCTAACTTGTAGCAGTAGTCTCAATGTAAAAGTAAAAAACAAATGTAAATAATAGTAAATCTGATCTAACATGTGCAAGGAAATAAAAACTAGATTTAAGAACAATAAATAATGAGATCCATAAGATAAACAAGAAATAAATAATTTGAAATTTTTTCTATTAATGGGAAAGCAATGGCTTGCAAAATAATACCTCAATGGTGAGGATTGTTGAGCTGGGGAAACTGCAATGTTGAGATGCTCCAATCTTCCAATGGTTTCTCTTCTCCAAGCTGATGCTACAATGGTTAGGTAAAAGCTCAAGAGGGATTTTGGCAGTGTGAGGATAGGATGAATATGGAGTCAATAGTGAGGAGCCCCTATCACCTTTTTATAGTTTTTTTGTGATGGGAAATACAACCATGGTTTGAGGAAACCAATGGTATTGCTAAAATGGTTTAGGTCTCTGTTGCTTGGTTTTTCAACCAAGCATGTGCAAGGATGCACCTATTAACAATGTAATAGCAGTTTCAAATGAAAAGAAAAAAAATATTATAAATTTAATCTAACATTAACATAAGCATGTGTAAATAAACAAGAAGTAAATCAATAACAAGAGATCTATGGAAGAACAAGAGAAAAAATAATAGATTTCTGTATTACCTCAAAGGTGAGAATGTTTGGTGTTGAGCAGCTCCAAGGTTGAGGTGCTCTAAGCTCCAATGGTCTCTTCGCCAAGATGCTAAAATG
Source organism: Larix kaempferi (assembly GCA_027924585.1). Taxonomy (NCBI): domain Eukaryota; kingdom Viridiplantae; phylum Streptophyta; class Pinopsida; order Pinales; family Pinaceae; genus Larix; species Larix kaempferi. The sequence goes on along the minus strand of BSBM01000614.1, from coordinate 1,797,112 downwards.
GGATTCTTCAAACTCGAAATGGGAGGCAATGGCTCTCAAATGGAATTGGGTAGCATAAGGATAGGATGAAATGTGGATGGAAAGTGAGGATCCCATATCACCTTTTATTGTTTTTGGTGATGGGGAATATCATTATGGTTTTGAGGAAACCAATGGTATTAACCAACATGGTTTAGGACTCTTTTTCCCTCTTTTTCCTTTTTGAATATTTTTTATATTTTTATTCCCTTTTGATATTTTTTGGGAATTTTGGACCCTTTTTGAGGAAAAATATATATTTTGAGGGGAAAAAGGGTTTATTGTGGTCTTTGGGTGACCTTTTGATGGTTTTAGAGTCTCAAATGGTGGAAAAGTGGACAAATGGGTCATGTGAATAAGGGAATGAGCTAATGAGCACTTTTTGGGTGTTAGCAGTCTCTTTTTCCTTCTTTTTCCTTTTTTGAATATTATTCCTTTTTAATTGATTTTTGGACCCTTTTTTAGGGTTTTTGTGTTTTTTGAGGAAAAATACATATTTTGAGGGGAACAAAGGTGTATTATGGTCTTTTGGTGACCTTTTGAAGGTTTTAGAGGCAAAAATGGTAGGAAAAATGTACAAAAGGGTCATGTGCATATGGAAATCAACTAGTGAGCACTTTTTGGGTGTTAACAAATTGCCCCTGATTTGTGAGGGAAGGAGCTCATCGTATGGCCGATATACATCATAGTTTTCTTTGTCTTGTTCCTAGGGTTTGGAGGAGAGAAGAGACCAATTCAAGATTGGAACACCGAGCCCATGCAAGCTACACAAACTAAAAATACATGTCCTCAAAGTGAATGAGGAATAATCTCTGATAATGGATGAGGCGGGCATACCCATGCTCGTATAAAGATATAAAAATAACAATAAGTCCCAAAAAGGGGGCCTGATCAATACATATAAACTGACTGTGTACATCATAATGGTCCAGAGGAGACACAATGGTGGGACATACTCATGGTCATACCATGACTGATCTGAAGAACTGATACACTAGAAAAGAGCAACAACCATTTTGAATAAGGTGTCAAAAAGGTTGAGGAACTGCTGAATCTGAAGGTATCCAACAACTGTAGGGACTCAATAACTTTGAGTCTATTTCTGAAAAGTATATGGAATTGTATACTCAGGGGAGTATTAAAACTGGGGTACTTTTGAATATTATTGCCAAGCGTAGCCCAGATATCTATATGAAAATGGAATTGCTTGTTTCCTCAATTAGACTCACAAATGTGGTAGAGTCAGGTGATATCTAGGGTCTTCAACAAATAACGGAAAGGACCGATACCCTATACGAGTCTCAACAATGCGATCAAGGTGTTGACGTTGAGCATGTGAGAAACAATCATTTGGACAGGCACTGAGGACTCCTTTCAAAATGATCTGTAGGCACTCATCATTAATGGTGATGAGTCCAAGGCACAAGGACCTATGGGTCTATCCTCTGGAGTAGATTTGCTTGGTGTCAATAGAGGGAGACCAAAAACTACCAAGGAAATGATGTTTCCTTGATAGGAGTGCGAGGTGTACAACTGAAGTGTGATAGTACTGATGGTAGGACTGACAAACTATGGGGATGGGGCATAATTGGGGTCATAGAGTGGGTGGACTCAAACTTCCTTTGTTCAGAGCATGATGACATGGTTTACCTAGCAGCATATGAAACTGACTTTTAGGTGTGGGGACCGTAGCTGAAGGTATCAGGGGTATGTATTGCAAACTTGAGTGACTCTGGGGGACAAACTGATGGATTCTATTGGGAGACTATCCGGGTGATATACCATAGAATACTCTGAAAAAAGGTGACCATATTTTGGAAGCTGCCATATAAGTAGACATGATCCATTATGGCGCCAAAAAGCACCATTGGGGCCTTCTTCATGGTTTCAATGAGCTCCAACAAGGGATAAAAGTGTGCTAAAAAATGGTATTGTCTTGTAGATTTATGCGAGCCCATGACTGTTCATGCTCCTGAGTGCTTTCATTTTTAAGGAGTTTGAAAACAATAAGAAGTCTCTGAATTGGTGGATGAGTACTATCCTATGGATTTATACGATCCCAAGACAGTTATTGCCCATGGTTGATTTCAATTTTTAGAGAGTCTAAAAGCAGTAAGTAGACTCCACTGGTGTTCTTTTTCGTATGTTAGTCTCCAAAGCCTGAAAAAAGTATAAAATGATGCAAATGGAGAAATCATCTAGCCGATGTGACTAGAGTATTCCTTTTTCATAATTAGTCTACAAGGTCTAGAAAATGGGTAAACTTATACCAGGTAGATGCCCTTTCAAATACTTTTAGTGAGCATGAAAGAAAGTAAGATTGCTCGGCAATCTTTTCATTGTTTTAGGAGTCAGAAAAGAGCTTAACAGAAACTCCCTAAGTGCCTTTTTTGTAAAAGAATTGCTCGGCTCGAAAAAAGATAAAATTATACCAAAAAAAAGGTATTGGTGAGAGCGAGAAATGATCTCAAGCATCATCACGAGTGTGGAAAATTGAATCCGGTGATATGAAATTTTTTTAAGCCAGGTAAAGGCCGATGTGGCATGCAAATCGAGGCAATGAGGGGCATGGAAAAAATTCCTTAAAAATATGGTGGTGAGAGCGAGAAATGATCTCAAGCATCATCACGAGCGCGGATATCTAAATCCGGTGGTGCAAAGGGTGCAAAAAATGGAGGTGAAATAACTCCAGAATGGTCAAAGAAAAAATGAGGTTAAAAAATGGCTATAATCAAAGGTGAGCCCACCAAGCCAAGGATGTAGTGGCAAGGAGGAATGATGGCCCCCAGGGGCCGAAACACTAAACGTATAAAATCAAATCAAATATATAAGTGACACGTGACCTCAAAAATGGTTGAGACCATGAATGTGAAAAAGTGAGTAGGGTTAATGATCTGTGCCCATGCTATGTGCATGGGGTTTGTGATTGTGGATCACATATGTGTTGGTTTGAATGATGGGCTTATGGACGTGTTGAGAGAGATGTGACGGGGTAGGGTCAAAATGATTGATCATGCCTTCTATCCCAAGTTCGAGGTAATTTATTATGCCCCCAAACTCAGAGGTGTTAATGCGGTGCAGATGCTGTATTAGAGAGGGATCAACAGGGAATTGGCCAACTGCTAGTAGGGGGTGTACCATGAGCCTGTGGGCTGTTGTGGTATACTGAAGTGATGATATGATGATGGGGGATTCCCCTTGTAGGGTTGATGCCCCCAGTATCAGCAATGAGAGTGATGATGATGATGAGTAGGAAAGGTTTTGGGCCTACCCCCATGCTGTCGACATGTGGTTGCCTCGTCAATTTGAAAATGTTGAACATGTGGGTCAGAGGGATCAGTGGAAGGGGTTGACCGGATAGAGGGTTCTCTAGTGGAAACTGTGTAAATTGTGTTAATCTCTTCCGAGGAGGAATATGTTTGGGGGTATATTTCCTCAATGAGCAGGGGGGATATATCTAGGTCAGCATTATTCAATTCATATAGTGCTACTCTATAATCTAGGAGATTGGGGCAGTGATGTGAATAATGGCCGTAGATGCCGCATATCGCACAAGGGTGGTTGGTATGCAAAGATTTATCATGAGGCTAAGGGGGCAGCTCGAGTTTGACAACTGGAATGTTAGTGTCATCATCCAACATTTGCATATGCTCTTGAAGTGTTGGTAATTGTGGACATTGATGGGTAGCATGGCCTATATCATCGCACAAAGAGCACTTAGGAGGAATACATATTGTTGGGGTATTTTTCTCCAACTTGGGAGTCGATGGGGCAGTGAGAGTTGTGGGATCGGTCGTGTAGGTTTGCGGGCCTCTACCCCCATTGTAGCATAGTTGAGGGGGATCATTACTAGATGTTGATGCAGTTGTCCCAGTTGGAGGTGGTCAATTTTGGATGTTCAATACACTGAGTGGTGGACAGTTTGAAGTATTGATGGGTTGCACCGGTTGTAAAATGACATTCGGTGTCGTGGGAGAGGTTGGGGCAGGTAGGTACCACACCGGTAGTCCTAATGTTAATCCTGGGAGATTATGTGTAGCCATTATTGGAGTGCTGATGGTGCCTGAAGGGGGAAATAAAAATGGGATAGTATGAATCGATGTTGCTCCGATGTGACTAGGCACCGTGGGTGGTTGTGGCAGTAATGGTGGTTGTTGAGTATGTGGTTGTGTATTGTGCGAAAGGGTGCACAAATCAGATATTTCATTTATCCGCAACAGGAGTGGGATAGATGGGAAAGTGGAGGTCATGGGAGTATCCAAATATATCCTGGGTCCGATTGAGGAGACGAACGATGTGGGTGCACTCTGAATGGGTTGCTCAATCATGGGTAGAACATTTTCAGGTGCTATGGGGCCATTACGATCATAGTATGTTATCTAGTCGATTTTGACAATGCATCCTTCGTGGGGAAACATCATGAGGCGAAAAACGGATGAAGTGACAACCTTCATTTTATACATGTAACTTGATCCTAATAGGAGGTTGTAATCAAGTTGGGCATTGATGATTTCTATGTCTATGCGAACCAGTTTCCCACGAGGCTGTATGGGCAAGTTGACTAATAGGCCCTGTGGTTGAGTTGCACGACCATCATAAGCTCGTAATGCGGTAGTGGATGGCTGTAGTGTTGGTGATCCAAGTTTCTGCTAGACAAAAGTCGACATAACGGAGGTGGAGGCACCTTCATCGATGATGCATCAATGAACGACAAGGTTTCAAATGGATACAGAAACCTGAAAAGCTAGTGACCATGGTAAACGTGGTTTAGCTTGGTCTAAGTCAAAAGCCATCATATTGGAGTTGTTAGGGTCTAAGGCACCAATGGTGGACACCAATAATTTCCTCTATGCAGGACAATTTTTTAGGACTTCTAGAGCGGACATAGTAGCGGGGGACTGGGCTAAGTCTTCTACAATTTTATAGTTGGAAGCTACACAAGGGTTAGGACTATTGTTGATCCGTTTTAAAGGGAAGTGAGGGGATTTTGGACCCCATCCATGGGCATATTAGGTGTGCATAATGGCTTATCAGATGGGAATCTACTCGAAGATGGATCAGTGGACGTTGTTTCAGGAGCTGAGCCATATTGGTTTCGGCGAGTTTGAAGGTTGACATCATTAGCAAATGGTGAGTGTTAGACTCTGTATGTTGGTAATCAGTTGTCACATAGGTAATTTGCTGCTATGGTGTAGTGGATCCTTGTGGGGGATCTATTGGATGGGTGTTTACTAATCCTTGGTTGGGTAGAGGATTTTGCAATATCATGGGTTGTGGCTGAGGAGGTGGTGCCAGCTGTGTAGTGTGTCATTGGCATTGGGCATCATCGGTCTAGATTTGGTGTGCTCACTCCAAATTGGGGCAAGTGTGTGTGTAATAGCCCTATACCCCGTATATGGAACATGGGTGGTTTGTTCGTAAATTGGGGTTCTTACCCTATTTCTATGGTCAATCAAGGTTTTGGTTATCGGGGGTAGAATTGTTGTTTTTTGGAGGATAAGTCTGAGCAACTAGAGATTGTGGTGCAGCAAGCACTTCTTGTGGTGGGTAATAAGCCACTGGGGCTTGTGAGTGAACAGGAGCCTGTGTGGCCTGTTGATGGTAATACGTAGAGGGTGCAAATAGAGGTGGATAGGATGAAGTTGTGTGATCATAACACTGTGGTGGGGGTGGGCCATGGGAGCATGGGAAGTTGTAGCTCCGGAGTGATATGTGGTCTGTGAAAGATCGGGGCTGGTATTATTGTGGATAATGGAAAATGGTTGGTTGTGGGATGCAACTTGTCCAATGATGCCGTCGGCGGCGTGGGATGCCCCCTGTGCGTCAGTCCAAGAGAAATCACTGTGGGGAGCGTTAGGTAAAATGGTATACAAGTAGCCACATTGGGCGTAGATCACATCAAATTGTTGGGATTTTAAAATGGTTTCTTCTTCCGACTGGGGTAGTTCAGAAGCTACATCCTTGGCTATGAGTGGAAGGAGGGATTTCAAGAACCAATCCAGGAAGATATGGTCATCTAGCTTGATCTTGCAAAGACTATGGAACTTACGCTACTCATGGATATGATATGTGATCTGGGTGGTCGTATTATTTCTACAAGACAGTAGGATTTCTACTCCTAGATCATAGCAGACGGGTAGTTGAAAGAACTATGGGAAATTTTAGGCGAGGGATGTAAACGTGGGGTGTGTCCCATGTGGTTGCTCAATATACCATTTGGTTGTTGAGCTAGTGAAAAATCCTTGTAAAAGTTGGAGTCGAATAGAATCATCAACTATGGAGTTTGAGGAACACCATAGGTGAAAAGACATAACATGGTTTCATGGGTCTTCTCCAGCCTTCCCTTCAAACTTTGGGATGTCTGACGGGAGATTTGGGGGAATGGGGAGCCAAGTAGGGTCATGTCTAATTGGGTCATTTGTTAACCTTGCCAAGTCTGGTATGTTCAGATTAGCCATAAATGGTAGACTGGCAAAGGGGTATGACATGGTTGGTGGGGCATAAGTGCTAGTGGTAGCATCATGAATTGGGCCACTGCCCTTGAGGGGGATATTAGTCATAAAAGGGATGTTCCCTCCACCTAAACATGTGTGACAAGGGCCAATGACCCCAAGTGCAACATGAGTCCCAGATGGGTTTGGAATGGTTCCAGTAATTGGTGGGATCTGAGTAGTGGCGGTGATGATAGGGGTGGGTCCCATATTGGGCATACCTAAGGTGGGTGTGGGTCCCATGTTGGGCATACAGAAAGGAGGTGTAGTAGTTGTGGATACTGTGGTGGTCATTGTAGTGGCGGGGATGATTTATGTTCCGCCAACATTCCCTCCAAAAAAGGGGTCTAAAGTTGTACCCGCCATGTGGCTAGTGGGTGTGGTGTAGATGGGATTTTTGGACTCTTCCTCAGAGTCAGATGTGAAATGAGGTGCGTCATAATCATATGATGGGGCTCTATGTCGATGATGTGTGGAGTCAAGTGACAATGCCCTTCGTCTATGATGAGTGGTGTCAAGTGAACCGTATTGTGGGGGTTCACCTTGGAAACGCCGAGAACATCTCGGGGACTCAATGGTCACAGTTGTCTATTAAAATTAAAGGGTGGTGGTGAGTGGAAAGCTCGAAAGCCCTAATGCAACCCTTTGTGCAAGAGGGGAGCGTAAAAATCAATGGAACTCATGCCAACAACCAAACTCAAAGAACTTACTATAATAGCTGTGCTATAGTAAGTGGAGTAATAAAAAGATGTGGTAAAAAAAACAACATGCAAATGGCTCCTAAAAATATAAAAAGGTGTACTCACTTACCAAGGGGGGGTAATAGAGCATGCAAACACCTAAGTAAAAAGTATTATGACTCAACAAGAAATATCCTCTGCAAGGTGATGAAATCCAAGTCAAACAATATTAATTGTAGAACCAAAGGCTAGATATCCCCCGATCGGGAGGGACACCGGGTAGACAATCATAGAAGATAGGACACTAAGATACCCCGTTCATGACACGTCCAGAAAGGTGAATCTGCAACTCTTGTTCTATCACCGTTGTACTCCCACAATGGTGGTACAACAAGAACAACGAGTAGGTATCCTTCAGTGACTGAATGGATTGCCATCGTCCACTCATGCTTCCAGAACCAGTCTGGCTACTTCTACCCTCCTAAGGGAGAGGCCTTTCCGACAAATTGGTTTTAAACTATGACAATAAGTACTAGGGGATTTTGGTACCCTAAATGTCAACCACTATGTCTCAAAATGTGAGTGAATGACGGGTGTTATTTCTTGATGTTAATGTAATTTCGGAATGTATTTCATCTATGTATTTCATATATATTTATTGTACCCTTTATTAGAGATGTGTTATTCCTCTATAAGAAAGTGTTGTCATGTGGATTGAAAAGTGTCGCAAGTGTGTGTACTTTCCAATTGGTTATTAGACCACCATGTGTGGGGTCGGCCCTGAAATATATATTATATTGTGGATGTATCTAGATAGACAAGTAGGACCCATAGTGTAACTGGGCAAACAGGTTATGTATAAATAGAGATCGCGAGATCTCTATTTGAATCATTCGGAAAGTCACACTTCTCTCACTCAGAAAGTGGAGCACTAGTGAGGAGGAGGATCATCTGCTACTAGGAGATTATCTCAGTGTATTTTGGTTGTACTTTGGTTGAGCCATTTCTCTCTCTATCTCTAAGGAAGTTGTGGAGTTTTTCACCTTAGGGTTTTCCCCATGGAAACTCTATGTCTCTTGTCTCTCATGCTTTTGATTCTTGTGATGCTTGTCAGGCTTATTGTGATTGTTATGCATTGATATACTATACATGTTATTCTATCAGTAAAGATCCTAGAGTATTGTGAATAAATTCTCAAAATTTAACATGGGATCAGAGCTAACCTGAGAAGAAGACATTGTGCAGTGATGGAAACTTGAGTTTCTTGTTTATTGGGTTTCTCTCCATAGTTTTTGGAAAAACAGTATAGTAGATTGAATCTACTCATCAAGGCGAATCTATCTGTCCAATCAGAACTCAATTTTGAGCATTTTCAGATTTGGCCCTAAAAATTAGGGTTTCCACAAAAATAGGAATTTCTGGAATCTAAAGACATAGCTGGAAGCTCCTTGCAAAAATCGAAGTTTAGAGCTTTGGATCGAGATTTTTGGCTAGGTAGATCTCTGGGAAACTCAAACCCTAATTCAGGGCTCTCCCTAGTGAACCTGGGAGGACAAGAAGACAAATCTGAAGGTTAAAACTTTGCTGATCTCAAATTCTGAATACACCAGGATGATCAACTCACCAAGGTGCATCTTTCTATCCTTTCAGAAGGTTGAAACTAACATTTTGAATTTTTAGGGTTTTTTCGACAAACCCTAATCGGGGACCAGATCTAATTTTCAGCATTTCAAGTGGTAAGACCTAAATATTTTCTATTTCCATTTGAAGTACTCTTTAAGATGTCTCACCACACCAAGCTTGAGGATAATCTTGGAAGTATAGGATTGGGTTAATCCTGGAAGAGAATGAGTTGGACTCATAGATAAAAGAAGGCATCCCTATCCCAGAGGATGAAGAGGCTAAGGTATTGCATAAGAAGAACTTGGTCAAGGCAAAGAGAATCATTGTTGATTCTATCAAAGACCATCTCATACCCCATGTGTCTTCTCTAAAGACACCCAAGGATATGTTTGACTCTTTGACCAAGCTATTTGAAGGGAAGAACATAAATCGGAAGATGACTCTGCGGAATCAATTGAAAGGGGTCAAGATGTTGAATGGAGAAACCATTTAATCTTACTTCTCCAAGGTCTCTCAGATCAAGGAGCAACTTGAAGCTTTGGATGAAGTAGTGGACAATGGTGAAGTTGTTATGACCACTCTGAATGACCTACCTAGGTCATGGGACTCCTTTATTCAAGGAATCTGTAAAAGAAAGAAATTGATCTCTTTCAGTAAACTGTGGGAGAAATGCTCTCAAGAAGAAGATAGACTTGTAGCTCGTGAGGAAAAGATGGGAGGTGAAGATCAAGCTCTCGCAACTCACACCAAAAGAAGCAAGCCCAAGAAGGAGCACTCTCACTACAAGAGATCCTATCAAAAGAATAAGAAGGATCTAAGATGCTTCACATGCAATGAGAAGGGTCACTTTGCCTCAGATTATCCCAAGAACAAAAGGGATAATAACAACAACTCCAGCAAGAAGAAGAAGGGCAACAATAGAAAGTTCCATGCTCATGCTGCCGAGGATGATGAACCTCCAAAGAAGAAGGCTAAGGTAGAAAGTGATGATAGTGATGATGACTCATCAAGTGAAGAAGAATGTATTCTAATCTCTGGTCTCACAGGTACTATCTCCCATGGTTGTAATGATTGGTTAATTGACAGTGGGGCTTCCAAACACATGACTGGGTTTAAGGAATATTTTGTGAACCTATCTGAACATGAATCACCCCATAAGGTGAGAATCACCCCATAAGGTGAAACTTGGGGACGATTATCAATACCCAATCAATGGAAGTGGTGAAGCCTCCTATAACCTAGATTATGGAAAATCTTTGAAGATGAAAGAAGTCCTTTATGTACCTGGGTTCAAGAAGAATCTTCTCTCCATCTCTGAATTGGATGCAAAAGGTATGAGGGTTGCACGTGTGGATGTCCAAGTCCTAATGATGCCAAAGGGTAAAACAATTGATGATGCAGTAGTTATTGGAGATCAAGAGGGAGGATTGTTCAAATTGAAGGGACAACCTGAACATGCCATGGTGACATAAAGACAAGTATTCATCTATATTCATGGATCACAGAGGGGTATGTATAATTTGTTTTTGCAAAAGTTAATTAATGAGTTATGCAGGTCATTGAAGAGAACAAGAACACAATGCTAGACATAACTAGCAAATATGGTGACCAGGTATGTGTTTCTTATATCATAGGATCTAATATTTAAGTATGCATGACATGATTGATGATGTTTATTCATGAAGTCATAGGTTTGAATAATCATGGGTATATGCATATTACATGTCTTACCTTATTTAATGTTATGACTAACTAGAAGAGTCATAGGTTTTAGTAAGCATAGGTTTAGACATGTTATGACTAACCATTAGAGTCCTATATAAACCTTGAATGCTAATGCTTATTATTTCTGTTTGAAATGATCATGACTATACATGCTTGAGATTATTGTGTTATACTAATGAATGTGTGATTATGTATGAGACCTCGAGGATAACACAATAGTGATTCTAATAAGCATGCATAGAGATCAATGATGAATATAAGTTCAAGGACAGGTAGTCCAGGAAGCAAAGATCAAGAGGGAGCACACTCCAGATGCCCCTGCAAGGAAGCAAAGACAAGAAGAAGCACACTTCAGTAGTTTCTCCAAAGATGCAGATATTCAGAGGGAGTTGACCATATTTTACATTCCACAACAGAAAGGTGTAGAAGACGCTACTCCAGCAGCTCCTGCAAGGAAGCAAAGACTCAAAGGGATTCCACCCAATAAACAAACAAGATAAGTATTTTAATTATAATTTCTTGCATATTTGTTTGTTTAAATAAAATTGTTCAATGATGTATATGCTCATGTTCCTAGACTCAGGATATGTATTGTGCATATTAGAATGATTGCATTAATGAACATGATACGACTAATATGCATGTGATGGGTAAGTGGCCTATGGCACTATACAACATTCCATTGCTACTTATCTAGAATGAAACCTCTTTGCTGACATGTTGGGAGTAGTGCAAACTCTTAACAATGTTCTGGTAGAGAATGGTAGGCATCTAGAAAGCTACAAGATATGGATGAATGTTGTATTGAAGCATAGGCTAAAGTAATTTCATGACTATATGACATATTTCTTTATGTATAAGAATTTGTTTTGAAAACTATGAGATGTTTCTAATTATGCAATTTAACTTGTCTTGTAAGAAAGATCATATGCCATCACCTACAAAAGAACAACTACAACGTTTGTTCAGCAACAAAATTATCTATTGAAGATATTGAAGTTCCCAGGATATGGGAAGAATGCCATGATCTATTGATCATGAAGAATGATGTTTGGGATGTAGTCCCAAGACCTAAAGGGAAGTTTGTTATGACTTCCATATGGATCTATCAGATCAAGAATGCTACAGATGGCAGCATAGAGAAATATAAAAGTGATGAAATAGAAGATACACCAGATGGATTTCAAGATAGCTTTCTTGAATGGTGTAGTTAAAGAAAAAGTGTATGTGGAGAAGCCACTTGGTTCTGAGACACATGAACAGGGAGTCATATATGAGCAGAACTTGGTATGGTAGGATAGACAACTTTCTATCCAGTTTTGGCTTTACCAAGAGAAAAGTGGATTCCAACCTTTACTACAAAGTTGAGGAAGGGAATCCTGTGATTCTACTTCTGTATGTGGATGACTTATTTGTAATAGGAGATGACAGATTGATTGCAGATACTAAGAGGAAGCTTGTTGACGAATTCGATATGAAAGATTTGGGAATGATGCATTATTTCCTACATATGGAGGTGTGGCAAAGTACAGATGGGATCTTCCTTGGACAAGGGAAGTATATTATAGATATCCTGAAGAGATTTGGGATGATGGATTGCAAGGCCATGGCCACACCTATGGCATCGAACCTAAAGCTTCTATGTGATGCTTCATCTGAGCTATTTGATGTCTCTATGTATCGTCAGATGATTGGGTCCTTGATGTACCTAATGAACACAAGACCAAATATTTGCTTTGCTGTGAACACATTGAGTCAGTTCCTGATTGATCTGAGGAGTGTTCACCTGGGTGCTGTAAAGCATGTTATGAGGTACCTGAAGAGTACAATGGATTATGGGCTCAAGTATGAAGCGAATCAAAAGTTTAACATGTAGGGTTATGTTGATTCAGATTGGGCTGGAGTTTTGTAGATAGGAAGAGCACATCTGGGTCCTGCTTCAGTATGGGATTGGGTTTGATCTCTTGGTTTAGCAAGAAGCAGTCCTACGTAGCATTGAGTATAGCCGAGGAAGAGTATCTTGTAGCCTTTTCAGCTAGTTGTGAGGAAGTATGGCTATGGAAACTACTGTATAAGTTATTTGATCTCTCGTTGGATGCTACCGATATCTTTTGTGATAACTAGAGTTGTGTGAAACTATCTGAGAACCCAGTGTTTCATGACAGGTCGAAACACATAGAGATCAAATATCACTATATCAGGGATATGGTGTAGAGAGGAGCTATGAAGATCCTGTACGTTGTGACAGACGAGCAGATTGCAGATGTGCTGATGAAGCCACAAGCCAGGGTGAAGTTCGAGTACTTCAGAGAGAGGCTCGGTGTTCTTCGGATTGATGACACTTCAAGGAAGAAGTGATGGACACATTTGCAGAAGCCATTCCAAGCATGATGGAAGGAGGATCCTTCACATGGCTGTGGATGTAAGCACTAGATGATGGGTACATCAGGACGATGCTCCAGTTACTACTCTGTATATGCATCAGGAGGATGTTGGATATGATCAGTTGGATCATTTATATGTATATGTATGTACGCATCACGTTGGATGCTTGATATGATCGGTTGGATCATTTATATGTATATACACATCATGTTGGATGCTGGATATGATCGGTTGGATCATTTGTATGTATTTTGTATATGCATCATGTTGGATGCTTGGACCATGTATCTGTATATGTATCAGGTGGATACATTGTATGATCAGGTAGATCATGTATGTTGATATGTATCATGTATGATTAGGTGGATCATGTATGTTGATATGTATCAGGTAGATACTTGGTATGCATCAGGTAGATGCATTGTATGATCAGGATGATCATGGATGACGAGCTTTAGGATGTTGCTCCAAATGATATGCAGCAGGATGTTGCAGTGATGATGATTAGGATGATCACGGGTACATCAAGATGATGTATGGTGAGTATCAGGTTGATACTCTATGGCCATGGATCAGGTTGTGCAGATGAGCATATAATTTGGCCCTGGGATATTTGCAGATAGTCTTTCGAGGTTTTGCCTATGGCATGTAATCTGGCCTTGGGATATCTGGAAAATGCTCTTTCAAGGTTTTTCCTTGGGAGGACATATAATTTGGCCCTGGGAGATCTGCAGATAGTCTTTCGAGGTTTTACCTATGGCATATAATCTGGCCTTGGGATATCTGGTAGATGTGCTTTCGAGGTTTTGTCCTATGGCATATAATATGTCCCTGGGAGATCTGATAGGTTGGGCTGTGTGGCCGTAATAAGTCCTGGGATGCTCTTGCGAGTTTTTTCCTTGACCACATATAATATGTCCCTAGAAGATCCTATAGGTAGAGTTGTGTGCTCGTAACAACCTGGGATGCTCTTGCGAGGTTTTGTGGTGACCAAATATAATCTGTCCCTGGGAGATCGTATAGGTAGAGCTGTGTGCTCGTAAGAACCTGGGATTCTCTTGCGAGGTTTTGCGGTGAGGTCACATATAATATGGCCCTGGGAGATCCTATAGGTAGAGCCGTGTGCTTGTAACATCTTGGGATGCTCTTTCGAGGTTTTTTGACACATGTAATAGGTCTTGAGGATTCCACAGTATGGCTAGTGATGACGAAGACCTACAGGTGGTGGGCCTACATCTAGTATGAAAAAGGACTGGCTCTGTAGAACTTCCTATGACGAGTAGAGTCAGATATTGGTTGAGATAGCAATAGCAGTGATGATGATGATGACGATGCATCGATGACGATGATCCCGAGAAGAAGACTTGTCTAGCAGATATGTGTCGATAAATACCTTCCTAGTTAAGAGGGAGTGTTGATGTATATGTAGCTTCGAAATGTATTTCATCTATGTATTTCATATATATTTATTGTACCCTTATTAGAGATGTGTTATTCCTCTATAAGGAAGTGTCGTCATGTGGATTGACAAGTGTCACAAGTGTGTGTACTTGCCGATGGGTTATTAGACCACCATGTCTGGGGTCAGCCCTGAAATATATATTATATTGTGGATGTATCTAGATAGACAAGTCAGACCCATAGTGTAACTGGGAAAACAGGTTATGTATAAATAGAGATCGGGAGATCTCTATTTGGATCATTCGGAAAGTCACACTTCTCTCACTCAAAAAGTGGTGCACTAGTGAGGAGGAGGATCATCTGCTACTAGGAGATTATCTTAGTGTATTTTGGTTGTACTTTGGTTGAGCCATTGCTCTCTCTATCTCTGAGGATGTTGTGGGGTTTTTTACCTTAGGGTTTACCCCACGAAAACTCTGTGTCTCTTATCTCTCATGCTTTTGATTCTTGTGATGCTTGTGATGCTTATTGTGATTGTTATGCATTGATATACTGTACATGTTATTCTCTCAGTAAAGATCCTAGAGTATTGTGAATTAATGCTCAAAATTTAACATTATTTAGATACTTATCCCCTCAGTCTTACCTAACTACAATATTCTTTTGGTGTTCCCCAAATGGGGTTAGAAAGTTGGTTGAGTTAAGAGAATTTTAAGGCTCACTTGGATTTATTATGACAGATTGTGTGATGGTGTGGTTATGTACTTAAACAAAGATGCCTCGCTTGGGCGAAAAATTTACAAATTAAAATATGGATTTCAACTTGCAAAATATGACAACAATGTAAAAACAATTTAAATGTAAATGCTTCTGATAACCGTTTTCATAAAATATAGAATTTTCAAATTGTTTGAGGTAAAGCAAATATAAAAAAAAAAGAGTAAATCTCTTATGTCCCACTTGGGTGAAATATGAACATTTTAAAATTCTAATTTTAACTTGCCAAACATGAGATTTTTAACTGAAAAAATGCTTCACAACTTTTCTTTCACTAAACTGAAATTTTTTTAAATGATTTAGCAAAGCACGTAAAAGGAAATATTTATGAATTTTTTAATGCTGCAAAAAATAAAACACTCGGTTGTCCAAAAAATGCAGGGAAGATGGCTGGAAAAAATGGGCCGAAATGAGAAAAACTCGGAAAAATGGGCCGGACGAAATAGGTGATAACGCGGCTGTCTGTGGCAAAAATGCGATGTTGATTGTGGCTGTTGGGCGAAAAGCTGCGATGTGAATTGCGACGATATGGAAAAAACCTGCACGACAGATCGCGGTTATTAGGCTAAAACTCGCGATGCAGATCGTGGAAAAGGTCCTAAAAGACACGATGTGGATCGCGGAAAGAAGGGTAAAATCCGCAATGTGAATTGTGGCTGTGGGTGTCGAAAGCCACAATGTGACGGATGGAAAACGTCGCCCAAAAAGGAACCCAAAAATTGAAATGTTGGGTTGTTTAAGCTGCAGAAAATGCCAATGGTTAGGGAAGCAAGCAAGGGGCCGACTAGTATGGGAAATCTACAACATTAAAGGGAAAAAACAACTAAAATATAGATCTAAATTAAAGATTCAAAGTTTGAAAACCAGCGGAGTCGCCAAAAACTGTTTCCTAGGATTTCTCCCAAGCTAGTGCTAATGAGCACCTGCTAACTTGTAGCAGCAGTCTCAATGTAATATTAAAAAACAAATGTAAATAATAGTAAATCTGATCTAACATGTGCAAGGAAATAAAAACTAGACTTAAGAACAATAAACAATGAGATCCATAAGATAAACAAGAAATAAAGAATTTGAAATTTTTTCTATTAATGGGCAAGCAATGGCTTGCAAAATAATACCTCAATGGTGAGGATTGTTGAGTTGGGGTAGCTACAATGTTGAGATGCTCCAATCTTCTAATGGTTTCTACTCTCTAAGGTGCTGCAATGGTTGGGCAAAAGATCAATAGGCATTTTGGCAGCATAAGGATAGGATGAAGATGGAGTCAATAGTGAGGAGTCCCTATCACCTTTTTATAGTTTTTTGGTGATGGGAAATACAACCATGGTTTTCTAGGAAGACAATGGTATTGCTAAAATGGTTTAGGTCTCTTTTTCCCTCTTTTTCCCTTTTTGAATATTATTCCCTTTTAATTGGTTTTTGGGAATTTTCGACCCTTTTTTAGGGTTTTTTGTGTTTTTTGAGAAAAAATACATATTTTGAGGGGGAAAAGGTGTATTATGTTTTTTTTGGTGACCTTTTGAAGGTTTTAGAGGCAAAAATGGTAGGAAAAATGGACAAAAGTGTCATGTGCATAGGGAAATGAGCTAGTGAGCACTTTTTGGGTGTTAACACCCCTCCCATAGCTACGTCTTTCGATATGATGGGTAACAATGAATTCATGAACCAATCGGTAAGTAATTGATTTGGAATGGGAGATTTAATGAGACGATGTATCTGTCTCCACTCATGAATATGATCATAAATGTGAGTAGAAGTTGATTTTCAGAGGGAATTCAAAATATCCTTGCTAGTTTCATTGTGGATTGGTAGTTGAAAATGAGTAAAAAAGGCCATGAATAAATATCGAAAATAGAGAAAAGAGTGTGGTTGTAGCTCGATATACCACTTTGCAGAAGTACTAGTAAGGGTTCGTTGAAACAGCCTCAAACAGATGGAATCATCCATTAACGAATTTGACGATCACCACAAATGATAAGTCATTACGTGGTTCTTAGGGTCCTCACTGGGTTTGTCGTCAAATTTAGGGATGTACGATGGAAACTTCACATGAATAGTTGGTCAATTTATGCCATGTCGGATAGGATCATTAGTAAAATGAGACAAATCTGGCAGATCTAATGTAGCCAGAAATCATAACTATTAGTTTCGATGTGGATACTGGTAATATTGATAAGGAATTTGGTTATGAGTAGGACCATGGATCAAATAATCATAAGGTCCTCCCATATAGTTTTGTCCATATGGATGTGGGCCTCATGAATTAGGAGGCGGAACTCCCGAGTTAGGAGGTGGACCAGAAGGGGGTTATCCTCTAGAGTAAATCGGTCTTCCTCCGGAGTACGCGGTTCCTCCAGGTGGAGGTAGTGGAGGTGTGATAGGTGATGGGGGAGGGTGTGGGCGAGGTGGTGGGGGGGTGGTCCTCCAGCTGGAGGTCCAGTCAGTGGAACATTATTGTGCCCCGATGGGGTGTTTGTATTTATGGGGTAGGGTAATCCAGCAAAAATATTCCCTCTATAGTTTTTTCCTATAGCAATATTATGGTTACTCCGGTATGTATGGCCCCATTGAGGTTGGGTCCAAGTGGATGGTCTCCCCATATGATGTTTCCATGTAGGTTGTCACATGGATGGGAGTGAATTGCCAACCATGTTATAGTTCATGTGTGAAGGATTTCCTTCTCTCACGTTTTGTACCCTAACTGGATGATGCCCCCAAGTTACATTTTGTCCACTAACTAGGGGCTTCCCCCTAGTTGAATATTTTCCACATATTTGGGTATGCCAAAAAAGAATATGTTGACCACTAATTCTAGGTTGACCCATACTCATCTATTGACTAGTAACTAGAGGATAGCTTCCGCTCAATGTTTGAGGTGGAGGCATTGTTCCAATGATGAAGTTAATAGTTGTTGAAGGTTCCCCTCTAGTTGTTGGGGTCAAGTGGGGTGTAGAACTAGTCAAATGAGCCTATGGTGTACTAGACGGAAATGAACATTGTCCTAGTTCATTAGTGGCCATAATTGGTGTGGATATTCTTGGTGAAGAAAAGGACAAAGTATGTATAGGGGAATGTCGTTCAAGGGTTGGTGCTTTTGGACAAAATCTCGAGGGAAAACTTTGGCACCTAATATGCTCATCGAATACTAAGAAATGGTCCATGGTCTCATAAACTAGTGCGATAAATTCGTCATTGGAAATCCATCAGCGAGGTGGATTTTCCACCATCGGAAGTGCAACAAAATAAAAAACATGATGACCTAAAGAGGTGTCCCAAAATGAATTTTTTAGACCAAAAGTAGTTTCTATCGGTTCGTCTTGGGAATCGACTGAAAATCCAATCAGTGGCTCTAGGGTTACCTTCAAGCGAATGATGAAAGGATGTTTCATGAGGAGGAGTTTGTTCCACCAACAATGGTCCCATGGGATCAATGCTAAGTGGATTTACAGAAGGAGAGTAGTTCGTTCCTGATTCAAGGGTAGAAGTTCCTTCTTCACGTAACTGAGATGTTTTTGGTTGGTCCATGGTTGCTCCTGAGTTATCCTCCCGATTAAGGAGATATTTAGGTGGCAAATTTCATATTCTATGGGAGCTCCATAAAGGTTTCTTATCTAGGGAGGCTAATTTAAAGATTCTCCTAAAAGGTCTCCTAAAAATAAAAAGCATACTTCAATATCTACTCAAGCTAAACTTGCAAGAAAACTTATGTGGTAGGTGGGATTCAAAAGTCTAAAACCTCACGAGAATATGAAGGTGTCACAAATCGTGATATGCCAGAGATTCCAATAGTTATACTTAGCCCAATATTTCATAGCACTAACCAGGGAGTATTAGGATCGTACCCCTAACCGTATAACCCGACTGCCTAGCAGTACGTGCGTAGTAGCTCCCCAAGTGTTTTTCTCGGTGTATTTCCACACGAAGATGGCCAACAATTAACTTGGATGGTTTGAGGAATCCAAATGGTGTGTCTCAATATACTCAAGGTATGTGAGAGCTCCAATCCGTATCAGTGTTTTCTAATTCGCAACCATACAACAGGATCCTTCCGATATACTATCGAGTACATGAAGCACCTTTCTATATACTAGAAGGTATGTGGAAGGTCGTTCGATATACCGACTAGTACATGGAAGAACTACAAGCCCCCAAGATGTAGTGGAGGAAACTAACGATAGGTGCTACATTTTAATATTCTGGAACACATTTCTAACTTAACACATGAGTTTCTATACAATTTTAACCTAAGCTACTAATAAATTTTATCTTGAGTGGTTAAGTGAATGCAAGAGTTGTAGACATGGAATTTAAACAAGATGCAAAATTAATCTATATGAAATGCAAGTCTTTGTTTTTTCTTTTCGATGAAAACTAATTATGGTAAGGAGGAGTATTTCTCTTTTTTGAAAGTAAAATGAAGAGTAAGTACCCCTAATAAATTTTCCAAATTTGACCAAAAATACTGAAAGCACTCTTTTATGAAATCCAACAAAAATGACAATATCACACTGGTTGAAAAAATGTTTTTTCTTTTTCTCTTCAACTTAAGCAAATCTATGAGAAAAAATGAGAAGACGAATTTCCGTTTTGATTGCAATCACTCTAATTTTGAAATGAGAACCAAAATAAGTGGAGATAAAATAAAAAATACAAGAGCTTGCAATAAATTTTCCAATAATTTGAGAAGGATTAGATCTACTTAATGCTTTCAAGGAAATGAAAAATGCACTTTCAAAACCAAGAGAACATAAGCAAAGGTAACAATTTTTTTCTTTTTCAAAGGTATTTTAAACAATTATTTAGAAGCATAAAAAGCTCTTCGCAACAATTCCAGGTAATGTGCTTGATATGGAGATAATAAAAAAAAATGATTTCTAACTAATGCACTCAATGAAACTGATAATTATGCCACTCTTTCAAACTTGATTAAGATATCTAGAGAATCCTTACTACAATCTTTAATCAATTGGAAATTCTTGGAAAAAAAACAAAATCACCCAAGATCTTAAGACAACACACAAAATAATACAAAATTTTGCAAAAATCACAACAACTAACTTGTGGAAGGCCAAGAAATCAGAGTGACTGAATCAGATAACCTTGAAGGGAGTCACAAGATTGAATGTACTCCCAAGGGATTGAAATTTCCTATGACCATAGTAACACTCGCTTGACTATGTAGGACTCAAATCGAACTCTAAACTTCAAAAACAAACCAAGGAAAAAGCATGTTATGTCTAGGAGATTATGTAACTATGTTGGATAGTATACATAATTCAACAAATCAATCCAAAATCAAATTAGGATATTTTTTCGCATTGTGTGCCAAGTTCTGAAGGGAAATGTGTCCTATAGGTATGCACCATATTGTAAGACGCTCAATGATGCGCTTTACATAAGAGGTAGGTGTGTCAGTGACGCAGTATGCAAACTAAAAAAAAGTGTCAATGACGTGGGTTACTCAAAGGTAGGGTGTGTCAGAGTGACAATGATGTAGGTTTTATACTACCCAGGTGCATCGGGTGGGATTCATATTTGAAAAAATAAAAAATCTCAAAGATCAAAAAGATAAATGGCTCAATATAAATCCCAATCAGAGTCTGAACCACCCAAAATCTCTTTGATAACCATATCCAATGAAGAAAGAGGCAATTAACAGGCTTAGTGGAAGGAAATAAAAAAAATAAAATTACAAACTAAATCAAAGATTATAGGCTATAGATCCCCAGTTTGGTATCCCATTTTGCTAATGGAAAATCTGTACAATCAGACTCTCAAGTATGTTGCAAAGAAGAAGAAAAGGAGACACTCAATAATCACTCATAAACACAGAATAATGAACAATAAGAGTATCATATAATGAATAATGAATGTAAAGAATGTGATACAATAATCCATGATGAGGAATCATATAGGATTCGAATTATCCAAGTAGTCCATTCAAATCTAAGATCAAAGTCTAGCCTGGATAACTATGGAGACATCATCGTGTTAGTAGTATTAATCATAAATGGTAAGAATCAGCCAAGTGTGTCCAACTGAGTCTAATAGAACCATCTAGGCATAAATTAGGGAATGGATACTCCAAGGGGGGCCCATGAGGCTTTCATAGGTTCAAGTGGCACTCCAAAACTAGCTAACTAGGAGCTACAGGTAGTTAGGATGAGAAATCAGTGGAAGAACTACTCAATCCATGCACTAACTGAGTGATAACTCCCACTAGATGAGATAAGGCACCTTAACTGAGTGATAACTGAAGGTAGGTGAGTAAAGGTGCACTAAATGAGTGTGGTAGGTGACAAAGGCACACTTGGCATGCAAAAAAGTCAAGAAGGGCGCATCAGGTATGTAGGAGGCCAAATGGGGGCTGTAGACAGGCTCTGGAGAGCTAAAAGCAAGCTCTAGGTGCTGGGGATACCACCATGATGATGACTGGATGCATGCAGTGGCATTGAAAGCATGCAACATGCAAATTTTCATGCAGGCATGTAGAATATAAAAATGATGGTGTGAATATTCCAACACCCACCTGCAAACTATACTATGAAATAATAACTGAAAACAGTAAAATAGGGCCCCGGTGACTTAGACCAAATATCACCCCATACAATTAATCTAAATAAATTAAGTGAGGAAAGATGGAAAACCCAGTGGAAATAAAGCCCTCCCTCAAAATAGACTGAAGGATGCTAATGAATCAGATCATCTCTCACCCCTAAAGGTTGTAAGTGTGCTTCTTTCCCAAATAAGCATCGATAGATCCGAAATGGATCAGGAATTTCACAAGGACGAATCCTTACATGTGAAAACTCTGATCTGGTAGATCGGGGAGCCGTGGTTTCCCATCGAAGAAGAGGACTAGTAAAGTAAGAAGGATGAATCCTCTCATGCTGAAAATATGATCTGGATGATTGGGGAGGAGTGGCTACCCATCGAGGAAGAGGATAAGTAATGTGAGAAGGATGAAACCTTCCATGCTGAAAGTATGATCTGGTTGATCGGGGAGCAATGAATTCCCATCAAGGAAGAGGAAAAAAAGTTGAGAGATATTCAGGTTCATGTGGATCTGAATCTCCCATTCTCTCATCTTTATCATCAGTTGCTAAACCTTCAGGTTCTTGTGGATCTGGGTCTAGCATTCCCTCATCATCATCTCCATCTTCAGTTTCTGAATCTGAAATATCATGTGAAGATGCATCATCACATCTAAATTCTGAATCTGAAATCTCATGAGGAAAAGCAAGTAAAACTAGATCATCATCACATGCAAACTCTGAATCTGAAATCTCATGAGAATAAGGAAGTAAAACTGGTTCATCATCACTTGAAGGAGGGACATATCCAAAAATGTTGATGTCATGAAACTGCTCTAGAATATGCATGTAGTCCTCATTTGAACCATCATGACTGTAATCAATATCAAAAGAACTAGGACTAGATGATGACGGATCTTCATTAAGATCAAGGGAGGATGCAGTAGTGGAGGCCCATTTTGAAATAGGAGTTGGACAAATCGGTGCTAGATGTTCAGGTTCTTGTGGATATGGATCTAGCATTCATACTTCCTCAAGAGTCCTCTTTTTCTCAATCTCTTTTGATGTATCTTTTCCCTTTAGACAACCTTCGAAGGTGCCATGAGCAAACTTGCCACTTAGAAGACCATCAGCCACATTTTGAGCTAGCTTGTGGTTGAGATGAGATAGTCTACTCTCTTCATGAGTATGAGAGCGAAGAGTAGACTCCTTTGAGAGAGGTAAGAAGTGTGAAAACTCATAGAGTTTTGTCTCATGATTTGCAACTCCTTTTGCAATGATTTCCCCGGAAACCATGTGTTGTACCTCAACTTCATATGGAGTAAAGGTCACTCTTTTTGGCTCTCCAATATGAGTCATTTGATACATTGAAAGGACATTAGCTGCAAGAGAAGGTACATAAAGCACATCAGAAAAGTAACCATGATCAAGATCGATCCTTCCAATCCCCTGAGAGGAGACTTCTAAATCATTACCCAAACTGATGGAAGGCCCAAAAGAGATTTTGAAACCAGAGAAGAGATATTTGGAGGAAGCCATATGGCATGATGCTCTTGAATCTATGATGAAAGTATAATTAGTTGATGCACTTGCTATGAGAGCATGACATCTTTCTTTATCTTTGAATCTAGAAGGTTCAGTATTAGGATCTTTCTTCCTTTCACATGCAGGTACAGGAAGATTGTTCTTCTCAAGTAACTGAGCCATCAAATCTATAGTATCCCTCATGCAAGTACTCTCACGATGAAAACCCCTAAGACAATATGTGCACTTGGTTTTTCCCTCTGAGAATGCTTGGTCTTCCTTGAGTTCGAAGCCCCATCCAAGTATCTATAGGCATTGTATCATTCGATCTCTTATCATAAATATTTTGCTTGTCTTTACCATTCTCCCTTTTGGCCTCAGTAGTTGTAAGGGACGAATCCAACTTGGGTTTGATCATTCCCATGGAGATCGACTTCTCTTCCTCTTGAGTAAGAGATTGGATGAAGTCATTGAGTGAGGGAAACATCCATTTTGGAATGGACAACTTAGCTGACTGGAAAGTAGAGACAAAAACTGAGATGTTTTCCCCCAACTTTGAGAGAATGGCAAGAATAAGTTGGTTGTCTTATTTCACTATCTCATATCTTTTCAACTATGATATCAAGCTTTTGAACTTGGTGATGAAGGCATTGATAGATTTGAAGCTGTCAAGACTCAAACATATGAGTTCATTCTCCAATTTGTGTCCTTTCATCTCATCTTTCTGTCCAAAAAGGGATTCGAGCTTGTCCCAAACCTCTTTAGGATATGTAAGATTGATGACATGGAACTGAAGATTATCAGAAATTAAGACAAGGAGGAGGCCAACTACTTCATCAAGCCTATCCAAGTACTCAGAATTTTCAACTGCACTAAAAGGTTCTACCATCATTCCATTGAAGAGAGCCATGTTGTATTTCCACTCAACATAGTTGGAAGATGTGAGCTTTGGATCCATCTGAACAAAGAAGCTCGAGTAGGTGAAGAAGAATTCGAATGGGTGAATAAACCTGCAAAACAAGAGAAGTTTTTGCTAATGGAGAATTCTACACTTCGACTGAACACTACCTTTTGAACACTGAGCACATAGACTAAGTACTTCACACCTAGCTAGACCTCATTGAATTTCTCCAATGAATTCAAGTAATAGCACTAGGATTTGTTGTGGAAACTCGAAGGCTTCTGGTGCTCAAGTGAAAGATAACTGCTAAAAGAAATGTTGCAACTGCTACTGCTACAACTACTGCAATTCGAATAGCTGCTTCTTGCTCTCATACCATGTGATAATCTGAGAGGGATCTAGCAACTGTAAAAAAATCACAATCAAACTCTCAAGTATGTTGCAAAGAAGAAGAGAAGGAGACACTCAATAATCACTTATAAACAAAGAATAATGAACAATAATAGTATCATACAGTGAATAATGAATGTAAAGAATGTGATACAATAATCTATGATGAGGCATCATATAGGATTCAAATTAGCAAAGTAGAGCATTCGAATCTAATCTCAAAGTCTAGCTTGGATAACTATGGAGACATCATCGAGTCAGTAGTATCAGTCATAAATGGCAAGATTCAGTCAAGTGTGTCCAACTGAATCTAACATAACCATCTAGGCATAAATCAAGGAATGGAGACTCCAAGGGGAGCACATGACGTTGTCATATGGTCAAGTGGCACTCCAAAGCTATCTAACTAGGAGCTATAGGTAGTTAGGATGAGCAATCAGTGGAAGAACTACTCAATCCATGCACTAACTGAGTGATAATTCCCGGTAAGTGAGCTAAGGTGCCCTAACTAAGTGATAACTTAAGGTAGGTGAGTAAAGGCGCGCTAAATGAGTGCGGTAGGTGAGAGAGGCACACTTGCCATGCAGAACAGTCAAGAAGGGCACATCAGGTAGGTAGGAGGCCAAATGGGGGCTATAGATAGGCTCTGGAGATCTAGAAGCAAGCTCTAGGTGTTGGGGAGACCACCACGATGATGATTGGATGCATGTAGTGGCATGCAAAGAATGTAGCATGCAAATTTGCATGCAGGCATGGAAAATAAAAAAATGATGGGGTGAATATTCGAACATCTTTAAGGGTGGACACAAATGGATCTCCCTAGTCTGAATGGGTCAGATCTAGAACAAAATAGATACAAAACACAACACTTTCCTAGATTGATTGAAGTGCATAGTAAGTTAGAGAACAACTCACCTTATGGATGCAATTCATTTCTTCTTGCTTGATCCAACTACTTGATATCTAGATATTCAACTGCAAAACAATATGAAACAAGTGGAAACAAACAAACAGTGAAATCATATTATCATAAATAAATCTATATTAGAAGTCAAAGAAGTGAATCCTAAACATCTAAAATTGACAAGATATGTATGGAAAGAGTTTGTATTAATGTAATTATGGAAAGTACAAAGAGAGAAGTTACAACCAATGCTTTGACATCATAACACCGCCAAATGATCCAAGCCTCAAGGATCAAATATTTTCCTCCTATGAATGAATGGGAATCACTCCTACAAAAATTCCACCAACATGTAGTTACATTAGCCGTCCTCCCTTAATAATGTAGAGGGTGCTTGTATGTATAGGCCTAAAGGGATATGTGAGGTTGATGATTTGTGGCAGAAGCTTAAGGAATCATCCCACTAGTAAAGGGGATTGAATGCCACCTTTTTCAGATATCTAGGGATAAGACTCCACACCATCAAAGGTTTGAGAATTATCTCAAAACTTCTCTTTTTCCACTTTAACCAAAAATGATGCACCTTGCACAAAGAAAACACCTGTCATTGAAGGGTGACGCTCCTTGTGCAATGGAAACGGGTGTCACTAATGCAATCTTTTAGTGTTCAGAGAATTTCACCTAAGTTCTGATGCACCTTGTCAACGAGCATGGCGCATTGGGGTGACAACAAAATTTAAAGAATGTACATCAACCCTACATTCAGTCTTTTAAGGAAAACTACTTTTAGGGGTTAATTCATATAGAGTACACATAATTCACGAAGACAAGATTTTTGTGTAACAAGGAGCATTTCCTTAAGGGGTTAGAGGTAGAGATAGAGGGGGTTGTTAAGAGATTGGGGGTAAGCAAGATTTAGGGGGGAGAGAGATATAGGGGGTTAGTAAGAGTTAGAGATAGAGAGGGAGAGAGAAAGAGAGAGAGATTATGGGGTGGAAAGGGGTAGAGAGAGAGAGAGGGTTAGGGGTTTGGTGATGAGAAGGGTGATTAGGGAAAAAGGGGGGTATAGGCAAGGAGCATGATTTTTTGAGTTAGAGAGCGAGAGGTAAAGGGAGAGAATTTAGGGGGTGGTAAGGGGTTATATTTAGACACAGAGTGGGATTGTTAAGGGGTTAGAGCTAGAGAGAGAGGTGAGTGTTAGGATATTGGGGTTAAGTAAGAGTTAAGGTAAGAGAGAGATATAGGGATTTAGTAAGAGTTAGAGAGAGAGAGAGAGATTGGTGGGTGGAAAGGGGTAGAGTGAGAGAGAGAGGGTTAGGATTTTGGGGATGCAAAGGGTGATTAGGGAGAAAGAGGGGTATAGGTGAGGAGTGCGAGTGTTTGGGTCAGAAAGAGAGTGAAGTAAAGGGAGAGACTTTAGAGGGTGTTAAGGGGTTAGATGTATAGACATAGGGGGATTTTTAAGGGGTTAGAGGTAGAGATAGAGGTGAGTGTTAGGTGATTGGGGATAAGTGCGATTTAGGGGGGAAGAGAGAGAGAGATAGGGGGCTCATAAGAGTTATAGGGAGAAAGAGAGAGAGAGAGAGACATTGGGTGGTGGAAAGGGGTAGAGAGAGAGAGAGAAGGCCAGGGGTTTGGGGATGAGAAGGGTGATTAGGGAGAAAGGGGGATATAGGTGAGGAGCATGATTTTTTGGGTTAGAGCAAGGGAGAGAATTAGGGGGTTGTAAGGGGTTAGAGGTAGAGATAGAAGGGGATTGTTAAAGTGTTATAGATAGAGACAAAGGGGGGTGTTAGGATATTGGGATTAAGTAATAGTTAGGTGGAGAGAGATATATATAGGGGGTTAGTAAGATCTAGGGAGAGAGAGAGAGAGAGAGGGAGAGAAAGAGAGAGAGATTGGGGGGTGGAAAGGGTTAGAGAGGGAGAAAGGTAAAGGGAGAGACTTTAGGGTGTTGTAAGGGGTTAGAGGTAGAGACAGAGGATGAGTGTTAAGGGGTTAGAGCTAGAGACAGAGGGGGGTGTTAGGATATTGGGGGTAAGTAAGAGTTAGGGTGGGAGAGAGATATAGATGGTTAGTAATATTTAATGAGAGAGAGAGAGAGAGAGAGAGAGATTGGGTGGTGGAAAGGGGTAGAGATAAACATAGAGAGAGGGATAGGGGTTTTGGGATGAGAGGGGTAATTAGGGAGAAAGGGAGGTATAGGTGAGCAACATGAGTGTTTGGGTTAGAGAGAGAGAGAGAGGTAAAGGGAGATATTTAGGGGGTTTTAAAGGGTTAGATGTAGATACAGAGGGGGATTGTTAAGGGGTTAGAGGTAGATAAAGAGGGAAGTGTTAGGAGATTTGGTGTAAGTAAGAGTTAGGGGGAGATATATATATATTGGGGTTTAAAAATATTTAGGGATAGAGTGTGTGTGTCTGTGAGAGAGAGAGCGAGAGAGAGAGAGAGAGTGTGTTGGCTATACAATGTTGAACAAAGGCTTTATGAAGACCCAGGTTCTCGCAGTTACCTTAAACTAACAAAACCCTTTCGCACCGATCCTTTCGGCAACAGCCTGTGAGCAGGCTGAGGTCTCACCCGAGGTGTTTCTAATGGGGCATTGCGGACTTAGATGTCCGCAGTGAATGATGAGTTGATGATTGTGACGAAGTTCACGGCAGTGTACCGACTATGTGCTGTGAAGGTAGGACTACGCATCGATGGCCAACACCGCGGTCTGCACCACTACCTTCTTCCTTACTGCGGGGCTTACTGCAAACAATGCCACTTGACTTCCTATACTCAGGCTAAGCGCAAAATGCGTAAGGCAGTGAGCTGAATACCACTTATCCGCTCAGTCATACACTTAATTAAATTACTACGTAGTGCTTATAACACACACTTAGACTGTTACTATTTTAGGCATAACCCTCAGGTGCAAAATAACTGTTATACATTCATCAACTGCATCCATTTAAACACATAAACAACTTTCCTTATGTTCAAGCAAATGATAGATTCACTATCCTTATAAGCGAAGCTAATACTAACCATACATCCATTCATGCAGACCTAACATATCATTCCATAATCTCTTGATGGCGAATGCGTATAAATGCCTTCTCATAATAGACTACAAGCCAATATTCAGGCATCCAACTATAAAAATAGATAAATATAAACACACATATAACCATTAATTCACTCAACACACTATTTAACATGGTTCACTGCCCCGGATGGAAAGCTACATCCACAGGAACTGTGTTTGGTATTTCTTTTAAGGAAGGGTTCACAGTTCTTAGCCGCGCACTCAGCTGCGACTCTCTTCTTACTCAGATAGGTCTCTGCGCACTCAGCTGTAGAGCCTTTACAATGTTTTCTTGACTCAAAAGATATTACAATACAATATGGTCACAATGACCAGTCTTTTTGGTCTTGAGCAACTAACCAAAACCCAACAACTCCTAACCAACCATAACCAACCCTTCCTATACAAAATTGTCTTCTTAATATAGATCACGCCTGAAGGTCATGTCTTTACAACATTGAAGACCGAAACCCTTAGGGTTTCCAAACCACTACGGTCCTTCTGAACCATCATGCAGGCTTCTGGTAGCGATTCTGCTATCGTGGAAGTCCTCCACGCCTTAGATCCGTCACTTTTAGCCTTCCTGTTGTGCGCACACCAATAGGTCATCCACTTTGAGCCGCCCTTCCACTAATGGAATCATGCGACTAGCTCAACTCCCAGTCGCTTTCCCTGTAGGACGTCGGTCTTCTAACAACCGCATACAACTGGCACAGCTCTAGTCATTGTCCATCCACCATTTTCCCCTTAACAGTCATGTACTCTGCTGTACGCCGAACTGTCACTTTCTCGACCCGTCCTCTGCTTAATGGACTCATACAGTCGGCCGCCTTCTTGATCTGCTTATGCCCTCAACTCGGCATCTTTCTAGCAGTCTTACCAAAAGTAGACCATCGCCGGTGTATCCACTCTATCTGGCCATCCTCCATCCAGTACACAACTTTACTGGCTCCACATGGCCTACTACCTTCATAGCACTAAACCTGCTCAGTGCTGATCTTCACAACATCCTTCAAAACTTGGTACTGCGCACATCTTCACAGTACCCCCAATACTTAGCCAAAATTTATTTCTTTTCTGAGTTGCGCTCAGCTCAGCTCCATCTAGCCTCAAAAATGTTATAAAAAATGGCCCTGTTGGGCAAGGCCCAACAGAGAGAGAGAGAGAGAGAGATTGGGGCATAGAAAGAGGTAGAGATAGAGAGAGAGAAATAGGGAGAGAGGGTTATGGGTTTGGGGATGAGCAGGGTGATTAGGGAGAAAGGTGATTATAGGTGAGGATCATGAGTGTCTGATTTAGAGAGAGAGAGGTAAAGCAAGATACTTTAGGAGGTGGTAAGGGGTCATAGGTAGAGATAGAGGAGGATTGTTAAGGGGTTAGAGGTAAATGCAGAAGGGGGTGTTAGTATATTAGTGGTAAGTAAGAGTTAGGGGGGAGAGAGATATAGGGGGTTAGTGAGAGAGAGAGAGCGAGAGAGAGATTGGGGGTGGCAAGGGATAGAGAGACAAAGAGAGAGAGAGAGAGAGAGAGAGAGAGAGAGAGAGAGATAGGGGGTGGCAAGGGATAGAGAGAGAGAAAGGGTTATGGGTTTTGTTGACCAATTATGAGTCCAGTCGACAGGGGTTCTACTTCACTGTCGACACATGCCGCAATCTCCCTGGGCACTAGCTCGGGCAAGTTTTATCCCACCTAGCAACACCTGCAGAGCAGATGAGGTCTCACCCGAGGCGTCCAGGAAGAGCAGACAAAACCATGTTTCTGCCAAGGAAGGAGGAGGGTTGTCGCTATATGAACTAACTCTATTGCAACAATAAACATGGATCTCAGACATTTGACATGTTTTCATAATGCATTATTCAATCGCAACATTCAGTATCACAGCAATAGTAACAGTAAAGCAACATTACATCAATGAAACATAGCATTATTTATGAAGTGCGACATTGCATTACCATAAACAAATAGAAAGAACCTAGGAATTGCGCTAGAACAATTTCATCATATCATATTATCACTGCAAAACCTTAGATACAATATCTCCTCAAAGATCAGGTCTCGGCAATATCTCATATATGCGTAGAAACAACCCAAACATGTGCTTTTCATCCCCTTCTATCCCCCTTTTTCTCATACCTACAAGTCTTATCTATATATAGGCTTCCGCCATTATAATGCTTGTCCACTTGCTAACAAATCCCTAACCGACATTTGGACAAGTGACCCAACATCTAACTAACTTGGTACAAAACCGACCAAAAACCTGCATTCTATGGTATAACTGACTCAACATTGCATAATATGTGGTCCAAATGACCAAAAACCTACATTTCGTGGTATAATTGACCCAAAATACATGACTAATTTTCCTCCCATCACCATTCACATCATCTTCTCGCCAGTCACACCATCTTCTCGCCTTGTCGCCGCATCGGAGATGCTACGATAGCACTCTACCAAACCGCCTACCAATAGGCCCCCAACACAATCTTGTGGCTCACCCTCGAGCCACGTCAACTGTTGGACATAGTACACGCCGTTGCTTTTACTTTGAAGTCCTCATACGGTTGTTCAACTATTCTTGCTGTCTGGATCACGTAGTGTCGTCCTGCTCCTTCTGCTACATTAGTCATCGTCTCGTTGTTATGTAAGTCTTACGCAAAAGTGGGAATCCCCTGACTTACTGTCATGTACATCTCAAACTCATCCTCCAGTCTCGAGGAATCTGATGCAGACTGAGGAGAAGTTTAAGAACAACATCGAGGTGCGAACCAGGTTAACATATTTCGCACATCTGTTTCACACCGGTAAGCATAAGTTACAGGGACCCGGGGGCGACAACCCCCCCCTTTTGTGTGGTTGCAGGGACCACGAGACTTCGAACTATCACCAACTTCCTAGACATCTCGGATGAAAATTCATGCTTGTAACCGTAGGGTGTCCAAGGTGCAGCCTGCTCCAGGCGCTCATGCACACTTGTCATTCAGGCCCTCAACGCACCTGGTGTGCTACCACAAAAAATGAATTGGATAATTTCCATAGCCTCCTTGGAATTCCTAACTTAACAAAATGCCAGAACCTTGCGTAGCATAACCCTTCTTGACTAAAACAATCTCTGTCTGCTTACTCCCCAAAGGTCCTCTATTTATACAGCGCACTCTGTCATCCATCGGCCTCAACAAGCCGTTGCACCACCGGCTCGTACACCAGGATAATCATAAGTCGTCGTGTGTCAATTATCCTAACGATGGATGAATCAAACCTTTGCCTGGTTCCCTTCATATAGAAACATCCAAAGCATTTCTTGGGTCATGCCAGCATGGTGGATACTGCGTGCCAACCATGTAGACCATCTTGATAACTACAATCAGCCATACTGCCTCGGTGTATCCCTAAGCCCAACCAGGCTATCATTTGTCACAATCTACTCGATTAACGAGCATATCTGTTAAAGAAGGAAAAAGTCCCATCGTCGTCATGATTTCGGATGTGACCCCAACGCAGCATGCCTGGCTGTTGATAACAACTTCAACCTTGCAGCAGACGCCTCCCTGGTTTTGGATTCCATCAAGGGTGGTGCGACATCCTGCCACCAATCTTCCCGCAACACATCATTTTATTTATTTATTTATTTATTTTTTGTATCCCAATGCGACTCAAGCATCATGATGTTCCAAGCCCACGCGATAGGGCTTCAACCTATGACCATTTACCAGCTTTGGGAGCATCACCTCGTCCAACTGCTACAACTAAACCGCTCCTCCAGAAGTAATACTACTGATGCGATAGGGAACAAGCCAATGCATGTGCAACTTCCCTAGATGTTTCATAAACTTGCTGTCATACAAAAGCACAAAGTTACCCTACTAAAACTAATTATTTTTTATGTGGCGATCATGCCATGCCTTCTGTTGATCCTTCTCGACCCCATGGTGGAACCCAGTGATGAAGCAATCTTCTTCCAGCTACACCAACTACGCCAGACGGTCATTTAATGCTACAACATCATCCATGCCTGTGACAGCCACAATTCGTAGACTCAGAACCATATACTCCATTGGCATAATTGCATCTGTCCATACACCAAATTAAATGGTATCTATCCTATTAGTCGTTTACATGTGGTGTGATAGGCCCACAATACTAGTGGGGTTTTGAGATCCCAATCGTCGTGGTTCATATTGCACACTTTTGTCAACGCATGCTCCAATACCTTGTTAAAAGCCTCCACCGTGCCATTTTCCTGTGGATGATGGGGTGAACTCTTCTTATGCTGTATCTGCAACTCCTCTGTCAATGCGCTGATGGTGCGATTAAGAAAGTGGCTTCCTTGATCACTCAGCAATAGCTTGGGGCAGCCGAAGTGAGTGATAATGTTATTAAACAAAAATAGCACCGCCGTAGCCGTGGAACAATCAATTATAGGTGCCGCCTTGGCCCATTGTGTAAAATACTCTATTGTTGTGGCGATATATCGCACACCCATGCATTTCCCTAGTGGATTGATCGGTCTTATAAAATCCATGGCCCATTTGTCGAATGGTTGCAATGTTATTTGAAGCATCAACGGCATCTCATCGCGTCTAGATGGTTTTCCAGTTCGCTAACAAACATCGCAGGACCTTCCTAGCCATTACCCAACTGCCATAGTGTCCTCCTCCTACTCCTCCATGTGCTTCAGCCAGTATCGACACTTGCTCATGTGGTAAGACACATCTGTACAATATCTCATCAGTGCTCATTTTCTACAACTCTCCTGCGATTAGCTAGAAGTCTGTAGCATTGACTATCAATTGATTCTTTTGACTGGTGGTGAACTCCTCTGGTGCAGTACTCCTGGTCAGAAACTCGAGGATGTCATCAAAATAGTCATCAGCAACGCCAACCTTAAATAGTTGTGCATTCGGCAACCCATCTTCAATATTGGTTGGTTCCTCCCCTGTATCAATCCGCGATAAATGATCAGGACTGGCATTCAACTGGCCTGGATTCACAATGACTTCAAAATTGAACTCCTGAAAAAGAAGTAGGCAGCGGCATATCTTCCCCCCCAAAACAAGTTTATTGACTAGGTATTTCAACGCGGAATGGTCAGTGAACATTTTAAAGTGCCCACCCAATAAATTGTGCCTGAACTTCTGCAGTGCGTAGACCATTGCCAGACCCTCCTGCTCAATGGTGGTGTAGATGCGTTCAGCGGATGACAACTTCCGACTAGTGAAAGCAATGGGGTGATCAAGATCTCCTTCATTGGGCTGAGCCAATACTACTCCCAATGCAATTGATGAGGCATTGACATGTACATGGAAATCCTTACTCTAATCCAGAAATACCAGTATTGGTGCCGGAGACATCTTCGTCTTCAGTGTGTCGAAACTATCTTGACATTCCAGAGTCCATTGAAATAGTGCATCTTTCTTAAGAAATTTCTCCATAGGGGCAGTGATTGCTGCATATCCCTTGATGAACTTGCGATAATACCCCATATGCCTAGAGTCGCTCGTAACTGCTTAATAATGGTCGGTGGTTGCAAACTCAAGATGAGCGCAATCTTAGCCGGATCAACCAACAACCCTTTCTTACACACAATATGACCCAACAATATCCCAAATGGTGCACAAAAAATACATTTCTTCAAGTTCAACGATATATGGTGCTATGGGCAGTGCTCAAGCATTAACCGCAAATTGGCCAGATGATCACGGATCAACCAATAAAATGTCCAATCATCCATGTATACTTGCAAAAACTTCTAAGTAAAGTCTTTAAATGTAGCAAGAATGACCCAGGAGAATATCATAGGTGCATTCTTCAAACCAAATGGCATTATAATGTACTGAAAGCAGCCCAATTCAGTAACGAAAGTTGTCTTATGGCGATCTTCTTTTGCAATGCATCTCTGATGGTAACTAGAGAACCCATCGGTGAATGAGTACATATCCTGGCCGGCCACCCCTTCAAGTACTTCGTCAGTAAACGGGGTCGGAAAAGGGTCATGGAAGCAGGCATCATTCAACTTTCGCAAGTCAACACAAATGCGCACCTCACCGGTTTTCTTGTCTTGCACCACCATATGACTGATCCATTCAGACTCTTCCACTGGTTCAATAATACCAGCATCCAACATGCGATCAAGTCCACCTTGACCTTTCCCTTATGTCATGGATTCAGCCGATAAGGTCGCTGTCGGACTGGCTTAGCATCTGGTTTTAAAGGAATCCTCATCTCCCCTAAATCACCTAGGATCCCCTTCATATCGGAAAACTTGGTAGGAAACAAGTCTTGAAACTCATAGAGTAAATCAGTGACCTTACTCATCATCTCGTCATCCAAATAGTCCCCAACATTTGCAAACTTGGGAGTGGCCTCTGTGCCAATATTGAGCTTACGAAGCTGCAATGGTTGACTGAATGGATTACTTGGCGCAACAGGTGGTACCACATTGTGACTTCCTTCAGACTTGGGAATGTTGACATTTAGGGGATCATCCTCATCCTCTAGCCCACCGGTGATGTTGAGGCATTCCATGAGGGACTGCATCTGACAATATGTGTGTGGATCGACAGGGTAAGCCACCGGAACAACTTGAAGTACCACATCGCGAATGAGCTGTAAAGCATTATTGATGTCAGGGTTGGCATCTGCAAAAGTGAACGTATGAGTGAAACATACCGTCAACTCCCCCCATGTTGTAATTTCTCTACGCAACTCGACTGCAGTGTACAATGAGCACGACATCTCATCTAAGGTATGGATAAAAGCATGGACCCACTCATCTCTGGGTCGAGCTACCCATAATCATTAGCATTCCATCACATGATCACTTGGATTATTCCGTCCATCATACTTTCCAGTGTGATAAACCTCACTATCGTCGAACATAACCATCATCAACCTTCGACACTGTGACCAACCATCAATGGATTCCTTGTGTGTCATGCACCATCATGCTGGAGCAGCCTTCAGTGCTTCCTCTAATTCCAGCAATCGCTATGGTTCTAAGACTTATTCTTCAAATTCCATCAAAAAGTTGGTTAAGCGAGGCAACCCCTCATAGACTGGCAGTGTGACTGTTTCTGTCGCAACACGACATAAAGATTGCATAACTAAGCCACATTTTCAGAGTGACACTTCGTGCAATCGGTTCTACCAATGTTCTAATGCATCATTAGAGTCGAAAGACGTAGAGGTCTCGCTACACCATCCTTGCTCACCGTTGGTAGTAGGGTGAATATACTCTTCAAAAATATTGAATGCATGGCCCCATCTAGTGGGATCATCATCTTTTATAGGCTCAATGTATCAGCATTCTTCAGCTGGATCCATCGGGGCTATGACTCTGAAATTATGATTCTCAAAGGTCATCATGCGCCTCTTGAAGTTGATTACAACTCCACTATCGTTAGCCCATCCAATCCCCAATAGCACAGGATAGGAGATTCCTCCCTCAACCACTTCAATGACAACGAAGTCAGCATAAGTCTTCATGCCCTCAATATCGATCGTTCACCATAGAACTCACCCAATGGGTGTTACTTTTGCATGGTTAGACAACTGGAGTTGCACTGGAGACCATATCAATGGGGGACTCCTCATTTTCTACCACACCTACTTGGTTAAGATGTTAACATCCAAACCAAGATCAAGAATAACTGAATCAACATCATAGTCACCAATATGGATGTTCATTCTCATCTCCTTACTAGTCTTTCATTGCTATAAAGAGTTTACTGTCGACTCCTGCCGTCCTTTCGAAAATCACTGTAACCATCCCTCATTCTCAACCAGGGCTGTCGGATCCCGAGCCAATAACAGATATCTCTCCAGAAACCTTTGAAATGTTCCTGATTGTGTCGACGGATCGCCCTCTGAGGCAGTATCAATAGCCTTACCACAGTCTTTCTCCAAGGTCCAACGTGCCTGAAGGAATGCCTCTCATTCAGCATCGATGTCAAATGCTACTATCTTCTGGCATGCCAACCAAATCATCGGTCACAAGCTATCTTCCCCAGTCGTCTTTCCTCCATGAGTTACAATAGCCACCAAAGCATCTTGATGTCATGGTTCTGCAGAGATTGTCGCAATATTTGCATCTTGCATCTGAGTCTGCTGCAAATTCCACTGTGGGTTCACATTTGGATTTACGTGCTGATTCAATCACGGGGGCTGGTTCTGTACTGGTTGTTGTACTTGGTTCTGGACTGGTTGTTGTACTTGGTTCTGGGTTGGTTGCTACAGCTGGGTCTGATTCTATATCTACGGAGCGTTCCCAGCCTACCATTATGCAATCAACTATGGACAATTCTCAACTGTATGATCATTAACAAAACAAAACTTACAATGATTCTGTAGTAGTGGAAAGTCTCGCTGATAATGCCCCACACCGCACAGTGATAGAATTGAACAGGTCCACGACCACCTCATCCTCCTCCGCGACCAAATCCTCCACCGCGTCTGCCCTAGTATCCTCCTTGGAATCCACCCTACTGTCGGTACTGCGGCTGCATAGGATTCTATTGCATTGCTTGTCCCTACAGTGCATACTGCGGTTGTTGGACGTATTGTGGCTGTTGCAGAGCCATTTGCATTGGAGCGTATTATGACACAAACTGCTGTGGTTATTGCTGTGGTACAAACTGCATCTGCGGTTGAGGTAGTGGTTGGACTACCTGTGGTTGCAGTTGTGTTTGTTGTACGGCACACTGATTGTCCTTGACATAGAATGCATCACACATTCTTTCTTGTAGTAACCCATATGCATGGCAATCTTTGTCATTGTGACCCATCGACTTACAAAATGTACAATAAATATTTCTTGGTGTTGTGACCATTTTCTGCATATAAGAGAAATTGTCGTGACTATGCCCATACACCTGGAAAACATGACACCACGGCATGCTTCCGCCATTCAATGGGTTTGGAGCACCTGACACCAAATAATTGTGGAAATCCGAGCAATTGTCCTTCGTATGCCCTTATCCTCGGCATCACGTACACCATACTTCATCCCATTGTTCCTTGCCCTTCTTCAAATCTTGCAACTGCATAGTCAAGTTAGTGAGTTGTGTCTATATCTGCGACATCTCGACTGCATTATCTCCAATTGGTGATGCCTCCAATCGCATTGCAATCTATAGAGCTTTGCTGGGCGTCGAGATGTTTTGCTGCATCAGCGACATCCGAATGTGGCGTAGTAGTGCCACAATGAACCACTCTTTATGTTAGACAACACTCATATCGAAACTAACTTTTTCCATCAGTGTCTTGAATCACTGGTCGAAATCCCATTCCATCTCATTGGGATACTACTTAATTTCCTTCAATTCTATGATGTATTGAGCTTCGGACTTGGGTCGTCTAAATTCAGCAATCATCCCATCCCGAATCTCATCCAGTGACTTCTCTATGGATCCCGTAGGGACTAGAACAAACTTCATGAACCAATCTAATGCACAACCTCACAGAGTCATGGCTAACTGTCGTTTCTTAGCATTAGCATCAGTGATCTGTTTCATGGTCCATACCGCTTCGCACAAAAACCAATGTTGTTCTGGGTTGTTTGTTGGACTTCCGTGGAACAACGATAACTTAGCATCATCACCTACCATTCTAGGCTTCCTTCCTTCTTTCACTGTGCTACTACCAATTAACTTCTGTGGAATTGACAAACTTGGCGGTGTCGAAGTGGTATTTCTTGCTATTTGTGAGACAGTGAGTAGAGGTGTGGGTACATTGGTGTCGAGGTTTGGTCCTGCCTCTATCCTGGGTGTAGCCTGGTTGTCCCTGTCAGGAATGTGCAGTCGCTTCATCCCGTGTGGTATTCCTTCATGGTTTTGCAGTTCAATCATAGCAGGACCTTCTTTTGTCCTTGGCCTCTT
Organism: Larix kaempferi; assembly: GCA_027924585.1. Lineage (NCBI taxonomy): Eukaryota > Viridiplantae > Streptophyta > Pinopsida > Pinales > Pinaceae > Larix > Larix kaempferi. The sequence continues at coordinate 1,758,812 of BSBM01000614.1, read as the reverse complement.
CTCCTGTCGAAACCTCACTCCTCCTCTTGTATGACCACTTTCTTCTTCGGCTTCACTCACAGCCTCCTCATAGTCTGAACCCATCTACCCCTTACGATTCCATGTATCGTTCCCCAGCAATCGCGGTACCCACGGCCTCCACCCACTAGGCTGTCTACTGATCAAGATGTATCTTCAATATACCCTTTTTGCAGGTTAGCATCTTAATCGACAGTTGGAGTGATAGTAGAAACCTTCCCCTTCATCCGCAAAAGAAATATCTTTCAGCTTCACTGTAGGATTTCTGTGTGTCAACTGCAAATTCAGTGATATATCCCTCCAGGATGCTATCAAGCCAAACTTCAATAGCCCGCGATGCCTTATTATCGACTTCCTATAGCTCTTGAATCAATTATGGGGTCCAAGCCATCATCTCACCACCCTGGAAATTCCACTTCTGGAAGGTCATCTTTGACAACCATTCGTACAAGATGAATGGGAATTCATAGAAAAACCATTCGTGTGGATGTTCATGAATATATTTTCCCACCCAGTGATCTACTGTTAGTCGTGTGTTCTGGATGTCTTCTTCATCAAACTCCTACAACTTCTTATCAAACCAGCTCTGTATCTCCAACTTCGTAGAGTGCCACAACATGTCCTCCTTTCACTCTTCACACGATCCCGGCAACGGAACCATTTGTTGAAAAATCGCGACTCTAGTCGACAGGGGTGATAGCACTCTACCAAATCGCCTGCCAACAGGTATGGGGATGAGAAGGGTGATTAGGGAGAAAGGGACTTATAGGTGAGGAGCATGAGTGTTTGGGTTAGATAGAGAGAGAGAGAGGTAAAGGGAGAGAATTTAGGGGGTCACTAGTAGAAAAATGGGTGATAAATGACAAGACAACCAAATTTTTTTGTCACAATTCAAAATAAATGAATAAACCACCAAACAGTTTGGTCACTGTAGTGTTTTATGTGAAATATGACCAAATTTGATCAATTTCAAGTGATTACAAATAAAAATGACTATTATTAGTCAAATTGGTACTTCTCCATCGATGTTGACACTGCACTGTCGTTCACACAAAAGGACATTATGGATTGAGGAACTTTATTGGATATAGATGCATATGAACTTAATCATACGACATTTTCTCCAGTTTATCCATTTTTGTGATACATTTTTAGGAAATAACCATGACTCTTACAATTTCCATCTTGCAGGTCATGCGCTCGTGGTCCACTAACCACCCGCGGTTTTCCAAAAAAAAGTTGCACCCGCTACTTACTACCATAATACTCATGGGTCACCCATTGGTTGTCAAGTTTCATACTAGCGGGTACCTTCTAAAATCACAAAAAAATACAATCAAATTCGAATTAGAGATAGTTATGGTAGGTCTTCTAACTACCATACTTTCCCTAACCATGTATCTCTTGAACCTATCTCCTCAAAGTTTGTTATAAATACAATGGGAAGGCTATAGGAAGAGAGGAGAGCCTTTTCTGTATTGAAATGATGGAGAAATATTTGTAGAAGGAGAGGATCAACAATCCAGAAGTAGGTTTCAACAGTGCCTATTGTAGAATCAGGTATAGCTTATTTCTATTTATGTGATTAATACAAGAGTTTATCTTTTCCCATAAACAATTGTATCTATTTTATGAATTAAATCTATTGAATCTGTCATGCTTACTTTATGTATGAGTTTCATGTTTGATTATTCATTCCTATGTAGTCAAATGTTTTGAGGAAGGTATTTCTTATTTTGAAGGATTCTTTACCTGGGATTGTAGATTGAAGACTCAGAGTTTCAAGCACGGATCAAACTTCTCATATGCAAGGTTCTTTCACTTAACATGTTACCCTAGTTATTCTTTGTTAAAGAAAGTTCTTATGGTATGTTTTCCTATTGATTAGTGTTGGGCGGGGCCCAAGTTGGAATATTTACACAAGTGCTGAAAAATGCACAATGCGCACTGCAACAGGACATGGGGGCAGTTTTGATAATTATGCATGTCGCGCAGTGGCAATAGTAAAGCAGGGTTGCGTAGAATGCAGAATGGGAAGGTATCACATAGGAGCTACTTTTGGTAGGAAATACCAGTAAAGGTTAAACGAGAAATTGACCTGTTTTGGGTAAGGGATAGGTGGAAGAAAGACGGAAGGGAACTGTTAGAGAGAGTGGTGGCATGCAGTTGAGAAGCTAGGCCACGACATCGATGCTGATAGGTAAGCGGAAGCAGAGGAAAGGGACATGCCATGATGTAGTGTAACCATTTTGAGGACTGCAATTGTCAGGGGCGCATGCGAGCCATGAGTGGACCAGTTGGAACGGCCTGTAGCAGGCAGAGTAAGCTATCGATGGTGACAGTCAGGATGGAAGTTAGCCATGCCGGTTTTGTAAACCTAAGGGTTTTTCCTACTGATGGTAAAGACATGACCCATGGGCGTGATCTATAAATAAGGAATTTTTCTATGGGAAAGGGTTAATCTCTCGTAGAGCTAGTCATTGCAGAGCATTGTTAGCATCTTTTGAGATTTGAACCTATTGTAAATGCTCAGCAGCTAAGTGTGCAGAGACCTATCTGAGAGAGAAGAGAGTCTGCAGCTAAGTGCGTAGACTAAGAACGGTTGTACCCTTCCCATAAAGATCAATATTAACAACTGTTCTTGTGGACGTAGCCTCCATCCGAGGGGTGAACCACGTTAAATTTTTTGTTATGTGATTATTGTGTGTTTATGATTCTTCATTTGCTTGGAATGGATGTTTAATACTGCAGTTGTTTGTTATGTGATTCCTTTTATATGTATTCTCCACAAGAGAATGGGAATAATATGTTAAGTAATACATGAGTGGATGAATGTTAAGTATTCAACACTCATAAGTCTTTGAATGTATGAATCTGTCGATTACTCACATAGTTGAACGTTGAATTTAAGCGCAGCATTGGAGAACGCAGTATTGTATGTTTATTCAATTGCATGCAACATAATGATAAGAACCTGAATGTGTTGAATGGATAAAGAATGCTAAGTAAGATTGGTTATAGTTAATCATGTCTTAGAATAGACATGCGGTCTACTAGACAGGTTGAACCATTGAGTTTGATGCAAGGTAAGCTGTTGATAGCTTATCGTCGTGACGCAAGAAGAATCCCATACCACGTAGCCCTTGGAAGCGATGGTTGCACAAGCTCCTCCGCTTGCTGAACTATCCGACGTGAAGTAGAGAATTCGCGCTGTTGTCTATCCGGAGGAGTCCGTATAGTGTTGCGTCACTCATCAGTTATTTTACCTTCGCATCACCAAGTTGTGGAAACCTGATTCCGCAACCACCCCCTCAGCTTCGCCTCGGGTGAGACCTCAGGCTGTGTGTAGCCTCTTGCCAAAAGGGCCGGTGAATAGGGGTTTTGTTGGTTCGTTGAACCACGAAGTACCTGGGTCAACACTGGAAACCTCTAGCTCAATTATATACACCAACAAAGGGTTCCATTGCCGAGACTGTAAAGTCCCCGCATCATAAGATGATGCATCAGACTATGAACAAAAGATAGAACCTATGTCGCACAAGATTGATGTAAAATATTCAAATGAGGAGAGCACACAGGAAGATAAGGAAGAAATAGAAGCAGGAAATGGGAATAAGGGAGGATTACCAGCTAGTACTTCCATTGAGGAGGAAAAGGAGGACATGCAGAGTGAACATATAGAGATGACAACAGGCAAAAGAAAGGCCATTGAAGGCCCTGTGCAACCCCAAAGCCGACATACAAAGAGGAAGTCCGAAAAACCTGAGTTCGAGCCAATACTCCATTCAGATGATTGCGAGATGATCGCAAGCAAAGTGCAGGAAGTGTGGGAAGAGACCCGCACCGAAAAAGAAGCCAAACAAGAACTACTCCAATTGACCATAATCTAAGCTATGGAAGAGGTCAAGACAATGGTAGCCCATATAGGCTTGGGGCAACCAAGTTCAGGTTCTGACGGGAAGTTAGGTGGACCAAGCGTGAAAAGAAGACTACCTATTGTTGTAAGTAAGTATCCGCGCGTGTTGAACATCAAACCAGGCTACCTCATTTATTTGAATGAATCGGTTAAGGAGGCAATAAAGACTGCATGCCTTGACTTGAATATTGGGGCCTTGCCCCTAGAGGACCTGAATGAGTTGCACATAAGGGTTGTAGAGGATATTCATGAGAGAGCCCTTGCCTCATATGATTAGTGTGCATAGATAACTGAAGATATCATTCGGTTAAGGTAGGATTCAGATAAGAACAAGCAAGAGTTGAGCATAGCCAAGGAAAAAGGCCGAAAATTGAAGGAGACTGTTTCAGCAGTCTATGTGAAAATAGAAAAATGCGAAGAAGAGGATAATGTGGAGGACACGATAAAGAAAATTGGGGCCAAGTTTGAGTCCCACACCTCCGAGAATATACAAATGGAGGCCTCTTACAAAGGAAAGATCACAGAGCTGGAGGCTAGGCACCCTGTCATTCCACTGGATCAGTGCCCAGATCCAGTTGAGGACATCAAAGCAACCATGGATGGCATTTAGAAAAAAGTCATGAAATGCCAAGACTTACTTGAACTGATAACTACAATAGTCACCGGGTTGAATGAGGATCCTGCGCTCGAGAAAGTAAGAGTGGAATTACAGTAGAAGCAACAATAGGTAGATGCTGCAAGCGTAGAGCTAAAGAATGCACCGGCAAGGGAGAAAGTACAGAAACATAACAAAGTCAAGGGCCTACAAAAAGAACTTGTGACACTAAGGGAGAAAGAGGCTGCTACATCGGACATGTTGCAACCCATAGAACAAAAAGGCCTCGAATTGATGCAGCAATTCGACGCAAAGTTCGTGGAACTTTAGGCAGCAGAGGGAACCATGAAAGAACAAGTGGCTAGGGAGAAGGTCTCATAGGAAACTCTGGAAACACTTCAAGGTTTTGAACAAAAAGCCAAGGAGATAGTTGCAAAGTTAGCAAAAACTCTGCAAATATTTACATCAAATCTAGGTACAGTGGAAGATGCAGCCCTAGAATCCGCAAGTGGAAGTGGCTCGAGACGAGCCACAAGTGATTATTAGGGGCCTGTTGGGCGGGACCCAAGTTAGAATATTTACACAAGTGCTGAAAAGTGCGCAATGCATGTTACGACAGGACAAGGGGGTAGTTTTGATAATTGTGCATGTCGCGCAGTGGCAATAGTAAAGCAGGATTGTGGAGAATGCAGAATGCGCAGGTATCATGCAAGAGCTACTTTTGGTAGGAAATACCGGTAAAGGTCAAACGAGAAAGTGACCTATTTTGGGTAAGGGACAGCTCGAAGATGGATGGAAGGGACCTGCCAGAGAGAGTGGTAGCAAGCAGTTGAGAAGCTAGGCCACAACATCGACGGTGATAGGAAGGAGGAAGTAGCAGACAGGGACAGGCCATGATGCAGTGTAACGGTTTGAGGACTGCGACTGTCAGGGGCGCGTGTGAGCCATGAGTGGTCCAGCTGGAATGGCCTAAAGCAGGTGGAGTAAGATGTCGACGCTGACAGTCAGGCTGGAAATTAGCCACGCCAATTTTGTAAACCTAAGGGTTTTTCCTACTGATTGTGAAGACACGACCCATGGGCGTGATCTATAAATAAGGAATTTTTGTATAGGAAAGGGTTAATCTCTCGTAGAGCTAGTCATTGTTGAGCATTGTTAGCATCTTTTGAGTTTTGAAGCTATTGTGAGGGCTCTACAACTGAGTGCACAAAGACCTATCTGAGAGAGAAGAGAGTTTGCAGCTGAGTGTGCAGACTAAGAACGGTTGTACCCTTCCCATAAAGATCAATACTAACAATCGTTCTTGTGGACGTAGCCTCCATCCGGGGGGTGATCCTTGTTAAATTCAGTGTTACGTGATTATTGTGTGTTTACGATTGTTCATTTGCTTGGAATGGATGTTTAATACTGCAGTTGTCTTTTATGTGATTGCTTTTATATGTATTCTCCGCAAGAGAATGGGAATAATATGTTAAGTAATACATCTGTGGATGAATGTTGAGTATTCAACACTTATAAGTCTGTGAATGTATGACTTTTCCATTTAGTCACATAGTTGAACATTGAATTTAAGTGTAGCGTTGGAGCGCGCAGTATTGTATGTTTATTCAATTGCATGCAACATAACGATAAGAACCTGAATGTGTTGAATGGATAACGAATGCTAAGTAAGATTGGTTAGAGTTAATCAAGTCTTGGAATAGACGCGCGGTCTAGCTGACATGCTGATCCATCAAGATTTGCTACGAGGTAAGCTGTTGATAGCTTATCGTCGTGATGCAAGAAGAATCCCATACCGCGCAGCCCTTGGAAAAGTTGGCTATGCAAGTGCCTCCGCTTGTCGAAGTATCTGACGCGAAGTAGAGACTTCGCTTAGTTCTTTGTATGGAGCAGTCTGTATAGTGTTGCGCCGCTCATCAGTTCTTTTACCTTCGCATCACCAGGGTGTGGAAACCTGATTCCATGACCACCCCCTTAACTTCACCTCGGGTGAGACCTCCAGATGTGTGCAGCCTATTTCCGAAAGGGCCGTTGAATAGGGGTTTTTTTGGTTCCTTGAACCACGAAGTACCTGGGTCTACGCTAGAAACCTCTAGCTCAGTTATATACACCAACAAATGGTTTCGTTACCAGGACTGGAAAGTCCTCATGTCACGATATGATGCATCAGACTATGAACAACAGGTAGAACCTATGTCACACAAGATTGATGTGAAATATTTAGATGAGGAGAGCACATGGGAAGATAAGGAAGAAACAAAAGCAGGAAATGGAAATAAGGGAGGGCTACCAGCTGGTGCTCCCATTGAGGAGGAAAAGGAAGATGCACAGAGTGAACAGACAGAGACGACAACAAGAAAAAGAAAGGCCACTGAAGGCCCAGTGCAACCCCAAAGTCGATGTACGAAGACGAAGTTCGAAAAACCTGAGTTCGGGCCAGTACTCCATCTAGATGATTGCAAGACAATCGCAACTAAAGTGCAGGAAGTGTGGGAAGAGACCATGCTGAAAAAGAAGCCAAACAAGAACAACTCCAATTGACCATAATCCAAGCTATGGAAGAGGTCAAGATAATGGTAGCCCATATGGGGTTGGGGCAGCCAAATTCAACTTCTGACGGGAAGTCAATGGGACCAAGCACGCAAAGAAGACCACCTATTACTGTAAGTAAGTATCCATGCATGTTCAACGTTGAACCAAGCTACCTCATTTATCCGAATGAAGTAGTTAAGGAGGTAGTAAAGACTGCGCACCTTAACCTAAATATTGGGGCCTTGCCCCTAGAGGACTCGAATGAGTTGCACATAAGGGTTGTAGAGGAGATTAATGAGAGAGGCCTTGCCTCATATGATCAGTGCACACAGCTAACTGAAGATATAAATTAGTTAAGGCAAGAGTTAGATAACAACAAGCAAGAGTTGAGCGCAGCCAAGGAAAAAGGTCAAAAGCTGAAGGAGACCGTTTCAATGGTCTGCGTGAAAATAGAAGAATGCGAAGAAGAGGATGATGTGGAGGAAACGATAAAGAAAATTGGGGCCAAATTTGAGTCCCTCACCTCCAAGAATATACAAATGGTGGCCTCTTACAAAGGAAAGATCGCAAAGCTAGAGGCTAGGAACCCTGTCATTCCACTAAATTAGTGCCCAGCTCTAGCTGAGGACGTCAAAGCAACCATGGATGGAATTACGACAGAAGTCACGAAATGCTAAGACTTACTTGAACAAATAACTACAACATTCACTGGGTTGAATGAGGATCTTGCACTCCAATAGGTAAGAGTGGAATTACAGCAGAAGCAACAACAGGTAGATGCTGCAAGCATAGAGCTGAAGAATGTGCCGACAAGGGAGAAAGTGTAGAAATATAACAAAGTCAAGGACCTATAGAAAGTATTGGTGACACTAAGGGAGAAAGAGGCTGCTATATTAGACATGTTGCAACCCATAGAACAAAAAGGCCTCGAATTGATGTAGCAATTCAATGCAAAGTTCGTGGAACTTCAGGCAGTAGAGGGAACCATGAAAGAACAAGTGGCTAGGGAGAAGGTCTCACAGGAAACTCTGGAGATGCTTCAAGGTTTCGAACAAAAATCCAAGGAGATAGTTGTAGAGTTAACAGGAACTTTGCAAAGATTTACATAAAATCTAGGTACAGTGGAAGATGTGGCCCAGAGTCTGCAAGTGGAAGTGGCTCGGGATGAGCCAGAAGTGAATTCTAGGGGCTTGTTGGGTGGGGCCCAAGTTGGAATATTTACACAAGTGCTGAAAAGTGCGAAATACGTGTCGCGGTGAGACATGGGGGTAGTTTTGATAATTGCGCATGTCGCGCAGTGGCAATAGTAAAGCAGGATTGCATAGAACGCAGAATGCATAGGTATCACACAGGACCTACTTTTGGTAGGAAATACTGGTAAAGGTCAAACAAGAAAGTGACCTATTTTGGGTAAGGGACAGGTGGAATATGGACAGAACGAACCTGTCAGAGAGAGTGGCAGCAAGCAGTTGAGAAGCTAGGCCATGACATCGACGGTGATAGGAAGGCAAGAGTAGTGAAAAGGGACATGCCATGATGTAGTGTAACCATTTTGAGGACTATGGCTGTCAGGGGTGCATGCGAGCCATGAGTGTTCTAGCTAGAATGGCCTAGAGCAGGTGGAGTAAGCTGACGAAGGCGACAGTCAGGCTGGAAGTTAGCCATGCTAGTTTTGTAAACCTAAGGGTTTTTCCTACTGATTGTAAAGCCACGACCCATGTGCGTGATCTATAAATAAGGAATTTCGGTATGGGAAAGGGTTAATCTCTCATAGAGATAGTCATTGTTAGCATCTTTTGAGTTTTGAAGCTATTGTAAAGGCTCTGCAGCTGAGTGCATAGAGACCTTCTAAGAGAGAAGAGAGTTTGTAGCTAAGTGCGCAGACTAAGAACGGTTGTACCCTTCCCATAAAGATCAATATTAAAATCCGTTCTTGTGGACGTAGCCTCCATCCGGGGGGTGAACCACGTTAAATTCTGTGTTATGTGATTATTGTGTGTTTACGATTGTTCATTTGCTTCAAATGGATGTTTAATACTGCAATGGATGTTTAATACTGGAATGGATGTTCACGCATGGTCTAGCTGACGCGCTGAACCATCGATATTTGCTGCAAGGTAAGCTATTAATAGCTTATCGTCATGACGCAAGAAGAATCCCATACCACGCAGCCATTGGAAGCGCTGGTTGAGCAAGCGCTTCTACTTGTCGAAGTATCCGACGTGAAGTAGAGACTTCACGCAATTGTTTGTCTGGAGCAGTCCGTATAGTGTTGCGTTGCTCATCAGTTCTCTTACCTTCACATCACCAGGTTGTGGAAACCTGATTCCGCAACCACCCCCTCAGCTTCTCCTCGGTTGAAACCTCAAGCTGCGCACAGCCTGTTGCCGAAAGGGCCAGTGAATAGGGGTTTTTATGGTTCCTTGAACCACGAAGTACCTGGATCTACACTGGAAACCTCTAGCTCAGTGATATACACCAATAATTAGATTATGTAATGTCTCAATAGTTTGTTGGTGACTTGTATAAATTTCTCAGTCATAGGTTAAAACTCCGAATAACAATGACTAAAATAAATGACTAATTTAGTCATGGAATAAAAATATGAATAATTTAGTTATGGGATAACAAATATGACTAAACAATCTAAGTTAATAATTATATAAGATATCCTAATTATCAAATATTTCATTATATGTCACACATAAATTAAGAGTGTCTATATATAATATAAGATAGGATTTTATAATTATATACAACATGTTTCTATATGTATCTAGATATGTCAATATTGTAATTGGTGTAATAGACACAATTAGTTTGAATTAATGACTAGAAACGGAATAATACTCCATGATATTTAGCCTACTCCATTTAAATGCTTGGCAATATAGTGTTGATTCTCAATAATCTGAAGTGTTGAAACATGAGCCATAGGCGGACCGACTAATTTTTTTTTGCAAGATCATTCCACTTGTACCATCACATCCAATTTGATGCGCTTATCATGTTCATATATTATATCACAATTTTGGATTTCGTATTATCACTTCGACAGATCTGCCAAGTTGCATCATGTACTACATCATCATAGTGTGGTTGAGTCGATTCTTGGATTTTTTTTTTCTTTCCCTATGGGCATTGTCATGCTGTAAAGTTGGTATCATTGTATTTACCTTGTCGTACTAGTCATGTTCATATTTTGTTTGAACAAAATCATTGTCGTTTGGCCCTCTCGGTACTCCATTAAATTTTTGGCAAGTTCATGTATTTTTCATCATGTGTTAGCTAAAAAATGTCAGTTTCACAACCTCCATTAATTCACCATATGAATCCATTTGTCAGGTCTCTTCTTATGCCTCAATTGTGAAACTTCTAAAGTCCCCCATGTCCATCCCCTGTGTGCAACGATTTTATTGCTAAATATATTTAATTTATCAATATATTTTTATATTATATACTTAATATATTACTATACTATATACTATATAATACTAATATAATATAGTTATTAAATGTAATATATTAATGTTAATATTAACAAATTTTAAAAAAATAGATATAATAAAGAGAGGTAAAATAAACAAAAAATTGACAAAAAGGGAAAATAGAATGGGCGGGAAAAATGGGTAAAATAGAAAAAGATTGAGGGGGAAAAGGGAAAATAAATGATAAGAGGATGTATTTTTCAAACGGAATATTCAATCGATGTACATAAATATGCATCAACGAGCTCGAGAGGATTAGTGATAGAATCCATGCTTGTTGGAATGGGATACCTGCATAAAAATTCAAAATGGTAAGGTGAGACAACAAATTTTCCAACATGGTTCAATTCTCATGGGTTGTATGGTGCTCTAGGTTTTGGGACTCTTTTCAAAATTATTGTTTGTATCTTAGGAATAAATTCTTTTTTCATATCATCTATCTCATTTGCATATCTTCCTTTATGTAGGTTTCCTTTTTGTAGGATTGTAAAAGGTGAGTAAATTGTTCTCTTGCTTTATGAGGTAGGTAACTATTTACAAAAAAATGCTCACGAATTCAAAATAGGTATTTTAAATAGTTGGTTTTAGAAAGCTGGTATCCTTCTAGTGTTTTCCTTGACATAGTATCAGCAGTAGCCTTCACATCTGTACCCTACAACAACCTGCCACATCCTGTCCCGTGAATTATAAATCGACATCGAGGCCCTATTTCCTATCCCGTGAATTATAAATCTATGTCAAGGCCTTGACATACCACTAACTAGAAAATGAATAAGCACTACACTTTGCTAAGATGGCCCATCAAAAACGCAACATGAGAAACTCCCCAAATGTCTTAAGTCTTCCTAATATAAGAAATCATATCTACAAGCAACCGATCAACAACCATTTCGTCTTGATGAAATATAACGTCGACCGTAGTTGGACACTTTAGAGTGAAACCCTAGGCTATCCACCTTGTCAAGGAATGCATCAGATAGGTTAGTCCTATTGTTCAATAAAGTGTGGCTGAGCTAGAGTGAGCACAATAGTCAGTCATGAATCAATATGTTTTGCATACTTTTGTACAATAACAGACATCAACCTTATTTCCTTGGGTTTTCTTTTCAAAGTATTTCGAATCAGAAATTGCCAAATCCCGAAATGTCCTTAGATGTCCATGCATGGTGTGTGTTTTATCCAAATGGCCACCCTATTTCCCGATTTATCTCAAGAAGGACTGCATAATATTTCTTGAATATATTGGTATGGTGCATCTCATGCTTATGATATTATGGTCTCACTGAGGAACAAAAATTGCTTTCAACCTGTACCAAATCCCATCCTTCAATAGAAAATAGAGGATTCTCCATTTGTTCACGTACGTTTGCGCATAATTTCGTAGGACTATGTATATGTGTGCAAATTATGGAGAATGCATATAACATTTAGTGAGAGCATTGAATCCATACTATTGGAATTGCATGAACACTGCCAATTTGACTATTGGAGGTCTTTAAAGGTAATTTGCAATGCTTTTGTGTTTTCTTTTTTGGTCCTTTATTACAATATTGTATTGCTACAAATACATTATTCGTTTCATGTGCCCTATGTTATCAATCTTGTTATGCTTTTGGAGAAAGGTTATCAGCCATGGTACCTATGAAATTGAAGTTGAATCAATTGGTTTATTTGGTGTGAACTTTAAAGTACCTCCTCCTGGAACCTTTGGTGATCAAGTCTATTCATACAAATTTCCTAGGAGGACAAGAGGAAGATAACTTCAAATTGGGTATCCTCATCTTTTTGGTTGTTCGATACCTTCATAACCAGTGATGGGTAAGTATTTATCGGTATCAAAATGCAAGGCTTCAAGCACCATATTCAATCTAAAAGTGTCGAGTTTGAGAAGGATGATCGAGAAGGAACTTGGTATGTTCATACCTAGTGCAAACATAATAAGAGACTTATTTATCTCTGATTTTTGTAAATAATGGAAAGAATGTAACTCATTAATAACTCACTATTTGTTTCAGGGACTAGTATATTCTCTTTTATGCCTTCTTGTTTAGCCCAATTCATGCCTTCCTTTGAAGAGCTTCCCATATCCCTCTATGGAGTTTGAAAGGTCTTATCGTTGTAATTTTGGCTCACATGGGGCCATACAAATTTGTATATTAATAGGATCATAGAGCTATGCATCATTACTATATATATAGCATCTACCATTAGAATTGCCACTCTTTAGTTTCATAGCAAAACCAATTACATGTAAGAATCCACGTACATTAATTATGTTGCATTGAAGCTACTGTGTTATCTGAATGTTTTGGTGCTAAAAAATGAGTTTTTTTGTGTTGTGTCCAGCCATGGTACATCCATTTGCAAAACATTTGTGTTAGATTAATTTTTTGTAATTAATCTATAATTTGGGCCACACATGTAAATAATTAAAATGTGTGTGCTATCATTTAATTAAGCCTAAATATAGTGATCTAATTAATAATTGATTAATTGGCTTAAGGGTATAATTGTCATGAGATTATTGTGTAGATACCATTAGATAATTATTATTTCTATGAGGGGCAGAAATATAATTATGATAAAATTAAAACTGCCCTAGCGGTTATTGTGATAAAATTAAAACTGCCCTAGCGGTTTATAAATAGGGTTATGGTCCCCATTCTACCATGACGCATTCCAATTTCTGAAAATCCTCTCAGAGAGAAGTTGACACAGAATCTAGTGGCTAGAATTGGAAGACCATCTCAAAGGGTTCTCTTCCTGTAAGGTTTCTCCTTCAATGGATTCAGGTATGCTTCCGCTATTAATTTTCTACTCATTGTTTTAATCAGGAGATTCCAGTATATATATAAATTAGGGTTTTCATTTTGTTTGATTTTTAACAAGTGGTATCAGAGCCTACTTCTTGATTAATTCTTTGAGTTATTAATTTAACATATATATATATGTCAATGGATTAAGATTTATGAAATATTGGGTTGATATATTTTTATTTTTATTTTTATTCTGCAATCGGTTTCTATTGGTTTATCAATCGATTGTATTTATTCTGCCGATAAATCGTCTGATAAACCAATAAATCATTTCATAAATCGTTTGACAAACCAGTGGATCGTTTTGATAAAGTCAATAGAAATCGATTGTATTAATATAAGAATATACATAAATACATTTGGAAATTTTCCTACTTTCTGTGCTTTTAGCTATTTTTTCTATAAGAGTATACATAGATACATTCATTGGTTAAGAAGAGAGGTGCAGAAAAATTTGTATTTGAAGTCAAAAGTATTACCTTTCCAATGATTTATCTTAGAAATTTCTTTGGGAATAGTAGGTGATGATTCTGTTAAAGTTTCAAATATATATATATGTATATGAGTATAAAACGCCTTTATCCCTTGCTGCTGCAATATTGATCATATTCTTATAATAATATATTAAGTTTTAATTTAATTTTTGTATTAAATAATTTTTTTTTTGGTTTGGCACAGTTATTGTATTTAGTATATATAATTATTGATCAAAACTGTGAATTTGAATTTGAATTTTTATTACTATTATTATTATTATTTAATAGCATTTTATGATATTAATATTTAAGTTATTGATCTAGCATTTTAAATAGGCTAATTAAAGCGGAAAATCACCAAAGTGACATCTTTCGTGTAGATTAGTCTGTTCGGGGTGTTAGATATTTGTGTGTATGTGATTCATGCGGGTATTGACTGGCCCAAAGGAAAGTTAATATTTGGTCAAATTGCATACATACCTGTGGTGATAAATATGTGATGATTATAAAGGTAACTTAATGTGAATAATAAATCAATCCAAAGATAGATTTATTATTTGACATAACTTATCATCAATGTTTGATCACTACAACAAGAGTACCACTTACAGTTAATATTACTGTCCAAAGACTTGATATTAATGTTGTGCTAGGTATCTTGAAATGTCATAATTTGTTTTTAAATTTAAAGATTATGTGTTTAATTGCTTATTTTATGTGAGCATGATGGTTTATTTGATTCATTTTATTTTGTTCTCTATTCAGCTTTTATATCAACTACTTCTATATCTGCCAACATCAATAATGTCCCTATGTTAAATGGGACTAATTTTAAGGACTGGAAAGAGAATATGATGATTCTCTTAGGCTGCATGGATATAGACTTAGCCTTGAGAATTCCCAAACCCGATGAACTCAATGAGGATAGTAATCAAGAGGATGAGGTTTATTAGGGTAAGTGGGAACGTTCAAATAGGCTAAGTCTTATGATCATGAAGCGCGGCATTCCAGAAGCTTTCATGGGTGCGGTAACCGATGAGGTTACTAATGCCAGTGACTTCCTTGCAAAAATTCAGAAACGTTTTGCCAAAAACGATAAGGCTGAAACGAGCACGCTTTTAGCAAGCTTGATTTCAATGAAGTATAAAAGCAAGGGTAATGTTTGGGAGTACATCATGGAGATGTCTCATCTTGCTTCAAAACTTAAGGCTTTGAAACTCGATTTATCTGATGATTTACTCGTGCATTTGGTTCTCATATCTCTTCCTGCACAATTTAATCAATTCAAGGTCAGTTATAACTGTCAAAAGGATAAATGGACTCTTAATGAGCTCATTTCATTCTGTGTGCAAGAGGAAGAGAGATTGAAGCAAGACAAGACCGAAAGTGCTCATCTGGCTAGCACTTCCAAGGATAAGGGCAAACGAAAGAATAAGGATAATAAGGTTGCTGCTTCTAAGGGTCCAGAACAAAAGAAACAGAAAGTTGAGGTAACATGTTTCTTCTGTAATAAGCCTGGACATACTAAGAAGGAATGTACCAAGTATGCTGCTTGGCGTGTTAAGAAAGGTATATTTCTTACTTTCATCTGTTCTGAAGTTAATTTAGCTTCAGTATCTAGAAACACAAGGTGGTTAGATTCTGGTGCTACTACTCACATTTGTGTTTCTATGCAGGGTTGCCTGAGTTACCGAAAACCAAGTGATGCTGAAAGATGCATCTATGTCGGAGACGGTCAGTCGGTAGAAGTAGAGGCAATAGGGCACTTTAGATTATTATTGAAATCTGGTTATTTTTTGGATTTAATAGATACTTTTGTTGTACCGTCTTTCAGACGAAATTTAATTTCAGTTTCTGTTTTGGACAAATCAGGTTATTGTTGTTCATTTGGAAACAATAAATTTACATTATCTATTAATTCAAATGCTGTTGGAACCGGTTTACTTAATGTTTATGATAATCTATATTTGTTGGAAACTGTTATGTCCTATAATGAAACCTTGCATGTGGAATCACGAGGTACAAAGCGTAAATTGAATAAAGATAATTCGGCTTCATTGTGGCACAAACGCCTAGGTCATATCTCTAAATCTAGAGTTGAGTGACTTGTGTCCGATGGGATTTTGGAATCACTTGACTTTTCAGATTTTGATATTTGTGTTGAGTGTATTAAAGGAAAACAGACCAAAACAAAGAAATTAGGTGCCAATAGAGCTACAGACGTCTTAGAATTAATTCATACAGATATCTGTGGACCATACCCTACGGCATCTTGGAATGGTCAATAGTACTTTATAACATTCATAGATGACTATTCAAGATATGGCTACCTATTTCTTATACATGAGAAATCACAATCATTGGACGTGTTCAAAACATTTAAAGCAGAAGTTGAGTTACAACTCAACAAAAGAATAAAGAGCGTCAGATCTGACCGTGGTGGTGAATACTATGGTAGATATGACGGATCAGGTGAACAACGTCCAGGACCATTTGCTAAATACCTAGAGGAATGTGGGATCGTCCCTCAATACACCATGCCAGGATCACCTAGCATGAATGGTGTAGCAGAAAGACGAAACCGAACTCTTAAGGACATGGTAAGGAGTATGATTAGTCATTCTACTTTACCCGAAAAACTCTGGGGTGAAGCACTCAAAACGGCAGCTTATATCCTAAATCGGGTGCCAACTAAAGCGGCTGCTAAAACGCCTTATGAGCTTTGGACAGGTCGAAAGCCCAGTTTAAAGCATTTTCATATTTGGGGATGACCAGCTGAAGCAAGACCTTATAAGCCTCATGAAAAGAAACTGGACTCTAAAACAGTTAGCAGCTACTTTATTGGCTATGCAGAGCGATCAAGGGGTTTTAAATTTTATGATCCTGCTATTAGGTCAATTTTTGAGACGGGAACTGCAACATTTTTTGAGGATGTTGAGTTTGGGGGGAGAAATCAGGCTAGGAATATTGTCCTTGAGGAGGAAGAGGGATCTACTATTGTTTTTGATAATGTACAGGTTTCACTACCTATCATTGATCAAGAAGTAAATTTGGATCCTCAACCAACAGACAATATTGTTCAACCCTTAATTGCAAATGAGGACATTGCTCCTGAAGAACAAACTCAACAACCTCAAGAAAATATGCCATTAAGGAGATCCACTAGAGAGAGGAGAAATGCAATTTCGGACGATTATATCGTATATGTCCAGGAACGTGAGGTAGAAAGTGGAATGATGGAAGATGATCCAATCAACTTCCAGCAAGCCATGAAAAGTTCCAACTCTCAGAAATGGATTGAAGCCATGAATGAAGAGTACAAATCTATGCAAGACAATAAAGTTTGGGAACTTGTCCCATTACCAGTTGGTACGAAGCCCATTGGTTGTAAATGGATATTTAAAACCAAGTGGGATTCAAATGGTAATGTAGAAAGATATAAAGCACGTCTTGTAGCTAAAGGCTTTACTCAAAAAGAAGGAATTGACTTCAAAGAGACCTTCTCTCCAGTTTCTACGAAGGACTCTTTCAGGATAATCATGGCACTAGTTGCACATTATGATCTTGAGTTACATCAAATGGATGTTAAAACAACGTTTCTCAATGGTGACATTGATGAAACAATTTATATGGTACAACCAGAAAATTTTGTGTCTGAAGACTCAAAGAATATGGTTTGTAAATTAACTAAATCCATTTATGGGCTCAAGCAAGCTTCTCGTCAGTGGTACTTCAAGTTTCATCAAATTATTGTCTCATGTGGTTTTGAGGCAAATCTTATGGATGAATGTGTGTATCACAAATTCAGTGGGAGTAAGTATATTTTCCTGGTTTTATATGTCGATGACATATTGCTAGCCACAAATGATATTAGCATATTGCACGACACCAAGAGATTTTTATCAAAACATTTTGAGATGAAAGATCTTGCTGATGCCTCCTTTGTCTTAGGAATCCAGATACATCGAGATCGTTCTAGGGGTATTTTAGGATTGTCACAAAGGACCTATATTGATAAAGTCCTCCAAAGGTATGGCATGCAAAATAGCAAACCAGGTGATACCCCTGTCGCTAAAGGAGACAAATTCAGTCTTAATCAATGCCCTAAAAATAGTTTAGAAAGTCAAGAAATGCAGAAGATTCCTTACGCTTCGGCTGTGGGGAGTCTAATGTATGCTCAGGTATGTACACGTCCGGATATTGCGTACATTGTTGGCATGTTATGCAGATATCTAAGTAACCCTGGAATGGATCATTGGAGAGCAGCCAAGAGGGTTATGAGATATTTACAGAGAACAAAAGAATACATGCTTACATATAGGAGATCGGATCAGTTAGAGATCATTGGGTATTCCGACTCTGACTTTGCTAGATGCCAAGACAGCATAAGATCCACATCAGGCTATATTTATCTGTTGGCTGGTGGAGCAATTTCATGGAGGTCTGCCAAACAGACACTCATAACTTCATCCACCATGGAAGCAGAGTTTGTAGCATGTTATGAGGCATCCAATCAAGGAATATGGCTACGAAATTTTGTCACTGGGCTGCGTGTTCTGGATGGTATTGAAAGACCACTGAAGATATTTTGTGACAATAAATCAGCAGTTTTATATTCCAATAACAACAGGAGTTCTACAAAATCAAAATACATTGATATCAAGTTCCTAGTTGTAAAAGAAAAAGTACAGAGTGGACAGATATCCATAGAGCATATTGGAACAAACTCCATGATAGCGGATCCGCTTACAAAGGGATTACCACCCAAGGTCTTTCATGAGCACACTGCTCATATGGGTGTTGTCTCATTTGAGGATATCCAAATTTAGTGGGAGTTTATATTATTCATTGTATATTACTCTATGTTATGTTTAGACTTTATCTATACATTTGGATTGTGTTCTGCAGAAATAAAGTATTCATTTTATTGCACTCTGTTAAATTATGCTAAAGATTTGATCTTAATAAAGTTAAGTAGGACCAGTTGGAAATAGGCATGAATAGATCACATTGCATGCAATTTCCATGCTATGCACTCATGATTGATCTATGTCATTTAGCTGTGCAGATATATGTGACCATTGATTGGTCTAGTAACGATTGATGTAACAAAGGCCACCTTGATCCTATGTCAGTATAGTTAATGGACGAGATTGTTCGGATATACCCTAAGGACATGATAGCAAATTTTGAGCTCATAAGGTTAAGCACATTTATTTGATTACATATGCATGTGGCCCAGTGGGAGATTGTTAGATTAATTTTTTGTAATTAATCTATAATTTGGGCCACACATGTAAATAATTAAAATGTGTGTGCTATCATTTAATTAAGCCTAAATATAGTGATCTAATTAATAATTGATTAATTGGCTTAAGGGTATAATTGTCATGAGATTATTGTGTAGATACCATTAGATAATTATTATTTCTATGAGGGGCAGAAATATAATTATGATAAAATTAAAACTGCCCTAGCGGTTATTGTGATAAAATTAAAACTGCCCTAGCGGTTATTGTGATAAAATTAAAACTGCCCTAGCGGTTTATAAATAGGGTTTTGGTCCCCATTCTACCACGACGCATTCCAATTTCTGAAAATCCTCTCAGAGAGAAGTTGACACAGAATCTAGTGGCTAGAATTGGAAGACCATCTCAAAGGGTTCTCTTCCTGTAAGGTTTCTCCTTCACTGGATTCAGGTATGCTTCCGCTATTAATTTTCTACTCATTGTTTTAATCAGGAGATTCCAGTATATATAAATTAGGGTTTTCATTTTGTTTGATTTTTAACAATTTGATGTATGAATCCATGTTCTCCATGGATCCCCTCACAATATTTATAATCAATGCTACTTACATTTTTCTTGTGCTTGGCTACATGACATGGTTTAGGGGAATTACAATTTTTGAGTTTGTTCCCTTGTGGGAATTGAAGGTCTTTCCTCCTTTGAAACACCTCTTGTACATGCCCTCTAAATCATTTACATATTTGATATTATATGTACACCTCTGCAAATATGTTTCAATTTTTTTTTAAATAATAGAACCCTAAAATTTTGTAAAGTTTCTCTATGCACTGCTCCATTCCTCTTTTGTGACACCTGGTACCCAACCACATCAACAGCTGTAGATGATGAATCCATCGGGTGGGTATTATTGAATTTTTGATGTATTTTTTGCTTGTTATATTATTGCATGTAGACATTCCTATGCACCTAGTAGATTTATCCCCTATAACTCTTACATAATTTTAGAGCAACATATGGTCTTTAAAGTGTTAGAATCGCCAAAAGTTTCTAATAAATGACGGGAAATATTTTCATTTTGTGTAGGAAAAACACTTATTTATTAATAGTTGAATCACAAAACAACAACATTCAAAAATTTCTTGTAGGGTGTGTTATTTGTAAGAAGGTGGCAGTGATGGGGTGCAAGTAAAAGAGGTCCCAACGTGATACGAAAAAATCTGTAGACATAAACCAAATTAAAAATATTATACTTAAGAAAGATTAAGTTGCCATAGAACAATAATTCCGTTTTAATATGTGTTGAGTGTAAAATCCTTCCCATTTTTTTGTAGAAAGAAAGGACGTGTTGCGAAAAGGTAGTATGCCCATTGGTCACTTGGTGAAGAATTCTTAAGCCATTAATTTAAAGCCACTAGACTATGTAGAGAGTTCATTAATAATATCTCTTCAGTTCTCTCTTTCATTTTTATTATGAATATGCTTACTTTAATGTATAGAGGCACTAAAATTTGCATAGTGTTTGCATTCCCAAATTTTCCATGGGAAATATTTTTTGTCTCGTAGGAAATCCACTTCTTTGTTTTAGTAATTCTATGACATGACAATGGAGTTTAAAAAGTTTTGTATTTTATTTATTTGAAAGTGATTTCCTAAAACTCCATAAGCTTTATAGCCCATGACCTCCAATTCCAATATTTCATGTAGTTCCCCCAACTTCAATGTTTCCTCCTCTAGCTACAACTTCAGATCCTGCTTTAAAGGGTTCCATACCAATCATCCCTCCCATTGAGAAACCACAAAGAACAGTTTATGTTGGAAAGGTATCATGCATTGATTGTTGATAATGAATAATTACTCCCTCTTCTTTAGGTGGGTTTTGTTGATTTTATATTTGGACAATTTGCATTTGATATTTGAGTTTACATTAGTGGCACTAAATTGTAGATTGTAGGTGCAACTATTTATTCTTTGTTCTTTTATGTCACAACTTTGTGGACCAATCAAAAGTTGAAAGCCTACCCAATATCCAACAAATGGTTTCACAAAATGATTTGGGTTTTGCGACTTCAATTCTACAAGAGTGTTACTTGCCCTACACATTTTGAAAAAAATTAGTTTGGAGGGCAGAGAATTACTGGTATGAATTTTGTATTATGTAATGTACCAACTCAGATTAGTCATACAAAAACTCTATACTTCTCAAAATTGACTGAAACAATGATTGTGGAAGCTAGGTGGACTTAGGATGGAATAGATCAAAGGCTTGGGATGGATGGGAGGATCTGATATGGAATGATACCTCTTCACAAAGTATTGATACCTTTTATTTTTCAATAGAAGCAAGGCTGCAATTTACTCCAACGCTTATGGTCCCCTCAGCATATGCAGTCTAGTATGGGTGAGGACTTTAGTTGGAGGCTGGGGATAGGTTTTTGGGACTCATAGAGTTTAAATATAATTCAAATTCATTAAATATCCAAATAAAATTTCATAATTGTTGGCTTGGTTTTGCCACCAAGCTTTGTGCAATGGACACGTATCAACAATGTGATAGTAGTTTCAATATTGAAAGCAAAAACAATTATAAATTAAATCTAAATCTAAACTAGCATGTGCATATAACAAATAATTTTTTTTTTTTTAAAACGATTCAAGAACAAGAAATAAAAGAATAGATGTTTTGTATTAAGATACCTCAAATGGTAAGGATTTGTGTTGAGCAGCTCCCAAGGTGAGTAGCTCCAAGCTCCAAAGGTCTCTTCTACAAGATGCTGAAAATGGCCAAAAGTCTCATGAGAGATTTTGACAACGTGAGGATAGAATGATGGATGGATGGATGGAAAGTGAGGAGCCGCTACCACCTTTTTATAGTTTTTGGTGGTGGGGAATACCATTATGGTTTTGAGGAAACCAATGGTATTGACCAACATGGTTTAGGTATCTTTTCCCTCCATTTTCATTTTTTGAATATTTTGAATATTTTTATTCCCTTTTTAATATTTTTGGGAATTCTAGACCCTTTTTGAGGGATTTTTATGCTTTTTGAGGAAAAATATTCATTTTGAGGGGGGAAAGGGGTGTATTATGGTCTTTTGTTGACCTTTTGATAGCTTTAGAGGCTCAAATGGTGGAAAAGTGGACAAATGGGTCATGTGAATAAGGAAATGAGCTAGTGAGCACTTTTTGGGTGTTAACATATTGCCCCCTGATGTTTGAGGGCAGGAGCTCATCATATGGCCGATAGACATCATAATTCTTTTGTCTTTTTCCTGGGGTTTGGGGAAGAGAAGAGACCAGTTGGAGACTAGATCCACGGCCCTTGGAAGCTGCAAAAAAAAATATATATATATTACATGGCCTCAATATGAATGAGGAATAATCTTTGATAATGGACGAGGTGGGCATACCAATGCTTGTATCAAGACATATACATAACAATTAGTCCCAATAAGGTAGACCTGAATAATACATAAAAAATCTACTAGTACATCATAATGGTCCAAAGGGGACACTATTTTGGGATGTACTTATGATCATAACATGACTGATCTCAATAACTGATACACTAGAATAAAGCAACAACCGTTCTGAACAAGGTCTTAGAAGGGTTGATGAACTGTTGAATCTGAAGGTGTCCAACATCTGTAGGGACTCATTGACTCTGAGTAAACTCTGAGGTGTATATGTAACTATATACTCGAGGGAGTATAAAACTGGGGTACATCTAAATACTGTCGCCATGCGCAACCCGGATATCTATAGGAAAATGTTATTTGTTGTTTCCATAAGTAGACTTTCAAATGTGGAAGAGCCAGGTGGTATCCGGGGTCTTCAACAAATAACTGAAAGGACCAATACCCTCTGCAAGTCTCAACGATGCGATCAAGGTGTTGAAGTCGAGCATGTGAGAAACAACCATTTGGAGAGGCACTGAGGACACTTCTCAAAATGATTCGTAGGCACTCATCATAAATGGTGATGAGTCCAAGACACAGGGACCTCTAGGTCTATCCTCTGGAATAAATTTGGTTGTCATCGACAGAGGGAGACTAGCAACTAACAAGGTAATGATGTTTCCTTGATAGGAGCATGAGGTGTAGAGCTAAAGTGTGGTAGTACTGATGGTAGGACTGACATACTTGTGGGAATGGGAAGTAACTGGTGTCATAGAGTGGGTAGACTCAAACTTCCTTTGTTTAGAGCATGATGACATGGTTGACCTGGCAGCGTAGGGAACTGATTTGTAGGTGTGGGGATCATAGCTTTAAGGGATTGAAGGGTATGTATTGACTCTGGGGGGTTTATATGATGGGTGCTGTCGAGGGATTCTCAGGGTGACATACTGCAGAATACTCTAAACAAAGGCGACGAAAATGGGGAAGCTGTCATATGAGTAGACTAGATCTGTTGTGGCACCAAGAAGCACCATTGGGTCTTTCTTCATAGTTTTAATGAGATCCATGAAGGGATAAAAGTGTGCTCTGAGATGGTACTGTCCTGTGGATTTTGTGAGCCCAGGACTGTTCGTGCTAATGGGTGCTTTCATTTTAAGGAGTATGAAAATGATAACTAGACTCTGCAGTGGTTGTGAGTACCGTCCTATGGGTTTTTACAAGCCCAGGATGGTGATTGCTCGTGGTCGCTTTCATGTTTAGAGAGTCTGAAAGCGGTAAGTGGACTCCATTAGTGTTCTTTTTCGTAAGTTAGTCTCCAAGGCCCGAAAAAGCATAAAATGATGCAAATGGAGAACTCTTCTAGCCGATGTGGCTAGAGTATTCCTTTTTTGTAATTAGTCTACAAGGTTCGGAAAAGGGGTAAACTTATACCATGTAGACGCCCTTTCAGATACGTTTAGTGAGCATAAAAGGAAGCACGGTTGTTCAACGATCTTTTCATTGTTTTAGGAGTAAGAAAAGAGCTTAACAGAAACTCCCTAAGTGCCTTTTTTGTAAAAGGGATTGCTCGGCCCAAAAAAGGGGTAAAACTATACCGAAAAAAAGGGATTGATGAGAGCGAGAAAAGGTCTCAAGCATCGTCATGAGTGCAGAATACTGAATCCGGTGACATAAATATTGTCAAAAAGGGGCAACGACCAATGTGGCATGCAAACCGAGGTGATGAGAGGCATTTTGAAAAAATGCTTGAAAAGTATGGGGTGAGAGTGAGAAATGATCTCAAGCATCATCACGAGCGTGGAAAACTGAATCCGACGATATCAAATTTGTCAAAAACGGACGACGACCAATGTGGCATGCAAGCCAAGGCAACGAGGGGCCATGGGAAAAATGCCCAAAAAATCAGGAGGTGAGAGTGAGAAATGATCTCAAGCGTCATCATGAGCACGAAAAACTGAATCCGACGATATAAGACTTGTCAAAAATGGAGAACAATTGATGTGGCATGCAAACCGAGGCAACGAGGGGGCATGGGAAAAATGCCCAAAAATATGGGTGTGAGAGTGAGAAATGATCTCAAGCATCATCACGAGTGTGAAAAATTGAATCTAGAAATATAAGACTCGTCAAAAACAGAGAATAACCGATGTGGCACGCAAACTGAGGCAACGAGGGGGCATGGGAAAAATGCCCAAAAAATCTGGGTGTGAGAGCGAGAAATGATCTCAAGCGTCATCACGAGTGCGGAAAATGGAATCCGACAATATAAGACTTGTCAAAAATGGAGAACGACCGATGTAGCAAGCAAACCAAGGCAACAAGGGGGCATGAAAAAATGGTCAAAAAATGGACCTGGTGAAAATAGAAAAAATAAGGATTATCATGAAGTTCTCACTGCATTGATTCCAACGATACCAACAGTTTGAGGGACGGACGTCGTATGATACCGTAATGGTTGTTTGAAAAATGGTCAAATCTCTATAAATAGGGTGTGGGGCCCATATGACGTGTCATTATTACGTGTGAGTTTGGCATAGCAATCAAAGCTCTTTCTTGATTTCCGGGAGATTTGACCATTGGTTTTCGATTCCACGAGTTTCAAGTAACCCTATTCGCCTTAGCCTTTTTAATTATGTCCTTTTTGGTTAGTGGCAGGCCCCTGAAGGCCGCGAAATTCCATGTTGGTCTTCCAACGTGGAATATCACGAGTTTCGTGTCCTTTTCCGTGATGAACATCATGGGCTTCGGGTTGACAGTCGTGATGTCCATCGCGGCTGTCAGGCTGAAAGTCGCGATGTTCATTGCAACTATGGGGTTGATAATCACGATGTTCATCACGACTCTGTGGTCAATAGCCGTGATGTTCATCGCGGGTTCTTGGATGAAAGCCATGATGATCATCACGACTTTGGATGGAAAAGCCGCGATGGAATTTTTTGAAAAATGTTTCGGTTCTAAAAAAATTTCTTTGTTTTTTGGTAGGATGTTGAGGAGACCATTGGTGTCATGGCGAGAGCGGGAGATGGAGGAGGACTTGATGATTCGGATTCAGACCGATGAGGGGGTCCAACAGGCTCTGGCTGTGAGCAGGCTCCTGAAGTTCGCTCAGATTCCACCGATGCATTCAGTAGGACAACTACTAAACAAATTGGTGAGTCTTTGGGTCCCTGCAGAGGGTGCGTTCATTGTTGGGGGTGAGAGGTTAGAGATCACCCTTACTGATGTATACTTTCTTACAAAGTTGCCTTTCTTAGGGGAGATATAGGATCTTCTACCGAGGATCCCAGGAGGTTTAGATATCGAGGATCTCCTAGAGACCTTCTATGTTGCTGGGGTGATTGTGCAGAACAACACTTTGAGCTTGAGATCTTTGCGGGAGTGGGACATGCGGGCTATTGGGGCTTGTGTTCTGTGGGTGTTGGGTGCTGCGGTGCCACATCATTTTTCGGGGGGACAAATGATGATGGTGGATTCTGTACTGAGGGGGACCTACTACACATGGGGTCAAATGTTTTTGGCTAGTGTCCAGAGATATCTAGACAAGGTCAGTCGGGAGGGGGGAGAGTTCTGCTATGCCTCCTTCCTGTTTTGTTTCTTCTTTGAGTGGGTACCAACTTTGTGGCCATGGGTGCCGGTTGAAGACAGGTTGGTGAACAAGCCGCGCATGGTGCAGTGGGGGAAGATGATGCCCCGCAGTGGTGGTGGTATCTGCGGGTTCTTTTCACAGGAAATGTATGAGCAGTGGGAGAAGATCCCCCTGTTGATTGATGACTATCCATATGCCAGTATGGATTATTGAGGAGATCCGGAGATGCCTCGAGCCGAGGGACATGCATGGGGTTTAAATGGTATGTTTTTTTGTTTTGTTCTCTACTATATCATGTGTTTTAGATGTTTTTGTTATGATTATAGTTAGATATTTATATGATGGTTCACTTGTGTGATTGTGTAGATGTTGGTCCTGTACCACCGGCCGACCATGTGGTTTGTAGCGGACGGGCAATGGTGGTTGTTCCACCTCCTGTAGCGGTACCACCTCCTCATGCTCGAGTAGTTGGGCCTCACGATCGAGGAGATGGGCATCGAGATGATGCCATGGAGGGTGTCTAAGAGACACTAGACATGATCCTGATAGGATTTCCAGAGGATGGGTGGAGGGATTTTGATTGGGACATCGTCGAGTGTTGTTTCGATGCGCCTCGTGAGTGGTGCTTGATATTGCTCAGAGCAACATTGCTGGAGGCTGAGTGGAGGGATGGGGCTCAGCATGATCCAGCAGGGCTGGTGGAGGGGAGGATTCGAGTGCGAGATGATCCAGCGGGGTCGACGGAGAGGAGAGTTCAGGCTTGGCATGACCCGGTGGGGCCAGCAGAGGTGGCACCAGAGGAGCTTGGAGACCATGATGATTAGATGATCTTGTATCTGCCCCCAAATGCTGATGAGAATATGGGAAAGTACCTTTTTTGTACGGCTTATGTATTTTTGTATATTGGGTGCTGAGGGCACCAATGACATGTTTGACTATATGATGATGTATATATATATATATATATATATATATATATATATGTTTTTGTATATATTCATGTATGCACATGGATTCATTTATTGTCTATTTGCTTGTCCATGGAGGCATGTTTGATTTTCTATATGCCCGTGGAGGCACATGTTATGCACGTGGATGCAACATTTTGATTTTTTTATATGCTCATGGAGGCACATGTTATGCACATGGATGCATTTTTGTTGATGCCCATGGAGGTACATTTTGTATTTACTATATGGTTTGATTGGTGTGCTAGTGAAGAATGTTGTTGGCCATATGGTTTACTACACTGTTGAGATTCCTTGGGACATGTGTGAATGAAATGGATTCAAACTGTTGAACCATTTGTTTAGTGTGTAAGAATTTTGTGAAAAGATAGGGATCGTGTACTTGGTAATCATTGTTGAGCTGGGAAACAAGGATTTGTGAGTCCAAGAAAATGTTAAGGTGACTTATGCTCATTTGGAGAGCTGCGGCCAGGAGACCGGTCACGGCCTCCTATTCAGCTTGGTTGTTGGTGGCAGCACCTATGCACACTCCGTCGATGTGGATCAACTCATGTGAAGGGGAACATATTACCCAAGCTGTAGAGGCCAGATTGGGGGACCAACAGCTTGCACCATCAGCGAAACCGACGTAGCAGAGTGGAACAAGATCCATCTGTGGTCATGCAAAAAAAAAAAAAAATTAGGTTTTTTGAATTTTTTGTGAAAACCAAAATAAGATTGTACAATAATGGATGGTGGTGTCCATCATATTTTCTATGGGTAAAATCGCTTGAGGTACAACCCGTTGCATTGGTTGCATAGTGGGTTGCCTTCTGAATCGGTCAGAATGTATGTCCCCTGTCTGAGGCAAGTGTGTATAATGTATGGGCCTTGCCACATGTACACAAACTTTCCTTTTCCGGTTTTGTCATGAGCTTGATCATAGGCGAGGACAAGGTCCCCTTCAGTAAAAGTTCTTGGGTGGACATATTTGTTGTAACTAAGTTTGGATCGGTTCTTGGCTACTTCCATCGTTTGGAGGGCTGTGCACCGATCTTCATTAGCTTGCTCCAGGAGTAGTAAACATTGCTCAATTGGGGAAGTGTCCGGTAGGAGTTCAATGGCCATATGTAGGGCTAGAATCTGGCACTCGATGGGGAGGATGGATTCGACACCGTGAACTAGATGGAAAGGGGTAAAATTGGTGGTGGTTTTGGTTGGCGTGCGGTATGCCCATAGTGCCGGGAAGAGCATATAGTGCCAATTTGATTTGTGTTTGTCAACAGTGCGATGGAGGATGGTCTTCAAAATTTTATTAATCGCTTTGACTTGGCCATTTCCTTGGGGGTAGTAGGCGGAGGAGAAATGGTCTTCAAATTTCAGTAGGGTTGATAATTCTCTCCAAACGGCATCTTCGAAGTGAGAGCCGTGGTGTGAGACGAGTTGCTTTGGCAGTCCAAAACGAGCGATAACATGGTTGAATAAAAAATGTGCTGCGATGTCGGCTTTGCAATTGTAAGTTGGCATGGATTCCACCCACTTGGTGAAATAATCTATGGCCACAATGATGTGTTTATGACCGTCGGCTGACGTGGGATTGCAATCTAGGAATTCGATGGCCCATTTGCAGAATGGTCCGACAGTGACGGCTGGATGAAGGGGGTGGGTGGGGTTCTTGCCTTGGGGGCAAAAAGTTGGCAGTTTTGACAATGTTTGACTGTGGTGATGCAATCAGTAAATAATGAAGGCCAAAAGTAACTTGCGCAGATGATCTTTTGGGCAGTGGCCATGCTGGAGAAGTGGGCTCCGCAAGCACCTCTATGGCAGTCATTAAGGACTTGTTTGGCCTCGTCATGAGATAGGCAGTGGCGTAATATGGTGTCAACGCTACGTCGATAAAGTACATTGCCTAATAGGAGATATCGGGGGGCGTGGTGTCGTATACGACGGCGTTCGTCACAATCGATGTGGGGTCAAAATTTTTCTGTGTGGAGGTAGATTAAGATGTCGCTGTACCATGGCTCGTCAGAAATGTTGAAAATGTGATCTTCAATGAGGTTCGTTTGGATAGTGGGTGGTGACGAAGAGGACGGGAGATCTGTGATGCTTTGAGCGAGTGCTAGGGCCTTGGTGCTCTTTGGGGTTTTGAAAGTTATGTTGTATTCTTGTAGGATAATCACCCATTTAGCTACGCGGCCTTGAAGGAGGCGACGTGTCAAGAGGTAAACCATTGGATTGGAATTGGCTACAACCGTGGTGTGGCTCAGGAGAATGTAATGTTGCAGCTTTTGTACTGAAAAGATGACGGTGAGGGCCATATTCTCTTCATGTGTGTAGCGGAGGGGTGGGCCTAACAAGGTCTAGCTCACATAGTAGATGACATGCTCTTGGAAAGCAGTATCTTCTTGGCCAAGAACTCTAGATACAACATATTTGGATGCTAAAACATAGAGGGTGAAATATTTTGTGAAATCTGGAGTAGAGATCAATAGGGCATTCGTGAGTGCTTTCTTTAAGTTAGTGAAAGTTGATTCTGCTTGTTGGTCCCATATGAAACATACGTAGTAGTCGTAGGAAACCATGGACCGTTGTGGCATAGTCAGGGACAAAGTGGCGGAGGAAGTTGGACCTCCCTTGAAGGCTTTGAAGTTGTCTTAAGTGGAGCTGGTTGTCCAGCATGGCCCTGGCGTTGGGCATTGTCAACCCAAAGTTTACGCGCTTTCTCTAAATGGGGGCCGTTGTGAGTGTAGTGTCCATAGACTCCACATATAGAACATGGATGGTTTGTTCTCAGGTTATTGTTTTTTGGTTGCTTA
This sequence comes from Larix kaempferi, assembly GCA_027924585.1. NCBI lineage: Eukaryota > Viridiplantae > Streptophyta > Pinopsida > Pinales > Pinaceae > Larix > Larix kaempferi. Next base: position 1,728,978 of record BSBM01000614.1, on the reverse strand, counting down.
GGATGATGATCAGGATTCTGGTTGGGAGGAGCAGCATTGTTATTATTTGGAGGATTGGGAGGTGGTGGACCTTGATTATGTTGTTGGTTGTTGCCACAGTTACGTCCTCTTCCATGGTTTTGTTGTCCACCCTGGTTGCGTTGGTTGTTTTGGTGTTGGGGATGATTGTGTTGTGTGTACACTTGCCCTTGAGTAGTGGAAGGATTTTTGGGTGCCGTAGGTGTGGTAGCAAGTTGCAGTGGATAATAAGCTGGTGGGGTTGGAGGTGGTCCAGTTGCCTGCTGGGGTTGTTGGTAACCCTAAGCTATTGGAAGTGTTGGGTTAGCTGGTGTAGCTTGCTGTGGGTAATACATTGGTTGGGCCGGTAAATGAATTGGGTTCTGGGTGGCCGGTTGGTTATAGTAAGTGGGTGGTACATATGTCGATGGTGCTTGCCCATAGCAATGTTGTGGACAAGAGGGTCCATGAGTGTGATGAGTCTGATTTGTTGGAGCGTACGAAGTTGTCGCTCCAGAATTAGATGTAGCCCTAGAGAGGTCTAGGGCATTTATGGTGCTCACCATGCTAAAAGGTTTATTTTGTGCCGTGACTTGGCCGATAATACCATCAGCGGCATGTGATGCCCTTGGAGCGTCACCGCATGAAGAATCGCGTCGTGGGGTGTTTGGTATGATGGTGTAGAGATAACCTGACTGGGTATAAATCAGGTCGAATTGCTGAGCTTTTAAGATAGCTTCTTCCTTTGACTGGGGTCGTTCAGAAGCTATGTCTTTAGCTATGAGGGGTAGGAGTGGTTTAAGAAACCAGTCCAAAAATATACGGTCATCTAGTTTTATCTTACAAAGGCTACGAAGCTTGTGCCACTCATGGATATGGTCGATGATGTGGGTAGCTGTGTTTTGTCTGCAAGACAACAATATTTCAACCCCTGCATCATAGCATATAGGTAGCTGAAAAAAATAAAGGAAAGTACAGGCGAGAGACATAAATGTATGGTGGGTCCCATGTGGTTGTTCGATGTACCACTTGGCTGCAGGGCCAGTGAACGTTCATTGCAACAGTCTTAGTCTAATGGAGTCATCCACTATGGAGTTAAATGAACACCATAGGTGAAATGATATTATGTGGTTTTGGGGATCCTCCCCAGGTTTTCCTTCAAACTTGGGGATGTCCGAGGAAAGCTTTTTAGGCATGAGTGTCCATGTAGGGTTATGCCTGATAGGATCATTGGTTAGCCTATCTAGGTCTTGTAAGTTCAGACTAGCCATGTAAGGTAAACTAGCAGATGGGTGAGGCATAGTGACTGGGACATAACTATTAATGGTGGCATTATGTAGTGGTCCAGTAGCCCCTAAGGGTATGCTAGGTATTGAAGGTATGTGTCCTCCAACCGTTGTGGTTTGGGATGGGCCAGCGCTCCCAAGTGCAACATGGGTTACAGAGGGTTTAGGAATAGTGCCAGGAATTCCTGAGATTTGGGTTGTGGTAATGAGAGGTGGTGTGATCCCTATGTTGGGCATCCCATAATAGGAGGTGGTCCTATGTTGGGCATACCTAAAGGTGGAGTGGCCCCTATATTAGGCATGCCTAAAGGGGTTGTTGTTACCATGGGTGGCACAGTAGTAGAAGGGTTTGTGGATGTATCTCCAATAGTACTGGTGAAAAGTGGGCCGTATTGTGATCTAGCCATGAGGTTGGTTGGTGATATTTCAGTAGGGTTTTGGGATTCAGCCTCAGAATCAGATGTGAAGTGAGGCATGTCAAAATCGGATGACTGTGTGTTTGGTCGATGACATGTCGAGTCAAGGGATAAGGCTCTATGTCTATGATGTGTAGAGCCAAGTATACCGAACTGAGGGGGTTCACCCTGAAGACGATGAGATCATCTTTAATTCTCAATGGTGAGAAATATTTTAAAAATTTCAATGTAAAGTGGTGATGTAAAAAACTCAAAAACCTTAATGCAATAATGAGTGCAAGAAGGGAGTGAAAAAATAAAGGCTCTCAGGCCAACAATCAACCTCAAAAACCACTTATTATAGCAGTTGTGCTATAATAAGCAGAGGGATGCAACAAAATTGGTCAGAATACCAAAAGTCAAATAGTTCTTAGAAAAAAGTGGTGTTACTAGATCAAAGGTGGGTAATGTATCATGCAAACACCTAGCTAGAAGTATTATGAGTCAACAAACGATATCCTCTACAAGGTGATGAAATCCAAGTCAGACAATATAGAGTGTTGAATCAACAGCCAGATATCCCCCTAGGAGAAGGGATACCGGGTAGACAATCCTAAAGAGTGGCAACTAGGATACCTCGTTCATGACACATTCGATTGGGTGAATCTGCAGTTTGGTTCTATCACCACTGTACACCCTCTTGGGTGTACACCGAGAACTTTGAAAGGTATCCTTCGGTTATTGAATGGATTGCGTTATTCCACTCAGACTTCCGGAACCAGTTTGACAACTTCAACCCTCCTAAGGGAGAGGCCTTCCCGATAAATTGGTTGATAACTGTGTCAAAATTATAAGGGATTTTTGGACTCTAAAGACAACCACTATGTCTCAAATGTAAATAATTGAGAGGTGTTATTGGTACACCTATCCTCTCAATTCTACCAAACTACAAGATTCTTTTAAGTGCTCCCCAAGTGGGGTTAAAAGTTTGTTAAGTTAAGGTAGATTTTAAGGCTCAGTTTAAATTATGTGGCAGAGTGGGTGCAAGTTTGGTATTTAAACTGAAATTGATTTGCCTCGCTTAGGAGATTGATTACAAATGAAAGAAAAGATGCTTCCAATTTTGCAAAAAATAAAGGTATTTTTGAAATGTAAATGCTTGAAAAAACTATTAAAAAATAATGGATCTTTGAAATAATTTGAAGGAAAGCAAATAACATAAATATTTCAAGAAATAAATGGATCTCTTAAAAATTGCTTAGGCAAAGTATTGAGCAAATAAACAGTAAAACCTTGATCTAAATAAAATGCAGAAAATATTTATTTCAATTACTGAAAATTTTTAAAAAGACTTTTAATGGAGCAGATATAAATAGTAAAAGATTTAGTATGACTGCAAAAATGCAGAAAAATTAATGCTGTAAAATATGCTAAATGGGCAAAAAATATAGCAAAAAATATTTTCAAAAAATTGGCCGAATTCAAAAAAATTGCATCGCGGGTTTTGGAAAAATAGTTGTGATGTGCAGCGCGGGTTTCAGCCACGAAGTTGCGATGTGCAGCGCGGGTTTCAGCCACGAAGCCACGATGTGCGGCGCGGGTTTCGGTCACACGGTCGCGATGTGTAGCGCTGCAAATGACCGTGAAACCGTGATGTGCAACGCGTAAAATGGTCGCGAAGCCACAGTGCGCCGCATGGAAAAAAGCCGCGAGGTCACGATGAGCCGCGTGACTGTCGGGCGAAAGACGAAAAACAAACACTGAAAAATGAACCCAAAAATGGAAATTTCAGGATGTTAATGGCAATAGAAAGGGCCAAGATCTAGAACAGCAATGGATCTACTTTCTAGGATGGCAGATCTATGAATAAAAATGATTAAAACTAACAAAAACTAAGATCTAAAGCAAAAAACTGAGATCTAAGAATTCGAAGCCAGTGGAGTCCCCAAAAACTGTTGGCTTGGTTTTGCAACCAAGCTTTGTGCAGTGGACACCTATAAACAATATGATAGCAGTTTCAATATTGAAAGCAAAAACAATTATAAATTAAATCTAAATCTAAACTAGCATGTGCATATAACAAATAATTTTTTTTTTTTTTAAACGATTCAAGAACAAGAAATAAAAGAATAGATGTTTTTTATTAAGATACCTCAAATGGTGAGGATTTGTGTTGAACAGATCCCAAGGTGAGTAGCTCCAAGCTCCAAAGGTCTCTTCTCCAAGATGCTGAAAATGGCCAAAAGTCTCATGAGAGATTTTGACAGCGTGAAGTTAGGATGATGGATGGATGGATGGAAATTAAGGAGCCCCTACCACCTTTTTATAGTTTTTGGTGGTGGGGAGTACCATTATGGTTTTGAGGAAACCAATGGTATTGACTAACATGCTTTAAGTACCTTTTCCCTCCTCTTTTTTTTTTTGAATATTTTGAATATTTTTATTCCCTTTTTAATATTTTTGGGAATTCTAGACCCTTTTTGAGGAAAAATATTCATTTTGAGGGGAAAAAGCGGTGTATTATGGTCTTTTGGTGACCTTTTGATGGCTTTAGAGGCTCAAATGATGGAAAAGTTTACAAATGGGTCATGTGAATAAGGAAATGAGCCAGTGTTCACTTTTTCGGTGCTAACAATAATATTGTATGAACTTCTGAGCAAGTCTCACAAATTTAATAGTAAAATTGCCTTCAACTACTACTCCACTAGTGTGAATTATGGGCTCCCAAACAGTACTCAAAGGACCATGAATTTATGATCTAAGACTTGGATCATGAAATATGAGATATTACTCAAATACATAAACAATAATGACTTCATTTGTATTCATACTCATTCAGTTACGAAATACACACCGGAAACTAGTCAAATTCTAGCTAAATCTAGAAGGGGTGGAGAAACAGGAGAAGAAATCAGAGTTCTGTAATTTTTATTGATATGAATGATATCATAATATTACATCTACTATAACTACATTAGAAATAAGACAATACACCTCTCAAAACACTATGGAAAGATCTCTCTTATTCTACATAAGAAACTAGCTCCATAAACTCATAGAAAGCCTAAAGATTCAAACTCTAAACTGGATGATGCTAGTACTGAAATTCAAATTTGACTTGATCAGCTACAAGACCTAAAAAATAAAAGCAATGAAATGGATGAATTCCATCATCCTCTCATAGAAAGCTGGGGCACATCTCCCAAACATGACTAGGGGCACATCTCCCAAGTCTCTGAGGCAAAATTGCACTCATACAAATTCTTAAACTGAAAAAATATGTAAATGTGGTACACATTGGTTCATTTATAGATTCTAGATGACTTTGTTAGGAACCCATGTCTTTACTTTGTTAGTATATTGTTGTTGGACGCATATGCTTTGTAAGTCGTCCCGTAGTATTTGTTGATCCATAGTTTATATTAGCCCATAGTATTGACCCATAGTATTGGACGCATATGCTTTGTATGTCGTCCCATAGTATTATATGTCCCATGGTTTTGACTCATAGTATTGGCGCCTAGACTTAGTCCATGGTTTGTATTGACACATAGTATTGACCCATGGTATTGGTGCCTAGACTTAGTATATAAGTGTGTGTTGAGGCCTATGAAGGCACCGTGAAGTTAATTGTATTGAGCTTGCTCAAAGGATTTTGCCCCCTCGAAGTGGCCCATGATCAATATAAAAGTGATTATGAGTTCTATTATTTCTGATATCTTGTGTATTTGCATTAATTAATTATTGTAGGTTCTTCACAGACCTGTGGGGCAAGTCTTCATGGTGAATGCGCCCTCCTTGAGTGGGTAAGGAAAGCTTGATTTCCTTCCTTGCCTTTTGCTTTGCTTTCCTCCTTTTTCCTTTTATGATTGCTTCGCTTTGGCTTTTCTTCTTTTCCTTCTTTTTATGAACTTTCCTTCTTTTCTGAAATTTCCTGCTTTTCTGACTTTCCTACTTTTCCTAATTTATGCTGTTTATTTTTTTATTTTACTTTTCCTGATTTATTCTTCTTTTCTTTCTTTTTCCTGATTTTCTAGATTCATGTGATTTCTCTTTGACTTATTTCTCAAGTATCTCTCTGCCAACCTTATCCACTAATGCACCCTAGTGGAGAATTATCTTCATTTATTCAACATAAAAAAATATTAAATGCGCCATAAATAATTATTCCAAGTGGATAATAAACTTTCAATAAAATTAAATGCACACTTCTAATTAATTAATTTCCTCGAATACAAAATTTAACCCCATGATATTGAAGTTGTCTCCTCAACCCAAGGGATTGGTTGGGTGAGGATCTTGATCCAATGTTCACTATTGAGGGTAAATGACAGTCCTCCCCACCCAATATTGCTTGTCCTCAAGCAATTTCAAACTTGGATGTTGTAATATATGTTCACCTTCCCAAGTAGCATCTTCACTAGGTAGTCCTTCCCACTGCACCAAAAATTCCTTAATGATTTTGCTTCTTACCTTTTTCTCTCTGAATTCCAGAATCCTCTCATGGATAAGCACCAAATTCCCTTCATTTTCAAGGGGTGGAAAGTCTTATGAATATTTGAATTGCTTCCCTGCTAATTTCTTCAAACAGGACATATGGAAAACATTGTGAATACGACTGCCCGAAGGCAACTCTAGCTCATAAGCCACTTCCCCGATCTTTCTCAAAACTTGGCAGGGGCCATAGAACCTTGGCTGAAACTTATTAGTCCCTTTAGACTTCAATTATGATTGTCTATAGGGATGCAACCTCAAATATACCATATCTCCAACTTGGAAAGATCGCTCAACTCTATGCGTGTCTGCATGTACTTTCGGTCGATTCTGTGCTACCTGCAACTTGTCCTTGAGAGTCCTAAGTATGTCTTGACTCTCTTGGAGCCAATATTTTTCTTTATGTGTCTTATAATAACCAAATATCAGATCAGAAAAAGTAAGTGCATCATATCCATAAAGAGATTTTAAATGAGACATACCAATCAAAAGATGAAAATTAGTGTTGTAACAAAATTCTCCTAAATGGAGCCAAGTGGTCCATGACTTTTGTTGACCAGTGACGTAGTTTATTAAGTACGATTCCAGCCATTGGTTCAATATTTGTATTTGTCCATCATTCTATGGATGTTAAATTCCATGTCCAAACTTGTCCCTACTAACTTGAACAGTTCTTGCCAAAAATTGGTAGTAAACTTACAGTCCCTATCACTAATGATGGACTTGGGTCTGCTGTGAACTTTGAAGACTTATTTGATGAAAATTTATGCCACTTGGATGGATTCAATATTAGTTTTGACATAAAATAAATTTTCATATTTATTCAACCTATCAACCACTACAAAAATACTATCTTTACATTGCATTTGGGAAACCTCGTGATGAAATCCATTGATACACTCTCCCCTTTTTTATCAAGAATTGGGAGTGGTTGTAGGAGTCTTACTGGATGAGTATGCTCTACTTTATTTTGCTGAGAAGCCACAAATGATCTGAGATACTCCATCACTTCTTTCTTCATCCCTTTCCATGTGAACCTTTCCTTCACTTTCTTGTAAGTCTTCACAAACCCCGGATGTGCTGTTAAAGGCACATCATGGGAAGCTTCAAGAATCTTCTTCTTTAGTTTGGATTCTAGAACTACAAAGATCTTATCCTTATAGTAAATGAAATCATTAAGAATATTATAAGCATCATCATGAATTAATCCATCAAATAAATCACAAGCAAACTGATTCTTGGTGTATTCTACCTCGAGCTGTACTTTCCAATCATCTTGAAATTTTAGCAATGCAAGTGTGGGTTTTCTAGAAAGTGCATAAGCTACAATGTTCATCTTACCTTTCTTATATTCGATCTCAAAATCAAATGCATGGGACCTTTCTTACCCACTTTTGTTTTCAATCATTCATCTCATTTTGGGTTAAGAAGTCCCTCAAACTGTTGTGGTCATTCTTGATGATAAAATTACCTCCCACCAAATATTGTCTGAACTTGACTAGCACATGCATGATGGCTAGCATATTTTTGTCATAAAATGAATACAACCTTTCATGTGTCTACAATGTTTTTCTCTCAAAGGCCAAATGATGCTTATTTTGCATCAAGAAAGCTCCAATACCATTCCATGAAGCATCACATTCAAGAAAAAAAGGTTGAGAAAAATATGGAAGTGAAAGAACAAGACAACTGCTCATTACCTCCTTCACTCTGGTGAACACTTGCTCAGATTCTTCCGACCAATGGAAGGCTCCTTTCTTAGTGATATCTATCAAAGGATATGTCATCTTGGAAAATCCTTTTACAAACTTCCGGTAGTAGTTGCATAGCCTAATGAACCCTCTTAGTTCAATGATATTTTTCATACTAGGCCAATCTAGAATGGATTGGATCTTTTCCATGTGAACCTCAACTCCATCTTGACCAATCACATGACCAAGATACAAAATATCAATCATTCCAAACTCACACTTGGTTAGCTTTGCATAAAAAAATTGATCAACCAAAATTGTTAGTACAATATCCAAATGATGCAAATGCTCCTCCCGATTCCTACTATAGATCACAATATCACCAAAGAAAACAAGTACAAACTTACGAATATGATTGCTAAACAGTCTGTTCATGAAAGATTGAAAATTTGTAGGTGCATTTGTTAGGCGAAAAGGCATAACAAAAAATTGAAAGTGCCCATGGTGACACCGAAAAACAGTATTATGTATGTCTTCTTCTTTCATGTTGATTTGATGGTAGCCAGATCGAAGAACAATCTTAGAAAAGTACTTGGCCCCATGTTTCTCATCCATAAGCTCATCAATTCTTGGAATATGATATCTATTATTGATAGTCTTCTTGTTGAGAGATCTATAATCTATGCACATCCTCATTGTCCCATATTTATTCTTCACAAGGACTATCGATGAGGAAAAAGGACTTGATCTCGATCTAATAAATCCCAAGTCAAGCAATTATTTGATGGTTCGCTCTATCTCATCCTTGAATCTTTCTGGGTGCTTGTAGGGATGCACCTTGATAGGTGAGGTTCCTATATCCAATTCAATGCTATGTTCCACTCCTCTATCTAGAGTCCTACCATGAGAAAGGTCTGCAAACACCTTCTTATGTTTTTGGAGTAGATTTTGAATATATTTAGGATAATGAGCCACTTTGAATGAGTTTCCCTTTGTGGTGATTAGGAATTTTTCAACCCATTCAATGTCCCCATGAATTATAATGGATCTCATACTGTGTGCACTTACCACTTGTTTGGGATAGGTGTTGATTCCCTTCAACACTATCTCTTTCCCATTTTCTACTTTGAATATCATTTCGAGGACTTGGTAGTCTACAAAATGATTCCCAATGGAGTGCAACCATTGGAATACCAAAACCATGTTAGTATCAGCCACATCAAAAACATAAAAACTATATGTAATGGTATCTTCTCCTATACAAATCTGTAATTTAGAAATCCATATACAATAGTTCATGGAATGATTACCTAGAATGATAACTATGAAGCCTCCAAATTTTTCAGTGTGCAACTTCCTTCTTCCAACCATATTTGAATCAATGAAGTTGTGTGTTGCTCCTCCATCCACTAACACACTGACTGATAGTCCTTGAACCATTCCTTTGAATCTGAGTGTATGGTAGCGAGGCACTCTTGAGAGTATTGCAATCTTGCTCACCTCGGGAGTAGGTTCCTCTTTTGTAGACTCATACGCCACTTCCGCATCTACTAGGGCCTCTTCCCCTTCTTCCTCAGCTTTTCTCTCTGAATAAACCTCAATGTAGTGTGCATTTCCTTTGGCACATCTATGTCTTGGAACCCATGGCTCATGACAGGTGAAGCACAACTTCTTTCTTCTCAAATCATGTTGGTATTTATCATAGCTATCCTTCCTGAAATTTCCATTAGGACTCTTCATTGGTGGTCTTTGGTTATTGAACTGAGTAGGACCAACAATCCTTGGAGGAAATATGGTTCTTAAAAGAGAGTCTTGCAAGTCTCTAGTTCAACTTAGTGCATCTTGCAAGGTATTGGATCTGTAGGATTTCACCAAGCCTTTCAAAGGTTTTGATAACCATCCAATAAATAGTAAGATTACCCTAGCTTCTAAAATATGAGAGACCATCGTAGCTAATATTTGGAATTCAAAGACGTAATATTCAAGAGTTCCAGTTTGCTTCAAATGTGCTAGTTCCTTGAAGGTGATATCAGGATCTCTTCTTTCGAATCTTTAAGCCAACCTTCTAGAGAACTCTTCATAGGTGGTCACTTGGTCATGCCCAAGAGTCTTTAGGACATGAAACCACCAGTCATTTTCTTCTCCATATAAGTTTAGAGTAGCCATATTGATGTCATCTCTTTCAGCCATAGCATTCAACTAAAAATATATGTCAAGTTTTTGAATCCAAGAGTTAACAGTACATTTCTGTGAACCATCAAAATAGGGTAAGTAAATATTACCAACGGCATTTTTGAGTTATAGTTCTGATTTTTCATTCTAAATCCTCTTCTTGGGTTGGACTTGTACTGCAGATCACAAAAGTCTTTGAATGGTAAGGAATGTTTGCATTCATCATTCAATGTAAGGTACTCAACATACTTGTCCTCCAATGAAGCAAGACCTCCATTTCGAACCTCAAGTTCTTCAGTAAACTTGGGGATAGTAAGCCTGGAGTATGATGGTGTTCCCATATTGAATTCCTCAGGGTGATTGTGTGGCCCAGGTTTTGAGAAAATATGGCCATCATTTCTCCTCCTCTCGCCATGTGGGGTACCATTGCTACTCACTTCTCCAATATTGCTTCCTAGCTACCATGCTAAGTACTCTCTGGTCTCCTTTCCGAATTGAAAATATTGAGTGATATGTCTTGCATCCATTACATCATGCTTTGAACCAAGAATTTGAACTCCTTGTATTCATTGAGAAACATGTATGATTCTTCTTATAGTTTCCCTTCAATAGAATAAATTTCTTCTTCATCTTCTCCTTCTAACAAAGTGTCTTTCTTCTTGTAATCTGAATATCTTGTTGGAATCATAGAAATAATTCAATAGAAGGTTCATAGTACCATGCTCTGATACCACTATAATGTACCAACTCAAGTTAGTGATACAAAAACTCTATACTTCTCAAAATTGACTGAAACAATGATTGTGGAAGCTAGGTGGACTTAGGATGGACTAGATCAAAGGCTTGGGATGGATGGGAGGATATCATATGGAATTATACCTATGAAAAAAGTATTGATACCTTTGATATTTCAAGAGAAGAAAGTCTGCAATTTACTCCAACGCTTCTGGGGCCCTCAACATATGCAGACTAGTATGGGTGAGTACTTTAACTGGAAGCTAGGGATGGGTGTTTATGACTCACAAAGGTTAAATATCATTAAATTAAATTAACTAGACATAAAAATAACATTTCATAATATTGCATGAAGTTCTGAGCAAGTCTCACAAATTTACTAGTAAAATTGTCTTCCAGGACTACTTAGCTAGTGTGAATTTTGGGCTCCCAAATAGTACTCAAAGGCCCATGAATTTGTTATATGAGACTCGGATCATGACATAAGACATATTACTTGAATACATAAACAATAATTACTTAATTTGGATTCATACTCATTCATTTATGAAATACACATTGGAAACTAGTCAAATTCTAGCTAAATCTAGAAGGGGTGGAGAAATAGGAGAAGAAATCAAAGTTATCTATTTTTTATTGATATGAATGATATCATAATATTACATCCATTGTAATTACATCATAAATAGGCCAATAAAACTCTAAAAAAACTATGGAAATATCTCTCATTTTCTACAGAAGAAACTAGCTCCAGAAAATCATAAAAATCCCGAAGATTCGAACTATGAACTGGATGATGATGCTACTGAACTTCAAATTCGACTTGATAAGATATAGTAAATTCAAATAAAATCAATTACAATGGCTGAATTCCAGCATCCTCTTGCATAAATCTGAGGCACATCTCCTAAACTTGACCAGTGGTACATCTCCCAAGTCTCTAACAAAAAATTGCACTTCTACAAATTCTCAAACTGAGAAAATATGTGAATGGGGTGCACATTGGTTCATTTATGGATTCTGCATGACTTTTGGAGCAAGTCTTCATGGTGAATGAGCCCTCCTTCAGTGGATAAGCAAAGCTTGCTTTCAAGCTTTCCTTCCTTTCATTTTTCTTTCATTTCATTCTTTTTCCTTTTTTGATTGCTTTGCTTTGGATTTTCTTCTTTTTCTTCTTTTTTCTAAACTTTCTTTCCTTTCTGAAATTTCCTGCTTTTATGACTTTCCTACTTTTCCTGATTTCTATTGTTTTTACTGATTTATTCTTCTTTTCTTTCTTTTTCCTAATTTTCTAGATTCATGCACTTCCTCTTTGAGTTATTCCTCAAGTCTCTCTCCTCCAACCTTATCCACTAATGCATCCCATTAGGGGAGTTTTGAGGTAAAAGATGGGCCTCAAAACAAAAAATGTACCATAAAAATTCACTTTATAAAAACCAATAGGATCCAAGATGATGATGTCAACCATAACGGTAAAATTTGTAAAACAAATTGGAGGGAAAAAGAAAAAACTACTTTTTCTTATCGTATTTTTGACATATATCCTTGACGGTTTACCCAAATTTCAAGTTTGGGCACTCTTTGGATGCATATTTTAATTATAGATCCAACCCATCCTCACACTGCATACTTCTGAGGCACCCAAGACATGAAAAAATGAAAATTTCAATAAAAAAACATATTTTAATATTAAAATAAATTTTTTATTTAAATTTCCATTTTTTCATGTCGTGGATGAGGAATTAAAATACACATGCAACGATTGCCCAAACTTGAAATTTGGGTAAATCGTTAAGGAGATATGTCAAAAATATAATAAGAAAAAAAATGTTTTTCTTTTTCCTCTCTAAAATTTAGAACTCTTATTTTATTATTTCCCTTAGGAGGCCCATTTTAGGCCTCAAAACTCCCCTAATGAATGTTGTATTTTTGCACCTTGCACCCCTATAAAGGGGCAAAAATATCTCTAAGATAAGCTTGGTGAAGAAGCATTTGACTGCTAGAGTGTTGGATTTTCCTTTAAGTATGACTAGGGAGGGGACCAACATGATGAGAAAGGGTATCAATACTCCTAGGAGGTATAAACATCTTGTTCCTCGTGGTAATATGGCATGAAGACTCTCAATGGTACACAGAGTGACAATTTGAGGTATAATAGATGCCCCCTAAAGTGTGAGGCTAGAAGGAATTTGATGGCCGAAAGACTTTACCAAATAAGGAATTCTGCAAAGATAGATGGAAGGGAGCTAGAGAAGAGTTGTAAGTGAAGATCAACAATATGTCTAATAACCCTGAGGTGGGCATACCCATGCTCAGAACAATGGAATCCAAGCATGGCTACTGACCAATACAGTGCAGATCCATGATAGTACTCACTCAACAATGATTGGATACAAATCATGGCTAATATATTACAAGCATAGATCCATGATAAGATAATAACAAAGCCACAACCAATACAAGAGTGGATCTGTGTGATAGTACATCAATGAGGTCACAAACATAATGTCTGTGTGGGAACCTAATAAGAAAAATCACCATCGCAACCTTGATGTGATAAATAGACTTCAAAGCATCAAGGGTCTTTTACCCAATCCCAAATCAATAAGAATCTAATCATGTGATTACAAAGTGTTGAAGTTGACCATGGCATAAACCACTTGACTACCAGTCAATGATGTGAACCGTTAACAAGTGCAAGGGAAATAACCAATGATGACAATGACTCCCAAGGTATCACAATACATCTAGACGAAATGTGAATAGATGAGTTGACATCGAACATTGGCGAGATCATTTGGTCATAGGTCAATGATGAAAACCCACTGTCGAATACGAGGAAACCTATCATTGAGGCATGCAGGTACTAAGGTACCAAGGTTGGTTTCTAATCCTAATTCATGGATAATGAGTTGATGTTGACAAGAATAGACTCGTCAAAGGAGGGCCATGATGAATCGCACATCATCAAAACAAAACCGATATAGGAAAGTGATGTGAAATAATGAATCAGATGAATATGGACTGACACAAAGATGTGAAGGCTGACGATATTGTATAAAGTTGACTCAAGTTAACACTCTTCCTTTTAACATATGATGACATGATATATGACTTGGCAGCATGGATTTACAGAGGCGAGAACCAAAAGGTGACATTACTAGATTTGATAGATTCGTTGGATGATGCTCAGATGAAATATGACTCACGATTGTAGTTATGAACCAAACACATACTGAATACCCAAGAATGAGACAAGATGTGGACACACACCATGGTAAAAGGTAAGGACTCACAAGCTGCCAAAAAGATAAACTCAGCTTATTCCCCCCATTTTCCCCATCATGTTTGACGAGTACCCCTTTGTTTTTTAACGAGCATAAGGAGAATAATAGATGCTCAATATATCCCATACTTAGATGAGTCCAACCTTGAACATTTTAAGAACCCAAGGAAAGAGAATTTCGGTTCCATAAGGATACTTCGATGTTTCATTTCACGAGTCCAACAAAGGAAAAACCGATGATTTTCCATGTTTAGGGAGTCTGAAATAACCTAAAGAGGACTCCAATATTTGAATTTTTCATAATGTTGGTCCCCAAACCCGAAAAAGTATAAAATAATGTCTGGAAGAACTCTCTCAGTGAAAGGTTGACTAAGGTGTGCCTTTTTCATAAAGAGTTTAAGTAGTCTAAAAAAGGGATAAAATATCACCGAATATACATCCTTGCAAATACTTTTACAAGTGAAAAAGAAACAAGTTCACTTGGTGACCTTGTCTTATTTTGAGAGTCTGAAAAGGGCTTTAAAGAAAACTCCAAAGGTTACCTTTTCATGAGTCAATCTCCCTAGTCCGAAAAAGAGATAAAATAATACTAGGTTGATATATTCCTCATTGTTTTATGAGCACGAGCAAAGTAGACCAAGCTCGACAATGTTTACTTAATTTTAGCAAGCATGACCCAAGTGTGAAAATCACTTGGAATATTGTTCATACTTCAGAGACAGAGCACACAAGAGAGAAAGTGAGCTAAAAAAAGTAAAATAAATGACTCCACCGGTATGAACACCTTGGATGAACTTGTCGAAACTTGGTAAAAAACACTAGTAATTAACATTAAAAGATAATAATTTGAAAATATGCTTTAATCAAAGGTCATTAATGCAAAAGTAGGTAAAAAATAACTAGTTTCATTATAAAAAGAGAGTAAAATGTAAAACTAGTCATTTTACTTGGTCATTTTTACCTCAAGGAGATTTTTACCTTGGTTGGGAGCCATATTTCAAATGAAGATATCGGGAGATCCAGGGCATCATTCAAGCCATTATTTGAAGAAGGTTAGTCATATTTTTCTGCTCTTTCATTCAATGCCTTAATTTTTCAATTTCATGTTGAGTTGGGGGGGAGAAAGAACCCTAGGGAAAATATTTATGCACCCATAAATTTCCGCGCCCTTGCTATATCGCGAAGTGTGAAAATTTCATGATTTTTGTGTTATGGTGCATGGTGGGGGCACAAAAATTTTAGGATTTTTTTTGTTATGGTGCATGGTGGGGGCACAGAAATTATCAAGTTTCACATTCTACACAACTATCGGGGCACAAAAATATGTAGAATGAGATTTTGAAGAGTTTTCCCCCTTCTCATTTGGAAAAAAATGGTTTCAAGCCTCTAATCACAGGTTCCTTTGTTTTTTTTCAGGAGTTTCCAAGAGATAAGAGCGAGAATGATTGAGTGGAACGAGAGAGAGCATGAAGGGGATGACCAATATGCTGTTAATGATGATAACACATTGTCCAAACTGAGAGAGTGTGGATAGTCAAAGTTCTTCAAGGAAAGGGGGATCGAGAAATAAGGGAAGCTTCTGAACCACATAATAGAAATGTGGGATCCCGATTGTCATGTCCTCGATCGAATCAGTGTTATTCAGAGGTGATAGGAGACAACCTGATCCATTTTTTATTTTTTTTCAAATTCATCATTTTTTACACACATCTGCAATGGCTTTCGATCCACAATCCTTCGTTCCTGAATCCATAATCCGCACCATGCGATCCAGAAGTTGGATTTCAAAACTTAACTCTCCGAAGAATTCCTAATCCTGGCTTCTGCAATTCGCAATGCGGAAGTCAGAAGTCAGAAGCCAAATTCATGATCTCGAAGGTTACCCGCCCGACTTCCTCAATCTGCATGTGGAAGTCGAAAGTCAGAAACCTCCAATTGCTGCCTCGAGAAAAATTCCACTTCGAAATCCACAATCCACATTGAGGGATGCGTAAATGTAGGAACCCAATCTACATCTTTGGAATAACATGCCCTTCGACAATCTGCAATTCTGCATTGCGGAATTTGGAATTGCGGAATTCCAAAATCCATACTCCATCAAAACATCCCTCTGCAATGCACAACTCCACATTGCAGAACTCGAAACTGTGGATGTCCAAATCATTGTCCTGGAGAAATTTCTCCGTCTAACTTCCACCTTCTGCAATCCACATTGTAGGTTTGGAAAGGCATAATTCCATCCACGCAAACCCAAGTTTGTTCCCTGGCCTCCGCAATCCACAATTCTCATTACGGATGTGGGAATGCAGAACCACACCTTACAATAGCCAACTTCTAGGGCTTATCTCTCCCTCGTCCTTGAGCCAAATAAGAAAATTTTGGTACTATTGGAAATCTACTAGAGAGATATATCCACTGGATCAACTCTCCACTCCATCTAAGGGTTAAAACCTTGTCAATTTTCCAACTAATAAACACCTTCCATATTCCTTCAACCTTCAAGAAGGACTCTACCTGCCTCCTTCCATAACTTCATCCTTCCTTTGACCCACAAAGAGGTTATGAACACCATAGGGGCCATATAACTCATTTCCCATATATAGGTGAGGCAAAGCAATCCTTCTAACCATGTATGCAATGCATAAAGGAACACATATGATGAATGAAACTAAGGCTAATCCATACATCTAACACATGTAAAATCAGCAATGCATTAAACTTATGCACTGAATGAAGCATCCAACATGACCTTAGATTTCTACTCAGGCTTATACATAATCTACTTATTGATCAAATTCATATAAACATTCATTCAATAAATTGAGCATAAACAAACATAACATAACACATGAAATGTCATCACTTAACACCACAGAAGCACTTATCTTTGAATCTTGAAGTTGCCTAAGAAATTGGCTAAGTGAGAACAATGTTCCACCCAACCTTAGGTCTATGTCCAGCCTGTATTCTTTCAAATGAGATACCACCCTCGAGATGGGTTGTGTATCCACTAAGAAGGGATAATAGGCTCTCTCACAGTCAAGGTATCATCCCTATTCTAATCCAACATACAATTGGGTTTATCAAGCATACCAGGGCACATACCCATGCTAATCCAACTTGTAGTTGGGTTTATCAAGCATAAAAGGGAAAGAGGGAGGATGATGCTAAGCCTATGAGGTCAACCACAAAGTTGCAGGAATCTCAACACTCAACAGACATTGAACCCACAATACCTACCTCACCCAACACAAGGAAGGCCCCCTTCTCTCCTGCACAGTTTCTGAGGGTCCCTTCCCTTCCAGTGCAATTCAGGGTGGGCATATAAAGGTCTACCTACTATTTCTATGAGATTACAACCTTCACTAGGTTTATCAAGCAATCCAACCCTAATTTTACATTTTATCTTTGTTAATTGAGCTGGTCTCTTCTCAAGGTTGCGGACTAAGCTCTGTCTCGCAACTCTACTCTCTGCAAATAAAATCCAGATGTTCTCATGACTCCACTAAGCTTTCATACTCTGTAATTCATACTAGGGTTTTCTTTCATGGATTTCCCAAATGGATGAGGTTTACTCACAGGGTTTCGATGGGAATTCAACTCTGTAATTTTGTCTTGCACAGGAAACGTGATTTTCCCTTCTCCCTGTTTCACAGCTTGGCTCTACAACATGTTTTGAATGCATGAATGAGTGAGGTTTCTTGGTAAAAAATGGTTTATCAAACAGGATGAGTGAATTCCAAGGTTGTAGAGTGTCCCAAGGAGCAAGCAAAACATAGCCATACCCTACCATATAGATCATAGAGATACTCCATACTCCATCAACTTCATGAGCCGATTTCTCAACCAACTTTTGTAACAGAATTAAATGTTATAATGGGGAGTCAAATGTGTTCATAAATGGACACGTGGCATCATGGGATCCCATCCCATAACCCTCTCACCTGTCCCTATTGGATACACATGGCCCCTTCTCATTTGTTTCCTCCTTAGGTAGTTTTCTTGGGTATTTCATTGCAGTATTTAAATGTTTACATCATTTAAAATATTTCAAATTGTCAAATACTTGCCTCTAAAGTTAACCTTGAAAATTCAGTAGTGGGGCCTTGGCCTTGAGCTCCACACTAGGGAAAATACACCTTGCATATACACCATATTTACATTTAAGCCAATCAACCCTAAGGGGTAAAAATGGGGACATTACAATTCCCTCCCCCTTAGAATAACACCATCCTTGGGGTTCTCAAAATTGAACAAAAATGGGAATGCTTCTCTGATGGCATCCTCCATCTCCCAGGTGTTAGTCCCAAAGATGTTCTAAGGCTGTCTTTAGAACTGTGCATGGGAATCAATAAAATATTCTATACTCTTTTTACATTGAATAAAATCACATTCACCACAAAATGATACAAATATCCAAACTTGAACAATATGGGTTGTATTTCAATGTTCCAGAAACCAGACTTTGAGTATCAATGTAAAACGAAATGGCATAGAAAAAAGGTACTGCAGAGATTAAATATTTATTCTATGTGCAAGAATAATGTACTGAGCCTAGGAGAGGAATTCAACAGTCTTAACAAAATTATTATAGAATTGTAACTGAATAATATAAGGATATTATTTCCAGACAAATTAACATGAAAACTTCACATGCTAACTATCTTAGAAACAACAATTCAAGCTTGCAGCACTCATATCAAATTCAGAAACAGATTCGTAAATCATAGATAACATGAAAGAGATGAAATAAAAGGACAAAATACTAACTGTACCCATCAAAGTTTTGAATCCATAAAACTTCAAGATCAAGAAAATGATAATCTTCTTTATGTATTGATTGGACTGCCAAATACTAGAAGAAATACTTCTTACAAAAGAGAGTCAACCCCGTGGCTCACGCCTATTCTACTATATATAGCCCTTTTAGGCTTTACAAAATAATTTGTCGCCAATCATTTTTTACAACCCAACGGATTATGTAATTCGGTTTGTCATTTACAAGCAAAATTTGTTACAAAAAGAAACATCATGTTGACTAATGCTTACTAGCTTGTTGATGCGATGAGGTTTCACTATGCTGAGGTGGAAGAATGACTTGCCATGTGGAAGATGCTTCTGCTTCTGGCTATGTTGATGACACTGCGACTGCTTATTGTTCTCAGGTGGATTGCTCCAACTGTTGGGCTTCGCCAAACTTGGAAATACATTTCCACTCTTTTCCCAGAGGATACTGGAAGAGCTTGAGTTCCCTACGAGTTGAATCAAGATCAGTGTAGCGCTCGAAGGAGGCCTTCGAAAGACTATTGAAAATACTTCCAAGGTAGTTGAGAATCTCAAAATTTTTATGCAATTTATCTACAACTGCACTTCCACTGAGTTCTTCCAAGGTGTTCGTCATGTGAATTTCATTGTTCCTTGCCTCTGACATCATGGTAAAGTACTTTTCCTATCCCCATTCCCATCCGAGAAGGATGGAAGGTTGAGGGAAAAAAATGACTTGTTCTATTCTTTAAAAGAGAAAACCTCCTGCTTGAGCTGGACTTCCATATCTACTACATTCTGGGCCAGAGATTCCTTTGTGATCACTTTATTTGCTTCCATGACTATTTTGGTTCGGTCTCGAAATGCAAATGTTTGTAACTCCACAAATGTCTTTTCATGCAGGAAATCAATCATTGTTCTGGCCACCTGACCCCTCGTACTCACACTGCTTATTGTTGCTTGTGCATCCACTGTGGAGATGTTAGCTATTTCTGCATCTTCTTGGTTGATGTTGAAATGATTCCACTGAGACTTTATCAACGCCACCATCTGATACCATAACATAATATTGGCGCCTTTGATCAGAGGTTTTCCAGTGAGATTCTTAGATAACTCCTAAACCTTACTCCTTACATCATCAATGCTTTGTTTGAGTCCTCAGATAGTCTGATCTCTCCTCATCAGCTTCTCATTTTCATTGAACAACTCATCACACTTTGTTTCTAACTCGGTTTGTACTTGATTCAACTGGGCATCCCTGATGCTCATCTCGGCCACTGCTTGAGCCAATTTATCGATCAGATCTAAAGTTTATGAATCCTAAAGGACGACTGCCTTTTGCCAGAGGAGGTTCTAGTTTAGCTACCTAGCCTCTTCCAATTCTCCTTCCAATAGGACCATTCTCTCTTTAAGCACTTGTCCCTCTCTAACCAATTACTCCAGCTCTGTCTGTATCATGATTACCTCTGCACTCTGCGAGTGCTCCATTGTGCGGATATTTTTCTTCTTCTTCAGATTTTCCACGTTGTTAGGCCTGTCCCAAGTAAGCCAATTTTGGATAAGTAAGTTTTGGGAGCTATGAGGATACAATGCAGTGCAACATCGATAGATTAAGAGATCCAGCATCGCGAAGTTACTGCGCTGCAGAGGCACAACGCTGCGAAGTGACAGCTCCGCGAAGATCCAACAACTCACCATTTTAGAAGGAAAATGGTATAAATTCCGATGAGATCGGTCGGTGATCTATTTCAGTTAAAATACTCTGAGATTCCTAGCAAGCTGGTAAGGAGTGGTGAGGAAGGAAAATGACTGGTCGCACAAACAAAGGAAGCACAACATGAATCGGTTGCATGAAGCTATTAGAAAGCTGGATGAAAGCGACCCATCGGCATGCACTTGACAGAAGGGCTGAAAGCAACGTGACCATGCGCAAAATGATGGCCACAAGTATGGGTCGCTATCATAGCCTAACAGTCCTGGTTAGCGGGGTAAACACACCAGTTATGGGTAACCTTAGGGTTTTTAGCCCTCCATGATTGTAACAAACATGACCTAAGGGCACATTATAAAAAAGGGAAAATTTTTTAAGGGAAGAGGTTATATGTAGATTGAGATTATTATTGAATATGGATCTTTGTTGAAAGACTGAACATTATAAAAAGGCTCTGCAGCTGCATGCATAGAGACCTACTAAAGAGAGAAGAGAGTCTACAACTGAGTGCACAAACCGGAACTGTTGTACCATTCCCATTGATAATATAACAACAGTTCCTATGGATGTATCTCCCATCCTAGGGGTGAACCACGTTAAACCCTTTTGTTACGTGATTGAATGTGCATTTGATTTTATGAATGGTTAAATTCTTGTTTATTGAGTAAATATATCTTTGCTTTCAGATATACTCTTGAGAAGAATGAATGATAGGAATAATATGATAAGTGTTGAACATGTAGGTATAACATGTTGAATGTGCAAGTATTTCTAATTCAGACGAAAGCATAAATTGGTTGGGTAAACACTTAAGCCAGTGAAGTCTATATAGTGAGATTCCCTGAAGGACAGCACTATAAGTGCGGCGCAATTACATTATGGCCTAACATGTTGTGTAAGTTTGCAAGTTTTATAGTCTAATATTCTTGTTGAATGCCTACGTTTGCATCATGTTAAGTCTATTGAAGTTGTGCAACCACCGAAGAGGACGCACAGTCCTCAGTTGTGTTGTCCTATGCTAAGCAGTCAATTCGCATTGTGCAGTCCTTAGATGCACTATTGCATAGGTATTAGCCGTGAATTCGGTGAACTCCACGCAGTCCACCATTCTATTGAAAAGCGCATCACTCGGTTATGGAAACCTGATTCTGCAACCTCCCCATAACTTCGCCTCGGGTGATACCTCAGTCTGTTTGCAAATTGTTTCTGAAAGGGTGAGTGAAAAGCGGGTTTGTTGGTTCCCTAAACTGCACAGAACCTGGGTCTATCTATCTCGTCAAACTTAAAGAACGTATAATAGATCCAACAAATGGTTCTGTTGTTGCGCTTGAACTGGTGATGAGAACTGAAAAATTGGAATCTAGAGAAAACATAAATATGGAACTAGGTGGACAAGACAAAAAGATATTTTTCCAAAAAGGAGAATAGACATCCATGTCTCCCTGACGTCGAGTGGTTATAGAAGTACCCATGGAAGGACATTCATGAAATGTTCTTTGCAACCTTTGGAAATGAGTTGTATGAGTGGTTGTCAAGACTGTTGTTAAGGATTGCACCATATAGTAGGGGATGGATGATATCAACGTACATGGGGCTGACAAATAGATATATTGGGGTTTTACACTAATTACCGTAAGCAAATGAGATTTAGGGTTTGAGAAAGAGTACCTTGTTTATGGTGGTTGGTCCTAACTTTCTCCCAATCTATACAGTAACACACCTACAAAACCAATCAACAACTACTACATTTTTTTCCTTTAGGGGGGGTTGTCTTCCACCCCCAAAAGTGACCTACGGGGTGGGTTTGGTCCAAAACCGCCCCTAAAAGCACTGATGTTAAAATTTTTTCCCTTTAGGGCTGATTTTTTGAGGAGATTGGAACCGCCCCCAAAAGTGACTTTTGGGGGCAGTTTGTGACCCCCCTCATAGAGGTCTATGGAGGTGGTTCTAAACCCCCTCGTAGAGGTCTATGGAGGTTGTTCTAAACCCCCCTCATAGACCCGTTCAGAGAGACCTACGGTGGTGTTTTTGAACCCTGCTCGTAGAGGCCTATGGGGAAGTTTTTGAACCCCCCTTGTAGAGGCCTACAGGGGCGATTGCAAACCCCCCTCGTAGAGGCCTACAAGGGTGGTTTAGAACCCCCCTCGTAGAGGCCTATAGTGGAGGTTTAGAACCCCCCTTGTAAAGGCCTACGGGGGCGGTTTCAAACCCCCCTCGTAGAGGCCTACAAGGGCGGTTTGGAACCCCCCTCATAGAGGCCTATAGGGGCAATTTATAACCCCCCTCGTAGAGGCCTATAGGGGTAGTTTCAAACCCCCCTCGTAGAGGCCTATAAGGGCAGTTAGGAACCCCCCTTATAGAGTCTTATAGGGGCAGTTTAGAACCCCCCCATAGAGGCTTATAGGGGCGGTTGTGAACCCCCCTTGTAGATTCCTATAGGGGCAGTTTAGAACCCCCCTCGTGGAGGCTTATAGGGGAAGTGGTTATTTACCATCCCTTAAGAACAACTAGCTATAAACACGTAAAAATTCATTATATTCTATACAAAGATGTCAGTATCTCCCACAAAAGGGTAAATATCAGAATAGTTTAAAATAGCCACTTATACTATGATTTGAAGAAAAAATTTAAAGTTGAAGGAGCTATATAACAAACATAAAATAGTAGCATATAATATATTAGTCATTTTACCATAATGAGAACAAAAACAAAACCATGACATGACTTCCTTTGAGCAACTTCAACAATGCTTGTCATCTAAGCAACTTTAACAATGGCATTCAAGTAAACAATATAGTCAATTAATTGATATAGGTACATTGAAAATAATGAAGAGTGAAAATGTAATTTTATTTTTCATAGATATAAATTCAATGAAAACAGATAAATAAATCATGAATAATACTCATTTATCAATTTCCAACCATGTTCCTTCATAGATATAAATTCAATGAGAACGAATAAATAAATCATGAATAGTACTCATTTATCAAATTCCAACCTTGTGCCTTCACAATCTTTTCGAACATAATCCACGTCACCATCACCTACAGCTTCATCTTCTTTGCATTTTGTCCCTTCAAAGTCTGCAATGCTTGATAAATCTGCATTCTCCAATTCATATGTGTTACTATTTCTCCCTTTTGGAGGGCGTGTCAGAACTACATACCAATCATTCTCTACGAGATCTTGTACATAGAAATAGGATGATTCCTAGAGCTATTACTACATTCACTGAAAAAGAAATAAATAGAGATAAAACTCTTTTTCTAAGAGCTGGAGAAGATGCACTAGCTCTCACGTATTGGAGGTCAGGCAGTCTAACGAGAAAAAAAGAAGAAGTAATCGGGATCTATTTTCACTACCTCTCTATATTGAAATGGCTCGTAATAGAACCAGTCTAACCAAGTTCTCGGGAACCAGTCTGTCCAAATCGCGAACTAGTAACCAGTCTATCCAAATCGTGAAACCAGTAACCATTCTGTCCAAATCGGTCATAGAACAAGTGCTCATAGAACCAGTCTATCCGAATCGAGCTAACCAATTTCTCATAGAACCAGTCTGTCCAAATAGCACGGGATTGAACCAATTTCTTAAAAAAAATCACAAAATGGAGTGGCGGGAACCACTATTCCAAATGATGGCATGAGATTCCTAAACATGATTTTGATTTTGATTTCATTCCCATGATGAAAAAGTAATTAATTAGACATTTAGGACAAGGCTAGGCATATCATTTTAATTTTGATTTCATTCCCATGATGAAAAAGTTAATTAGACATTTAGGACAAGGCTAGGTAGTAGGCACATCACATATTAAAATACATTTATATGGATTGGCAAAAAAACTACTAAATTCAATAAATTATTAAATACATTGTTTAAGAAAATAATTATGATTCCACTTTAGAACAGAGTGGAGCGATGGAGGATGTGTCCAGTATAGAACCTTTTCGGGTCCCTTCAGGGTTTTTCTGGTGTTTTCTAGTGTTTTAGAAGTGCATGCAGACTTTCTGCATTTAGTTGTGTATATGTGGAAGAATGGAGTATTTGTTAGACATGGAATGGAAGGCGGAGAATGCACTTTGGGCAGAGGAAGGGATCTTCATTCCGAATGAAGAGTACAAGAAGAGAATAATCCAAACATGTGGGCCATCAATCCTTTTAGTTATAGATTGATTTGCTGAAGTAGGACCACCACATCAGCCAAATGACCTGTTAGTGGAGATTTTAGATGGAAGTACAAGTGGTGAGGGGTTAGTTGTTCGAAAGATAAGCAAAAACCCTAGTATCCCTTCAGAAGGCATGGGTTTTAGCATGAAGGTAGCAGAGAAGGTTTTGGAAACTAGAGGGAGCGCTACGAAAAACTTGCCTCTAGTGAAGCCTCATCCTAGTTTTTCATATGCTAAGAGAGCTCAGAAATCATTCTCTGCAAGGAACCATACTGGCACGGTTGCTTAGGAGAAGAGGAATATCAATAAGTTTCTGAAGGTAATACAAACTCGACCCTCTTTTGTCCTCGGCAAAGATGTTTCAGTGGACAGAATGATGAGCATTGCTATGAAGGCATTGGTGGGTAAATTTTTTTACCTCTGGGTGACAAAGGCTATGACTGAAAAAATGGCTTTCCACTAAATGGAAACAAGTTTTGGGCTATTGGCCACAGTTCAATTTACTATCCAACTATTGGATTAATTTACACTTCTTATCAGTGGAGGATTTGGAAAAAGTTGTAGAAAAAGCTTGGATTATAGACAGAGGGGTTGTTATGGTTAAGCATTGGTCTCTGGGTGATTTCAATCCTTTTACAATGTTCTTCCAAAAGAGATGCTTATGGATACTAATGCCTGACCTCCCCATTGAATACCAGGATCTAGCAGTTTTGAGAGGGATAGGAGATGTTGTTGGCAGATTTTTTTTCTTTGATGAAAGGGACCTAAGGTGGAATAACAAACACATGGCCTGGCTTATAGTGGAGTTCGACATGGACCTAGGAATTCCATAAGAAGTTGATATTGTCACTGAAAAGGGGTCCTTCATTCAAACCCTAGCATATTGGAGAGAACCCTTTCGGTGTCATATATGAAGATCCACTGGCCATATAAAAACAAATTATCCTTTAGTGGTTGGAGAGGCTCAGTTGCTGGAGTTGGTTTAGAAGCAGGAGAATAAGACTTAAATGGGAGGACTCAGAATCCTCAGATGGAGGTGCCTAGTCAATTCCCCTCTACTAAATCTGTCATTAGTAAGTTAAAGATTTTCTTTCCAAATTTCTTTAGTACTTCTTTAACTGAATAAGACATTCTTTTGCTAAGTAGTAATGAGGAGTGGCTGGTCAATATTTTTGAGGGTTTCTGGGAAATTTTCATGGAAAATTTTAACAATTCCCATCCCTTTACTTCTCATTTGAACCCTATCATCTCATAAAACCCTCCTTTGATTTCCCCCTCATCGAAAAAACTGTTGGTTGTTACAAATCGTAAAAGCCCTATTTTGAAAGAGACCTCTCCTCAAGGACCTCACACTACCCCTCATTTACATAGTGAATGCACCTTGGCTTAATCTCCCCCTCCATTGGATACAAATTTGTTTACCAAACCCTCAAAACCCTCATACAAAGAAGTTCTTATTAATAAAGCACCTCTTCAGACCTAGAACTCCTTCGTAGACGAAGCTGGCCTTGTGGATATTGTGAATGTCACCACCAGGAAGAAGCCTAAAAAAAAATCCACTAATAGGAAAAAATAAATGGGGGTTGTTGAGGGAGGGTTCGCAACATACCCCAAAATGGTTTCTTCGAATTACCCTATTTCTATTCCTTCTCCTTCTAGGCAACTTAGAGCATTGAAACTTGATATGAGGGTTCCTTAATGCTAGTCTTAATCTCTCTTAACATCAGGGGGATTGTAGGTTCCTAGTCCAAGATGCTACCCCTCAAGGAGATTTTGTCTACATTTAGACCTAATGTTGTGTTTCTTTAAGAGACTATGCTGGATCATGTTAGAGCTAAATATTTTTTTCTAAAAGTTTGTCTGACATGCATGGAACTGTGTTGCGACAACCAGTTAGACTTTCAGGGGGGTTACAATTTGGCAAGATGGAGTCTGATAGAAAAGACATAAAATAAAGGAGGTTGGGGAATAAGAGATCTCAATCTCTTTAACAAGGCCCTAGCTAGATACCAAATCACTGTGTAGGGCACTTTTTCATGATGATATTTGGAGTGTCACTATGAGAAGGAAATATTTGAAAGGAGTTGATGTTGTATCATGGCTGAGGTCGAAGAAACACTTTGCTTTCCCAATAGCCTCCATTATCTAGAAAAATATATTGACTGAACTACATTTGGTTAAGCGGTGGATTGCTTGGAAGGTTGGTACAGGTACAAGAGTTCTTTTAGGATTGGATCCTTTTCTGAGTGGAGGATCTGGCTTTATACTATCAGAAGAACTGCTACCACACCTACACAGTTGGAGACTTTATTATCTTGGATATATACATAAGACAAATATCTCCAACTTGACAGGTTCTAGTATTTGGCTCTCGCCATAAGATCTCGGACTCAGGGGAACTTTAGCCAGTGAATGGAACACATACATATAGGGAATTTACTAAAAGGGGATCACTCTATCTACAGAACCAGATAGGTTGGCTTGGATTTGGAACAAAATAGAAGAGATTGTGCAGATGGTAAAAGAGGCCTATAATGCATTTATATATCTTTATGATAATGATGATTTGAAGTGGTGGTATAAAGTGATATGGAAAATCAAAGCTCCTCCAAAATCAATTCTATTTATGTGGTTATGCTTACAAAATAAAGTATTAATGGGGATATTTACAGAGAAAGGGGTGGAATTGGACCTTCAGCCTATCCATTATGTTTGAGTAGTGAGGAGACCATACAACATCTTGGAATAGATTGCAACATTTCTCAGGAGCTTTGGAATTTGATTTGTAACATTCTTCAAGTAAAAAATAATTGGCATTTGTAGCCCCTTTAAGAAAATTTAAAGCTCTGGTTTTTAACAAATCCCAAGGTAAAATCAGTCCCCTTTATTGTCACATGGGGATTATGGGTTTTAATGAATGCCATTCATTTTGAAGGGTACAGATAGAAGCTACAGGAGGTTGGGAGAAGGATTATTAAAGCATCAACATAATTCATCATAGATCCAGGTGCAGACAAAGTAAATTTTTTGATAAATCGACCAATTTGATTTGGTAATTCACCCATGGAATTCTTCGATGGCGCAACAAATAAGGATCAAAGTGGAATCGAGATTTTGTTGAAATACACCTCCACACACTGTTTTAAGGCACACATAGCAACTGATGAAATGAAACTGATGAAGTTGAATATAACATCGACCCTGACCAATGTATTTAAATTTTGGTTAACTTTAAAATTATGTCTCCTCGTGTTTTATTAGACTAGGTCCAAAGCTTCGTGTTAACAACAACTCCTCGGGAACAATACATGTAAAGTTCGGAACCATGCCATTATTGGGCATGTTTAACCTAAATTTCTTCCTTAACCATCACCAATCATAGGCACCAATTACGATGGTCATGGAGAGCTCATTCTTCACAAAGTTAATTGAGTCAGTACTGGTATGCACTAACATGTGTCTACAAAAAAACGGCATGTGTCTATAGCAAGGCGACAGGTGGTGGAACATCTTAAATAATGCAGAATGCGAGTCTTTTCTCTCATATGATGATACCCAAAAATTGAGTCCAACTTTGAAAAAACCTTTTCCCATCTAAGTTAATAAAGAGAATCATCAATTTGGGTAGGAGGTACTTGTTCTTAATTAATTGTCACCTTATTTAACATTGAATAACCAATGGCACACAACCAAAAGGTTCCATCCTTGTTATTGACTACCAATATGTGTTCTATCCAAGGTGATGCACTTGGTCATATGAATGCTTTGTCTAATATTTATTGTAATTGCATCTTGAATTCACTCAACTCATTAGTTTAAAATATATTCTAGGCCTTGGATATGGGCATGTGTGTGTTATGTTATGCTCTCTTGTTGACATTGTCGTCCATTGGAATCCACTTGAGTCACCCTTCACAAAAAGGGGAAAACAATGAGAAGAAAGGGTAATGGCAGAATGAAAATTACTAGCATGTTGAAATTGGCAGGAAAAATTTCATTTTTGGTGTTACAGATCTAAAAATTACCAACATATCCCACTTCTAGTTGAAATTAGATTCACTATTTAGAGATTATGTGATGCCGCATTACCTTAATCTTCACTCAAGAGTTCAATTCAATCATGAGTTTTAAGGGGGGTTCCAAAAAAACTACCTCCCAAAGGTCAATTCTCATGAATGTTAGGGGGGGTTTTAATAAACCGCCACCAAAAGTTATGAGAATTGGGATTTTAGGGGGGGGTTCAAACAACTGCCACCAAAAGTTCAATTCTCATGACTTTTAAGGGGGGTTCAAAAACAAACACCTCCAAAAATTCAATTTTCATGACTTTTATGGGGGGTTTTGACAAACCGCCCCCAAAATTATGAGAATTGGGCTTTTAGGGGGGGGTTTGACAAACCACCCCCAAAATTTATGAGAATTGGGCTTTTATGGGGGGTTTTGACAAAACTAGCCCCAACAGTCAAATTTCAGGACTTTTAAGGGGGGTTCCAAAAAAAACGCTTCCAAGAGTTCAATTCTCATGACTTTTAGGGGGGGGTTTGACAAACCGCCCCCAAAAGTTATGAGAATTGGGCTTTTAGGGTGGTTTTTCCCAAGACCACCCCCATAAGTCAAATTTCAGAACATTTGGGGGAGGTTTTAAAAAAACCGCCCCCAAAAGTCCAATTTCCATGACTTTTAGGGGCGGTTTTGGAAGACCGCCTCCAAATGTATGAAAAAAGTTTTAAGGGGGGGTTTACCAAGACCCCCACAAGACAAAACCGCCCCTAAAGGGCTATTTTGTTGTAGTGAACCTTTATCAAAACAATTTTACTTGAAATAGATGATGATATTAACAAAACAATATAACATTAATTGCAATCAAACATCCAATGAAATTGACATTTAATTGGGACGAGAAGGATATCTCGATATTTATTGTCAAAGAAATGCAACAAAATACAACTGATATACCTGATCTTGTTCCAAGCACTTATGCAACCAAGTTATGGGCTATTGCTCCTCTCTTGACTAGAAATTCCTTCAGCATAGCAATAGCTTCCTCCTTAGATTGGCCCCTTCCTGATGTCTTCCACTTGTATTTATGACCAAGGTAGGTAGTTAGATTCGTGAGGCAGTTGAATTGGGAGGTTGGGGGAGTTATAATACCAAACTCAACTAATCCGAATTTGTATTCTTATTATATTTTTCCATTTCGTCTTAAGATGTGTGTAGGTATGATACTAGCGAACCTGCACATCGTGCGCCACTAGTGTTTTTAATGACTAGCACATACAAATTTTAGGATATGTGCATGGCTTGTCAATAATGGGACCAGTGCATGATGCGGTAGATGCTTGTTATAAGAGTAGCACATTTCCAATGAAATATGCAGAAAAAAATATATTTTTTAGCTAAAGATGTAGGATCTCTACATCAAATCATCTAAGGTTAATCCAGCTCTTCCATCCATAATGTCCTTTTGTGTGATCGACAGAGCAATGTGATCACAGATGGAGAAGTGCTGATTTGACCTATAACAGATGCCCCCTAATGTGTGAGGTCAAAGGGAAATGATGGCCGAAATACATTACAATCAAAGTTAGAAGAGTTGCAAGGAAACCACAGGACAAAGTCACAAAAGTACCTAAAAACAAAAACCAAGTTTAGCAGGCAATTACAATCTTTAAATCAAATAGATGTTCAGTATGATAGAACATAATCTCCAATACATAATGGGAGATGTATATAGCATGGAAACTGAAATAAAAACATGGATCCATGTCAAAATAGGAGATCATAGCCATAACAACAAGCTTGATTTATGTCTCATTGAGATCCAAAAAAATGAGTGTGGTTCAGTTTGGCGCAACTTGGGTAATAACATAAATGTCGTGATGTTATTGTAGTCCCAAGGTCTTCATCCAAAACATCCCAAGGTATGAACCCCAACCATGCAAATATATGAGCTGAAGTCGAACATGGAGGGGACCTTTTGATTACCAGTCATTGATGTATATCGTTAACAAACGTGAGGGAGACCATCAATAATGTAAATGGAGCCCAAGGTACCTAGTACATTCTAGCAAGTGTGAATAAGTGGTCTTGAAGTTGAACACTTGAAGAATCCATCGAATAGGAGACATTGATATATTCCCACTATCCAATAGCGAGGGTAATTTCCACAAATGATTGCAATTGCCAAGGTACTATTTGAAACTATAAAATTTGTTCCTAGAGCATGATGAGCTAAGGTCGATGGGAAGAAGTTCACTGGAAGGGAGGCCTTAATGCATCCTCCATAATTCAACATGAGGAACAATCACAAGATTGAGTTGATTTGGAGTAGGACTAATACAATATGAAATGAACTGACACTAGGGATGGCTGACACTTGAAGTCAAGGTAACTACAGAATGGACGAAACAGGTTGTATCCTTGAATAATGAGCACAACACAAGAGTGACTTAGGCATCTTTTAACACGATGTGAATGTGATATAAACCTGCAATTTAGGAGACATTGGCATATTCTCCATATGATTGGAAGAGTAACCAATCAGAGGAGTACAAACTTTGAGATCAAGTTCATCCTATGGTCAAAAATTAAACCCAACTAAATGATAAACTCAACAGGTGCTTAGTTCAAGGATATGACTGACATACTACCTTTGAACCGAAAAGATGTTTGATATCCTTCCCTTCCCTTTTCTCTTTTTGGTAAAGAATATC
Source organism: Larix kaempferi (assembly GCA_027924585.1). Taxonomy (NCBI): domain Eukaryota; kingdom Viridiplantae; phylum Streptophyta; class Pinopsida; order Pinales; family Pinaceae; genus Larix; species Larix kaempferi. Next base: position 1,697,562 of record BSBM01000614.1, on the reverse strand, counting down.
CTTCTTGTTTGTTTTAATGAGTCCAAGAAATAAAACTCAATAGTCTCTCTTCATTGTTGAAGCAAGCTCAAAGAAAGAGGAAGAAGAGTGCTTGATATAAGTCCAACCAAGTATAAATTTTAATTAGTCCATGAGAGAAAGACTCAGGACCTTCTTCAATTTTTACAGAGTTTGAAGAAGAGATAGATGAATACTCTATAACACTGATCCATGAATTTTAATATCGATGCTGGATCGGCTTATGCTCGGTGTTTTTTTCTTTTTTGAGGAGTCTGAAAAACTTAAACAATAACTCCATACACCTACTCGTGGATTTTAATATCGAGCCTGAGTTGGTACGTGCTCGTCGGTATTTTCTTGTTTGAAGAGATGAAAGACTTAAACAATAATTCTATGCACCTTCTCGTAGATTTCACATTGAGCTTCAGTAGGTGAATGCTTGTTTGGTTTTTTCATGCTTCGAGAGTTTGAAAACCCTAAAGAAAACTCCTAAAGGTCCTTTTTCGTACAGTTAGTATCCTCACCCGAAAAAGTGTAAAACAATGAGAGAAGAATTCTTCTAGCCATGTATGACTAGAGTATACTTTTTTTGTAAATGATCCACAAAGGTTCGAAAAAGGGGTAAAATTATACTGAAGTGGATGTCGCTTCAAATCCTTTAACGTGTCTGAAAAGACAACTATACTCGGAAAGAATGTTTATTTTGAAAAAGTCTAACAAGAGCTTAAAAAGACTTTATAAGCTTTAGGGACAGAAGTTTCATGACCTATCAGGTGATGAAAATACTCGACAACCATGTAAGTGATATAGCACATGATCAAGAAAAATTTCCTAAATGACATAAAAAATATACCCAATTTGACATGTCAATTAAAGAAAACAAAGCTTGATACATCACCTTTACGAAATATAGTGAAATTCTGACCTAATCCACCAAAACACAAAAATGTGTATTAGTGAATTAAAAAATATTAAAATAATTTTGAAACTATACCGCATTTATAACAGTGGGGAAAAATTAAAATGAATATTTCTATAAATAGTTTCAAAACAAATCAAAAGTCACCATTTCCAAGTTTTTAGTGAAAAGATTGGAGAGCCAACCTCTACTACCGTTGCTTGTTACTATCATTATGGATTATCAAAACATCTTCCGTCTCTTCCAAGTAAGTCGTATCAAAATGTAAATAAAATGTCTTGTGCATATGTTGGACTTGTGCTCCCTGATGGGCATCCTTGTAGCTTTGTGCGACCAGCCGATCTAGGGGCAGTCAATGACGTGTTGATGAGCATAGAGGGGAAGATGAGTCGATTGACTCATGACATCCCCACCTACAAAATTGAGCAGATGATGCTCACTATGCAGGAGGACGTTGTGGGTGTGCCCCCAGCATGGATTTTTCTACTTAGGAAGGTAGCTAGACTAGTCATCTGCTACAGAGAGGCTGTGGCAGAGATGGCAGAGGTAGCAGAGGCCCCTCCTTCTCCATAGGGGAGGACATATGTATATTTTTGAGGTCGTTGAGCCCATTTTGTATATTGATTTGACATTATGACAAACTTGTGGATCCAAACTCATATATTTTTTGAGATGGCTTATATACAGTATCGGCTTTATTATTTACATGTGTGTCCTATCTTTATGTATGAATGGTTATTATGATTGTGTGTGATGTAGATGCCAATCTAAAACATAATTTGCATATGAATCAGCTAAAGCATTTAATTTCCTTGGAATATGTTGATAACTAATATAATCAAAATGTCTTTGAAGCAACCTAACTCATAAGAACTAACGCAACAAAACAAGATCTAACTTGATATTCACCCATTAACAGAAACACAACCAGCTGCGAGTCGATTCTTACCTCTAGGCATGAAATGCCATGTTGAGGGGAATCTCAAAGTAACTCAATGACCACATTGTATTCAGCTACATTATTTATTGTGGGAACAAACAAGCCCCTCCCGAAGATACAAGTTGGCCAGCTGGTGAGTAAATAACCCAAGTTGTTGTAGCCAAATGACGGGTGTGGCGACTAGTGCCATCAGAAAATCATAAAGTATTCATTCATCACCTGAAAACACAAACCTATAGACACATAAGATGCAATGATAACCACAAGCAAAGCTAACCCTACAAAAATGTACAACTATAACACATGAAAAAGCATAGAGGCCTAAGCATAATACTTTTTCAGGTAGAGACCATTTATAGGCTATGACAACTTATTTCCCTCACAATCTGTTATTTCATAAGCACCCTTCCTCAGAAATTTAGAAATTATGTAAGGACCGAGCCACATAGACTTGAACTTTCCTACCCCCAAGGGCTCCTTGTCCTGGTCGTAAAGCAAAACAAGGTCTCCTTCGAGAAAAACCCTAGGTTTAATAGACTTATCATATTGAATCTTGACTCGATTCTTATGAATTTTTTTTGTTGTGAGCGCATCGCGACGTTGCTAATCAGGATGTTCTAAGTGTAGCAAACATTCTTCTAGAACTGAAGTGTCAGGGGTTATTTGGATGGCCAACTTTAATGAAGGAATTTCGTATTCAACTAGAATAACTGCTTCTACCCCATGAACAAGCTGAAAAGGAGAGAACCTGGTAGCAGTCTTAATATTAGCTCGGTATTCCCAAAGAGTTGGATACAACATGATGTGCCAGTTGGATTGACTGGCATTGACGGTACTTTGAAGAATGGTGTTCAAAGTTTTATTAACCACTTCGACCTGACCATTCTCCTGTGGATAAAATGAAGATGAATGTTCTTGCTGAAAACCTAGCATAGTGTATAGATCAATCATCATGTTGTTCTGAAAGGGTCAACCGTGGTTTGTCAAAATCTATTTGGGTACATCAAACCTCGAAATGATCTGGTTAAAAACGAAGTAAGTAGTCCTTTCCCCATTTGCTTTGACAATAGGCATTGCCTCGACCCACTTTGTGAAGTAGTCGATGGCAACAATGATGTGATGATGACCCCTAGCAGAAGTTGGATTACAATTCATAAAATCAATCCCCCACTTGGTGAAGGGGCTTACTATAATTACAGGGTGGAGAGGATATGGGTGCGCTCTCATATTTTTGGTGAAAAAATGACATGGCTGACAGTGTTTCACAACTTCCATACAATCTTTGAAGATCGTGGGCCAAAAATAACTAGCACACAATATCTTCTGGGTTTTTGCCAACCTAGAAAGGTGACCCCCACAGGCTCCACTATGAATATCATTTAATAATGTTTCACCTTCCTCTAAATTCAAACAACGACAAAGAATGTATCTATCCCACGTTTGTATAAAGTGTCAGCAATAATGAGATAATTCTTTGCATGATTCTTCAGTTTCCATCATTCATCCCTAGAGAAAGTAGGAGGACACCTCAATGTTTGAAGATATACTAAAATATATCCATACCATGGGTCATAGGATGCAATAAGGAAGATGTTTTCATCCAGGACTGATGACTCTTCCTCACTATGTACTACGTCACTCATAAATTCAGAGATAAGTTTGGTGAAAACTAGTGACTTCTTTGAGTTAGCTGACTGAAAAATGAGGCCAAATTCTTGCAAGATGACAATCCATTTATTGAACTTCCCACTGATGATACGTCTGGTAATAACATATTGAAATAAATTGACTTCTGCAATCACTATGGTGGTTTGCAGCAAAATTTAGTGGCCTAGCCTCTAAACGACATTGAAAGCAGTTAATGCCAAATTCTCAATGTAAGAATACTTAATCTCAGGGGCTATTAATGCACGGGATAAATAGTAAATGACATGCTCATGGAGCTTGTCATCCCCCTGAACAAGTACTATGCCGATTGTGTATTCAAATGTATCTAGGTATAACAAGAAATCCTTTGTATAGTCTGGTGTGCTCAACAAGGAGGCTGGTAATAATGCCTTTTTCAAGGCCTCAAATGAAGTTTGAGTAGCCTCATCCCAAATAAAATAGGTGTCTTGTTTGAGCAGTCTCATGAAACCTTTTGTGATTTTGGCATAGTTAATGATAAAATGTCATAAGAAGTTGGACATACCCTACAGACTCTGAAGTTTTCATAGGGTTTGAGGAGGAGGCATATTTACAATGGCCTGAACTTTGAGTGGATCGACCATGATGCCACGACTGGATACAATAAAACCCAGTAAACGTCCAGACTTGACACAGAACACACACTTATTAGGATTCAATCGAATCTTGTAATATATGCATCATTCAGACACGATTCTTAAGTGATCAGGATGATCCCGTCTCTTACGAGATCATGCTGGGAGATCATCAAGATAAGGTTCAACCACATGTTTGATATCGTGAAAAGCAAATTTCATTGCGCGGTGGAATGTAGCCCCAACATTATTTAGGACGAATGGCATCTTTCGGTAAGCGAAGGTTCCCCAAGGAAAACTAAAAATTATTTTGTGTTGGTATTCAGGTTTTATTTGAATCTGGTTATATCCTGAAAAACCATCCATGAAAGAAAACATCTCATGGCCCGCACATGCATCAATAATCTGGTCTATGAATGGTGTGGGGTAGTTTTCTTTAGGACAAGCTTTATTTAAATCTCTTAATTTTGTGCATAATCGAAGGGTTCCTTTCTTCTTATTGACCGAAACAGGTTTGGAAACCCATTATGTCATAGCAATCCGATAGATGAATCCCACTCTAAGTAGTTTCTCAACTTCCACCTTGATGGTAATTGCTTTTCTAGGATTAACCAGACGGAGATTCTATCTCATAGGCTTAGCATTTGGATAAGTTGTGATGACATGCTCCACAATTGCAGGGTCAATGGCTGGAATCTCCTTGTAAGACCACGAAAAGACGTCGCATAATTCCTTAAATAGGTTGGTGTACATAATGATATCCTCAGGAGAACAATCTGCTCCAATGAAAAAGGTTTTCTACAACGCCAGGTTTGATGAAGATGTCAATCGAAATGGTTCTTGATATTTTTTCCATATTCCCCTCAACATAAATTTTTTGTATAGAAGGGGTAGTGGACAAATCAACATCCCCACCAAGTATCACTCAAAACTCTCCTCTCTCAATCCTGTCCAGATCAAAAAGAAAATTGCACTTGTGATGCATATGTTCCCATGGGTGGTCCAAGCCTACCATAGCTTCCAAAATAGCCTTGTCAGAGGGAAAAATAGTATCCAGATAGTCAAAAGAGTGGGTAGAGTTAACAAACCATGCAAGAGCATAGTCCCTATCTAATTCCATGGAGACAAACAGAGTCGAGATATGCTCTGTTGCAGCATTCTGTGATGATTGATAAGTCACTTATGCAACAGACAGGGGCACTGCTGGATCTAACTGAGTAGGGGGAACCCATGGATCAGTTATTAGACTGACCATGGAAATATCCAAAAATGAGCAATAAATGGTACTCGTAGAACCAATAAAATTAATGGCAGCATGTAGGTCGAATGTGCCCTTCAATGATGAATACATGCCTACTCCCTGGCTCTCACTAGGTTGGTGAGACTGATCAACCAATGGGACTGTAGAATCCGACGAAGTATTGTTGTTTTTCTCGTTAAATGAAAGTTGATCGACTGTAATGATATTTCCTTCATGCGGGAACATCAGTACCCGAAAAAAGGATGACGGGACAGCTTGTAGCACATACGTCCAGCTTCTTCCTAACAACAAATTGTAATCAATATTAGCATCCAAGACTTCAATATCCACTGAAACCAACTTACTAGTGACTTTAACTTCGAAAGTGGGAAAGAATCCGTGTGGACAGAAATAGCTCCCATAAAAATCCATAAGTATAGTGTTAGAAGGGGCTAACTTAGGAGATCCCAAGGCCTTCCAGCAAGAAATCGACATTACGCACGCACGTAGACGCACCCTCATCTACCACATTTCGTCCAATGGTATTATACCCATGGAATACTTATATCTGGAGTGCTATGTGATATAGAAAACGGGGTTTGATATTAGCCATATCAAACTGAGCAAGCATACTAGATGAGTCGAGGTGCCCTATTGCCACAAGAAGTGCATTTTGCTGTAATGGACAGCTCTGCAAGACTTCTAGTGTGGACATAGCACAGGGTGTTTGGGATAGATCCTCTACAACATTGTTGTTAGGAGCAGCCCGCGTGGTAGGTTTGTGCACCGTCCGTTTGAGGACACCTTTTGATATTTTCAGCAAAGTATCTACAGGTCTCTCAATATGAAGAGGTGTAGATGTTTCAGGAACATCCTTATCTTTCTGTTGTGATCCAGGGTAATAGTTCCTAACTCGAGTTTGCAAAATAATACCCGAGTTAACCATGTTTATGAACGATTGATTAGCTAATGAGGCACGCTCTATGCCCCCAGCACTAGATTTTCCAGAAGCGAAACCTTGTCCATGAGGGAATGGATCCTTCAAAATAGCTGGTTTCTTCTCATGGAGGAGCTTCTAGGATTCTTCAATCAGAGGGCACTGATGGGTAAGGTGATATTCCTTACATAACTTCCAAGGAAACTTAACCTTCTTTTTATCTTTCTTTCCCTTTTCGGAATTTTCATTATTTTTGGGCTTTGGATGGTTCCCCTCCCCTTTCTTGCCCTTCTTTTTGTTGTTGGGTTTCCGAGGACCCTTTTTGTTTGTCTGCACTTCCTGTACAGATTCAATAGTAGAAGGGGAGGTTGCAATGGTGGTTGCATTTACAGCAAAATGCTTCACAGATAAAGCATGAACTTGCTTGGTCATGGTTTCGAATGTTGTTGTATCGATTGAACCAACAATGCCATCAGCATGTGGTCTAGGCTTAGGTTTGCTTAGATCAATAATAGATCGATGCACATTGGGTATAATCTCATACAAAATCCTAGATTGGGCATATACAAGATCAATTTGCTGGGTCCTAAATATTACTTCTTCCTTTGAAAACACTCCAGAAGTTGCTACATCCTTAGAAACATAAGGTAGGAGTGATTTCAAATACAATTCCAACATAAACTTTGGAGGGATTTTAGCCTTAATGATCCTCTTCTGCCTTCACCACTCATGAATGTGGTCAGATAAGTGAGTGGATTTGTTTTTCCTAAAAGTAGAGAGAAGGTCCATGGCAGCGTTATACCGGACAGGTAGCTGGAAGTGGTTTAAGAATACTATTTCCAGATCCCAAAAGTTGTCATAACTTGTGGCAAGCAGTTCAATGTACCACTTTGCCGTGACACTAGTTAAGGTTCTTTGAAAAAGCCTCAACTTGATGGAATCATCATTTAGAGAGTTAGAAAAGCACGAGAGATTAAAAGTAGTGACATTGTGATGAGAATCTTCCCCATTTTTTCCCTTAGACTTTGCTATGTCTGATGATAGCTTAGTTGGAACTGGTGGCCATGCTGCGTTATGGTGCACATGATCATTCGTTAGTTTTGAAAGGTATGGCAAGATCAAAGTTGCCATAAAAGGTAAACGAGGTTTCAACGATGGTGTTTGGTTAATGGGAGCTTAGTAAGGGGAACCTCCTGAGGCTTGGTTCCCGAACTATTGGTTGGGGTTTTCCCTGGCCATCGATTGTCAAGTGTAAGCATTACCAAAGTTGCCCAACCGAAAGTTAACGGGTTTCTTCCTAAAGTGTTTGTCCATTGCGTTTGGGACTTAGCCCCTCCGTAATGTGGGTTAAATGTGTTACCACCTCCTCCACCAAACAGTGAAAAAGGGATACTCCCTACATGTATATGAGATGTTTGCACATTTGATGAATGTACATTCTGACCTGTCAAGGGGTTAAACCCAGGAATAAGATGAAACGGACGATACAGGCACCAAGCCTACAAAAGGTGTAGAAGGAGCTACATGCCCTCCAAACCAAGGAAAACCCTGACTAGAAGGAGCAAATTGTGGATTAACCTGGGGTTGTTGTGAAAAAGGAGATGATATGAGAGTTACTGAAGGTATCCCGCTCAAAGGGATATTTGAAGATCCACCAGTGGAACCAAGAGGAGTAGGTGATGATGAAGCTTGAGAGCTAGACATGCCTATGGAACTAGTCTTGAAACTAAAAGAAGGGCTCGAAGCAGGGGTGATGCCATGTCCCCAATTTTGGCTCATCCAGTACCATGGTTGAAAGGGGGCAAGATCAACCCCTAAGGGAATTAAAAGGTATTAATTCTAGTTGCTTAGAATTAATTTTAGCCTAAGTCTCAGAAATTGGCAAATTTATTTATTAAAGGTAATTTTGATAAATAAAATTAATGGATAATGAGCAAGTGGGCCAAGAGGGAACCCATGTGGAATATCTTTCCAAAATGGAGTAGGGGGTATTTTTGAGGCAATTGTACCACATGAATTAATTAATTGATTAAATGATGAAGTTTGAATTAATTCTTAGTTTGAATATTTTTATTAATAAATATTGCTAATAAATATTGGCAAGTGGTGATAATGTGGCTAGGAGGTCGAATTTGGTCATGTGGACCACTCTTGCCTTAATGGAAAGTCTCAGAAAGTCAAGAAGAACAAATTAGAAAATGGCAAAAGAAGAAAAGAAGGAAAGTAAAGAAAGTAGAAATAATAGGAAAAGCAGCGAGAATGAAAGTAGCAACATCCAAAAAAAGCTTCCTAAAGTGCACTTGCCAAATTCAGTGAAGGAAGGCAAAGGAAAGAAAGTTTTCAAAGCCAAGAGTTTCTATCATCCTCAAGAAATGTGCCCTCGTGGCTTTGGAGTAGGAGGGGAAAGCTGGTAACCTACTCTCACAGGTCACCAAGCTAAGAACTTGCTCAGCAGGTCATCATGAAGTTTATAAAAGAAGCCAACCAACTCCATTTGACAACTTTTGATCATTATTAGAATTTGTGAATGAGAGCTCTTAGCACTCTAGTTGAGTGTTGTTCCTCAACAAGTTATGCTTGGGAGATGTGCCCCAAGGCCCTATGAGTTTCTTATGAGTGTTATTCAGGTCCAACAATTAATATTACAGCCAGTGACATCCATTTAAGATCAACCTTGAAGAATTAATGACAGATTGAAGAGGAGGCTACCATTGAAGAAGATTTGTAGTTAGATTTAGTGGAGGAACACTAGTGGAGGAAGACAATTATGGAGAGATGTTCTCAAGACCTCCAGTGAATTCTATCAGCTGATGTTTGCAGAGAATAGATGCTGCTATATTCCAGAATTCAAATATTAGATTGAATCTTGACTCTTCTCCTACTCCTACTCCTCCCATAACCAATTTTGGAGGTGATTTCCCTAAAGGAGAGAACCAGTTGATGATGGTGCACATTGAAGACCAACATGTTCAAAATGCAGAAATTTCATCCATATAACTATTAGATGGACTGATAATAACCTCCAGTACATATACAAAGTAACTTCTTTCTTCTCTTCTCTATTCTCCCACTATTGTAACAGGAAACTAGCCTGTGAGGCATTGTCATTTGAGAAGCAAGCAATAAAAAAAAGGAGGAATGTTATGAATGCTATATTTCATGTTATATGTGTGGAAAATATTATATCAAAGTTATAATAATCATCATAATAGAGTTTGTGGATATTTAAAGTAGTTTTTTAAGTTAAAATACAAGACTAGCTAGAATGATGTCAATTCTAGACTAGTTTTACCACTTTTACTGCCAAATCCATTTTAAGCACTATTTTTACATTATGACAGTTGGAGAAGGTAATTGAGTCAGTCTAGTATCCACATCAGTCCTTAAATTCAGAATTTGGAAATTTTTAGACCCTTTTTGTAAAGATTGGAAAATTACTAGCTCGGCAATCCCGAGAGAGCCCTTAAGCCCCAATTCCTCCAAAAATATACCAAGTGTGCTTAAAAAGTTTCCTGAAATTAACCAAAAACCATTTGAATTATATTATCTCATTCATTAAATCCCAGTATCCCCACCTGTCCAGTATGCATATGCCAGCTACCCACGAAGCCTCGAAGTAGGCATAGACTTGCTCTATGTTGAAAAGTGAATGGTACTGGCACCTTGTGCATAAGACACCTCTGATCTGATATCATCAGCTGTTGTTGCACCTCAGTCCATAAATTTTCTAGAATTGAATTTTCATCCTACCAAACTCATACCTTGCCTCAGTCCCCGCCACTTACTTCCTACTCTCCTTAGAAAATTGTCAAAAATTTGACTAGTGAATTTTATGAAAAATTTGAAGTAGAGTTAATATCTTGGTCGAATCTTCCCAAGGATATTACAGGTGACCTTCCTGGAGTTTTGTACTGATGTGCTTGCAAAAGAATGAGAAATAGCTCTCATAATCATAGATGCAGTAGGATTTTGGGGAACTACTGTTTCATCTCCAGAACTAGCCATGGAATAACCAGGGCTAAACCGGTACGCACTAAAATCCGTTTGACCAAGAGAGTCTGAAGTTACAAGTAATGGATCATGGGGTCCAGCCAAAGGAGCATTGTAAGGTGTGCTAAAATCTTGAGAAATTAAGTCCTCAACCTCAACAGTATCAAATACCTGTTGATCCTGAATTCTCATCTGTGGTTCTCCAAGTGGTTCTATTACGCCTGTAAGTTCGTATGAACCACGGGAATCAGTCCTCCGGCATCGAGGTGGCGATGGTGGCTCTGCAGTGTGTGGTGGAAGGTTTTGCATCCTTTGTGACCTATGGAGGGGTTGGTCCTCCATAGTTATATCAAAAACAAACTAAGCGTGAAAACCTAGTGGCCACTAATTGACTAGGGAGCAAACAACATAACACTAAAAAATGTCCTAAAGTGATCAAAACCAGGCAAATAAAGCTAATATTCTCAGAAGTAGTCTAGGATGATGAGGGCCTAGAAAAAACCAATAGAATACCGAAGGTTAGTTACAAGGCGTCCATTGAAGGTCCTTTGGGTGTAAGCTTTTGAATCACAAAACCGCCCTCCCAAGATTATGGTAAAGGCTTACCTTTCGTGCTTGTCCTAGGTGCAGTGGAAATAGCCTTCCACTCTACATGTGAAGAGCCCTAAATTTAAGATACTAAGCATGCCACAAATATGAAAATACTTGGGGGGACAGTCGTCAGTCTATCCAAGACCCCCATACGCGAATCAACTCTGGTGAATGCTCGGAAAGAAAGTGAGGGGGTATCCTCAACAATTCTAGTCTCACACGAACTCGTACTTAACTCCAGTTTGAGTGGAAAGTTCCCATGATATTTTGATATGAGTGGGTTTTCCTAAAAGATTGTCTCACTATGATTGTTGAGCAATAAAACGATTTCAGGCAGTTTAAAGTGATCTACCCCGAAATCCTAGCCTAAGCTAGTTGATGTAGTGTCAAACCTAAAAAAGAAAGTTACTAATTGATTTTATTAGATGTTCTTTTTAGAGGTTGTTTCTTACTCAATGGGAAGTGATGTGTGTGGTATGGTTATGACAAAAGGAAAGTGTGTATTATAATGCATAAAACTTCACAAAATTATTTTTCCATTTAAGATTTCAAAACAAAATTAGGCATTCCTAAGTATAAAACATTTTTTCTTTTTCAATTTTTAATTTTCTAAGTTAATAGTAAAGCAAACTACCCTACTTCGAAACAAATGACAAGTCTTGTATACAGGTTCTTATTTTTTTAATTTTGACATTTTTTATCTAACTATGAAAAGAGAATAAATATGAAAATTAACAAGAAAGAATTATCAAAGATGTGAGTAATGATAAAGAGCCCAAAGCTTATAAAAAATCAATCCAAATATTGACAAAGACTTTAAAACTACGGGGTTGTTTCAATGAACTAACCTGGAATTTGGAACAAGATGCAAAAGAAAAAGAGGTAGACTGATGTGTAAAGCGGAAAGGCAGAAGACTAAGGTACTCTTGAGCATTCGAAAACCGAAACAAAACATCCGCCAAATAGTGAGGGTAGGCAAGCAAACCAAGGAATCTATACAATCACAAAGACTCACTAAGAAAAGCTATCCAAGAGACTTCAAACAAACTCAGGCTGACCTAAACAAGTGTTCGGGAGGTATCCAAGCAATCTAGGATATTCAAAACCACCAAAAGACCTAATTGAGATCAAACCCTAAATTAAAAGGTAAAACTCAGGAAAAGTGCGTGGGTATTGTATCATACAACCAACGGTCAATGAGTGGGTCTGTAAGCAGACAAATCACGTCTAGGGCAAAACATGCACTACTGTAACTAGTAGGGAGACACGCACGTGTTCCAAAATACCTAAAAAAAAGAAATGGACACCAAAATAGTGGTTGAATCCAAATGAAGAAAACACAAAGGACTTCTACAAGGATAAAAGAAGACTCTGCAAGACATCGGGTGTCTAATAAACAGTGACAAGAGAAAAGCAAAGACCAAAGGTAGACCCCACAACCAAAAACCAAGCCTTATTGTAAAAGGTTCAATCCTACAGGAAAGTCTGCGATTGTATATGCTAACAGCTAGCGCATGCAACTTAAAATGTGCGGGTTGTAAAGAGAGAAACTAGTGCACAAGTTAGAAAGGCGTGCTTGTATGTATAGGAGATACGCGCATGGGGACTAAAAGGAAAAGAAAAGCTTTGCAAAATTGAAAAGTGGAATGAATCAAAGCAAAGGAAAACAACTAGGAAACCTTTGAAAACTTTACAGAAAGTTAGAAACTAGTAAAGGCTCAAGAAAAACTAAAAATACCCCTAGAGCAGAAATGAAAAGGTGCACCCCAGCGGATTCGCTAGTTTTGTTGTTAAGGATTATAACCTATAGCAGGGGATGGATGCTATCAACATACATGGGGCTAACAGATAGATATATTGGGGTTTTACACTAATTACTGTAAGAAAATGAGATTTAGGGTTTGAGAAAAAGTACCTTGTTTATGGCGTTTGGTCCTAGATTTCTCCCAATCTCTACAACAACACACTTGCAAAACCAATCAACCTTCCTCAAAAAAATTTGACTACAAACAGATGATGATATTGACAAAACAATATAAAATTAATTGCAATCAACCATCCCATGAAATTGACATTTAATTGGGATGGGAAGGATATCTCGATCTTTATTGTCAATGAAATGAAAGAAAATACAATTGATATACCTGATCTTGTTCCAAGCACCTCTGCAACCAAGTTCTGGGCTCCGGCTCCTCTCTTGACTAGAAATTCCTTTAGCATAGCAATAGCTTTCTCCTTAAATTGGCCACTTCCTCATGGCTTCCCCTTGTATTTATGACCAAGGTAGGAATTTAGATTCATGAGGCAGTTGAATTGGGAGGTTAGGGGAGTTATAATACCAAACTCAACTAATCCCAATTCATATTCTTAATATAGTTTTCCATTTCATCTTAAGATGTGAGCATGTATAATACTAGCCAACCTACACATGGTGCACCACTAGTGCTCTTAATGACTAGTGCATACAACTTTTAGGATATGTGTGCAGGTTGTCAACAATGGGACCAAGACATGATGCACTAGATGCCTTTTATAAGAGTAGCGCATTTCCAATGAAATATGTAGAAAAAATATCGTTTTTAGCTGAAGATGTAGGATCTCAACATCAAATCATCTAAGGTTAATCCAATTCTTCCATCCATAATGTCCTTTTTTGTGATCGGCAGAGCAATGTGATCACGGATGAATAATTGCTGATTTGACCTATAACAAAGACTCGCAGAGCAAAAGGAGTATTTCAAAGAAGGAGCACCTACTGAGGCTTAAAGTAATAGATAGTCCACTCTCATGAGCAATCGACTTTTGGGTTGACAATATCATAAGGGGCTTCGTGACAGAATTCGCGATGCACATGTTGAAGTCCTACAGCATAGCAAAAGCAAAGTTCTTCAAAGGATTCAGAGGTAAGTATCTGAACAATCTGAGGTTATATATAAAAATACTTTTAGCTGAAAAAGGAGTTTTAAGAATGCAGTAAGATATATAGATGTTTTGAGTCTATAATGGTCAATAATACTTACAGTGATACAAAAGAAGATATTCATATATTAAGAAGTGGCAAAAGATATAAGGTTAGTACAGAAAAGAACCTTAATGATCTTTAACTCTGCGTAGAAACTGAGTTCCAAGTTGATCTCGATAGCAAAACTCCTCGCATAGCTACCTATCAGCCCATCACTCCAAAAAATCCACCAGTTTAGAACACTGTGTCTCCCAACCCTTATAGTTTCAATACTAGTAACACTGTAGGAGTGAGTACTCAGAACATTCTGCATAGTAACATCCCTAACACCACATAGAAGACTGCACCGAACATTGTACCACCTAGAAAGAGAATGACCAATGATATAAAATTGTCAATATTTAAAGGAATGGGTCTAGAAGACCCTAAGAAATATTGGTTTCTATGTGAAGCTGTGTGGAACATCAAGCAAGTCCAGGATGATGATGTTAAGCATGCACAGCTCATCACTACATTCAGGGACAAAGCCTTAACTTGGTTCATGAAATATTCTATCGGACAGAATATGACCCTACCGGATATAAAGGATGCCCTTTTAAGAGAGTTCAAGAAACCGAAGTCTGACTCACAATGTATAACAGAACTAAAAGAGATTAAGCACAAAAAAACTGAGTCAGTATGGGAATTTGACCAGAAATTTAAAGCACTATTGTACCAAGTAAGCTTTGACATTGCACCACAACAACACCAAGAGTGGTTCATAGCTATGCTGTTGCCACATATTATACTGCCATTGATGAAACACAAGGTTGCATCGTAGACAGAAGCATTAGATATTGCCATGAAGCTAGAGGACTCACCAATAGGAGAAACACGCCAAGGAATGATCAAGATCCAGAACCAGTTAGCAACTCTAACATTACAACTCCGGGACATAAAGAAAGGAAAAGAAGTCAGAGAAGAAATATGGTGTACAAAATGTAAGGTAGAGGGACACTCAAAAGAACACTGTCCAGTTTTCAAATATTACATTGATAGTGGAGGACCAAATACACTAAATCAGTAGCAAGGAACATGGTGTGAATTTTGTTGATGCAGAGGACATCGACCAGAGGATTGTTATTTGATCAAAAAGTATGTGAGAACACCTAAGAACTCGTATTGCAATTTTTGCAATTCAGTTGGACATGATGATTCCAACTATAGAGCATATGACCTAATGATAGAAAGGAATCATGATGTGTGCAAAGTTCAAGAGGAAACAACACAACGCCATAATAACACACAGAATGATCAAGGCGCATACAGAGGCCATGATGGATTCTAGGGAAGAGGAAGAAATACTGGCCCAAGAAGAGGAAGAGGTCAGATGATCTGTTATGACTGCACCCACCCTTGTCATCTATCTAGAGACTATACCAATCCTTGCACTACATGTATATATTGTATGTCTTTTGACCATGTTATTGAAGCATGCCCAATATTGCAAGAAAATATGTAGGAGAGAAGAACAGAAGCACCAAACCTGAACGTTCAAATGATTGCAGCAGAGAAAAGAGATCCAAACATCAATGTTGTGACGCGAAGTGGCACTATGACAGGAAGAGATAAAGAACCAGAATTTTTTACTTCTAGAGAGCACCATGCTAAGCATACAACTATTGATGGGGTCTGGATAAGAAAAGCAACTGGGAAAGCACCTAATTTCAATCTAGAAAGAAACAAAGGATTCTTCGTAGAAGCAAGGGAAACCTTCAAAGAAATAGCACCTGTGACACCAACAATCCAATTGCGAAGTGAAACAATGCATATGAAGGATATGCCAGCAGTGTATGATCAAACGAGTACCACAACAGAAATAGGGACTTTTGTTCTGCAGTTCCTAAGGAGCTGTATGAAACTACTAAAGAGAAAAGATGATTTGGTGGAAATACAAAATTTGTTGAACCACTATGAACAATGCAATTGCATGAATAATGTTCATAGCGTAGTTCACCACATAAAAATCCATAAGAGAACAAGCCGAGAAATGAGGCTAAGTGCACAAATTGGAGATTCTGAGATGGATGAGATGATAGTCACCCATATAGTTGAGACTATCGAATCAACAGAAGGTCATACCCTTTGGAAGGCTAGCAAATGTTCTTGTGGACATTGATGGAGTAAGTAGTTCAACGGACTTCAACTTTATTGAGATCATCGACGACAATAACCCATATCCAACATTATTGGGGATAGATTGGGTGATGGATAACCTCGCGATCATCGACTTGAAGAAAAAATAGATGATATTTGAAGGCATGGATATCAGGGCCATCGTGCCCTTGGACCCTTTACAAGGACCAAGATACACTGAGTCGATTAGAGAAGAATGTAGATCTCATGACCTTGATTGCATCTATAAGATGACAGCAAACCAAGTCAACTACATCAATCCTACATCTCATGGAATGCTTTGTTGGTGCTGCAACAGTTCTTGTGTATCAGACTCTGATGCAGGACTGGAGAATAGGCAAGGCCAAATGCACGGAGTATCAGCAAGAAGATGTGCGGATATCACAAGATCACTGCATTGGATTGGAATAGAGGCAAGTCCAATTCCTACTTATGATGGATTAAGTAATGTATATAAACTTTTGCAAGACTATATTGTATTAGTTTCAGCTGAACATCGCATACCAGCGTTGGATATAGCACTACGCGCTACACCTTCTAGATGGTGGAAAGCACATAAGGAGACTTTGACCACATGGGAACAGTGAAAACACTTGATGCAAATCAAATTCACAGAGAAAGTTGCACTGAAAATGGAAAAGTATAATGGACAAACAGATCCAAGGGATCACATAAAGACTTGTTCACAATCATCGATACACAGACCACAAATAAAATGAGTTCATCTGTTTGTGGACACACTAGAGTAGATTCCAATGAATTGGTACACAGACGTAGAGCTTCACAGAGGAACCACGTATTGGTCTATTTTAACTATGAACTTTGAGATAACTTTCAGTTTTGAAGATGAATGTATAAGCATAAATGAGGCTCTGCAAGTTATCAAAGAAAGGATATTTAGAGAAGAATTCCATGGTACAAATGAGGCATTAGATGTCATAAAAGAAAAGACATTTGAAGATGTAAAGGTGCCTGTGAAACTACAACCAGAATGGGATAGAATGATAGAACATTCCCTTGAATGTTATAACCTCTCCGCAGATGAAGAAGATGAGGAGGATCCGCGCAATGTTAATATACCTGAATCAAAGGGAGTGCATGATGTGGAGGGACCTCCATTAGAAATTCTAGATATGAGCGGCCCTATCAAGATGAAAAAAGTTAATATTTGCACAAGTGAAGAGCCAAAGTTCACATCTATTGGGGATTACTGGGATGATGAAACAGTCACATAGATCGCAGACCTTCATCATGAATATCAGGATCTGTTCCCGACAAAGTTCGCCAAAATGAAAGGAATTTTGGGCCACTTGGGAGTGATGAAGATACCTCTGAATCTAGGTACGAATCCTATCATACATAGGCCTTATAGAATGAACCCCAAATACAAAGAATGAGTCAAGGCAGAACTCGACAAGATGCTTGATGCGGGGATCATTGATCGAGTGGAAGAATCTGAGTGGATAATCCTTATGGTTATCCAGGACAAGATAACAAAAGGGGAAGTAAGAATCTGCGTAGATCTAAGGAAGTTGAATGATGCTTCACGACACGACCCATTTCATACTCCATTTACAGATGAAGTATTGGACAATGTTGGAGGAAATGAGGCCTACTCATTCTCTGACCGATTCTCTGGATACCATCAGATAAGAATTGACTCAACAGAGAGGCATAAAACCACATTTTCTACTGAATTTTGATCATATAAGTATGCAATTATGCCATTTGGTTTGAAGAATGTAGCTGCTATATTTTCCAGAGTTGTTGTTGCAGCATTCAAGGACTTTATCCATAAGTTCTTAGAAATCTATTTTGATGATTGGACTATCTTTGGTTTACTGAAGAACCGAATGATGTTAGCTAAGTGTAGGAAACATCAAAGCTTGTTAGAACAGTAATCCATACTTAGTACCATAGTCCATAACCATAGTCAAATTTTTATTGCTCATGTGCTTAATTACACCATAGTTTGGACTAGGTGACTTTAGTTGGTCAAATACCCACATTTGAGAGTGTTCACACCCACTTCCAAGCAAACCAGTTCACCCAACCTCTTGTTTTGTCCACAAGTGCACCCTCATTAAATGCTGGAGCACCCTCTCTACTTGATTTGGGGAATTTCAGTTGACTAGGGGCGCTAGGGTGGATTTTGCCCAATTTTGGCTAGATTTGGAGCATTTATTGCTCCCTTGGTCCTCCCAAACTCCTCTACTTGCTCACCCACGCCTACCTTGGCCTCATTAATGACCCATCATGCTTCATCCACCTTCACACTTGAATTTGTGACTGTTTGGGATGATTGGGATTGAGTTGGACCCACCTAGGGGGGATTGAGGCCAATTTGGCAATTTTGACTTGTACACTCATCTTGAGCTAACCAATGCTCTTGAATTTCTCATGGATGTAATAAAAAACTGTTCTTAACATTTTCACAAGTTAGACAGTCAGTTAATGAAAAGATTAAGCTCACATTGTGTGTAAAATTATCTCCTTTTTCAAGTTTTTTCATTGGTTTTGCAAATTAATTCGATTTTTTGAGGTTCTCCATAGCTCCTAGATCTTCTGTGATCAAAATAATCACATGGTATCAGAGCCATTGTGGATTTAGTGAGTTGCAGGTCAATATTGAGCATTGAACTGCATTCTAGAGAGGATTTCTTGATAAAAATTGAGTGTTTTTTGCAGGTGTTTCAGTAGTTTTCTCACCATTAACGCAGCAGTCATGGAAGCAAACCAAATGTTCCTCACACCCGTCAATTTTTTCGATTGGAAGGCTGCGATGGTTATCAAGATGAGATCTAAGGGTCTCTTTAGAGTAACCATGGGCACAGAAGTGGAGCCAAATTCTGCTGTGGAGAAAGCAAAGTACTACAATCGACTTGATGAAGCTTATGGATTGCTATGCCTGAGCATTTTGAGGGATCTCTTGTTTCATACAGACAGTTTGACAACCCCCAACGAAGTATGGGTGAAGCTAGAATCACTCTTTGGGAAAACTGATGAGTTAAGAGGCCACCAGCTTGAAAATGAGCTCATTAGCTTGAGCCCAGCGCATTTTGAAACCATCCAGGAGTTCTTCATGAAGTTCAAGTCACTAGTGCTTCAATTGAAACAATGTGGAATTGTTAAGAAGGAGGAACAACTGATTTTGTCCATCCTTTCGAAGCTAGGCCCAGAATTCTCTGTCTTTGTTAGCACATTTCACTCAGCCAAAATGACCCTTCGAAATTGGCAAATGCCATCACTAGCTACCTTCATGGAGTGTCTCACTCAGGAGAAGGAAAAACTAGTTCAGATGGGCACCATAAAATCAAAGGACCATGCATTGGAAATGGGTGTTTCAAATGCCAACAAAGGCAAGTAGAAAGCCAAGAATTCGAAGCAGCTAGAGAAGAGGAAGTTTGAAAAGACCAAGTCTGCAGATGGAGGTTCGAATATGTCAAAGGAGAAGGACAAGAAGGGAAAGGAAAAGACCAAATGCACCTATTGTCATAAGGGATGGAATCTAGAGAGCTCATGCATGAAGAAAACCATTGACTCAATGGCGTAGCTGCTGGATAAGAACAACATCCCAGGACCTGAGGGCGCAAGGAAGAAAGAGAGCACCTCAAATCCTGACAATAAGGAGAAATGTCATGCTTTGGTAGCAGGTATTTCGAATCCCTCATCCTTTATCATTGATTCAGGAGCTTCCAGATATATGGTTTCATCTAGAGAGCTCTTCTCTTCTATGCATTCGAATGGTGGCCCAACAGTTCGAATGGGAGATGATTCAGAAATCCAGACCAAGGGAATTGGTAGGATTGACATGGAGCATGGCTATTTTAGTGATGTGCTCTATATACCTTCATTGGCTGCAAATTTGCTATCAGTTTATCAAATGACCCATACAGGAGAAGCCAAGAGAGTAACATTTACTCCAGATTTGGTAGAAATCTCAGAAATTTCTTCAAATCAAGTTGTGGCAGTGGGGTATGTTGATCATGAAGAGAGAATGTAGAAATTCTCCAATTTCATTCCAAACTCTAGTGACCATGCTCTTGTCTCTCATGCCAACTAGACCTCCAAGTTGTGGAATGAAATATTTGGCCACATGAACTACAAATATCTCCAGACATTGCACAAGGACGAGATGGTGGAAGGGCTTCCAGAAATCAAATCTTCAAATGGTGCATGCATTGGTTGTGTAGTTGGAAAGCATCCTGAGCACATCTATGAGAAGGGAATGGCAAGGAGAGACACTCAAACACTTGGATTGGTAAATTCAGATCTCATTGGTCCTCTTCCCACTCCATCATATGGTGGATCAAGGTATGTACTCACATTCATAGATGACTACTCTCGATTCTGCTGGGTTTACTTCCTTAAATTGAAATCAGAAGTGTTTGATAAATTGAAGATTTGGAAGGCCTTAGTGGAGAATCATAGTGGTCATAAGATAAAGATCCTTATGAATGATAATGGAAAGGATTATGTGAATAATAACATTCAGCATCTTTGTGAGGAATGTGGCATCCAAATGCAACATTCAATCCCCTACACACCTCAGCAAAATGGTGTGGCAGAGAGGAAAAATAGATCTCTCAAAGAGATGGCCACTTGCTTGATTGAAGATAGGAATCTAAGCCTTAAGATATGGGATGAAGCCATCAATTCTTCTGCTCATATTCAGAACAGAGCCTTTCACAAATCAGTCAAAGCAAAAACCCCCTATGAGGCATGGTTTGGCCAAAAACCAAATGTGTCAAATTTCAGGATTTTTGGGTCTAGAGCATGGGCTCGAATTCCATCAGAAAAGAGGAAGGCTTTGGAGCCACAGAGCAGAGAATGTATCATGGTTGGATATGGTGAAGACACAAAGGGCTATAAGCTCTTTGAAACATCCACACTCAAAACTTTCATTGAGATAAGTGTGCAATTCGAAGAAGAACCAATTCCATATTTTGAGCTTGCACCGGGGGAAACCTCTTCTCCTCCACACCTTAATGAAATTAGTGATGATTCCACTTCTAATTTTTATGATATTGCTGAAGCTGACATGCCTGAAGATGACATTGCTGTACATGAGTCACCATCAAGGCCCAAGTGGGCTGAAAAAATCATACAAGCTGCAAGTGAATTGGCAGGCAATCCCCAAGAGCCTAGGAAGACTAGATCTCAAACAATCAATGCTTCCTTTGCAAATGAAAGTGAACTTGATGATCACTATTATATGATTATTGTATCTGATCCAACATCATATCAAGAAGCTCATCATGATCGAAGGTGGAGAACAGCAATGCAAGAAGAATTCCAATCTCTCCAAGAGAACAAAACATGGGATTTGGTGCCTCTTCCACCCAAGAGGAAACTTGTGCAATGTAAGTGGATTTTTCGAACCAAACCTGTTGCTGATGGTTATGATCTAAAGTACAAGGCTAGTTTAGTGGATAAGGGCTACTCACAAATCCATGGTGTGGATTATACAGAGACCTTTGCACTGGTTGCAAAGATGGACTCAATTAGACTAGCTCTAGCCATGGCAGCTAGTAAGGGTTGGGAAGTTCACCACATGGATGTTAAAAGTGCATTCTTGCATGGTGAGATATAGGAATATATATATATGCAGCAACCTAAAGGATTCCAAGAGGATCCCACACTCTTTTGCAGGTTGAAGAAGTCACTCTATGGACTCAAGCAAGCCCCCAGGGCTTGGTATGCCAAAATGGATGTTTTTTTGCTCTCAATTGGTTTCTATCGATGCAAGTCTGATCCAAATGTTTATTTACAGAAATGTGATGATAATTTGTAGGTAATTGTACTGCATGTTGATGATATTTTAATTATAGGGAGCTGAAACAAACAAATTGGCTCAATTAAAGTTTTTTTGCACAGTGAATTTGCCATGAGCGACCTAGGAATGCTAAGGCAATTTTTGGGTTTGGAAATTGAGCAATCTGAGAGAGGTATATTGCTGAGTCAACCTAAGTATGCTTCAGACCTGTTATTCAAGTTTAAAATGGCTGAATGTAAGGCAGCCAAGTGCCCATTCCTTTCAGGCATAAAACTAGGTGAATTTGAAGACTCTCCATTGGTGGATTGCACACTCTACAGGCAGCTAGTTGGAAGTTTGTTGTACCTTACACATACAAGACCTGATTTTTCTTATGTTGTAAGTGCTATAGAAAGGTATATGCAGCAGCCACATGAGATCCATTGGAAGGCAGCCAAAAGGATCCTTCAATATGTCCAAGGAACAAAGAGCTTTGGGGTACACTATGCAGCTGGTTCTTCACTACAACTAGCTGGATTTTCTGATTCTGATTGGGCTGGAGATCCCATCGACAGAAAGTCCACTTCAGGTTTTGTGTTTATGTTTGCTGAAGGTCCCATTTGCTGGTCAAGTAAGAAACAACATACCATTTCACTTTCATTAGCAGAGGCCGAGTACAGGGCATCAGTGAACGCAGCCACACAGTGTGTTTGGTTGCAAGGCATTCTTCGAAAGTTTGGTGTTGCTATTGATTCTCCAACCAACATTTGGGTGGATAATCAAAGTGCCATCAAGATATTTACTGATCCAATATAGAAGCAAAGAAAAAAGCACATTGAAATCCACATGCACTACATTTGGGGCTTGGTGCATGACAGGGTGATTTCCTTGCAGTATTGCCCATCCACCGAGCAAACTGCAGATATTTTCACCAAGTGCTTTACTGAGAAGAAATTCACTCACTTGAGAGCTTTGCTTGGAGTGAGTGATGGATGGTGATTGCCACAACTTAATTGCAGGTTCAGCCCCATGTCCATTTTAGAGGGAAGTTTTTATCCCATGTGGTTTTACTTCTTGTCCTCGGTTTATATGGACAAATAAAAATTTCTGTTTGTAATGAGGCGACTTGAGCCTTTGTTGCCAAGGCCTCCCACTTATATTTCATGAGTTGTACTAAGTTCTGGTTAAGGGGGGGTGTTAGAACAGTAATCCATACTTAGTACCATAGTCCATAACCATAGTCAAATTTTTATTGCTCATGTGCTTAATTACACCATAGTTTGGACTAGGTGACTTTAGTTGGTCAAATACCCACATTTGAGAGTGTTCACACCCACTTCCAAGAAAACCAGTTCAACCAACCTCCTGTTTTATCCACAAGTGCACCCTCATTAAATGCTGGAGCACCCTCTCTCCTTGATTTGGGGAATTTCAATTGACTAGGGGCGCTAGGGTGGATTTTTCCCAGCTAGATTTGGAGCATTTATTGCTCCCTTGGTCCTCCCAAACTCCTATACTTGCTCACCCACACTTGCCTTGGCCTCATTAATAACCCAGAATGCTTCATCCACCTTCACACCTGAATTCGTGACTGTTTGGGATGATTGGGATTGAGTTGGACCTACCTAGGGGGGATTGAGGCCAATTTGGCAATTTTGACTTGTACACTCATCTTGAGATAACCAATGCTCTCGAATTTCTCATGGATGTAATAAAAACCTATTCTTAACATTTTCACATGTTAGACAGTCAGTTAATGAAAAGATTAAGCTCACATTGTGTGTAAAATTATCTCCTTTTTCAAGTTTTTTCACTGGTTTTGCAAATTAATTCGATTTTGTGAGGTTCTCCATAGCTCCTAGATCTTATGTGATCAAAATACTCACAAATATCCTTGAATTTGAAGAAATGTATTTTATGTGTACCCTATGCTATACTACTGCGACACATTGTATGTAAGCAAGGTTTGATGGTTGATCCTGTGAAGAGCACAACCATTGTGAATCTTCTGGCACCAAACTCAGTAACACAACTTTGCATGACACTCGGACATACGTGATATTACATAAAATTGATCAAGGATTATGCACAAATAATCATGCTAATAGAGAAACTACTGAAGAAAGAAGTGCAGTTCATATGGAATGCAATATGTGAGAAGGGACTAGATACATTAAAAGCGAAAATGGTAACTGCGCCTAACCTTGTCTTTCTGGATGGGAACAAGCCATTCCACGTAGATGTTGATGCTTCATCTATAGCATTGGGCATTGTGCTTGCTCAACCATGTGAAGGGGGCATTGATCACCCCATTGCATTTTCAAGCCAAAAGCTATCCTCATCCCAAAAGAACTACACGACCACAAAAAGAAAAGGTCTAGCTATGGTTTACTCACTCCAGAAATTCAAGCATTGTTTGCTGGGTGCGCACTTCTCTATGTACACTAACCATTCAGCTCTGAAGTACTTGGTCAATAAGCCAGTGTTAGGGGGGATAATATCCAGATGGTTACTACTCTTTTAGTATGACTTTGAAATCATTGTTAAACTAGATAGACTGAACCTAGGACCTGACCATCTCTCAAGGATTGAGTCAGGAGAAGAACCCACTAATATTGAAGACAATCTTCCCGAAAAACAGTTATTTTCCATACAGATCGTAGATGATTATTACAAAGACATCGCCGAATCTTTTACTACAGGATTGGCACCTATAGAGTTCACTATGCAACAGAAGAAGCAATTGGTGGTTAAAGCAGTAGACTTCACTATCATCGTAGGGAAGTTGTACAAGTTGGGACAGGATGAAGTGCTGTGAAGATGCATGTTAGAGCATGAGATGCCATTTATATCGGCTGAGGCACATTCAGGTGTCTCTGGAGGTCACTACAAAGGAAGAGCTACTACATAGAAGATATTAAGAGCAGGGCTATGGTGGCCAAAACTACACACAGATTCAAAGGAACATTGCCGCAGTTGCGATGTTTTCCAGAGAACAGGAAAGCCATCATGAAGAAATGAAATTCTGTTAAGACCGCAACTAACTTTATAGGCATTTGAAAAATGGGCTATTGATTTAGTGGGACCAATTAACCCACCATGAAAAAGAACTAGTGCGAGATACAATATCACTGCAACATATTATCTCACCAAATTGGCAGAAGCTAAACCAGTGAAGGACTATAGCGGAACTACTGCCGCGCAATTCAAATTTGAGAACATCCCTACTAGATTTGGATGCCCAAAGATTTTAATGAATGATCAAGGAAATCACTTTTTGAAAAAGAAAATTGAAGCACTGACTGAATAATTTTAGATATATCACCAAAGGATCACACCATACCACCCACAAGTCGATGGAACTGTCAAAGCATTTAATAAATTGCTAGAGAATGCACTCACAAAAGTATGCAACACAAACATAGATGACTGGGATCTGCGCATTCCAGCTGTACTATGGGCAGATAAAACAATTAGTAAGAAACTGAGAGGCCATACACCTTTCAGATTGGTTTATGGATAGGAATTTGTGATGCCTATGGAGTACATTGTACTAAGCTTAAGAATTGTTGCATTCACATACATAGCTGATGAAGAAACATTGCAAGAAAGGATTCTACACTTGGTTGGATTAGAGGAGGATCACTTCATTGTAGGTTTTCACCAGCAAGTGCAGAAGGATAGAGAAAAGGGATGGCATGATCACCATATCAAGCACAAATTATTCCAGGTAGGATACCTTGTCCTCCTATATGATAGTAAGTTCATGAAATTTCCTGGAAAATTTAAAATGCATTGGCTTGGGCCATATACTGTTATGCATGTTACTAATGGTGGTGCAGCTCAGTTAGCCTCGTTATCCGGAGACAACTTACCAGGTCTGGTTTATGGAACTAGACTAAAACCCTAAAGGGATAGTCCTACTTCGCAGAACCCTGAATGAGCAAAAGAGAAGGAAATTTCTAAGTGTCAAGTACAACTGAAATTGGGCACTAGATATTGAGCAGAGTCTATACACAGTTTTGGTCCCATACATGAAGTTGATGGAAAGGATGCATTAACCACGCAACACTAGTAGAGAAGTGAAGCTGCGCAGATCAAGAAAAAAAGGAAGTAGAAGCACGCAGTTGCAAAGTTTAAAAGGCAGCAGCACAGATCAAAATAAATAGGATGGATGCGAAGACCAGTATGAAGAAAAGTAGCACCGCGCAGTGAACCGTGCTGGGAGTGATGAGACCCATCCGTGCAGTTCGACACAATGCCTCAAAATAGCCGTTAGAGCTGAAAACTAACCGTTATATAGTGATTTTTCCGACATTGCTTGATCATTTAACACAAAATTAGCCATTCTGAAGCAGTTAAGGAAGGAAAGGACCAAAATCCTCGAAGGATTTGACCAATGGTCATCACAATTAATGCTTATATAGCCATTTTTGCATGTGGGTAAGGCCTCCAGTGCCTATAAATACCATAGTTTGCACAGTAATATTGTTACCACGATTTTCAAGCTACGTGTTACACAGAATTCAAAGAGATCTAAGTTTTAGATCTGCGGTGTGAGTGAATGTCTGAATTGTCATCTCTAGAAAGAGAGGTGCACGTCTTTGATAAAATTGGGATTGAAGGGTTGATGAAAACCCCTGCCAAGAAGGCTATTACAGAAAAAGGCCACGGTTCATGTCGCTCACCTTGCCATCTTACAACAAGCATGCAATCAAAGGGAAAAGAGCCTGCGGTCGAAACAGTAAAGCCGGAGGTAATGAGATCTAACATAAAGGATCCTCCACCAACAGACAAAGAAATTCCCATCTACCTAAGACCAGCATATATTTCTCCATGCGCACCAGATGCGCCAGTAGTAAATATTTCCAGAAACGCAAAGTATGAGATACTGCTTCCACCTATATCCGAACATGTAAGGCCACAAGAAAATCTGCTAGGGAAGATCACAGATTGTACGTTTGAAGATTTTGACTTAATGCAACAAAAAAAGGACCCAGATGAGCCTAAGTACCCTCAGTTCCAACCCAACAAATATATGTGTCAAAATATGGATGTGAAAAACAATCTGTTACTTGTAGCACAGACCTGGCTCTCCGAGGTTGTGGACTCAGGACTTTTGAACCTTCTGTACATCCCACACTTCGACAAGAGTCCTGAACTCAATGCAGTTGTGCACAGACCAATATCATGCACACACCAAGGTTTCCTGTGGATGGACAAAAATGTTGATATCAACATAGAATTGATCCATAGGATCACACGGCTAAGTAATCAGGGAAGCGACCCTAAAAAGGTTTTTGCGGGAAAAACTAGAGACAACGAGTTCTACGTGCAAATGAAGGAAGAATTCAATATTCCCAAAGGGAAACAAGGTTTCATTATCGATGACCTAAAAGATGATGCTATGTGGTTTGTAGTAAACTTGCTTGGAGGAAGACAAGACCAACATAAGTACTAGTGGGAGCAATTCACCTCATTGCGAAGGCAGCACAGGGAGTAAGGTTTAACTTGTGCCAGTATTTGCTAAGCGAGTTCTTGGATGATGTTCGGGACACTCAAAACAATGTCATAGCCTTTCATTATAGTTGGTTGATGGTACTAATTTCCTTTGGTTGATGGAAGGAGCCAAATCACTACGCCGGTCTTACTGCTCTCATTCAAGATTGTTGAGGACCCAGATATGCAAATCTCTAGGAAACTCTGAAGACAAAACAACAACACACCTCAAGTGAAGTTTTCTTCACATACTACAAGCAGCTATGTGATGTCATCGTTCGCACACATCGCATCTCCAAAGAGGTAACATTCAAGTATATCCACACTTTAAATATTTGAGCTTTCATGCATTTCATTTATATTTCAGCAAAGGAACAGAAAGAGAACCCAGAATGGTTCCAAGGGAACTATCACCTGGACGAAGCGGTATTGATCTAATCATGAAGGAATGGATAGATGAATGGAAGGTTGAAGGAATAATGATCATCGAATCTGATTCAAATGAAAGTGTTTAGACACCGACAAGAATCATCAAAGCAACCGGCAAAGAGAAAGACAAAGGAGCCGACGAAGTTCAGAGTACACCAGGAGAAGAGAGAAAGGAGCCAAAAAGCTCAGTACTAGATAAAGTGCAGAAAAAGATGCAAAAAGCAACAAAGCTAATTTCCGAAGCGTAGTTATATGATGATGATTATGAGATCATCACAAGAAGAGTCAACGTATTTATGGAAGATGTGCTCGCCCTAAAAGACACAAAAAATGAGGAGATTCAGAGGAGTCTAAAGCAAAATCTCACAACCCTGCAAGGCATAGTAGCAAAGTTGGAACAAGTCCATAAAGACTTGGTTCGTTATTTTCACTCAGAAGGAAGATTTGGTTCCACACCTTAGTAGAAGACAAAGCCCTTGGATTTAACTATGGCACCGCGACTGCGCGTAAACCCACTAAGTGTAATTATTCCAAGTGACGAACTAAGTGAAGGCGTGAAGACATTACCACATGTGGATATTGATATCGCCATGCTGCCGCTAGAAGGAATACATAATCTACACTTACAAGTTGTGGAGGAAATCCATGATAGGGATATGGTGACTGTGAGCCAACACTAGAACCTAGAGGTGATTTATAAGCAGTTGCAGAAAGAACATGAGCAGAATGCTAAGGATCTTGAGAGTGCACATGAACAACGTCAAAGAATAGAGCAGAATGTTGCTTAAGTCTGCGTAGAGATACCAGAATGTGACAAGCAACCAGAGCTCGTAGACACTATTATTCATATTCGCTCGGTAGTGAGCGATACTAGAGATGAAATGGTAGACATCGAGATAGACTATAAAGAAAATATTGCCACCTTGGAAGCACAGAATCTCCCGAAGACACCACTTGATCAAACAGAACTTAGAGAATTACAAGTGAAGGCTTCCGCAGAAAACGTATCCAGTGAAATAGCTAAGTGCCAGAATTTACTGGATGAAGTGCCCAGATCTTGTACCACGCTACAAGAGGACCCTAACCTGCTACAAGTTCAAACAAGTGTACAACAAACACAAGAAGATATAGATGCTCTAAATGAGCAGATGAAGACTCTACCAGCAATAGAGAGACTCCGTCAATTTGAGGAATTCAAAGGACTAAAGAAGGAACCTGAAGTGTTGAAAGAAAGGGATGCTGGAACTTTGGGAAAGACACAACCCCTCCAAGAAGAAGCTTTTTCAATCTCACAAAATATTGAAGAGAAGTTGCAGGAACTCTGTGCAATGGAGGAAATGCTATAAGAACAAGCTAAGGAAGACCTAACCCCAAATTTGGTAGAAACCCTCAAGGCAGTCGAGCAAGAAACCAAAGACACTGTTGCGAAGCTAAACACAACTTACGAAGAGTTTGCTACCAAGATCGGTCAGCAAGGAGAAGCGAAGCCCGATGAACCGACTGAGAGTGGATTGGGGATGAGCAAGATATAAGTGTTAGGGGCCTATTAGGCCTAGCTTACGTAAGCCAATTTTTGATAAGTTATCTTTGGGAGCTGCGAGGATATAGTGCAGCATCGATAGAGTAAGAGAGCCAGCACCGTGAAGTTACTGTGCTATGGAGGTATAGCGTTATGAAGTTCCAGCTCTGCGAAGATCCAGAAAGGCAGAGTTTTGGAAGGAAAACAGTATTAATTCCGGTGACATTAGTCGGTGATATGTTTTAGTTAAGATACTCTGAGATTCCCAACAGGTGGGTAAGGAGTGGCGAGCAAGGAAGACAATCGGTCGCATGAGCAAAGAAAGCACTACGTAAACCAGCTGCATGAAGTCGTTAGAGAAGGAACGGTGGGATGAAAGCGGCCCACTGACATGTGATCAATAGAGGGGCTGAAAGCGACGTTACCGTGCCCAGAAGAATGGCTATGAAGATGAGTCACTATCACATCCTAACAGCCCTAGTTAGCGGGGTAACTGCACCAATTTTGGGTAATCTTAGGCTTTTTGGCCCACCATGATTGTGACAGACGTGACCTAAGGGAACGGTATAAAAAAGGGAACATTTTTTAATGGAAGGGGTTAGATGTAGACTGAGATTATTTTTGAATATTGATCTCTATTGAGAGACTGAACATTGTAAAAAGGCTCTGCAGCTATGTGCGCAGAGACCTACTGAAGAGAGAAGAGAGTCTGCAACTGAGTGCACAGACCAGAACTGTTCTACCCTTCCCATTGATAATATAACAACAACTCATGTGGATGTAGTTTCATGTCCCAAATTTTGCATTGGGTCATAATGGCCTAATCACATTTTCCATATTCATGAGAGATTGTCAAATTGATGCTAAGCGTCAAATAATTGCCAAGGAGGAAAATTAGTAGTTTCCTAGGTTGGCGATGGAAGCTTTGGGATTTGAAATAAGAAGGATAATAAATGATGTTTAGACATTAGAATAGTTCAATTATTTAATAAATAGGTTGAATAAATAAATTCTAGATGGCAATTGGTTTTGAGGACATATGGAGGATGTGGGACCCACACTAGCTTGATTTTTCAATGCCACATGGCATCTCTCTCTTGCCATTTCGTATCCGTGAGAAGTCAAACATTCTTGGATGAGTTATTAGGCTCATACACATGGAATTTAGCATCATAGGTCGAATTTGGATGGAATGGTAACCTCCATGGAAGAGGAAAAGTCAAACTAGAAGTTTGTGGACACTTGGGCTAGATTCCCTAGCTTCTATGACAATAATGATGAGGATGCTATGACACCTATGAAACAAATCAGACCTAAAGGCTTACATATGACATATATGACAGGTCATGGCTAAAAATATCCCCTAAGAGGGTGCTCAAGTTAGTTAGGGCATCCAAAGAGACACCAATTCGAATTTGGAGAAGGAGAGGGCTAGATTTGGAAGGACAAGTGGCATACTTGGGAATCTCTTCCCAAGTTGAGTTGGAGTGAATCTCTTGAAATGAATTCAACCCATGGAGGACATTAGAATTTTATAAAATTCATGAACAAAGAAGAATAGGTTATTTTGATGATTTGAGAAAAATTGCATTTGTGAAGAGAGAGCTAGTGGATGACTAGTTTCTTGCCTTAGCCAATTTTGAGGGTGAAAGATTCCCATCCAAGTTGGTGTTTGGAGAGGCCATTCAGGTATTTCGTGGATCTTTGATGGAGTTTGTATCTTCATGTGTAATCTATAGGGAAGCTCGTGGTTTCTTCTAGTGCAACACTTTCCCTCAACCATTTTATGTTTTGATGGCATATTCTTGCTCCTTGAGGGAGGGCATTTTTTGTGATCTCGTGTACTCTTTGGGAGAGCTTCCCATGATCCATTTCTGATTGTAATAAGCTTAATATACTTTGTTCTTCATCTTCAAAAAGTTTCATGTCGATATACCAAGTGCTTGTATGTAAAAATGATGATTAATGAGCAAACCATGACCATTTCCCTAGTACATTGATGTATGCCATTGTAATGTTGATGATTTCAAATGGAAGAATGTTTCCCTGATATATTTATGATGAATGGACATACATTTACGATTTTTACAAGTTTCATGTTTAGCACTTAAGTATTTTAAGTCATTTTGCTCAATTCATTTTCATCTGTTTGTGGACACACTAGAGCAGATTCCAATGAATTGGTACATAGATGTAAAGCTTCACAAAGGAACCACATATTGGTCTATTTTAACTACGAAATTTGAGATAAATTTCAGTTTTGAAGATGACTGTATAAGCATAAATGAGGCTCTGCAGTTTATCAAAGAAAGGATATTTAGAGAAGAATTCCAAAGTACAAACGAGGCATTAGATGTCATAAAAGAAAAGACATTTGAAGACGTAAAGGTGCGTATTAAGCTACAACTAGAATGGGATAGAACGATAGAACATTCCCTTGAATGTTATAACCTCTCTGCAGATGAAGAAGATGAGGAGGATCCACGCAATGTTAATATACCTGAATCAGAGGGAGTGCGTGATGTGGAGGGACCTCCATTAGAAATTCTAGATATGAGTGACCCTATTAAGATGAAAAAAATTAATATTTGCAGACGTGAAGAGCCAAAGTTCTCATCTATTGCAGATTACTGGGATGATGAAACAGTCGCATAGATCGCAGACCTTCTTCATGAATACTAGGATCTGTTCCCGACAAAGTTCGCCACAATGAAAGGAATTTTAGGTGACTTGGGAGTGATGAAGATACCTCTCAAGCCAGGCACAAAACCTATAAGACATAGGCCTTATAGAATGAACCCCAGATACAAAGAACAAGTCAAGGCAGAACTCGACAAGATGCTTGATGCGGGGATCATTGATCCCGTGGAAGAATCTGAGTGGATAATCCCTATGGTAATCCAGGACAAGATAACAAAAGGAGAAGTAAGAATCTGCGTATATCTGAGGAAGTTGAATGATCCTTCGCTACACGACCCATTTCATACTCCATTTACAGATGAAGTATTGGACAATGTTGGAGGAAATGAGACCTACTCTTTCTCTGACAGACTCTCTAGATACCATCAGATAAGAATTGACTCAGCAAATAGGCATAAAACTAAATTTTCTACTAAATTGGGATCATATTAGTATACAGTTATGCCATTTGGTTTGAAGAATGCACCTGCTATATTTTATAGAGTTGCTATTGCAGTATTCAAGGAATTTATCCACAAGTTCTTAGAACTCTATTTTGATGATTGGACTATCTTTGGTTTACTGAAGAACCGAATTATGTTAGCTATGTGTAGGAAACATCAAATCTCCTTGAATTTGAAGAAATGTATTTTATGTGTACCCTATGGTATACTAGTGGGACACATTGTATGTAAGCAAGCTCTGATGGTTGATCTTGCGAAGATCATAGTCATTGTGAATCTTCTAGCACCAAACTCAGTAAGGCAATTTCACATGATATTGGGACATACGTGATATTACACAAAGTTGATCAAGGGTTATGTGCAAATAATCATGCCAATAGAGAAACTGTTGAAAAAAGAAGTGCAGTTCATATGGAATGAAGAATGTGAGAAGGGACTAGATACATTAAAAGCGAAAATGGTAACTGCGCCTAGCCTTGTCTTTCTGGATGGGAACAAGCCATTCCACGTAGATGTTGATGTAGTTCTGGATGGGAACAAGCCATTCCAAGCCTTGTGCTCGCTCAACCATGTAAAGGGGGCATTGATCACCCCATTGCATTTTCAAGCCGAAATCTATCCTCATCCCAAAAGAACTACACGACCACAAAAAGAGAAGGTCTAGCTATGGTTTACTCACTCCATAAATTCAAGCACTGTTTGCTAGGTGCGCACTTCTCCATGTACACTGAACATTCAGCTCTGAAGTACTTGGTCAATAAGCTAGTGTTAGGCGGGATAATATGAAGATGCTTACTGCTATTTATGTATGACTTTGAAATCATTGTTAAACCAGGTAGACTGAACCTAGGTCCTGATCATCTCTCAAGGATTGAGTTAGGAGAAGAACCCACTAATATTGAAGACAATCTTCCTGGCGCATAGTTATTTTCCATACAAATCGCAGATGATTATTACAAAGACATCGTCGAATTTTTTACTACGGTATTGGCACATATAGAGTTCACTATGGAATAGAAGAAGCAATTGGTAGTTAAAGTATTAGACTTAACTATCATCACAGGGAAGTTGTACAAGTTGGGACAAGATGAAGTGCTATGAAGATGCATGTTAGAGCATGAGATGCCATTTATATCGGCTGAGGCACATTCACGTGTCTCTGGAGGTCACTACAAAGGAAGAGCTACTACATAGAAGATATTAAGAGCAGGGCTATGGTGGCCAAAACTACACACAGATTCAAAGGAACATTGCCGCAGTTGCGATGTTTTCCAGAGAACAGGAAAGCCATCATGAAAAAATGAAATTCTGTTAAGACCGCAACTAACTTTATAGGCATTTGAAAAATGGGCTATTGATTTAGTGGGACCAATTAACCCACCATGAAAAAGAACTAGTGCGAGATACAATATCACTGCAACATATTATCTCACCAGAAGCTAAACCAGTGAAGGACTATAGCGCAGCTACTGCCATGCAGTTCAAATTTGAGAACATCCTTACTAGATTTGGATGCCCAAATATTTTAATGAGTGATCAAGGCACTCACTTTTTGAATAAGAAAATTGAAGCAATGACTGAATAATTTTAGATATATCACCAAAGGAGCACGCCATACCACCCACAAGCCGATGGAACTGTCAAAGCATTTAATAAAGTGCTAGAGAATGCACTCACAAAAGTATGCAACACAAACATAGATGACTAGGATCTGTGCATTCCAGCTGTACTATGGGCATACAAAACAATTAGTAAGAAACTGAAAGGCCATACACCTTTCAGATTGGTCTATGGATAGGAAGTTGTGATGCCTATGGAGTACATTGTACTAAGCTTAAGAATTGTTGCATTCACATACATGGCTGATGAAGAAACATTGCAAGAAACGCTTCTACACTTGGTTGGATTAGAGGAGGATCACTTCATTGTAGGTTGTCACCAACAAGTGCAGAAGGTTAGAGAAAAAGGATGGCATGATCACCATATCAAGCACAAATTCGTCTAAGTAGGAGACCTTGTCCTTTTGTATGATAGTAAGTTCATGAAATTTCCTGGAAAATTTAAAATGCATTGGCTTGGGCCATATACTGTTATGCATGTTACTAATGGTGGAACAACTCAGTTAGCCTCGTTAGCCGGAGATAACTTACCAGTTCTAGTTTATGGAAGTAGACTAAAACCCTACAAGGATTGTCCTACTTCGCAGAACTTTGAATGAGCAAAAGAGAAGGAAATTTCTACGTGTCAAGTACAGCTGAAATTGGGCACTAAAAATTGAGCAGAGTATGTACATAGTTTTGGTCCCATACGCGAAGTTGATGGAAAGGATGCACTAACCAAGCAACACTAGTAGAGAAGTGAAGCTGCGCAAATCAAGAAGAAAAAAGGAAGTAGAAGCACGCAATTGTAAAGTTCAAAAGGCAGCAGCGCAGATCAAAATAAATAGGATGGATGTGAAGACTAGTATGAAGAAAAGTAGCACTGCACAGTGAACCGTGCTGGGAGTGATTACACCCGTCCGCGCAATTCGACACAATGCCCCAAAATAGCCGTTAGAGCTGAAAACCAGCCGTTATATAGTGATTTTTTCGACATTGCTTGATCATTTAATGCAGAATTAGCCATTCTGAAGAAGTGAAGGAATGAAACGACCAAAATCCTCAAAGGATTTGTCCAATGGTCATCACAATTAACGCTTATCTAGCCATTTTTGGACATGGGTAAGGCCTGGTGCCTATAAATACCATAGTTTGCACAGTAATCTTGTTACCACGATTTTCAAGCTAAGTGTTACACATAATTCAAAGAGATCTGAGTTTTAGATCCACGCTATGAGTGAATGTCTGAACTGTCGTCTCTAGACGGAGTGGTGCACGTATTTGAGCAAATCGGGATTGAAGGGATGATGAAAACCCCTACCAAGAAGGCTGTTACAAAAAAAGGATAGGGTTCATGTCGCTTACCATGCCATCTTACAACAAGCATGCAGTCAAAGGGAAAAGAGCCTGCGGTCGAAACAGTAAAGCTGGAGGTAATGGGATCTAAGATAAAGGATCCTCCACCAACAGACAAAGAAATTCCCATCTACCTAAGACCAGCATGAATTTCTCTGTGCGCACCAGATGCGCCAGCAGTAAAGATTTCCAGAAATGCAAAGTATGAGATACTGCTTCCACCTATATCCAAACATGTAAAGCCAGAAGAAAATATGCTAGGGAAGATCACAGATTGTAAGTTTGAATATTTTGACTTACTACAACAACAAAAGGACCCAGACGATCCTAAGTACCCTCAGTTCCAACCAGACAGATATATGTGTCGAAATATGGATGTGAAAAACAATCCGTTACTGGTAGCATAGAGCTAGCTCTCTGAGGTTGTTGACTAAAGACTTCTGAACCTTCTCTACATCCCACACTTCGATAGGAGTCCTGAACTCAATGCGGTTGTGTGCCCACTGATATTGCGCACATACCAAGGTTGTCTATGGATGGACAAAAATGTCGATATCAACATAGAATTGATCCATAGGATCACACGGCTATGTAAGCAAGGAAACAACCCTAAAAAGGTTTTTGCAGGGAAAACCAGAGACAAAGAGTTCTACACGCAGATGAAGGAAGAATTCAATACTCCCAAAGGGAAACAAGGTTTCATTACAGATGACCTAAAAGATGATGCTACACGGTTTGTAGTACAACTGCTTGGAGGATGACAAGACCAACATAAGTACCAGTGGGAGCAATTCACCTTGCTGCGAAGGCAACGCATGGAGTAAGCTTTAACTGGTGTCAGTATTTGCTAAGTGAGTTCTCGGATGATGTCCATAACACTTAGAACAATGTCATATCATTTCATTACAGTTGGCTAATGGTACTAATTTCCTTTTTTTTGGTTGGAAGGAGCCAAAGCACTATGCCGGTCTTACCACTCTCATTCAGGATTTCTGAGGACCTAGATATGCAAATCTCTTGACAACTCTGAAGAAAGAACAACAAAACGCCTCAAATGAAGTTTTCCTCACATACTACGAGCAGGTGTGTGATGTCATCATTCACACACTGTGCATCTCCAAAGAGGTAACATTTAAGTATATCCACATTTTAAATTTTTGAGCTTTCATGCATTTCATTTATATTTCAACAAAGGAGAAGAAAAAGAACCCAAAATGGTTCCAAGGGAACTATCACTTGGATGAAGCGGGTATTGATCTAATCATGAAGGAATGGACAAATGAATGGAAGGTCGAAGGACCAATGATCATCGAATCTGATTCAAATGAAAGTGTTCAGACACCAACAACAATCATTAAAGCAATGGGCGAAGAGAAAGACAAAGGAGTCGACAAAGTTCAGAGTACACCAGGAGAAGAAAGAAAGGAGCTGAAAATCTCAGTACCAGATAAAGTGCAGAAAAAGAAGCAAAAAGAAACAATGCTGATATTCAAAGCACAGTTACATGATGATGATTAAGAGATCATCACAGTAAGAGTCAATGCATTTCTAGAAGATGTGCTCGCCCTAAAACACGCCAAAAATGAGGAGATTTAGGCGAGTCTAAAGCAGAATCTCACAAGCCTGCAAGGCATAGTAGTAAAGTTGGAACAAGTCCAGAAAGACTTCGTTCATTATTTTGACTCATAAGGAAGATCTGGTTCCACACCTCAGTAGAAGGCAAAGTCCTTGGATTTAACTATGGCACCACAATTATGTATCAACCCACTAAGTGTAATTATTCCAAGAGATGAACTAAGTGAAGGTGCGAAGAAATTACCGCATGTGGATATTGATATCGCCATGCTGCCGCTAGAAGGACTACATAATCTACACTTGCAAGTTGTGGAGGAAATCCATGATAGGGATATGGTGATTGTGAGCCAACACTAGATCCTAGAGGCGATTTATAAGTAGTTGCAGGAAGAACATGAGCAGAATGCTAAGGAGCTTGAGAGTGCACATGAACAACGTCGAAGAATAGACCAGAATGCTGCTTCAGTCTGCGTAGAGATACCAAGATCGGTCAGCAAGGAGAAGCGAAGCTCGATGAACTGACTGAGAGTGGATCAAGGACGAGACAGATATAATTGTTAGGGGCCTATTGGGCTTGGTCCAAGTAAGCCAATTTTTGATAAGTTAGCTTTGGGAGCTGGGAGGATACAGCGCATCATCAACAGAGTAAGAGAGCCAGCACCACGAGGTTACTGTGTTGTGGAGGTATAGCGTTGTGAAGTGCTAGCTTTGTGAAGATCCAGAAAGGCAGAGTTTTGGAAGGAAAATAGTATTAATTCTGGTGAGATCAGTCGGTGATATGTTTTAGTTAAGATACTCCGATATTCCCAGCAAGTGGGTAAGGAGTGGCAAGGAAGGAAAATGACCAATCGCATGAGCAAAGGAAGCACTACGTGAACTAGCTGCATGAAGTCATTAGAGAAGGAATGGTGGGATGAAAGCGACCCACCAACATGCGCTCGACAGAGGGGCTGAAAGCGACATTACCATGCCCAGAAGATTGGCCATGACGATGAGTCACTATCACAACGTAACAACCCTGGTTAGCGGGGTAACTGCACCGGTTTTGGGTAATCTTAGGGTTTTTGGCCCGCCATGATTGTGACAGACGTGACCTAAGGGAACAGTATAAAAAAGGGAACATTTTGTATTGGAAGGGGTTAGATGTAGACTGAGATTATTTTTGAATATTGATCTCTGTTTAGAGACTGAACATTGTAAAAAGGCTCTGCAGCTCCGTGCATAGAGACCTACTGAAGAGAGAAGAGAGTCTACAAATGAGTGCGCAGACCAGAACTGTTCTACCCTTTCCATTGATAATATAACAACAGTTCCCGTGGACATAGTTTCATGTCCCAAATTTTGCATTGGGTCACAATGGCCTAATCACATTTTCCATATTCATGAGAGTTTGTCAAATTAATGCTAAGGGTCAAATAATTGCCAAGGAGGAAAATTAGTAGTTTCCTAGGTTGGCGATGGAAGCTTTGGGATTTGAAATAAGAAGGATAATAAATGATGTTTAGACATTAGAATAGTTCAATTATTTAATAAATAGGTTGAATAAATAAATTCTAGATGGAAATTGGTTTTGAAGACATATGGAGGATGTGGGACCCACACTAGCTTGATTTTTCAATGCCAGATGGCATCTCTCTCTTGCCATTTCGAATCCATGAGAAGTCAAACATTCTTGGATGAGTTATTAGGCTCATACACATGTAATTTAGCATCATAGGTCGAATTTGGATGGAATGGTAACCTCCATGGAAGAGGAAGAGTCAAACTAGAAGTTTGTGGACACTTGGGCTAGATTCCCTATCTTCTATGACAACAATGATGAAGATGCTATGACACCTATGAAACAAATCAAACTTGAAGGCTGAAATATGACATATATGACATCTCAGGGCTAAAAATATCCTCCAAGAGGGTGCTCAAGTGAGTTAGGCCATCCAAAGAGACACCAATTCAAATCTAGAGAAGGAGAGGGCTAGATTTGGAAGGACAAGTGGCATACTTGGGAATCTCTTCCCAAGTTGAGTTGGCATGAATCTCTTGGAATGAATTCAACCCATGGAGGACATTAGAATTTTATAAAATTAATGAACAAAGAAGAATAGGTTATTTTGATGATTTGAGAAAAATTGCATTTGTGAAGAGAGAGCTGGTAGATGACTAGTTTCTTGCCTTATCCAATTTCGAGGGTGAAAGATTCCCATCCAAGTTGGTGTTTGGAGAGGCCACTCAGATCTTTCATGGATATTTAATGGAGTTTGTATCTTCAGGTTTAATCTACAGGGAAGCTCATGGTTTCTTCTAGTGCAACACTTTCCCTCAACCATTTTAAGTTTTGACGGCATATTCTTGCTCCTTGAGGGAGGACGTTTTTTGTGAGCTCGTGTACGCTTTGGGAGAGCTTCCCATGATCCATTTCTAAATTTAATAAGATTAATATACTCTATTCTTCATCTTCATAAATTTTCATGTCGAAATACCAAGTGGTTGTATGTAAAAATGATGATTACTGAGCAAACCATGACCATTTCCCTACTACATTGATGTATGCCATTGTAGTGTTGATGATTTCGAATGAAAGAATGTTTCTCTGATATATTTATGATGAATGGAAATGCGTTTATGATTTTTACAAGTTTCATGTTCATCACTTAAGTATTTTAAGTCATTTTGCTCAGTTTAATTGCATTTGGAAGAGATTTGGTGCCATTTCCCCAAGGGTCGAATTAGGGATTTCTGTTGTTGTTGGGTAGAAGGTTCAGACAGATTTAATAACTGATTAAAGGTGAATATGAGACCTTATTGATGTCCATAAATCACCCCCTACCCTTTTTCTGAATTTCGAATGGGTTTGGAGGCATTTGGAGAGCCATTTTCAGTACTTATCGTGGGGGGATTTGATTCCCAAATTACTAGTTAAATTCCATACATTGTTCAGAATATTAAACAAGTTTGCAGAAGTATTTGGAGAGTTATAAATAATCCCTGAACCTCATATTCAAGTATTAATATGATTCATACACCCTCATATAATATTTGGGAGCATTTGGATCAATTTAGAGACCTAGACATCAAAACTAGTCAAAGGTCGAAATTAGGGAAAAAGTGAAAATTTGGGAGTTTTAATAAAAATTTAAAAAGGGTACATTAGAGATAGATCCCATCCTAGGGGTGAACCACGTTAAACCCTTGTGTTATGTGATTGAATGTGCATTTGATTTTATGAGTGGTTAAATTCCTATTTAATGAGTAAATATATCTTTGCTTTCATCTATACTCTGCAGAAGAATGAATGATAGGAATAATATGATAAGTGTTGAACATGTATGCATAATATGTTGAATGTGCAAGTATTTCTAAGTCAGACAGAAGAATAAATTGATTGGGTAAACACCTAATCCAATGAAGTCTGTATAGTGCGATTCCATGAAGCACAGCACCGAAAGTGCGCAGTTACATTATGGTCTTCCATATTGTGTATGTTTGCAAGGTTTATAGTCTAATATGATTGTTGAATGCCTAATTTTGCATCAAGTTAAGTCTATTGAAGTTGTGCGACCACTGAAGAGGACAGGAAGTCCTCAGTTGCCATGTCCTGTGCTAAGCAGTCAATCCTCATCGCGTAGTCCTTGGATGTGCTATTGCGTAGGTATTAGCCGTGAAGTTGGTGAACTTCGTGTAGTCCACCATTTTGTTAAAGTGTGCATCACCCGGTTATGTAAACCTAATTTTGCAACCTCCCCATAACTTCGCCTTGGGTGAGAACTCAGTCTGTTCACAGACTGTTGCCGAAAGGGCCGGTGAAAAGGGGTTTTGCTGGTTCCCAGAACCACGTAGAAATTGGGTCTATCTATCTTGTCGAACTTAAAGTATAGAGCCAACATGCTTCATTGTCCTTCTCCTTCAACATGGCTTGTAAAGGAGAATTGTCTCCAGGATTCTACACCATTTTTATTATTTGCTGCTCTAAGTCAGCTATTTTAAGCTGCTTAGACTTATTAGATGAGTTCTCATTCTTTAGCTTCTTTTCCAGCCTACAAACCACAACTTGTAACCTGTTATTGCTCATAGTGAATTTTCTTAAATCCCTGTACACTCCTTCCCTCATCGGTCGATGTAATTCCATGATGTTTTTACATAGGACTTAGTCCAAGTTTATGGTTATTTGAGTGGCTTTAAAATTCGATGGTGTAATGTTTTCTCCCGGCGTTATCTTCTCTAGGATAGCCATTTTGAGGGCTCCCTGCTTCAAATCTAGCGTGGACAACATTCTGGACTGCCTTCTAGTATATAGCTCCTTCTTTGGAAACAAAGAACTTTCCAAATCAAGGTTGTATTCCTTAATCTGCTCATAATTGCCAAACAAAATTTATTTGATGGACGATGTAGTAACTAAATCCCCTTCAGTGGCATGAGCCTCTTGATCCCGTGGCCACGTTGCAGAGGGAAAAATTTCAAGGAGGATAGGTGTCATGAGGGTGGGCGCTGACATGATCAATGAGGTTCCAGTAGATGTTTTTTTTGTTTTCAACCTCTTGGTCTTTTATCCTGTACTCCCTGATTCGTCCCTTCAGGAAGCAGATGTGTGCTTCGACATGTCTCTCTTCCCTAACATATCGATCTTGAGAGGCGTTGTGATGATTGGCGACCCATAGGCCTTGTTTGGGTTGAAAACAACCTGACACTATTCCCAACTCTCTAGATTAGCCATTTTTTCTAACAAAGGGTGTGGCTCATGAAGGTATGCAGTCAAATGGGTCTCCTGTCTCTTCTGAGAAATGATCCCCCTAGGATCGTAACAATGTACCATGCTTTAAGGGAAACCATATGAAGCTAGAATTCTCTCGACCTCCTTCTGAGCAGCCCTGTCTTGTAATTTAAGTGGGCCTTCTTTGCAGGGGACTTTAAAGGTACTAGAACTATTCCCTTTCATGAGATACACCTCATCATAATTAAATATTTGGTGTATGAAATCTAGTGCAAACAATTGGGGAGTTAAGAATATGGGGATTTTGTATGGAGCCAACTCTACCCCATAAATTCTGATTTCGGTTTAGGTTTCAAAACAAAACCAATCACCCATAACCTCCTTTGGATTAAGCTAGAGCAACTACTTACACTCAAGGAAAATTCTAGGAAGAAGAGCATCGAACAAGAGTGTATATACCTTTGCTACAACTGTGTCGATGAATGTGGAAAACTTCCTCTGTGGAGGAATGGGAATTACTAACCTATGAATATCTTGTTGATTGAAGTGACTTTTGTTATGATAGAAGATCATGTATAGGAGTAGAGAGCGGTAGCGAAAAAACTTTTTGCACAAGAAACTCTTTAACTAGAGGTGAATGGACTGAGTGATGAAAGCTGATAGGTCCAAACTGACTGGTGCTTCACGCTATGAGAGATTCATGATGAACATAAAGCCTAGAACGGCGTTGTCGATCACCATGTCTCTATCATATCGGAGTACATGACAAATCATTAACAATACCGGTTGAGCCGGGCCAGTGAATGTCTCCAGACTGAACATTGCTTGGTTTCTACAGAGGCTAGCTTTAGGAGGTAGGAGCATCCGGGTGAAGGCATTTATGTTTCTAGCGAGAGCTATCAAATATTTCTTGTAAATACCTCCTCGTAAAAAATGAGCCTCGAGGGGCCCTCGCTAGAATTTGTCGACTCCATAATGATCTCCTTACTGGTAGGACAAACCACCTTTTTCTGCCGAGATATGAGGGCCCTTCTTTCTGGTCCATAACAATCCATGCACCACTGAATTATCTTGTGAAAAGGCCTTGTAGAAAGAATAATTACCTTGTCCAATCCAGAATTCCACAGGCTGAATAAATCATTGCCATTGTAGCAGGTTGGAGAAGGAAGAAAATGGGTCATGAACGTCAAAGAACTCATCACCCATATGATCCTCTAGACTGTCGGATCTGGATGTGGAAGTGACCTCGGGAGCAGCCTCAGAGGCCATGCTAACACAGGGATTAAGCGAGAAGTGTTGACTTTGGACTGCTTTGATAGCTTGGAGAAACAGGTGAAGAGAGAGGAGACTGAGGGGCTCCAAAGCTGGAGTGCAAGTGCGCAATGGATTTCTCGGGAAGGTATTTATAGGGATATACTTGGAAAGGGCAGAAATAAATGAAGGGTCTACATGGATGGATGGCATTAGCCTACTGGTTAAGGGGTAGATGGCTTCTTAAATGTTGGAGGCACTTAATTGCAAATGGCGACAGTAATGACCATTTAGGTATGACTTAAGGTGAAGCGAGGGGGGAGGAATATGCTACAGTGGAAAGCGGTGGGCCACAAGGAGGAGGTGGCTCCAAGATCCACATAAAATGACTTAAGGAAATTTCTTTCTAGGCCCTGACTCAATGAGAGGCCACCGCGTGGAAGTGGTAGTCTTCGTTCAGGAGCAATCCTAGGTCATTAAAGTCCGAGCCATTGCCATTGATCTTACTTCCTGGCTTCCTTGGGATGAGTGCACTTTCCTGTGCATCTTTTTTTGTGGATTCTGCTT
Source organism: Larix kaempferi (assembly GCA_027924585.1). NCBI lineage: Eukaryota > Viridiplantae > Streptophyta > Pinopsida > Pinales > Pinaceae > Larix > Larix kaempferi. Next base: position 1,654,150 of record BSBM01000614.1, on the reverse strand, counting down.
TCGTCATCGGTCGACTGTCCAACAGTTTATGATCAAGGAAAACAACTCAGCTGCTCTTTGTGGTTTTAGGGCCTCAAAATCATTGTTTAGGGAAACCACTCTTCACCCCCTAAATTATTATGGGGTTGACACGCATCCATGGCGGTTTTCCTTCAAGGATTCCCTTGAGTGTTAAAACTCAAATTCCTCTCCCACCCTGACAGGATCAAACCCGTTGATGTTTTTTTGTTGAATTTTCTCGAGATGCATGCTAGCTCTTACATTTTTTATGGGGCGAGTCCGCATGTCATGTATATTTCCCTGCTCAGTAGTGGCGATCTTCTCCCATGGCGCAACTGAGCTACTTGTGGCTACTTTTGCTGATGATAAGAGTAATAAGATTGGCTCCAATGGGGGAAATATTTCTCTCTGGAAGAGGTTGAGAATAGTAGACTAGTGCCTTTAAGTCCATTGGGTTGTGAATTCATGCCTGTCTTTAACATTTTCAAACAGGTAACTACAAATAATGAGAAGGAAAAAAAACAAAAGAACGAAAATGTTGTAGTAGGGGAAAGAAAGAAAACTTATGTTATACATATGATACAAAAGATCATTTGATCGAGCTGGATGTATATTTCTAATAATAGAAAATACATTCCTGGAATCTCCTATCGAAGTCAGCCCATGAAACGTAGAACTTCCTATGGTTGGTTCTCCTTTTCGAAAATTCCTTTTGAACACTGTGATTAGCAAAAATATGATCATATTTTATTTTAATTTTTTTATGGTGCACCTTGGTTAAACACTTGTTCCTTTTGCAATCATTAGATGTCTACCAACCTTTCGGATTGTCTGGGAGAGTGCGAAATTGCACTTTTTCCTCAAATTTTGGCTTTGTTTTTTTGGGGAAATTGGACCTACTAAGTGGTTTTCGATGGTCTATTATCAACTCAAATTTGTCCAAAACTGGCAACTTAGCAACCGTAAAAAACTTAACAACCTGGTGGCCTAGGAGGGGAGCTTCATAATTGTTGACAATTCTTATTTCATTAGATTCCAACCACACAGGAATATCATTTTTTCCACTTGTAGGTGAGGCCAACACTGTCCCATCTCCAGACTTCACTTTAGCTATATATTTTTCAAACCGTGTTTTCCTTGCTCCATTCAAGCCATCCCTGACAATATAGCTGATCTCTAGCGATAGTGTCGCTTTATATGTGTATAGGTTTACTATAGACAACATATAACAACTGATGTCCTCACCCTCTAAACATGCAGGATAATTCATTTGGATGTTGTCCTCACTTACTGTATAAGCTAGCATGGCTTCTCGGTACAACTTTCTAGATTTTCCAGCAACCATTGGTATTGTAGCGTATTTCATATCCATCTGCCACGTTCCCCCCAACTCTTTCATCCAGTTTCTTGATAAGAGCATGCCATACTTTCTCGGAACATATGCCACTACTACATCCATGTTTATACTTTTGGTTGGTAGTTGAGAAAGAGTGACCGTCAGGCCCATTATCATACCTATGCATTTAAAATTTCTTGAGTGAAAACTATACAGGTCATGATAGGGCCTCGTAACCTCTAATCCCAACTGTTCCATTATTACTTTGGGAATTAAATTGTACGATGCTCAAGAGTCCAACATATAGTTGTGAAGTAACTTCTTGTGTATGTTAAGGGTGACATAAAAGGGAGCAGTGGGCCCTTCCTCGCCATCAATGTGAGGCCTATATTGAAAGGCTAGAATTTGATCATTTAGGTTTGCGAAATCCTATTGATCACTATTTTCGACCTTGAGTAACAACTTAAAAATATGTTTTTGGTACATCAAATTCTTCACCAACTCAATCAAGGGGATAGCTATTTTTAGTTCTCTCAACTCATGTTCCAAACTGAAAGGGGTGGATACTTCTTGACAAACTTTATCTTGAGCTGACTTTTGAAGAGATCTCTTGGGGGGAGTTCCATTCTATTTAGATGCCAATTCGGGTCTTGGTCTTAGGTCACGTTTCCATTTCGGCTTATCTAGTTGAACATTGTGCAAGAAGGCATAATCAAGGATTTTATCTCTTTCTTAGATGTTCAACATATCTGACCCATTTTGCTTATATGAGAGTGATTTCTCGTAGTCCTCTCTAGTGAGGTGCATAAGGGAAGAATCCTCCTCCATCCAGTTCAACTGTTCATCAAACTCTTCATAGTCTTCTTCCGCTAGAATTTCGACCATATTATTTCAATTTTTTCTAACGGGCGGCCTTAATGGTTTTTCATCATTCCTCTTTTATTTTTCTACCACTTGGGGATTGTAAGGCCGTCTGAACTGCACAGAAGGTCAGACAGGTGATTGTCTGTTAGGATGGCTGCTTTCCAATTCCATCTTGGTAATTTTATTTGACAAGTTCTTGATGATGTGAGTCATATCGTCGATCCTTGCATCTTGGGATTATTTTATTTCCAAAGATCCCCCCTCTTCTTTGGCCTTTCCTTTGTCTTTTTATTCAACATCAGTTGTTGGTGGACACCAGGAATGGATACATAATTAGGATAGCTAAACCAGAAGCATACTTTAATTATCCACCAACGAGTGTACAAACTTAAGACGTGCTAAGCATTGTATGTGCTCTATAGGATAGTTTTCATCATTTTAGGATGATGGGGTGTGTCTTGAAGGTTTATCGAAAAAGAAATGGAAGTGATCTGCTCTTAAACAACGAATGAAGAAATATGAAAATATGGTAAATTTATAAACTAGAAATGCTATAACTGATAGATCTTTATGCTAAGAATTAAATACCGAAAGACTGCAAATCTAATCTAAGAAATCAAATGCTGAAAGCTTGGGAAACTTGATCTAGAAATAAAGTACTGAAAACTGGAAGTTTAACTAGAAATTCAATGCTGAAAATTAATCAAACTTGATCTCATTCAAATCCAATACTAAAAGCACTAACCATCTATTCTACTCAAATCCAAAGAACTAAAACAATTAACTCCTATATAACTGAACTCTGATAAAATAAATATTCATGGCATCGCAGATCTAAATCATGGTGTAAAAATAATATAGCGAGCTAGAAAACATAGGTAATTACGCCTGCACAGAATGCATGTACAAGACTACATGAAGCGTATTATAGAACTACAGAATCAATGTTAGCGAACTACAAATAAAAAGTGCTAAAATGAAATGATCGCTAAACTTAAATAAAACCATCTCATTCAAACATTACCAAAGTACTTCATATACGATAAGGATTTAAATCAATTCAGAGCACATATGAAAAATACCTGAAATGGAAACGAAGCTCCTGACCTATGTGTTGGACAGGCCCTCTCCAACTCGTATTTCAGGAGTGGGAAAAGTCTTATAAATGCAAAGCTTGAAACAACATTACTTCTTCCATTAAAATCATAATCTCATGTTCAGAAAAGTCTTAACACAAAATTGTCTCGAATAACAGATATTGAAATGTAAGTTCTACAAAAATGCCAACAAGAACCTCTTGCTAACCAAGAGGCCCATATATATATATATATCTTTTGGAACATAACCTAACTCTATGATTTAAATGTCAATTATGTTGAACATGAGTTCTCTTCTACAAATCGAGAAAACGACGATGAGCCACTTATGGTCTTTCAGTCCTTGCGCCAGAATTGATGGTTGTCTCTTGGATTAGCTGTGCCTGCTCATACACACTTATTTCGATATGACTAACTCATAGAAAACACTTTTAAGCATAAAATAATAACCTCTAAATTACTCTATCAGATAATCAAAATGAATCATTAAACCCCAAAAACAAAGGCATTTTCCATATCCATTATTGTGCTTGTGTGGCATCAAAAGGCTTATAAAGTGCATAATTTGGGGCTCATCAGTGGTCATTTTTATCTTGCCTCCTTCCCTCATGTTTCCTTCAACGTCAGTGACGTCATCCTGCATCTCACTGAGTGAGAGCGGTCTTCTTTTTCTTAGCGTTATGGAGAAATATGAGGGGAAATTTGCTGCATAGGTGACTCGGGTTGCTACTTCAGTAGGTTGGATGTCCTCAAGGATCCTAAAATATACTTTCTTGAATATCGCCGTAAAGTCCACCACATTTTCAGATTTGCTCTTCTTTAGGGAGGAGAATTGAGTTAAATAATAGAGACTATCACGTTTAACTCCCCATTTCTTGACAAAGGTGGTTTCCAAGATCTCCATAGTGTTAATGGCAGCATTGGGTAGCGATCTAAACCATTTTCTGGATTCACCTTTCAATGACTGAGCAAAAATTCTCATGAACATGTCATCGTGTTCAATCAAGATATTGTCGATGAAATATTAGAATCAGTCTACATGATCTTCAACAGTTGATCCCTTACTACCATCATAATTTGGTAATAGATTCAGGTAATGGGTAGGCATATCATTCAAGGTCGTGGGTAACTGCAGAGGTCCATGTCAACTAGCCACCCATTTGGGTGTTCTAGGTGGTGGTGGAGGTGGTCCTCTGCTTCCTCCTCCTTACATGAGGTGATTGGCAATCAGATTCTTGTCTTGGGAGGAGATGATAGACTTGGGTGGATTCGTATGAGCTTCAAACTCTTTGCTTATAGCAGGGATCTTTTGAAAACTAGGAAGATCACAAGGAGTGTCATGATCTTGGGGAAAAGATTCTCTTTCAGGGGTTTGGACAGTGAATTCAGAATGAGGGAATTGAGGGCCAAACAAAGGGGCCAAGAAACTTCGTTGCTTGTTTGGTGAAGTAGACTGGTATCTCCCACATCTATGTCTCCAAGAAATAGAATCTTCTAGGGCCACAAATTCTTCATGGCTTGGGTTATGGCGGGTATGTCTTCATCTAGATGCCAAGTTTGCTATTGTGGAGTAACCAAGTGGATTACATCCTGCAACCTAATTTCATCCACTATGGAACTAAGAGCGTAAAATTTTGTGGTTGTCCCCACGGAAGATTTGTCTTCTTGATTGCATCTCCTCGGCAACAACGCAAAAAAATATGTTAGTTCCAGAGGCGTTCTAAGGATGTCTTTAGAACTGTTCCTAGGAATCAATAAAATATTCTATACTCTTTTTACTTTGAATAAAATCGCATTCACCACAAAATGATATATATATTTAAACTTGAACAATATGGGCAATATTTTAATGTGCCAGAAACCAGACTTTGAGTATCAATGTAAAACAAAATGGCATAGAACAAAGGTATTGCAGAGAGTAAATCTTTATTCTATGTGAAAAAATAACATACTGAGCTGAGGAGAGGAATTCAGGGATCTTAACAAAATGATTGTAGAATTGTAATTGAATAATATAAGGATATTATTTCCAGAAAAATTAACATGAAAAATTCATGTGCTAACCATATTAGAAACAACAATTCAAGATTGCAGCACTCATATCAAATACATAAACATATTCGTAAATCATAGATAACATGAAAGATATGAAAAAAACAGGAGAAAATACTAACTGTACACATCAAAGTTTTGAATCCATAAAACTTCAAGATTAGGAAAATGATAATCTTCTTTATGTATTGATCAGACTGCCGAATATTAGAAGAAATATTTCTTACAAAAGAGAGTCGACCCTGTTAACACCCAAAAAGTGCTCACTACCTCATCTATCCCATTACATGACTCATTTGTCCATATTTCCTGCCATATTTGCCTCCAAAAGCTTAAAAGCCCAGTAAAAAGCCTCCAAAAGGCCAAAAAACCATTTAAAAAGCCTCTAAAAGGAAAAAAACCCCCCTTTTCCCCAAAATAATCCAAAATTCCTCCAAAATAGAAAAAACCCTCTAAAAAGGGAATAAAAAATACAAAAAAGAGGAAAAAGAGGGAAAAAGGAAGCAAAAATCCTATATAGCTGACCTAAACCATATGGTGCCGAAAACCATGGGCTAGCACTCCACCACTAAAAACTTATAAATAGGTGATGGAGGCCCCTTATTTCATATCCACAGTCAACCACACCCTTACTCTGCCAAAATCACTCCTGAAACTCTAGCTCACCCTTGAGCTACTTTCACATTTGAGTGCCCCTTTGGCCTATTTCCAAAACCCTTTGGAGAAAGAGAAAGTAACAAAATTGGAGCTTGGAAGAAACCCTCTTGGACTACTGCAAAGGCTTCACCAACCTTCACATTGGAGGTATAATCAATACAAAAACCATTTTTATTATCTTGTCTTTTCTGTTTTATGCACATGCTTAGACTAGTTACTATTTTACTGTATTGTCTTTCATTTACTATTTTTCTGAACTGCTACTAAGGAGTCCCTTCTCCTTAGTAGGTGCTCATTTGCACAAGGTAGGGTGAAAACCTTAGCTATAGTTTTGGCAACTCCCTTTGTGTTCCTTTGAATTTATAGTTATAGTTTTAAAGTTTTAAACATTTTTAATTTTTTGCAATATTTTTCTGTTTTTTCCTTTCGGCTATCCCTTTCGGTTGCCGTAAACCACGTCTTTTTCCCCCCACAGTTGTGTTTCGACCGTGTCTTTTAGGCATTTACCTGTGATCCGACCGTGGCTCTCATACTGTTTCCTGCGATCTACCGACGGTTTCTAGTCTGTTACCTACGATCTGACCGCGGCTATCAACTTGTTTTGTGCGATCCGACCGCGGCTGTTAACACAATTTTCCACGGGTCATCTGCGGCTTTTAGCCATTTTCTTGCAACCCGCCTGTGTCTTTAGGCCTTTTTCCTGCATCCCGCTTGCGGCTTTCAACCATTTTCCTGCAACCCACCTACGTCTTTCGGTCGTTTTCCCATATCCCACTTGCGGCTTTCATCCAAAATTCTGCAACCTGCCTACGACTTTCGACCTTTTTCCCGTGGTCTGCCTGCGTCTTTCGGCCAAAATCCCACAACCTGTCCGTGACTATTGCACTTTTTCCCGCGGTCCGACCGCTCAGATTTGCCATAGACCCATGGTCTATTTTCTGCACTTTTTTCATTGTTTTGAACCCAACACTTTGCTGTAATATTTTCTGCACCTACACAGCCATCTGTCCTATCTGCAACCATACTTCCCTACAACCTTTTTTCTGTAGTATTATTTCTATTCCATTTACAGAATTTTTTTTTTAATTTCAACATTTTAATTAAAAAGAGAAAATTTTGCATTTTAAAGTTTCAATTTCTGCATTGATATTTTTAGTTAGAAAGTTGCCCACCCCATGGCACTTTTACTTGGGTTCATCATCTCACACGCACACACTCTGTCACCTAATTCAAGTGAGCCCTAAAATACTACTTAACACAACCAACATTCTAACCCCACTTGGGGAACACATAAGAATTTTTGTAGTTAGGTAGGATCAGGGGGATAGGCATCCAAATAACACCCCTCGGTTGCTTACACTTGAGACATAGCTATTGTTCATTAGGGAACCAAAATCCCGTAATGTTTTTTGACACAGTTTAAAACCAATTTATCGGTAAGGCCTCTCCCCTAGGAGGGTTGAAGTCGCCAGACTGGTTCTGGAAGCCTAAGTGGAATACGGCAATCCATTCAATAACTGAAGGATACCTTTCGTAGTTCTCAGTGTATCACTCGTATGCGGATACAGCCGCAATAGAACCAAACAGTAGATTCACCAAACCGAACGTGTCATGAACAAGGTATCTTAGTTGCTTTTCTTCTAGGATTGACTACCCAGTGTCCCTCCCGGTAGGGGGATATCTTTAGCCACTTGGATCTACTATCCATATTGTCTGACTTGGATTTCATCACCTTGCAGAGGATATGTCTAGTTGAGTTAGAATACTATTTATCTAGGTGTTTGCATGCTCCCTTACCTCCTTTTGGTCTAGCGAGTCCACTATTTTTATTTTTTAGGAAACCTGCTGCTTGTTGGTATTCTGACCATTTCTGTTGATACTCCACTTATTGTAGCACAGCTGTTACAGTAAGTGTTTTGAGTTGGTTGTTGGTTTGAGTGCCATATTTTTTGCGCTCTCCTTCTGCACACTCGGTTGCATTCGGGTTTTTGAGCTATTTTTCACTCAACACAACCCCAGATACTTGACACCATCTGTCACCATTGAGTCCCCGAGACATTCTCGGCGCCTTCGGGGTGAGCACCCATAGGATGGTTCACTTGACATCACCCATCATAGACATAGATCTTCATCACTTGATACCCCTCATCATAGATCTCGAGCTTTGTCACTTGACTCCACTCATCAACGGCATAGAACTTCGTCACCCGATCTAGATGCGCCTTATTTTACCTCTGATTCTGAGGCAGAGTCCGAGAACCCCACTTACACTGCGCTAACCAACCACATGGCTGGCATGACTTCCACCCCTTTCTTTGTAGGGACCATTGTTGGAGCATCCACCACCACACCAGCTACCACACCTGCTTTGGGTATGCCCTCAATGGGGCCCACATCTACAATTCCGATCACTGTACCCATTCCAGTAGCTGGCATACCTATCCCCACTCCATCAATGACTCACACTACCCTTGGCGGTGCAGGATCGTCCCATACCATTTTTGTTCCTCCACTTGGGGGAAACATCCCAAACCCAGCCCCTGCACTTGGAGACATTGGCCCCAACATGGTCACAACTACTAGTATGTCACATCCTTCTACTAGTTTTCCATTCATGGCTAGTCTCAACCTTCCTGACCTAGCTAGACTGACTAATGATCCCATCAAACATGACCCTGCATGGCCTCACATGCCCACCAAACTCCCCTCCATCATCCCTAAGTTTGAGGGAAAGGTAGGAGAGGACCCCCAGAACCATATTATGTCCTTCCATATATGGTGTTCCTCCAACTCCATAGTGGACGACTCTGTCCGCCTTCGTTTGTTACAGTGCACCCTCACTGGCTCTGCAGCTAAGTGGTACATCGAGCAGCCCCATGGGACTCATGCCACCTTTACTTCCCTTTCCTCAACTTTTCTGCAGTTCTTTCATTTACCTGTCCGATATGACGCAGGAGTTGAGATCTTACTGTCTTGCAGACAGAACACGGCTACCCACATCACTAACCACATTCATGAGTGGCATCGACACCGCAGCCTCTGCAAAATCAAGTTAAACAACCATATCTTCTTAGATTGGTTTCTAAAATCCCTCCTTCCTGTCATTGCCAAGGATGTGGCATCCGAACGACCCCAGTACAAAGAAGAGGCCATCCTCAAAGCCCAACAATTTGACCTTATTTATGCCAAATCGGGTTATCTGTATTCCATCATACCTGATGCCCCTCGAGGCGATTCCTCTCGACACAATGCGCCGGGGGCATCCATTGCCGCAGATGGCATCATTGGCCATATTGCCTCGCGTCCTCAACCCTTTTCCATAGCACATCCTACCCATGGCCCTGACCTTTCACGGGATACATCTCAGTCTGGAGCAACCAATTCGTATGCTCCCATGGCACATCAACACTATTCCCATGTACCCTCATGTACACCTTAATGATTTGGTCATGCATCCCCCGCTTACGGCCCCCCGGTCGCACCTCAGCCATATTACCACCCACAGGCTGCACTAGCTCCTATGTCCTCTCAAGCCCAACCTGCTTATTACCCGCCACAGGCAGCCCCTGCGACAAACCCACAACCCATTCAATAGACGTATCAGCAACCCCCACAAGGTTCAGCACCTGCGCAGCTTCCACCTACTTATTATCCACCGCAGCCTGCTCCCGCACCTGCACAACCCCAGAACCCACCTGCTACCCACGGGAAAGTGTACACCCAAAAGAATCCATAGAAGAACCAAAATAACTAGTGCCAATAGGGCCAGGAAAACAATGGCAAAGGCTGTAACCATGGCAATAACCCCCCTCCAAACCAAGGCGGTCAACCTCCCAATCCCCCAAACAACAATAACGCGGCACCTGCCAACTAGAACCCTAATCGACCACCCAAGTAGGCCAAAAATCGTAATTTCCTAACAAACCATCGATGTTCTATTTGCAGGGTCTATGGCCACTACACACATGCTTTCCCACATTTGGAGTGAGCTCGGAAACTCTGGACTGATGATGCCCATCGCCAAGGACATGCGGCTCCTCAGGCACCGCCCAACCCCCCACCACCTCAACATCAACCCTTGGTGTTACAAAACCCCTTACCAACCCAAGGTGTAGTGAACACTCAGTCGTTGGCTCCCCCTCAAGGAAACGCACCACCACAACAGCAGATCACTTATGCCGCTCCTAATCAACCCATGTTAGACTCAGGTACCCATCACTTGTTAATGATGTCAACCTCCAAACCCATCGGAACCAATATGGCTCCACCCCTAAAGCCCCTCCCGTCGACAAAAACACTAATGCTCATCCCACTGATTAGACGTTACGTATAGCTCCGGATCCACTAGATGGTGCCTCCAAAGCACCTCGCTTCCCACTTCGTCGCATCAACAATAATCCCAATGCTCGTGCTGTGTCTAATTACAACATTGTAGATGACTTAGCCCAGTCTCCTGCATCCATGTCTGCGTTAGAAGTCTTAAAAAACTGTTCTTCCCAGTGCAAGACTTTGCTCTCCACCATTGGTTCTATTGACCCCAATGATTCACGATTGATGGCCTTCGATTTGGACCAGTCTGAACCACGCCTTCCTTCCACTTTAGCGTTCCAAGTTTCTGTTTCTATTCAAAATGTTGTCATCCATTGGTGCATTATCGATGAAGGTGCCTCTACATGCGTTATGTCCGCATTCGTTTGGCAGAAGTTGGGATCCCCTACTCTCCAGTAGTCCACCACTACGTTGCGAGCCTACGATGATCGTTCGGCTCAACCCCAAGGTCTCTTAGCTAATGTCCCCATCCATTTGGCTGGTAAAACAGTGCTCATTGACATAGAGGTCATCAATGCCCAACTTGATTATAACCTCTTACTTGGCCATAGGTACAGGTATGCCATGCGGGCTATTGCCTCATCTGTTTTTCGTACCATGATGTTCCCCCATGATGGATGCATGGTCAAGGTCGATCAACTCACCTATTACAATCCCAATGCCTCCGTTGCACCAGAGAATATTCTCCCCATGGTTGAACAACTTGTTTGTGGTGCAACTACCTCGTTTGTTTCCTCCGTGGGACCCAGAGTTTACTTAGATACATCGATGACCTCAACATTCCAATCCATTCCACCCCCGTCACCTGCGACCAAAGTATCTAACCTATGTACCCTTTCCCACAATACATAAACACCCAACAATCAACCACCCTTGTTACCCAAAGCACCATTGGTACCTAGTCACATTGGTGTTACACCCATCCACACAACCCCCTTCCTATTCCCTCCCTCAGCAGTAGTAAGTGCCCCAGTTATGGCTACTCTTGGCCTCCCCGAGTTAACATTAGGATTACCTGTGTGGTATATTTTGCCTCCCGTTCCCCCGCCGACACCAAATGTCGTCCTACAACCGGTGCAACCCATTGCCACTACTAGTCAACCACCTTCCGGTGTCACTACCCCTTCGTCATCTACGAATCCACCCCCTCTTATCAAGCACACTGGGGGCAGAGGCCCACAACCATACATTACTATACCCTGGCCCAAAACAGTTAAAAACCCCCCTGTGTTTCATGCTCCTCCCAAATGCTCATTGTGTGATGAGTTAGGCCATCCGACTCATCAATGTCCACAATTACCTACATTACAGGAACACATGCAAATGCTTGATGATGACCCCAACATCCCGATTGTCGAACTCGATCCAACCCCTAAGCCTCATGATAAATCACTGCGTACCAACCACCCTTGTGCAATGCAGTATTTTTTCCATTACTCACATCACTATCCTGATCTCTCAGATTATAGAGCAACTCTCTACAAGATGAATAATTTGGACCTTGAGATGGCACCCCCCCACAATTGAGGAGATCCACCCCCCAGTATCACCCTCATCCGGAGATATTAACACCATTTATATGATCTCTTCGACTACCACTCCCTCGTCAACCAATTTGACAACTCAAAGTTTCTGCAATGATGAGGAGATTCTAGAGGCTCTCACTGCCCCAGATTATCCCTGGGAAGACATGCACCATCATTCCTATTTCCTCCCAGAAGAGTCCTCCTCCACCACAGCCACCCAATTTGTGGTTGAGTCCAAATATTTTCTTCCCACCAAAGTTGATTGGTTTAAGTATCCCATTCCCACTCCTGATGCCTTTGAGGAAGGTAACATGGCCAACATCTCACCCACAATCCAAATTGATATCGCTTCCCTAGGGGAGGTGCCCCTGAACACATCACTTTAGGAGCCTCCTGCAGTGAATATGAGATCGGAGCATACAAAAAAAATTTCCAAGAGTTCCGTGACGTCTTTGCCTGGTCCTATACCGAAATGCCTGGTCTCGACCCCGCTATTATAGAACACCACATTGACACATGGCCTGCTGTAGCCCCCATTCGCCAGAAACAGTGCCACATTCATCCCTCAAAGCTCCCCGCTGTTATAGCAAAGATTGAGAAACTTTGCAAAGAAGGATTCATTTATCCTATTACATAAACCACTTGGGTTTCGAACCCCGTCCCTGTTAACAAGAAACAAGGCAGCATCAAAGTATGTACTGACTTCCGCGATTTAAACCGAGCCTATCCCAAAGACAATTTCCGTATGCCATTTATTGACCAACTCATTGATGCGTGTGCAGGGCATGAAGTCCTATCTTTCATGGATGGTTTTTTTGGATACAACTAGATTCAGATCCGTAAGGAGGATCAGTACAAGATTGCCTTTACCACCCCATGGGGCACCTTTGCCTATCGCATCATGCCTTTCGGCCTCAAAAATGCTGGTGCCACCTTCCAGCGGGCCATGACCTATTGTTTTCACGACTTGGTCCTTATCCTGCTAGTCTATCTTGACGACATTACAACTCATTCCCGGAAACGATCAGACCACCTTAACGACCTCCGACAAGTCTTTCTGCATTGTCACAAATATCAAATCCGCTTGAACCCACACACATGTGTCTTTTGTGTTCTGGAAAGCCGGTTGTTGGGTTTCATTGTTTCCCAGAAAGGAATTGCTGAGGATCCCCTAAAATTCCAAGCCATCATGGACCTTCCCTCTCCTCGCACGCTCCAGTAGCTCCAGAGTTTGCAGGGGCGATCCAATTTCCTCCGTCGCTTCATTCTTGATTATGCCACCACCGGTCACGGTTTCTTATGCTTGCTTCGTACCCACATACCCTTTTTTTGGGATGAGCAAGTAGAAGCTACATTTGAAGACCTTAAGAAATCTCTCACAGAAGCCCCTTTGATCTCTGTTATGTGGAATTCTGCCCTACGGATAAGTCAAAATTCCCTTAGGCTAAAGTAGACTTTAACTAACTCTAGGCTAAGAACAGACAAAACAAATGCAACCTTGAATCCCTAGATCTAACAAACATCTCAGAATTAAAATGTTGGAGAGAATAGAAGGAGTTTAACTGACCTTATGTCCAAATGCTTGTCTTTGATATTTGCTCCAAGTTCCAAGTCCTCACAAGTAAACCTGTTAACAATGGAACCAAAACACAAGCATGTACTATTCTCTAGCAATCTGAAAACATGAGTTATGATCTAAATCTGTGAGAGATACAAATCATATCATTAAAACAAAATTAACACAAATGATTTGGGAAAACAAGACAAGTTATTCCATTACCAACTTGAAGTCATGTACAATAGTTGCTTGATGTCCAAGCCAACTTCCAGCTCCAAGTGCTTCCTCTAGCTATCTCCACAAGGCTGCAAGATCATAGGTTTGATGCCCCAAAAGTCCTCCTTTTGGCTCATGGAAAGCTTCTCTCTTATAGCACATGAGAAGGCTAACCAACAAGAGAGAAGTGTGGATCTATGGAGGGTTTAGTGGATCAGGCCAGCTAAACAAAGAAGGAGTTAGGATCGAACCAAAGGTAGTAATCCCAACAAAATCTCCTCGAAGGTCGAAATCCCAAAATCCAAGGCAAAAAGGCTAAATTCAGACTACCGCGCCCCTATAACTGAGCATAACGCGGTAGTACCGCGCCCCAGAGAAGGAGCAACGCGCGGTAGTGCTAACTACCGCGCCCGTGTAGATGTGCAAGGAGCGGCAGTGCTCACAAACAGGGCTAAGTTGGGCTGGAAGATGGCAAAAAAAGGTTTTGCTTTCAGTATTCAGTCAATGGTTTTCACTCTGGATGTTCAGATGATCTTTAAGGGAAACTGTCGTTTAGGTCGCTAGTACAAGGATGCGACACTAATGCATAATGTGTAATATTGAGGTATAACAATCTCTCCTCCGGATTTCTCTAAGGACTTCATCCTTTACGTCTCGGCATCCGATTATGCCATGTCCAGAGTCCTTGTTCAAGAAGACGCCACTTGCCAGGAGCATGTAATTTATTATGTCAGCCAGACCTTATCTGGACCACCCCTATGTTACCCATATGAGGAAAACCTAGCCCTTGCTGTGGTCTTTTCTGTCAAAAAATTGCGACACTACATTTTACTCAGTCATACGACAGTTGTCTCCAACTCCAACCCCATGGTCTATCTCTTAAACCAACACCTCCTGCAAGGTCGCGTTGCTAAATGGGTAATTATCCTTCAAGAATATGACCTCACTTTCAGAACCCCTAAGAGAACTAAAGCCCTCGCGCTTGCCTAGCTCATCGTCGATCTCCCCTCCCCTCTGCCATCCCCACAAATCTCCGATGAGTTACCCGACAATCACTTGTTCATCATCTCATCTGATGACCCATGGTACGGTGATATTTTTTTATACCTTCGCATGCAGAAGTTCCGACCCAACATCAGTCATGATGGACGCCTTCGTATCCGTCACCAGGCCTCTCGATATCTCCTCTTAGGCGATGTCCTTTACCGGAGAGGGGTTGACACGATTATCTGTCGTTGTCTTACACACGAGGAAGCCGAACATGTCCTCAATGACTGTCATAGCGGTGCCTACGACAGACATTTCTCTGGAATGGCCACCACCCAAAAGGTCATCCCCACCGGATACTTCTGGCCCACACTCTTTAACGACTGCATCACAGCAGTCAAAGATTGCCATAATTGCCAACTTTTTTCCCCCAAGGCCTGGACACCACCCACTTCGTTACACCCAGTCATCACCATTGGCCCCTTTTGTAAGTGGGCCATTGACTTCATGGAATGTAAACCCTCATCTGCCACTTGCCATAAGTACATCATTGTCTTCGTCGACTACTTCACCAAATGGGCTGAAGCCATGCCCACCTTCAATTGTAAAGTTGACACCGCTACCCGTTTCTTTTTTAACCATGTTATCAGTCAATTCGGTGTCCCCAAACAGTTGGTCTCAGACCATGGTTCACACTTTGAAGATTCCCTTTGGCACAAGTTATCCACCCTACTGAAGTTCGAACATCAGTATTCCTCTGCTTACTACCCCCAAGGGAACGACCAAGTAGAGGCCATTAACAAAATTTTAAAAACCATCCTCCAACGCACTGTTGACCGGCATAAGTCCAATTGGCACCACATGCTATTCCCTGCCTTATGGTCTTACCGTACATCCACCAAAATCGCAACCGATTTTACCCCGTTTCATTTAGTTCACGGTGTAGAGTCTATCCTCCCCATCGAGTGTCAGATACCTGCCTTACACATCGTCGTCGAGCTTCTCCCAGACACCTCCCCACTCGAGCAACATCTGCTATCACTAGAACAAGCTAATGAGGACCGTTGTGCCACTCTATAGACCATTGAATCCACCAAGAACCGTTCCAAAGCCGGTTACAACAAACATGTCCACCCTTGAACATTCCATGAAGGGGACCTCGTCCTCGCCTATTACCAATCCCATGACAAGATTGGTAAAGGAAAGTTTGAATCCATGTGGCAAGGCCGTTACATCATGCAGACTTGCCTCGACAATGGGGCATACATTTTAACTGACTCAGAAGGTCACCCTTTGCACAACCCCTGTAATGCGTTGTATCTTAAATGCTTTTATCCCTAAATAAACCCACGGCCCCATTGGTCCGTATTGTACAGTTTGCTCTCTTTTTTTTCACCTTTTTTACCGCAATCTTACATTCATCATTTTTGCATGATCACAGATGGACCATATTCCACCTCATTACATTGGCTTCGCTGATGGAGCAAGCCGCTGGTCTCCCAACCTGGCTTCTGCAGCATGGGTCTTATATTCCCCTTCACATGAATTGATTCACCTTGATAGAATATGTATAGGCGTTGCTACCAATAACCAGGTGGAGTATGATGTTGTGATCAACCTCCTGACTGCTACCCTCCAGATGGGAAGATGTCACCTTCATGTGTTCCTTGACTCCCAACTACTTGTCTCCCAGCTCAACAACTGCTACCAGGTGCATTATCCCTGCCTCTTTAGAAAATTCCTGCACACAAAACAACTCAGCCGACAATTTGAATCCATCACATTCACCCATGTCCTAAGAGCTTAGAATAGTGTCGCAGATCAAATGGCTAACAACATCCTAGATTGGCACATCAATCACACCATGTAAAACCTCCATCATGCATCATCATCCCATATCATCTCATCAAAAATATATAAAAATCCAAAAATATTACCAGGGGCATCCATGTGCTTATCATCACATAAACATTTGCATCCATGTGCCCATCATCCTACACTACTTGCATCCACGTGCAGTACAAACATATAACAAACGATAAGCGCATCCACGTGCATACACTAAATCATCATCGCAAAAAGCTGCATCCATGTGCATCTATATATATCAAAAAATAAACGTCAATATGCTACACATGTCCAGAGTACCCTTGTACTCAGCTATACAAAACAATATCTATACATCAATACGCCTCATAGAATACATGCCGTAGATACAAAATTAGGGGGGGCTCCCTTCACTCCCTACTGTAAGTCATACCCTTCGTCACTGCCTGCATCAGCTGCCTCCGAGTCCTCACCCCGCTCCTCCTCTGGCAGCTCCTCATCCACTGCAAGCTCCTATGCCCGACCCCTATCCGTTGAAATAGTAACCTGGATTGCGATCGATCGGAACTCCCGTGGCACCCTCAGACAGTCCCGAATCACCTCTGGATCCACATCCCACCACCCATCATCCATCACTCCTACCGGAACACAATCCAGAAGCATCCGTACAGACTCCACAGTCCCCTCAGCATCCCATTGACGCACCTCCCCTCAGCTTGGTAGGGATGGTACCGCCACATGCCCCATGCGAGCTACATGTCCCGGTGGTGGTCTCGGGCCAACATCTATAGATCATACATCAGTCAGTAACATCATATCAACATCTCAAACATATCATACACAAAACTTGACATCAACAACAATCAAGCAAATCAATACATACCATCTAGCCCACACACCTGCCCTGGCAGCCGTGGTGCCTCCGGATCCCTGGTGTAGTCCATATCTCTGTATGGATAATCATCCAGTGTCAACGAAATCTATAAACACTGAAGGTAGAGCTCCTGGGTGAAGTATCTCCCAACCTCATTGCCACCCTGTCGATGCATCATCTCTCCCCACCGCACCATGCACGGCTGCCTCAGTCCTCCCACCCTGACCGGCACCCACGGCCGCAGTGTAGGTACCTCCTCCATGAAGAAGGCACAAAGAAAGGATCCATAACAGAATCCATTGCCAGATTCCTTCACCGGTGTCAGCTGCCACTGAACACAAGTGAGGAACATTTGGCCCTAGGCATAATATACACCATCCAGCACCCGCTCCACCAGCTGCGTCTGGCCCTCGGACACCTTCTCAGGTGATTGGGACCCCAAAACCCAAACCACGCATGCCCTGATCTCCTGTACTACTGGATTCCACGGGTCCACCACCTGGAGTGCATTCCTCTGCACCCTAGCCTCCGGAGCACAGTACTGCTCCAACATATCCTCCATATCCACATCTACGGATACTCGTGGCTGCGTATCCGCCACCCTACCCAGATAGGGAAACCATGTCAAGAAGTATACATCTGCGAGGGTGAGATCCACCCTCTCTCCCTGCACCCTGCCTGCATGAATGTTCGGCTCCCAAAATCTCACTAATCGGTTCAGCAGCAGCACTGTTGAATGCATCATAGGTACATGCGCGAACCTCAGCAGCACGCACAACCCCAACGTAGACCGCACATGTCAATCCCTCCG
Source organism: Larix kaempferi (assembly GCA_027924585.1). Classification (NCBI taxonomy): domain Eukaryota; kingdom Viridiplantae; phylum Streptophyta; class Pinopsida; order Pinales; family Pinaceae; genus Larix; species Larix kaempferi. The sequence goes on along the minus strand of BSBM01000614.1, from coordinate 1,636,016 downwards.
AATGACATCCACTATGTCATCCAGGACATCCCTCTCTCGCCAAAGCACCAATGGCATCCTATCAATCACACAAGGCAAACTCATCAGACTCATGTCAAAGCAATAACCCTTCCCCCCCAGGGAAACCCTAAAATCTTGATCCCAATCGTGACTTTAGAGCCTCTTGCCACGATTTTCGACCGCGGCTGTCAGGGCCATAGATGCGTTTCAGCACCGCGCCTGTAGGAGCTGAGCTCGCGATCCCAAACCGTGACTCCAGCCTCGGAACTCATGGTTCAGGACCGCGTATTCCAACCCAAAACTTGCAGTCCCAGTCCACGTAATCAGCCTTGGAACCTGTGGTCCCTAACCGTAGTTCCACCCCACAAACCCGTTGTCCACCCCACGTGGACAATACAAAAACTCCCCCCGGGACCCACTACCGCCCCCTTCGAACCCAATGAAAATGTAGGTATGAGTTTATCGGAATACCTGTAACTCCTGGATCTGAAAATGGTCGGTCAGATCATCTAGAAACACCAACTCAGCTCTAGTCCACTTTGATCACTAGTTAAAGTCAACAAGTCCAAATGACACTTGTCATGTTGGACCCACTTACTATTTAGAGTTCGTTGAATTTTTCTTGTTTTGGCCATTCTGAACCCATACGGAGTCCATTTTTTGAATCGTTTCCACCACTAGAATCAGCACGACGAGACCGTCATGATAGTCAACTTGTTTTCTTATTTTTTCCACATCATTTTTTGAGCATTTTTTAGACACCACTAGTTGCCTCAGTTTGTGTGCCACTTCGGCTACTCTCCATTTTTGATATCTTTTATATCATCGGATTCATTTTTTCAAACCCGTGATGATGCTTGAGATCATTTCTCGCTCTCACCCCCAGATGTTTTGGGTATTTTTTCCAAAACGCCCCCGTCGCCTCGGTTTATGTGCCACATCGACCGTTATCCATTTTTTACACTTTTTATATCACCGGATTCATTTTTCTTAGCTCGTGATGGTGCTTGAGATCATTTCTCGCTCTCCCCAGGTATAGTTTCAACATTATGTCCCGACACCTTGCTTCCTCGGTTTGCGCACCACATCAGCCACCATCGGATTGTTCCACATTTTTACATGAGTGATTCACTCCTTTCATACTACAATTATTTCGTTATTTTTCAACCATTCATTCTCCTGCAAGGAGGCCCACCAGTGTTTCTCCCCTATCCTCTTTCTTGGTCATCATCAATGTTCCTTGATTGATCACTTCCTCCTTGCCTGACCATTCCTTTTGTTTAGTATAATTTTATCCCTTTTTCGGGCCGGACAAGTCCTTTATGAAAAAGGCACTTAGGGAGTTTTTGTTAAGCTCTTTTCTGACTCCTAAAACAATGAAAAGATCATCGAGAAATCTTGCTTCCTTTCATGCTCGTTAAAGTACCTGAAAGAGCACCTATCTAGTATAAGTTTAACCCTTTTCTAGACCTGGTAGACAAATTACGAAAAATGAATACTCTAGTCACCCCCGCTAGAAGAGTTCTTCATTGCATCCTTTTATGCTTCTTTGGGCCTTGGAGACTAACACACGAAAAAGCACCCCCCTGGAGTCTTCTTATTTGCTTTCAGACTCTCTAAAATTGAAAGCAACCATGAGCATGCACCATCCTGGGCTCGTACAAATCCACACAACGGTACCATTCCATTATTTTAGAGTCTTCTTATCGCTTTCAGACTCCTTAAAATTGAAAGCAATCATGAGCATGAACTATCCTGGGCTCGTATAAATCCACACGACAGTACCATGTTAAACACACTTCTTCTAGTTCCTTAACCCATCAATAATCCCCCCCGTGCCTCTTCGCACTATGATCGATCATCTCGGCAGCACCCGTAGTAAGGTCGCCTTTGTTCGGACTATTCCACCAACTTGAGTACCACTCACCCCAGTCACTATCCTTGATACATTACAGCAATGATCCCTTTCCCACCAGTCAGTTTCATATGTTGCCCGATCATCCCCGCCATCATACTCTGAACAAAGGAAGTTTGAGTCCACCCACTCTACCTTCCCAATTATCCCCCACAGTATGTCAGTCCTACCGTCCATACTCTCACACTTCGGTTCTCCACCTCATGCTCCTATCAAGGAAATATCATTACCCTGCTAGTTGCAAGTCTCCCTCTGTCAACGACAACCCCTCTATTCCAGAGGATAGACCCAAAGGTCCTTGCACATTGGACCCATCACCATCTGCAGTGAATGCCTATGGACCATTTTGAGAGGAGTCATCATTGCCTCTCCGAGTGGTTGTTTCTCACATGCTCGACTTCAACACCTTGATCGCATTGTTGAGAATTGCGTAGGGTTTATATCCCTTAAGTTATTGGTCGAAGACCCCAAACTTCCACCGACTCTAGCACATTGGTGAGTCACTTCGGAGCGCCTAGTTATATGTTCCCGTGGATGTCCGGGTTGCGTTGGCGATTGTATTCGGAAGCCATCCAATTATATGCTTCCTTGAGTACCCAGTTCAGTGTACCATTGAGGGTATGACTCTCCGTCACTATGATCCAGCAGCTCATCAGTTCCTCTGGGACCACACTCAGTAGCACTATAGTTATTCCAGTGTACCAGTTCTTCAGCTCCGACATGGTCAGTCCAGCAGTATGTACTAGATTTGTGTCCCCTCTTGACCCTTATGATGTACACAATGGTTCTCTATGTATCTTATAGGTCCCCATTTTTCGGGCCTCACAGTTATTTTTTATGTATCTTGATACCAGCATGGGTATGCCCACCTCGTCCATATATAAAGATTCTCCCTCATTCATTATTTGAGGCCATGTATATTTCAGGTCCCCATATTTTGGACCCCATTATTATTATTGTTCTATATCTTGATACGAGCACGGGAATGCCCGCCTCGTCCATATGTTCAAATTATTCCTCATTCATTATTGAGGTCATGTACTTTCAGTTTTTGTAGTTTGTTCAGGATTGTTGTTCCGGGCTCTAGTTCGTTTCTTCTCCTCCCCACACCCCAGGAAAACCATAAAATACTTATGATGTCTATCGGCCATACGATGAGCTACTTCCCTCACACATCAGGGGGCAATCCGTTATCACCCAAAAAGTGCTCACTACCTCATCTACCCCATTACATGACTCATTTGTCCATATTTCCTACCATATTTGCCTCCAAAACCTTAAAAACCCAGTAAAAATCCTCCAAAAGGCCAAAAAAACCATTTAAAAATCCTCTAAAATGCCAAAAAAACCCCTTTGTTCCCCAAAATAATCCAAAATTCCTCCAAAATAGCAAAAACCCGATAAAAAGGGAATAAAAAATACAAAAAAGAGGAAAAAGAGGGAAAAAGGAAGCAAAAACCTTATACAACTGACCTAAACCATATGGTGCCCAAAACCATGGGCCAGCACTCCACCACTAAAAACTTATAAATAGGTGATGGAGGCCCCTCATTTCATATCCACAGTCAACCACACCCTTACTCTGCCAAAATCACTCCTGAAACCCTAGCTCACCCTTGAGCTACTTTCACATTTGACTGCCCCTTTGGCCCATTTCCAAAACCCTTTGGAGAAAGAGAAAGGAACAAAATTGGAGCTTAGAAGCAACCCTCTTAGACTACTGCAAAGGCTTCACCAACCTTGACATTGGAGGTATAATCAATACAAAAACCATTTTTATTATCATGTCTTTTCTGTTTTATGCACATGCTTAGAGTAGTTACTATTTTACTGTACTGTCTTTCATTTACTGTTTTTCTGAACTGCTACTAAGGAGTCCCTTCTCCTTAGTAGGTGCTCATTTTCACAAGCTAGGGTGAAAACCCTAGATACAGACCCCGTGGCTCATGCCTATTCTACTATATATAGACCTTTTAGGCTTTACAAAATAATTTGTCGCCAAGTGTTTGTTATAGCCCAATGGCTTATGTAATTTTGTTTGTCATTTACAACCAAAATTTGTTACAAAAAGAAACAGTCCTGGTGACTAATGCTAACTAGCTTGTTGATGTGATGAGGGTTCACTATGCTGAGGTGGAAGAATGACTTTCCGTGTGGAAGATGCTTCTGCTTCTACTTCTAGTTGTGTTGATGAGGATGCGACTGCTGCTTGTTCTCGAGTGGATTGATCCAACAGTCGGGCTTCGCCAAACTTGGCAATACTTTTCCACTCTTTTCCCAGAGGATACTAGAAGAAATTGAGTTCCCTGAGAGATGAATGAAGATCAGTGTAGTCCTCAAAGGAGGCCTTTCTAATACTATTGAAAATACTTCGGAGTCAGTTGAGAATATCAAAAATTTTATGCATTTTATCTACAACTGCACTTCCACTGAGTTCCTGCAAGGTGTTGGTCATGCAAATTTCGTTGTTCCTTTCCTCTGACATCATGGTAAAGTATTGCTCCTCTAGATAAAGTTCCCCATTCCCATCCTAGAAGGATGGAAGGACAGGGAGGAAATCCAACTTGAACTACTCCTTAAAAGAGAAAACCTCCTGCTTCAGCTAGACTGCCATATCTGCTAGGTTCTAGGCTAGAGCCTCCTTTGTGATCACTTTATTTGATTCCATGACTATTTTGGTTCGGTATCGGACCACAAACGTTTGTAACTCCACAAATGTCTTTTCATACAGGAAATAAATCACTGTTCTAGCCACCTAAGCCCTCTTACTCGCACTACTTATTGTTGCTCATGCATCCGCTACAGAAATGTTAGTTATTTCTGCTTTTTCTTGGATGATGTTGAAATGATTCCACTGAGACTTTATCAAAGCTGCCATCTGATCCCATAATATAATATTGGCACCTTTGGTCATAGGTTTGTCGGTGATCTTCTTAGATAACTCTTGAACCTTACTCCTTAGCTCATCAATGCTTTGTTCAAGTCCTAAGATAGTATGATCTCTCCTCATTAGCTTCTCATTTGCATTGAACAACTCATCACACTTTGTTTTTAACTCAGTTTGCACCTAATTCAACTGGGCGTCCCTGATGCTTATCTTGGCCACTACTTGAGCCAATTTATCGGTTAGATCTGAAGTTGATGAAGCTTGGAGGATGACTACCTTTTGCAGGAGGAGGTTCTGGTTTAGTTTCCTGGCCTCTTCCAATTCTCCTTCCAGCAGGACCATTCTCTCTTTAAGCATTTGTCCCTCTCTAACTGATTTCTCTAGTTCTGTCTGTATCGTGACTACCTCTACAGTCTGCGAGTGCTCCATTCTGGGGATATTTAACTTCTTCTTCAGAGTTGCCACTTCTTTGTCCTTCTCCTTCAACATGGCCTGTAAAGGAGACATGTCTCTAGGTTTCTACACAATTTTTATTATTTCTTGATCTAAGTCAACTATTTTAAGCTGCTTAGCCTTATTGGATGAATTCTCATTCTTTAGATATTTTCCAGCCTACAAACCACAACTTGTAACCTATTAGTGATCATAGTGAATTTCCTTAAATCCCTGTACACGCCTTCCCTCGTCTGTCGATGTAATTCCATGATGTCCTTAGACAGGACTTGGTCCAATTTTATGGTTATTTGAGTGGCTTTAAAATTCGACGATGTACTCTTTTCTCCTGGCGCTATCTTCTCTGGGATAGCCATTTTGAGTGCTCCCTGCTTCAAATATAGCACGGACAACATTCTGGACTGCCTTCCGGTATCTAGCTCCTTCTTTGGAAATAAATACTTTTGCATATCAAGGTTGTCGTCCTTATCTGCTCATAATGCCCAAACAAACCTGACTTGATGGACGATGTAGTAACTAAAGCCCCTTCAGGGGCTTGAGCCTCTTGACTCTATGGCCACGTTATAGAGGGGAAATTTTCAAGGAGGACAAGTGTCATGAGGGTGGGCGTTGACATGATCAATGACGTTGAACTAGATGTTCCTTCTTCTTTCAACCTCTTGGTATTTGATCTCATACTCCCTAATTGGTCCCTTCCGGCACCAGACGTGGGCTACGACGTGTCTCTCTTCCCTAGCATATCGATCTTAAGAGGCATTGGAATGATTGGTGACCCACAGGCCTTGCGTGGGTTCAAAACAGCTTGACACTGTTCCCAACTCTCTAGATTAACCATTTTGTCTAACAAAGGGTGCAGATTGTGAAGGTATGCAGCCAAACTGCCCCCTGTCTCTTCTGAGAAATGATTCCCCTGGGATCGTAACAGTGTACCAATATTAAAGGGAAACCCAATGAAGTTAGAAGTATCTCGAGCTCCTTCTGAGCATCCCTATCTCGTACTTTAAATGGGCCTACTTCGTAGGGGACTTTAAAGGTCCTAGCACTGTTCCCTTTCATGAAATGCACCTTATCACAATTAAATCTTTGGCATACGAACTCTAATGCAAAAAATAGGGAAGTTAAGAATATGGGGAGTTTGTATGGAGCCAAATTTGCCCCATAAATTTTTATTTCGGTATGGGTTTCAGAACAAAACTAATCATCCATAGCCTCCTTCAGATTAAGCTGGAGCAACTGCTCACACTCAAGAAAAATTATAGGAGTAAGAGCATCAAACAAGAGTGTATATACCTTTGCTACAATGGTGTCGATGAATGTGGAAAATTTCCTCCGTGGAGGAACGAGAATTACTGACCTATCAAGATCTTGTTTGTCAAAGTGACTTTTGTTATGACAAAAGATCATGTATATGGGTAGAGAGCAGTAGCGAAACAACTTTTTGGATGAGAAAATATTTAACTGGAGGTGAATGGACTGAGCGAGGAAAGCTGATAGGTCCAAACTGACTTATGATTCATGCTGCGAGAGATTCATGATGAACAGAAATCCTAGAATAGTGTCGTCGATCACCATGTCACCATCATACCTAACGACATGACAGATCATTGACAATACCTATTGAGCTGGGCTAGTGAATGTCTCCACACTGAACATTGCTTGGTTGCTACAGAGGCTAGCTTCATGAAGGTTGGAGCATTCGAATGAAGGCATCTATGTTTTCTAGAGAGAGCTCTCGAGTCTTTCGTGTTAATACCTCCTCATCAAAAACAAGCGCCGAGGCATCCTCACTAGAATCTGTCAACTCCATAATGAGCTCCTTACTAATAAGACATACCACCTTTCCCTACTGAGATATGAGGGCCCTTCTTTCTGGTGCATAAAAATCCATGCACCAATGAACTATTCTAGGAAAAGGCCTGGTAGGAGGAAGAGTTACCTTGGCCAACCCTAACTTCCATAGGCTGAATAAATCATTTCCGTTTTCTGCACACTCCTTGGCTTCCAGATCCAATTGTAGTAGGTTGGGGAAGGAATAAAATGGGTCATGAACGTTAAAGAACTCATCTCCTAGATGATCCTCTAGACTATCGCATGTGGATACGGAAGCAAACTCGGGAGCAACCTTAGAGTCCATGCTAACACAAGGGTGGAGCAGGAAGTGCCGGCTCTAAAATGATCTGATAGCTTGGAGAAATAGGTGAAGAGAAAGGAGACTGAGGGGATCTAGAGATGGAGTGCAGTGCGGAATGTCTTCTTCGGAAAGGTATATATAGGGAGATAGTTGAAAAGGGAAGAAATAAATGTAGGTTCTACGTGGATTTATGGGATTAGCCTGCTGGTTAAGGGGTAAATAGCTTCTTAAATGCTAGAGGTGCTTAATCGCAATCGATGACAGTAATGACCATTTAGGTGTGACTTGAGGTGAAGTAATGGGGGAGGAATATGCTGTAGTGGAAAGTGATGGGCCACAAGCAGGAGGTGGTTTCATGATCCACATAAAATGGTTTAAGGAAACTGCTTTCTAGGCCCTGACTCGACGAGAGGCCTCCAAGTGTAAGTGGTGGTCTTCGTTCAGGAGCGATCCCCGGTCATTCAAGTTCGATCATCTTGGGCATATTGAAAGACAAATTGCCACTGATCTTACTTCCTGACCTCCTTGGGGTGAGCGCACTTGCTAGTGCAACTTTGTGTGTGTATCCCGCTTCCATCATCGGTTGGCTTTCCAACGACTTACGATCAAGGAAAATAGCTCAACCGCTCTTTGTGATTTCAGGGCCTAAAAAATGTGGTTTAGGAAAACCACTTTTCACCCCCTAAATGATTATGGGGAAGACATGCATCAATGGTGGTTTTCCTTTAGGGACACCCTACAAGTTTTAAAACTCGAACTCGTCCCACACTCTGATGAGATCACACCCGTTGATGTTTTGCTATTGACTTTTCTCAAGATTCCCACTAGATCTTGCATTTTTTATGGGGCAAGTCCACCTGTCATGTAGATTTCCCTGCTCAGTGGCAGTGATCTTCTCCTATGGCGCAATTGAGCTGGTCATGGCCGCTTCTGTTGATGATAAGAGTACTAACACCAGGTACCCTCTTAAGGACTAAGGTGCTTCCATTTCACCTTCACCTGTCTGATGGCTCTGCTCCTGAGCAAAGTGACCTTTCTGTCAAGGATGTGCATAGGATCTGTTTGTGCCAGAAATTGTTTCCAAGGCCAAATAAACAAGCCAACACAATCTCAAAATAAAACTCAGTAAAATAAATTAGGTTTTGGATTTTTTAAAGGTTTTGTGGTTGTAACGTTTTGGGAAGAATCAGGCCATACATTCATGAGCAGAATAAAAACTAAACCATAAACAAAAGATAATGAAGATGCATGATATATCCAACAAAATCAAACAAAGATAAAATGTTGAGATTCCTTCATAAAAGACAAGCATTCACCAGTAAATACACATAAACCAGCAATGAATATATCTATTAAGCAACTCAATAAGCTGAAAAATGAAGCCAACATGTAAAACTGAAGGATAAAGGTCATATATATCTCATAATTTCATCAGCAAATGCCTACAAGAGTCATGATACTTAGCTCTAAATAAGTCTGAAGATAATAACAGTCTGAAGACCTCCTGACCTACTCCCAAAAATCGAACCCCCTCAATGACTTCCTAACATCTCTAAATACTATGCTTTTACAAAATCAGTTAGGCCTCTAACCCTAACTGCCTTTCACCTATTCGATGAGGTAAAGTAAATGTAGAATATTTACAAAATTACAAAATATGCTAAAAATAGCACATCACTAACATATATGTTTGTTAACTAATGATAACTAACTGAATGTACAACTGTCTTATAGGTATTTTGCCACCTCATCCAGCAGAGCGATACCATCTGATGCTTGGTCTTTCTTCTTAGCCTTCTTCTGCTCCTGCTCCATGTCATTGATCTTTTTGATGAGCTCTTTGTTTTTCTGTTGCAGGTCCTGCACTGTCTTCTCCAACTCTGTGCAATGAATGTCAGTAGCTCTTTTTCTCTTTAGTGCTTCTTTTGCTTCAACTACTAGCTCCTGAAAATTATCATTTACATCTTGTAGATCTTCTCTCAACCTTCTGTTAGCCATCATTGGTCCATCATTGACCTCTTGCATATAATTCATTTGGTGTTTGTACTGTTTAACAGTTTTCTGCAAATTTTCCCTGTCAGAGTTAGCTAATTTGTCCATTGTAGAATCTTGTTGCTCATCAGGTCTTTAAGGTATATCAAGCTTCTTGAATATTTCTGCCTCTTTAATCAACAGTTCTGTAGCAGTGTCTTCAATGCTGGGCTTTTGATTTTCTTCACGTGCTGCTCCAACTGAAGGAGTTTCTTCTTTTAATGGTGGCTGCATTTTATCTAGTTCTGGTTTATCATCTATGGATATCTCATCTAAGACAGTCACTTCGTTTGTATTTAACTTGGGATTGAGCAATTTCTTCATATTTAATCTTAGCTTGTTCTTTGACCTAGTTTTTGGTCTCCAAAATGATGCTGCTTCTCCCATCATTTTCAGCTCCATGCCCTAATGCTAGATAGCAGCCAATTCCACTACTTCAAGCTTATTCCTTTTTCTTTCTAGATTTTGTTGTTTTACTATCTGAATTATGGGTTTCTTTTATTTCAGCTTTGACTTCTATTTTGGAGACAAGCTACTCTTCTTCCAATAAATATCCCTCATCATCTGAGAGAATAGTGATAGGGCTTCTCGGTTGAGTGTGAATTTCCTCTTTAGGTACATCTACCTTTTTTATATCAACATTTTTCACTTCATGAGGATCTGCTACAGGTGCCAAATTCTGTTTAGGCTGTTCCTTCTTATCTTCAAATAGTGAGTACTTGCCTTTAGAGCTGGCTGAGAATGGATTTGGCTCATTATCTTCCTCCACATGCTCTGATGCTTCTTCAAATTTGATCTCTTCCTTATCTTCAAGTTTTGTCTTATGACCTAATTTTCTCAACAAGACCTTACCCTTATCTGCTTGCCTCTTAGATTTTTGATCTTCAAAACTAGACTAAAAGATGAAGAAGTCCCAGGTCTTTCCTTCATGCTGCAAGACAGTACTAATAATCAACTTGATTAATCCATGGTGAAAGATGGAATGAGAAGAATGATCTATTGGCCCTTTCACGTTGTTGGACATTTTCTGTAAACTTTTCAAAAAGAAGAAGAGTAGGTTCATCTAGGACACCCCCACCATGTGCTGAAGGAATCTAAAATGATATTTGTATACAAAAGCATACCTACCCTCACAAGTAACATAGCTCTGTAATATTTTGATTGGCTCAACCCATTCCTTTCTGACATTTTGGATAAGGACACCTTTATTCCAATCAGGTGTGACATTTGGTAAAAGAAATCTCTGTGGATCAAAGTCAAAGGGCAGTTTCTTAAACCATTGTTCGCCCTCATCCTTAATGCCTATGGCTTCTGAAATCAGTTTTACAGTCAATTTGAATTTCAGAGTATCAAAAATCACCATATCATTCTTGAAACCCTGGGTAAACTTACAGGACACCTTTGCATTATACCCATCGATCTTCTTGCAAAAATCCATCCAACCAGCTTGTTGAAACAGCTCAAGACAGTCAGGTAGTTTTTCAATCCATCTTACATCAGTTGGTTCAGCTCTGTTTATTTTGCCACTCCTGCCCATTCTTCTTCAATCACTGCAAATTGAATGATATCCTTTTGTATTGTTTGCAAGCAGGATATTACTGTAGGAGGTCAAAAAATATTGTCAAACATACAGGTTATTTACAACATTAAAACCTTGGTTTTGATAGGGTTATATTTCATAACAACAAAATCAGCCTGGCGTCGCAGAGCGTCAACAAATAGCTATTTCCCTGGTCGAAATTGTGTTTAAAAGCACAATTTAACCTTCCTTTTGATCAATTTTGACAGAGTACGCCCCAGAAGAAGAAAAAAAAAAAAAAAAAAAAAACCCACCAAATTTACTGTTATATTGGTTTTTTAGGAACACCTTGAAATTGCGCCACTGTAGTTGTTTAAAATCATGACTTGAGCTGTCAGATGAGTCACCTTGGTTGTACAGACGTCCTCCAACCTTCAATTTAGCTGCTACCAACGGAATTAGGAAGCCCTAATTTCCTGTGAAGCCCTCAATACCTCTCGCTTGTTCAATCAGCAACGATGTCCGGTTTTCTAGTGGTTATAGCTACTCCACTAAGTCCTCTGTCTTTGAATGTGCTTGTAAATAACAAATTCATGCCACATTACCTCAAACCATGTGGATACCCATCAAAATGAATTACACCCGGGCTGATGATGAGCACGAGTTCCTCACGATGTGTAATCACTTGAAATCATGATGTTCTTGGCCTCAACACGTAATGAATTCTCTTAAAACACCTAATCAGTCATTCATTATTTCAAGCGTGCCAAAAATTTGCTGAAAAACTGAAGAAATTTAGAATCGCGATATTCTTGTAGCGTGCCTTTGGTGAATTTTAGCTCCAGCGCTACAAGAATAACTTTAACATTGTTTTGATGCTTTTTAACATCTTTTTATCATTTTGCATAGGGTTTTAAGGTTGCCAGGGTAAACATTATACATGACCCTTCTTTGAGTATGGATTATGAGTCCATTATTTGATGTAGTGACCTTTTAATCCTTTTTTCAAAAACAAACCTAAAGTTCAAAAATTTCAAATTTAAAAAACAAGACCAAAATTTCATAAAGATACTAAAGAAAATTTCCTAAAGAGGGAAGAATCAAGTTAAAGAAAATAAATAACTTCAAATAAAATGCAAATCAAACAAAATTTGAAGAAACAATTTACTGACTTAACATCTGGCTCCAGCTGTGGGATGAAGCCCTCCTTGCGAGGCTTCAAGAACCTGTAGACCAGTGCCTTCTGTCTATTTTCTTATCTATTCTGCAAAAATTTACATTGGGCTATGGAGTCTTATTATGATTCATTCACCGGTATGTACAATGATCAATGAAAATGCTTCTATGGACTATAAAAATGCTTGAGGAATCGTCCATTAACAGGGCTGGACAAGTCCTCACCTTCCAAGGACTGCAGGATAAAAGTATTGTTCTCTAAAACTTTTGATATCAAAAAAGGGCCAAACCAAAGATTATCAAACTTACCATGTTTTCCCTTCTATTCCTTTCTTGCATCCCATCTTAGAACCATGTCACCTTCTATGAAAGTGTTCTCTTTATTATTCCTGTCAAACCTGTTTTTAATCTTGGCTCTGTACAACTGTGCTTTTTCATCCACTTTCTCTCTATTCTGCTGTAACTCTATCATTTCAAATAGTCTCCTTTGCATATCATTAGGTTCCTCATGAGAATTATGGAGGAATTTCATCACTGGAATTCCCAGTTGAATAGGGAACACTGCCTCTGTACCATAAACAAGCTAAAATGGAGAAGTTCCAATTGCTTGTTTCACTGTAATTCTATCTGCCCATAATGCATACTTCAGCATTGAATCCCAAGATCTTTTGTTATGCTTCAGCAGTTTCCTAATGCTTTGAATGATGTTCTTATTGGAAGATTCAACTTGACCATTACCTTGAGGATAATAGGTAGTTGAATGCTTCAGAATGATGTCATTTCTTTCACAAAAGGCCACCATTGCCTTGGATTTGAATGCCTTTGCATTATCTGTTATTAATATCTGTGGATAGCCAAACCTGCTCAAAATGTTTTCTTCAATGAATTCTATGATTAATTTGTCTGTAGAATTCCTTGTGGGAATGGCTTCCACGCACTTTGTGAAAAAATCTGTTGCAGTCAGAATCCAGTGATGTTGTCCTGAAGATGCTGCATTTATTTCTCCGATAAAGTCCAGACCCCACTGCTGAAACGGGGCATTTACTGCAATAGGTTTTAAAGGCAAGGACAATAATTTCTGTTTACCTGCAAATTTTTGACAAGGAATGCATGCTCTTACTTGCTAGTAAACTGTTGGCTGCTTTTCTGGGCAGACCCGGGTTTTAATGAAGCGCAGCAACAAAACCCCTTGGCGCACTGGCCCTTTCGGCAACGAGCTGCGCAGCAGCTCGAGGTCTCACCCGAAGTGGCTATGGGGGGGTTAAGGAATCAGGTTTCCTTAACCGTGGTGACGCGGAGATTGTTCTGTATCTCTTCTTCTTCCTTTAATATCGGCGGTCGGACCTTCCCGCAGGCCGCTCGGGGCAGCTGCGTGGATTCCTTCCTTGGCAGGTCTACTGCGCAGTTTCTCCTCTCTAACGCAGCAGGCAACTATCCCTTGGGTCGACGCGCTAGACACTTCCTCGCCCTTCACATCCAGCACAGTAACGCAGTCTGCCCTCGCCGCAGCGACCGTGCGTTACTACTTCTTTAGTACTTAAGACACTTATAGTTATCAAGGGATCTTTCCAACTCGCTCAAACAGTCACAAAGATAAGACAGAAGTCTTGCATACACAAATAATGAACTCTAAATAGTGATCATTCACGCAAACATAATACAAGAAGATATAAGTGAAGCTCATCTCCTCGAGGAAAACCACGTCCACGGGAGCGTTATATTAACCAGAAAATGATAGAGTTATACAATATGCTGCGCACACAGCTGCAGCCTTAGATCTTACAGGAAACTCCACGCACACAGCTGGGAGCCCTTCTCTCAGTCAAGTCTCCTCTCTATGGAGATTACAAAGGCACAGACGTCGACTCAGACTGTCTGGCAACTCAGGGGTTAGCTCCTCGGCTATCCGATTTCCTCTCTAGTTCTACGCACTGGGTAGAAAATACAGTGAAGGATAATCAACACATGATCTATCCTTTAGACTGGCTCTCTAACAGTCTAGTATCTAACTCTCTAATTCTCCAAAGGGAAGGAACTGAAGGAACCTCTACCCATTACAATGATTCATATATATAGGTGGCCATGATGGTCACACCTTTACAAAACTGTGGGCCTTTCCCAACAGTGATTCCCAAAAACCCTAACCACGCACATGGCTAGGTGTACTGTAGGCACCGCTTGCAGTCACGTCGCCGCTTCCTGCAGGCTCCATGAATTCCGGCGCAGATTGTGGGTATGGGCGATCGTCCTTCGCCTTCAATGCTCTGGTCCGTTGCTCCTCCTTGATCCGAGCAACCATAAATTCTGTACTAAGCCTTTAAATGAGGGTAGCTGAGCCCTCTACTCCATCGCCTTATTTATTATGGTAGCTGAGCCACCTTCATTCTTCGATGACGTGCGCGCGAGCTCCGCAATTTCCGGTCCGTGATCTGCGCTGAGATCATCCATCTGGCACCGTACTGCGCACCGTCTCCTTCTTACCCAAACTTAGTGCTTGTCCCAAAATTAGCACTTTCCTTCCATACTCGTGCTTTTTCCCAAAATTCGCAGCTTTTACTATAGCTGCGACCTTGGCCCCAACAGGCCCCCAACACTCACTTGTGGCTCGCCCTCGAGCCACTCGCACTAGCGCGTGGTTGTTTGATTTGCGCATCTGCGTTTGCTTGAATCTCCGCGAATGTTTTCTGCCATTTCGCAATAGCGGAGTCCAATTCCTCGATACACTCATCAGCTGTTTGCACTGTTTCTGCGGTCGTTTCATCTTTAGTGAGTGTATCAATGAGCTCCTGAGACTCGGTAATCTCTTTGATTTTTGTCTCAACCTGGCCAACGATTTCAGCATACTCGTCCATGAATGGCTGAATGCTGTTGGTGAGCTTCTCATCTTCAGTTCTGAGCTTGTGCAGTTGCTGCTGCATTTTGCGCACTTCGCCCATTTTCTTCATCTTTGGCAAGCCTATTAAGGACTTAGCTTCTTCATTCAGAACAGTGAGAGACTGTTCTGCAGCTTGCACCTGTTCCGATAGTCCCACTTTAAAAGGGAGGTTCACAAGCTCTGACCAAGCTTCTATAGCCTGGTCCATCAAGTTCTTGGCTTCCTGTACTCGATCTTTCATTCGTGTGGAAGCTCTGCTCAATGCTTCAAATTGTACCTGCGCATCATCCGTAAGATGCGCAGCAACGCGAGCTTCTAGCTCAACAATCTAGGTTCTATGGTCCTCAGCCATAGCAACTTTTTCTTGCTCCAGGGTTTTCGCCCTTTCGCCAATAATTTGAACTTTTGCAACCAGAGGGAGGTCTGGTTGAATCTCGCAAGCCGGCAATTCCTGGGCAATCTCTTCTATTGCGTTTCTGATGTCGGTGTCTTGCGCCTCATAGAGTGCAAGCTTCGCAGAGATATTCTTATGACTTTCCTTCAGCTCTATCTCCTGCGATTGCAGTCGTTGGTTTGCCTGGAAAGTAGAGAGCTCTCTAGCTCTCAACTCAAGAGAAACTTTCTCCTGTACAAGCTGTAGGGTTTCTATAGGAATCATAGACAAATTAATTTCTACAGGTCCAACTGTGCTTACCTGTAGTTCAGCTAGAGGATCTGGAAGTGTCATGCTGGTAGGCGGAATATGCACGACAGTGTGCCTTTCTGTGAGTTCTTCAACTCGTTCATCAGTTGGATTTTCTTGTGGCGCCTGCGAAGTAGATGCTGGCGCATGGGTCTGCGCAATCCTTCCTACGAGACCTTTTAGTTCTACAAATTGTAAGTCTAGAGCACTTCGGATGTGAGCATGCATGTTCCTCATCTCACGAAATTGCTCTTTCAAGTATTTGTCGACCTCCGAGGGAATGGCCTCAGTGGGATGCGACACTTTCTGCTTCTTTGTGGCTGGTTCTGTTGAGCCTTCATCGCTTCTGTGCTCAGGGGCTTCCTTGCCCTTATCCTTTTCTTGCGCAGCGGCGGGTGGCATCGCAGGTGCGATGTCAGCTGCTGCTCTCCATTCGTCCGACCACGACTTAATGGTTTCTTCAACATCTTCTGTGGTCATCCTGTAAAGACCTAGCGCCCAGTCACCTGGAATGTCGCAAGGCCGAAGGTAGAGCTGATGGATGTCGGCAGTAAAAGCCAACTTGCCTTCATACAATGTGGCTGTCTCCTCAGTCAGCCTTGGCATATCTTGTATGGTATCTCGGAGGAGATAGTAGTACTCACAAAAGACAGCGCGATTCATCTTGCGCTTCGCGGGATTAGGGGAATCCCAGAGGTTGATGTAGCGCATGCCGGCAACCTCTCCTGCGCGGCGTGGACGGAACTGAGTATTCGGGGGCTCCTTCCACCCGACGAGAGCGCATAGAATTAGAAGCCACGAAAAATGGAATGATTGGCCTGCATTGTCCTGCACATTCAGGCAATCATTCAAAAAAGAATTCAGCAGGAAGAGAGACCAGTTGTACTGTTCGCCCTCCGCAGCTGCGATAGCGAGCTCGACGACAGCTCCAGTAACTTCTTTCGGTCGGCACTTTGTGAGAAGTCTGCCTGCAAGCAGACTTCCTGTGAAGCGAAGTGCCTCATCTTCTACGGTCGTGAGGTCATAAGCCCGACCTCCTCTTGTCAAGTTATATTTCTGGACCAGCTTTGCAGCTAATTTTCGGTCCTTCTCCTTTCCCACAAAATGGATGTTGGGATCCTTACCAACCTTAGATAGACCGGTGATACGGTGTATCAAATCAACATTTAGATCAATTGGCCTCCCGAGCCAAAGGTAACCTCCATGAACGCAGGATAGCAGTGTTTTAACGACTGCGTTCACTTCATTGCTACGCCCAAAGTGCGGTAGCTTCAACAAATTCAAGAGTCCAGGGCGCTCAAGATTTGCTGCAAATCCCTTCGGGATAAACTCATCAACTTTTCTGGTGGGATTATGGACGATATCCAGATATCGGTCCAACTGAAACTGAGGATATGTCTTATAGTCTCCAAGGTTAAAATCAGAGAATTTAACCAATGGAATGTTTCCCAATAGTTGGCCTTCTACCCGCACACTAGCCGGTAGTGGCGGTAGCGGAATTGGATATTTTGCATTCTTCAGAATCTATACATCCGGCGCATCATCCGGACGCGGCGGAATGTAGTTCACCATAGACGCGAGCGGCTCTGGAACAGGTTCCTCCGGCTGCTGCTGAGATGCTCTTGTGCCTGGAGATGTTCTGGGATCAGTAGCACCGGGGTGTACGTAGCTCGAAGCCATCACCGGAGTGGCCATGCCGAAATCTAAGCCTCGACGCAGAAATTGACGAACAACTTCTTCAGTTGATAAGTTCTCCGTTGTGAACCAATGTAAATAACAAAACTCTGGACAGCAAATGACGGAACTGCGTAGGGTATAGACTCTGAAAACAAGGGGAAATACTCTGCACACTTGGCTCTGAAAACAATACTTTGGGTCTTCAAACACAACTATGCAACTTGAGACAGTAACCCGAAATTGATACAAGTGTGAGGTATTTATAGCCAGCGGGGTTAGTAAATGCGACCAAGTGGGGTAACGTAGCTATAGGCGGCTACAGATGAGTTGACAACACGCTATCCTCCTTGCCGTAGCGGTGCATTTAGTGTGATTGACGGGGTCTGACAGCCTTCCGGGAGAAGCTAATGCTTTCGGCGCCTGGGTTAAATGCAAATCTTTCGGAGATTAAGCCGAATCCGTCAGAACGGGTAGAATTAAATAGCGGCCTTATCCTTCATTTATTCAAACGCGGCTACATAACTGCTGTAATTCAAAATTTCCGGCGGGTCATTTCAACTTAGGAAACTGTGCCTCTATGGGTCCACAACAAAACTCTTTTCAGCGGCAAATTATGAAAGGGGACTTCGCAAGAGCGATAGTCCAATGGTCCACAAAGCAAAACTTCGCTAGAGCGGACCGCTAAGCTTTGTTCAAGCAATTTTTATTCAGGATGCGCGGATATTTCAAGGAACTGCGCAGGAAGCTGGAAACTGAGGGTGTGTCGCAGCTTCCGTGTAGACTAAATGCGATGTCTCTTTCAACTACACTGGGCATCTGCATTCTTGAGTAATATATTATGTCGACAGGGCGGAGTGGCCGTCGCAATAAAGCTTAAGCCGACTCCCGTTTATCATTGTAGGTAGTAGTTCTCCATTCAGCTTTGCAAGCTGAACTGCGCCTCCGTCTGTTATTTTTATTATCTGAAAAGGACCTAACCAATGCACACGAAACTTGCCTGGAAACTTGATGAATTTACTATCATAAAGGAGTACCAAGTCTCCTTCTTCAAAGTGATTATGCTTAATGTGCCTGTCATGCCAAGCTTTCTGTCTTTCCTTCTGTACCTGTTGATGAAATCCGGCCAAAAGTCTGTGTTCTTCTAAGGAAAGCAGTTGCGAAAGTCTTTCATTCATAGTGTCAGGATCTGCCATTTCTGTAATTTGCGCAATTCGGAGACTGGGAACAATGTATTCCATGGGCATAACTGCTTCTTGTCCATACACCAAGCTGAAAGGTGTGTGACCTGTTAGTTTCTTGCAAGTAGTTCTGTAAGCCCATAATACAGCTGTGACTCTAAGGTCCCAATCATCTCTTTGTTGATTACAGATTTTTGTCAGGGCATTCTCAAGAATCTTATTGAATGCTTCCACCGTACCATTAGCTTGAGGATGGTAGGGTGTACTCTTATGGTGATTAATTTGAAATTCTTGAGTAAGGGCCTCTATAGTCTCATTGAGGAAATGTGTACCTTGATCACTCATGAGGATCACCGGGCATCCAAACCTAGTGATAATGTTCTCGAAAATGAACTGCGCGGCAGTAACAGCGTCGCAGTTCTTAACTGGCTTCGCCTCAGCCCATCTGGTGAGGTATTCAGTAGCTGTAATGATATATCTTGCGCCAGTTCTTTTTCCTGGTGGGTTAATAGGTCCTACAAAGTCAATGGCCCATTTATCAAAAGCACGCAGTGTGATCTGGGGTCTTAGTGGCATTTCATCTCTCCTTGAGGGTTTTCCTGTGCGCTGGCACACATCGCAACATTTACAGAATTCCTTAGTATCCTTGTGCAATGTCGGCCACCAAAGTCCTGCGGCTAATATTTTCTGCGCAGTCGGCTTTCCTGCGAAATGGCCTCCTGCGGTACCTGAATGCGCTTCTGTGATGATAGAGCTCTTTTCATGTGGTAAGATACATCTGCGCAAAATTTCGTCAGGGCCCAACTTATAAAGCTGGCCTGCTATCAAAGTGAAATCTGCGGCTCTAACAACAAGTTGCTTTTTCTGCTGGATTGTAAGCTCAGCCGGCGCTTGTCCGGTAGTGAGAAACTTAAGAATATCAGAATAATATTCGTCTGCTGCTTGGATATAAAGCAACTGTGCGTCAGGCATATTGTCCTCCAGACTCGTAGGTTCCTCTCCTGACTCTATTCTGGATAGATGGTCAGGCCCTGCATTCAATCTGCCTGACTTGACAATAACCTCAAAATCATACTCTTGAAAGAGCAGTAGCCATCTGCAAATTCTTCCTCCTAAAACTGGTTTATTGACCAAATATTTCAAAGCAGAATGGTCAGTATACATTTTAAAGTGAGCTCCTAACAGGTAGTGTCTGAATTTCTGTAAGGCATACACCATAGCTAGTCCTTCCCGTTCTGTAGTGGTGTAGTTCTTCTCAGCTGTAGATAGCTTTCTGCTGGAGTAAGCAATTGGGTGGTCAATACTTCCTTCTCCAGACTGTGTAAGCACGATTCCTAATGCTATGGAAGAAGCATCAACATGAACATGAAAAGGTTTTCCCCAATCCGGGAAAACTAGAATAGGCGCTGTGATCATCTTTTCTTTAAGTGTGTCCAAGCTCTGTTGGCATTCTTCTGTCCATTGGAACTTCGAATCCTTCTTCAGCAATCTTTCCATAGGCGCTGTGATCCTTGCATATCCTTTGATGAATTTTCTGTAGTATCCTGTATGTCCCAATGTAGTGCGCAATTGCTTAACTGAGTTGGGCACAGGTAAATTAACAATGATGGCAACCTTCGCAGGATCCATCAGAAGTCCTTGTCTGCATACAATATGTCCCAACAAAATACCAAAGGGCGCACAAAATATACATTTTTTCAAGTTAAGGGAAATCTGATGCTGTCTACATTTTTCTAGCATCATGCGCAGATTCGCAATATGGTTCTTTAGTAAACCAAATACAGTCCAGTCATCAAAATAGACTTCTAAAAACTTGTGGATAAATTCTTTAAAAACAGCAACAACGACTCTAGAGAAGATAGCAGGTGCGTTTTAAAGACCAAAGGGCATTACCGTATACTGGAATGAGCCCCATTCTGTTGCAAAAGTAGTCTTGTGGCGGTCATCCGGATGGATTCTGATCTGATGATATCCCGAGAATCCATCAGTGAAGGAGTAAGCCTCTTGTCCTCCAACATTATCAAGTACTTCATCTGTGAAAGGAGTGGGAAATGGTTCATGCGCTGATGCATCATTGAGTTTGCGCAAGTCGACACAAATTCTTATTTCACCTTTCATTTTCTTTTCTTGGACCACCATAGGACTAATCCAATCGCTTTCCTCTACTGGCTCAATAATACCTGCTGCAAGCATCTTATCAATTTCTTCTTTGACTTTTTCTTTGTAGCGCGGGTTCAACCTGTATGGGCGCTGCTTTACTGGCTTGGCGTCTGGTTTCAGAGGTATGCGCATCACTCCTAAGTCTCCTAGGATGCCTTTCATTTCTGTGAACTTGGTAGGAAAGATATCCTGGTAGTCGCGTAATAAATCTGAAACATGCGCAACAGTTTCATCATCCCAATAGTCTCCTATAGAAGCAAACTTTGGGTCAGCTTCCGTGCCAATGTTAACTTTCTTGAGCTTGACGTGTTCTGTGATGGCAGGAATATCAAGCTCAGGACCTTCAATATTGCGCATCCCTTCTGATTCTGGGATATTGATGTTACGAGGATCGTCCTCCTCATCTTCGGCGGTGAAGTTATAACATTCCAGGGCATGTTCCATCTGGACAGCCCAATCTGGTTGGGAATATTCTGTTACTAGACCTGGTTCAAATACCTTCTTTTTAATACACTTCAGAGCCTGATCAAGACTTGGATGCTCTGACTCAAAGCTGAATGTAAGTTGAAAACTTTCTATCATAAGAGCCCAAGTAAGAGTGCCTTTGCGCAATTCTATTTCAGTATACCAATTCCTTGGAATTGTATCCAATGTGTGGATGAATTGGTGAACCCACTCATCTTCCGGAATGTCTGACCATTGCTGAATACATGCTTCAATGTGTGACCTGGGGTCACTCTGTCCTTCATATTTGCGTAGCGCTTCGGCTGTGGTGTCCTGAAATCTGCGCAGTATCAATCTGCGACAGTCTGTCCATGTATGAATATTCTCCTTGTGCGCAATCCACCATCTTGCGGGTGTAGCGCGCAATGCTATATCTAGTGCCTGTATGCGCTGCAGTTCTGGAAGCTTTTGTTCATATTCCTGTATGAATTTAGTTACTTCAGTTAAGCCATCAAAAGTTGGAGTATCAATTAATTCTGTGCCAATCCATCGAATGGATTTAGTCATCATGGCGCAATGTCTTGCAGAAACCTCATGTAGACGATTCTGCCAGTTTTCCAATCCTGCATCTGAATCTGATGTGCACGAGCTATCACATCGCCAGCTGATATGGCCGTCTGCTGTGGGGTTGACATAGTCACTGTGGTTAGTGGTCATCTGATACAAGCTTTCCATGTGGCGCGCTTCCTCTTCTGCGCGAATGGGTTCTATATATCTTGGTCCTTGAATAGGATCAAGAGGTGCGATGACCCTGATCTGGTCATCCTCAAAGGTCATCTGTCTTTTCTTCAGGTTAATGACAGCCAAATTATCAAGTGCCCAGTCTATTCCTAACAGCGCTGGGTATGGTCTACTATCATCCATAATCTTGATTACTTCAAAATCTGCAGAGCTTCTTACTCCTTCAATATCAATAGGTACATTGGGTAATCTGCCCAATGGAGAGACTCGTTGCTGATTTGCGAGTCTTAGCTGGATAGGGGATCTTGTAAGCTGAGGGCTTCCCATCTGTTCCCATGTCTGCATAGTGAGAACATTGGCTTCTGAGCCCAAATCTAACATGACTTCGTCCATTTCAAATGCTCCAATCTGCGCTGTAAGCCTCATCTCTTTTCCAGTTCTAATGTGACTCCTAATCTGGTGAACAGCACGCTGTGGTGTGTTCGTCGAAGCAGAGTGTTGGCACTGATCCAACAGGTGTTGGAGTTCTAGAGTTGCTTGTTCATTGCGCAACAATTTTAAACAGTGTCGCAGGAACGCAGGAACACTGCCTAGTGCATGCTCCTTATCGTCATCAGGTCTTCCAGCTGTAGTGGCTTGTTCTTGTACCAGGTTGTCTTGTCTTAGCACTTGCAATCTACTAATGGTCTGCGGAATTGCGGCAGAACTTGAAGCTCTCGGATCTGAGAAATACTCTTGAGCTTGCTTAAATGCTTCTTTTTGCTTCTGTAGGTTAAGTGGGGCTGGTTTAATGTTAGCGCGGCGCACCCATTGCGTCGCTTGCTTTCCCGTTCCCATCTCTTGCGCACCAGTGGTAGCTCCACTGCGTGTCACTATATTAACTGTAGGGTCTGGTTCTTTTTTTTCTGCTCCAATCAACTGGATATTCTGATTGACCTGGGGTGTCTTTGCTTGCATCTTAGCCTGTAACTGAGGGCATTCTTCAATGATATGGTCAGAAGATTTACAATACCTGCAGAGGGTTGTAGGATTTTGGCAATCCCTAGCAAAATGTCCTTGTGTTCCGCAATTATAACAAGTGATCTGTCCTCTTCCGCGACCAAAATTTGTTGTGCGTCCGCGTCCTCTGTAATTTGCTGCTCGGGCGTCCCGAGTTTGGTCATAAGGTGGTCCTGCTGTGGGTCCTTGTGTCTCTGCTTGTACCCTATAAACATCATGCTTTCTTTCTATCATAAGATCATATGCTCTACAATTGTTCTCATCATGACCTACTGATTTACAGAAATTACAATATAGATTCTTTGGAGTTTGTACATATTTCTGAAGTAAGTGGCATTCTTGTGGTCTATGACCTCTAGTTCTGCAGATTTCACACCAAGGCCCTTGTGCCTGTGGTAAAGGATTAGGTGCTCCAGTTGCAATATAGTCTATGAAAACGGGACAATGGTCCTTTGAATGACCTTGGGCTTTACATTTTGTACACCAAATTTCTTCCTTAATCTCCTTGCCTTTCTTAATATCATGCACTTGCAAGGTTAAGTTTGCTAATTGGTTCTGTAAATGCGCAACATCGTTGCTTGTTCCTGCAATTGGTGAAGCTTCTAGTTTCATAGCCATTTCTAGGGCTTGTTCCTGAGTATTGAGATTCTGTTGCATAAGGGGAAGTCTAATGTGTGGAAGCAGTGCAGCAATAAACCATTCTTTATGTTGCTGTGGTGCAAACTCGAAGCTTACTTGATCTATCAAGGCTTTGAACTTCTGGTCAAAGTCCCATACTGATTCTGTAGGTAACTGTTTGATGTCTTTGAGCTCTGTTATACACTGTGATTCTGATTTAGGTTTCTTGAATTCTCTAATCATGGCATTTCTTACCTCAGCAAGCATCCTATTCTGTGCTGCTGAGTATTTCATGAACCAAGTCAAGGCTCTTTCTCTTAGTGTGGTTGCTAACTGAACCAATTTAACAGCATCGTCATTAATTTGCTTGATTGTCCAAATGGCTTCACATAAGAACCAGTGCTGCTCAGGGTCCTCTATCCCTGTTCCTCTAAAAGTTGGTAGCTTCATGTCATCACCCATCCTTCTTGCACGGGTTTGAGGTGGAGGTACCGTAGCAGTGCCTCCGGGATGGTTAAACAAAGGTGGTACAGAGGTACTAGAAGTAGTGTGTGGGCTACTAGAAGGTGTTACTGTAGGATTATACTGAGCTCCGTCTGGTTTTTGCGGTGTAAAGGGGTAATACGGGATATGAGCACTCCCTTGTCTTTCTATATGGCTTGCTCTAGGGACTTGGCTATTGTCGGGGCTAGACTCAAAAGGATATTGGTCAAGGCCTACTTTATATCGTTTTCCACTACGAGTGCAACCAATAACTTCAGGATCACTATCAGAATCTACGGACATTACTTGACTATGC
The DNA here is from genome assembly GCA_027924585.1 of Larix kaempferi. Lineage (NCBI taxonomy): Eukaryota > Viridiplantae > Streptophyta > Pinopsida > Pinales > Pinaceae > Larix > Larix kaempferi. The sequence goes on along the minus strand of BSBM01000614.1, from coordinate 1,611,731 downwards.
TATTCATCAGAAGCAATACATAGCTTTCCTTTTTCATACAGAAGCATTTTAATCCATAAGTTCAGAGAATTTAAGAACTTACCTCTGTGTACTTGGAAGAAACTCCTCTCAGCTTCACTGAAACTCTTTCTTGTATCGACTGCAAATTCGGTAATGAAACCTTCCAGTAGACTATTCAACCAAAAGTCTACTGCGCGGGACACAGGATTGTCTATCTGCTTCACAATACTGACTAGCTCAGGCGTCCACGTGACGGGTCGATCAACATGCAGCGTAGGTCTAGAATCTGCTAACTTGGCTATCCAAGCGTGTAACTCCAATGCAAACGTAACAAAGAAAATTTCGTAAAGGTCAGCATAAATATACTTCTGTAACCAATCTTCTGTTTGAAGCGTAGGGATTCTATTTTCTTGTTCAGCAAACTCTTTAGCCTTTAAATCAAACCAATCTCCAATTTCTTTAGCTGTAGGATGCCAGTAACACATTTGTTAGCTGAGCAAGTCTCAGTGTAACAGAACCTTATGTTGTCTTCAGCAACAGTCTCAGATGTCGCGTGACTAGTAAGTCTTACAGCAACAAGTCGCAAGGCAAAGGAATCATTTGTTGGCTCAATCAACAGGGTTCAAAGCCATGGAAGTAATGTGATCAAAAAGTCATAAGACAACAGAACCATTTGTTGGTCACTAGGCAACGGAACCATTTGTTGGCTCCTCAATCTCGCGCGTCGCCAAAATAACAAGTCTCATTCGCGCGGCAACGGAACCATTTGTTGGCTCCTCAATCTCGCGCGTCGCCAAAATAACAAGTCTCATTCGCGCGGCAACGGAACCATTTGTTGGCTGCTTTTCTGGGCAGACCCGGGTTTTAATGAAGCGCAGCAACAAAACCCCTTGGCGCACTGGCCCTTTCGGCAACGAGCTGCGCAGCAGCTCGAGGTCTCACCCGAAGTGGCTATGGGGGGGTTAAGGAATCAGGTTTCCTTAACCGTGGTGACGCGGAGATTGTTCTGTATCTCTTCTTCTTCCTTTAATATCGGCGGTCGGACCTTCCCGCAGGCCGCTCGGGGCAGCTGCGTGGATTCCTTCCTTGGCAGGTCTACTGCGCAGTTTCTCCTCTCTAACGCAGCAGGCAACTATCCCTTGGGTCGACGCGCTAGACACTTCCTCGCCCTTCACATCCAGCACAGTAACGCAGTCTGCCCTCGCCGCAGCGACCGTGCGTTACTACTTCTTTAGTACTTAAGACACTTATAGTTATCAAGGGATCTTTCCAACTCGCTCAAACAGTCACAAAGATTAGACAGAAGTCTTGCATACACAAATAATGAACTCTAAATAGTGATCATTCACGCAAACATAATACAAGAAGATATAAGTGAAGCTCATCTCCTCGAGGAAAACCACGTCCACGGGAGCGTTATATTAACCAGAAAATGATAGAGTTATACAATATGCTGCGCACACAGCTGCAGCCTTAGATCTTACAGGAAACTCCACGCACACAGCTGGGAGCCCTTCTCTCAGTCAAGTCTCCTCTCTATGGAGATTACAAAGGCACAGACGTCGACTCAGACTGTCTGGCAACTCAGGGGTTAGCTCCTCGGCTATCCGATTTCCTCTCTAGTTCTACGCACTGGGTAGAAAATACAGTGAAGGATAATCAACACATGATCTATCCTTTAGACTGGCTCTCTAACAGTCTAGTATCTAACTCTCTAATTCTCCAAAGGGAAGGAACTGAAGGAACCTCTACCCATTACAATGATTCATATATATAGGTGGCCATGACGGTCACACCTTTACAAAACTGTGGGCCTTTCCCAACAGTGATTCCCAAAAACCCTAACCACGCACATGGCTAGGTGTACTGTAGGCGCCGCTTGCAGTCACGTCGCCGCTTCCTGCAGGCTCCATGAATTCCGGCGCAGATTGTGGGTATGGGCGATCGTCCTTCGCCTTCAATGCTCTGGTCCGTTGCTCCTCCTTGATCCGAGCAACCATAACTTCTGTACTAAGCCTTTAAATGAGGGTAGCTGAGCCCTCTACTCCATCGCCTTATTTATTATGGTAGCTGAGCCACCTTCATTCTTCGATGACGTGCGCGCGAGCTCCGCAATTTCCGGTCCGTGATCTGCGCTGAGATCATCCATCTGGCACCGTACTGCGCACCGTCTCCTTCTTACCCAAACTTAGTGCTTGTCCCAAAATTAGCACTTTCCTTCCATACTCGTGCTTTTTCCCAAAATTCGCAGCTTTTACTATAGCTGCGACCTTGGCCCCAACATAAACATCTGTGAATAAGGATGGCCAATAATATCCAGCTCACAAAATTTTGTAAGTTGTTGCTTTCCAATACTTGTGCCCTCCACAGGCACCTTCACGGGATTCTGAAATCACCTCTCCTATTTCAGATTGGTCCAAACATCTGAGCAAAATACCCCCTGGATCCTTCCAGAACAATTGATCCTCAACTAAACAGTATTTAGTGGCTTTGAGTTTTAAAGATCTTGCAGCTTTCTTATCCAAATGTTCAGGACATTGCAGAAATAACAAAAAAAGAACAATGTCTGCATACCAGGTTGATGATGAATAAAAATCCATGATCTTTTCTTTTTCTAGAAGTGCTTGCTCTTCTTCAAGAACTAATTCTTCAGCCATGACATGCAGTCCCAGAGCCTGACAATTTGAGTCAACCAACAGCTTGGCTAAACCTTGTCCCTTTACAAGCTTAGTAGGCCTGATCTCTACATCATATTCCATAATCTTGGAAATCGATCTGCCTCTCTTTCCTTCACTATCAGGCTGAGTTAACACATCCTTCACAGCAGAATTCGGTACAAAAGAAATTACTTTTGAATGCAGGATATAGATTCTGAAAAATTTCAAAGCTTTTACCAGAGCATAAGCTTGTTTCTCCAATATACTGTGCTTCAGCTCAGAATCTCTGAGAGTTTTGCTGAAGAAGGCAATAGGCTGTTCCAATCCTTATTTATTCTTCTGAAGTAAAACAACTGCAATTGTGTCTTCTGATGCAAATGAGAAGGTAATGAATTCTTTGGTAAAATCAGGACTTACCAATACAGGTGCTTCAGTAAGAGCTACTTTGATTTTCTCAAATGCTACCTTTGCCTCAGCAGTCCACTTTACTTCCTGATCTTTCTTTAACATGGCTGTGATTTGTTTAATGGTTTCAGCAAAGTTGGGAATAAACCACCACAGAAAATTTATCCTGCCAATAAATGATTGAACATCCTTTTTACTCCGAGGTAAGCTAATATTCAGTATTGCTTTCACTCTTTCAGGATCTATTTTGATGCCATCAGCAGACACCAAGTGACCAAGTAATTTACCTTCTTACACAACAAAATGTGATTTTTTGGGGTTCAGGGACAGGCCAAATTTTCTGCATTTTAGGAAGGTTTGCTCTAAATGCTTCAAGTGTTCATCATCAGATTTTGAGAATACAGTAATATCATCCAGATAAATAACCACAAACTTATCTTTCTCACCCACAAATGCAATGTCCATGGCTCTCTGAAAGGCTGCTCCAGCATTCATCAAGCCAAAAGGAATCTTGTCATACATGAATGTCCCCCAGGGGGTTGTAAAAGTTGTTTTTTCCTTGTCATCAAGGTGCATGGCAATCTGATTGTACCCTGAGAAACCATCTAGCATAGAAATCCTCTGAGCTCCAACTACTTGCTGCAAAACTTGTTCAATCTTGGGAAGAGGATAATTATCTTTTAATGATGATCGATTCAGATTTCTGAAGTCAACACATAATCTAATTTCTCCATTCTTTTTTCAAAAAGGATCCATATTAGCAACCCAAGAAGAGTACCTGAGAGGCACTATTATCTTTGCATCCAGCAGCTTCTTTAGTTCTTTTTCAATTATAGGGAACAAACCTGGATTGATTCTTCTTAGTTTCTGTCTGAAAGGATTGACATTAGGTTTCAAAGGGACCTTGTGCTGAATAATTGATGTATCATAAGTTTTTAATTCCTTATAAGACCATGAAAATGCACCTACATGTTTTTTCAAAGCTTGATATATCTATTTCTTTGTTCTACTGTTAGAAATTTAGAAATTTTTACCATCCTGGGATGTTCTGCTGAACCAATATTGTAGTCCTCTACATTGTCTTCTGAAGAATGAATTACTGGCTTTGAAGGTATATCATCCTTCGTGAATATTCTTTCTAAAGGTACTAAACCTTTTGGAATGAAATTGCTCTTCAATTCAATGATTTTATGCCCTACTATCTCTTCTGCAGCAAACTCATTTAATTGTTCATCCCTTTCATCTTCTTCCTGATCAATTTGAGCATTTGAAAACTCATCTATAAGCTCAAGAAATTTTTTTATTTCAATGTCATCTTCAAAAACCCTCCAGTGCTTCACATTATCAGGGACACATGGTCTATACCTCACTTCTATAGGATACTTTAGCTGAGTGGTTTTAGGGATTCTGAAATGTGTGGCAGCCAAAGCTAAAGAGTCTGCAGTCTCATTATGATTCCTTGGAATATGAGTGATATTAAATGCTATAAAATAGTTTTCAAGCATATCCCATACCTCATTTCGATATACTTTCAACAAACCCTGCTTTACTTGATATTTGTTCTTCACCTATTGAACAACTAGTTCGGAGTCGCCAAATGCAGTAATCTGCTGAATTCCCAAATCTTTAGCAGCCTTCAATCCCAGTAGCAAAGCTTCATACTTGGCAGTGTTGTTAGTGGTAACAAACTCCAATTTATACATGAGTTTCACTGTTTCACCTCCAAGGGAAATGAGTAAAAATCCAGCTCCAGCACCCTCTCTGCATGAGGATCCATCAAAGTACAACTGCCACAATGCATCTTCCTCTTCTCTGCTGTGTTTTATGTGCTGTTCTTTTTCCACTTGTAATAGACCAGCATAATTATCTTCTTCACTAAACTGTAATATGCATGAACCAAGGTCTTTATCCACAGAGTGCATTGGGTGATTTGTGGGGTTTTTATCATCTGTGACTATGTAAGCAAGCTGTAGCTCTTTGTAAAGTCTCCTATTTTCTCCACCAAAAACAGGAATGGTGGCATAAGAGAGGTCCATCTGTAAGGTTCCTCCAACCTTCTTAGCCCATGACCTAGAAAGAAGCAAGCCAAACTTTGGTGTGATGTCAGCTACCACAACAACCATTATCACACTTTTCATGGGCAACTGAGTAAGGTTGACAACCATGTCTTTTATTACTCCTAGACACTTGACAGCTCAAGAGTCAAAGGCATATAAATCATGGTAAGGTTTGGTGACACTAAGGCCCAGGGCTTCCATTACAGCTTTTGGCATCAAGTTATGGAATGCTCCTGAATCCAAAAGGCAATTGTGAATCATTTGATCATGTACTGTCAAGGTTACATAGAAGGGAGGAGAAGCACCAGCCTCATTTTCGATTTTCTCAGCCAAAGCTGATCCAATGAAAATTCTAGGGTTTTCTTCCTGCAAGTTAACTGTATCTGAAATAGGCTGATTACTGGGTACATTCATCACTTTCAGAACTGTATCTTTATATGATGGATTCTTTATTAACTCAGTCAAAGGTACATGAATCTTTAACTTCCCTAGTTCATTCTCCAAACTAAAGTTCTGGACAGATTTATTTACCTCTTCAACTTCAGCATTCTTCTTTAATTTTTTTGCAGATTGCTTCTTCTCTAAGACAGGATCAGGTATTTGTTTAGCAAAAACAGATGCAGCAGGAACAACTGGCTTCTTCTTTGGGGCTTGGGTTACTTGTTTTGGGCCTGATCTGAGATTTATGGTCTTCTTAGGTACATTATGGGGAACAGCAGTAGTTATAGCATCATTTTCCAAGCCTAAATCATCTTCAGTTTCAAACATATCAGCATTGTAGTATTCTGAATTCAAAAAATCTCTTTCAGTAACAAAACCTGTAAACAATCTATCTCCAATGTGGTTCATATCCTGATCAGTCTCAGTCTCTTCAAAGAGAAGCTGTTGATCAATTTCTTCTTCATCAACTAAATTATTTTGAAAAGGTGGGGGCACTCTTTGATCCTCATTCTCCCTCCTTTCTCGCTGGATATCATTGTTCCTACGCTCTCTTGGTATAAATCTAGGAGCAAACTGCCTTCTGAACTGATTCTGGTTATTTGGATTTCGTTCAGCTTCTGGAGCAGGTTTGCTAGCATTCTTTTCAAGCTCTAGTTTATTGAGTTTTGCAGTAATAATCTTCACCATCTTAGCCATCTCATCTATCTTGGCTTCAACATAATGAGGAGCAGCACTTGCTGAAACAGCCTCCTTCTTTCCTTTTCTTTCATAAAGTTGCTGGGTTGTTTCTTTTTTAAGTCTCTTTGAAGCCAGCAAATTGGATTCTACCTCCAATGCTGCATCTTGCATGTTCAGCAGGGTGATAGGTCTTCTTTCCCTCAACAATAAGGAAAACTTGTGATCAAAGGCATTTGCATAAGTAAGTTTAGCTGATGTTTCTATGGGTTTTATTTCTGTAGGAATTCTACTATACATCTTGTTAAATCTTTTTGAAAAGTCTGCAATAGTCTCCTCTTTTTTCCTACAGAGAGCTCCAAACTCAGTTTTATAGTAGGTGTGGTCCTTTGTATCTCCCCATTGCCTCATGAAAAAATCATGGAGTTCTTCAATTATAGTGATTGAGTTGGCAGGTAACTCTCTAAACCACTTTCTTACATCCCCATCAAGGATTTGAACAAATACCCTCATCCACACATCTTTAATCTCAATGTTCTGATTGTCAGCATAACTTAGGAGAGCCTCCGAATGTTCCTCAGCAGTGGTTTCCCCCTGTCCATTGAACCTAGGCATATATTTATGGTAATCACCTCTAGGTAATGCATGTAAAGGCTGAGGTAAAACTAATGGTGCATACCTAGCTGCAACCATCCAGTCCATCATATCCATGGGTGGGTTTTGGCCTGCCATTTTGGTACTGACTGGCTTGAAAGATGTAGAAGCTTGGCTAGAACCTTTTTGAAAGGGATTCTTTCCTACTTTCAGCTGAAAGATAGGTATTTTATAAGGAGAAGAAGTCTTAGCTTTCAAAAAACTTCGAGGATTAGTAAAAACCTGAAAAGTGCTCTCAGGGATGGTAGGTTTTATCCAAGGTGAGGTTTCAGCTGAATTTAATGATACACCCAACTGGTCAGGGTCACATGAGGATGGCAAAGATTGAGACTTTCTGAGTTTCCTTGTTGTTTTCAAGATCTGTTCAGGGTCTGTCACACCCAGTTTCAATGGAGAAGTAGGTCTATTCCTGGTTCCAATCCCTTTAGAAGCCACTGTGACAACTTTTCTGGTGAAAATAGCCTTAAAAAAGAGTTGATTTAAGTCCACCTCTTAAACCAGTAAAACTAATAAGTATCCCAGGGAAGATATGCTTCAGCTTCGTCCCCGGCAACGACGCCAAAGATGTTTGTGCCAGAAATTGTTTCTAAGGCCAAAGAAACAAGCCAACACAATCTCAAAATAAAACTCAGTAAAATAAATTAGGTTTTGGATTTTTTAAAGGTTTTGTGGTTGTAAAGTTTTGGGAACAATCAGGGCATACATTCATGAGCAGAATAAAAACTAAATCATAAACAAAAGATAATGAAGATGCATGATATATCCAACAAAATCAAACAGAGATACAATGTTGAGATTCCTTCATAAAAGACAAGCATTCACCAGTAAATACACATAAACCAGCAATGAATATATCTATTAAGCAACTCAATAAGCTGAAAAATGAAGCCAACATGTAAAACTGAAGGATAAAGGTCATATATATCTCATAATTTAATCAGCAAATGCCTACAAGAGTCATGATACTTAGCTCTGAATAAGTCTGAAGATAACAATAGTCTGAAAACCTCCTAACCTACTCCCAAAAATAGAACCCCCTCAATGACTTCCTAACATCTCTAAATACTATGCTTTTACAAAATCAGTTAGGCCTCTAACACTAACTGCCTTTCACCTATTCGATGAGGTAAAGTAAATGTAGAATATTTACAAAATTACAAAATATGCTAGAAATAGCACATCACTAACATATCTGTTTGTTAACTAATGATAACTAACTGAATGTACAACTGTCTTATAGGTCTTTTGCCACCTCAGCTAGCAGAGCGATACCATCTGATGCTTGGTCTTTATTCTTAGCCTTCTTCTGCTCCTACTCCATGTCATTGATCTTTTTGATGAGCTCTTTGTTTTTCTGCTGCAGGTCCTGGACTGTCTTCTCCAACTCTGTGCAATGAATGTCAGCAGCTCTTTTTCTCTTTAGTGCTTCTTTTGCTTCAGCTACCAACTCCTGAAAATTATCATTTACATCTTGTAGATCTTCTCTCAACCTTCTGTTAGCCATCATTAGTCCATCATTGACCTCTTGCATATAATTCATCTGGTGTTTGTATTGTTTAACAGTTTTCTGCAAATTTTCCCTGTCAGAGTTAGCTAATTTGTCCATTGTAGAATCTTGTTGCTCATTAGGTCTTCAAGGTATATCAAGCTTCTTGAATATTACTACCTCTTCAGTCAACAGTTCTGTAGTAGTGTCTTCAATGCTGGGCTTTTGATTTTCTTCACCTGCTGCTCCAACTGAAGGAGCTTCTTCTTTTAATGGTGGCTGCATTTTATCTAGTTCTGGTTTATCATCTATGGATATCTCATCTAAGACAGTCACTTCGTTTGTATTTAACTTGGGATTGAGCAATTTCTTCATATTTAATCTTAGCTTGTTCTTTGACCTATTTTTTGGTCTCCAAAATGATGCTGCTTCTCCCATCATTTTCAGCTCCTTGCCCTGATGCTGGATAGCAGCCAATTCCACTACTTCAAGCTTATTCCTTTTCCTGCTATATTTTGTTGTTTTACTATCTGAATTATGGTTTTCTTCTATTTCAGCTTTGACTTCTGTTTTGAAGACGAGCTGCTCTTCTTCCAATAAATATCCCTCATCATCTGAGAGAATAGTTATAGGGCTTCTCGGTTGAGTTTGAATTTCCTCTTTAGGTACAGATACCTTTTTTATATCAACATTTTTCACTTCATGAGGATCTGCTACAAGTGCCAAATTCTGTTTAGGCTATTCCTTCTTATCTTCAAACAGTGAATACTTTCCTTTAGAGCTGGTTGAGAATGGATTTGGTTCATTATCTTCCTCCACATGCTTTGATGCTTCTTCAACTTTGATCTCTTCCTTATCTTCAAGTTTTGGATTATGACCTAATTTTCTCAACAAGACCTTACCCTTATCTACTTGCCTCTTAGATTTTTGATCTTCAAAACTAGACCAAAAGATGAAGAAGTCCCAGGTCTTTCCTTTGTGCTGCAAGACAATACTAATAATCAACTTGATTAATCCATGGTTAAATATGGACTGAGAAGAATCATTTATTGGCCCTTTCACCTTGTTGGACATTTTCTGTAAACTTTTCAATAAGAAGAAGGGCAAGTTCATCTTGGACACCCCCACCATGTGCTGAAGGAATCTAAAATGATATTTGTATACAAAAGCATACCTGCCCTCACAAGTAACATAGCTCTGTAATATTCTGATTGGCTCAACCCATTCCTTTATGAAATTTTGGATAAGGACACCTTTATTCCAATCAGGTGTGACATTTGGTAAAAGAAATCTCTATGGATCAAAGTCAAAGGGCAGTTTCTTAAACCATTATTCGCCCTCATCCTTAATCCCTGTGGCTTCTGAAATCAGTTTTATTGTCAGTTTGAATTTCAGAGTATCAAAAATCACCATATCATTCTTGAAACCCTAGGCAAACTTACAGGACACCTTTGCATTATACCCATCGATCTTCCTGAAAAAATCCATCCAACCAGCTTGTTGAAACAGCTCAACACAGTCAGGCAGTTTTTCAATCCATCTTACATCAGTTGGTTCAGCTCTATTTATTTTGCCATTCCTGCCCATTCTTCTTCAATCACTGCAAATTGAATGATATACTTTTGTATTGTTTGCAAGCAGGATATTACTGTAGGAGGTCAAAAAATATTGTCGAACGTACAGGTTATTTACAGCATTAAAACGTTGGTTTTGACAGGGTTATATTTCATAACAACAAAATCATCCTGGCGTCGCAGAGCGTCAACAAATAGCTATTTCCCTAGTCGAAATTGTGTTTAAAAGCACAATTTAACCTTCCTTTTGATCAATTTTGATAGAGTACGCCCCAGCAGAAAAAAAACCCAAATTTACTGTTATATTGGTTTTTTAGGAATACCTTGAAATTGCGCCACTGTAGTTGTTTAAAATCATGACCTGAGCTGTCATATGAGTCACATTGGTTGTACAGACATCCTCCAACCTTCAATTTAGCTGCTAGCAATGGAATTAGGAAGCCCTAATTTCCCGTGAAGCCCTCAATACCTCTCGCTTGTTCAATCAGCAACGATGTCTGGTTTTGTAGTGGTTATAGCTACTCCACTAAGTCCTCTGTCTTTGAATGTGCTTGTAAATAACAAATTCATGCCACATTACCTCAAATCATGTGGATACCTGTCAAAATGAATTAAACCTGGGCTGATGAGGAGCACGAGTTCCTCACGATGTGTAATCACTTGAAATCATGATGTTCTTGGCCTCAACACGTAATGAATTCTCTTAAAACACCTAATAAGTCATTCATTATTTCAAGCGTGCCAAAAATTTGCTGAAAAACTGAAGAAATTAGGAATCGCGATATTCTTGTAGCACGCCTTTGGTGAATTTTAGCTCCAGCGCTACAAGAATAACTTTAACATTGTTTTGATTCTTTTTAATAGCTTTTTATCATTTTGCATAGGGTTTTAAGGTTGTCAGGGTAAAGATTATACATGACCCTTCTTAGGGTATGGATTATGAGTCCATTATTTGATGTAGTGACCTTTTAATCCTTTTTTCAAAAACAAACCTAAAGTTCAAAAATTTCAAATTTCAAAAACAAGACCAAAATTTCATAAAGATACTAAAGAAAATTTCCTAAAGAGGGAAGAATCAAGTTAAAGCAAATAAATAACTTAAAATAAAATGCAAATCAAACAAAATTTGAGAAAACAATTTACTGACTTAACAGGATCCACTTGGAACTCTCCCTCGGGTTCCACCTATACAACATACCAATCAATTATATGTTTAGGATCATGTACATCTTTCTTAAGCAAAAAGACATGGAAAACATTATGAGCTCTCATGTTATTAGGAAATGCAATCCTATTTGCAGTTGGCCCTATCCTTTCAAGGACTTCAAATGGCCCACAATATCTTGGTGCCAACTTGGCACAACTCCGGAACTTCAAGCAAATTTTCCTTGCCTTCACTCTCAAGTAAACATTGTCTCCAATTTGAGACTCCTTATGCACCCTTTTAAAATTTACATAACTCCTCTGCCTATCCTAAGATTCCTTCAAATTCTTCCTGATTTTAATAATTTCCTCTTCTATTTCCTTGATCATTTCTATTCCAAGCACCACACTATTCAGTGGACTGTCCCAACTCACTCGAGTTCTGCATCCCTTTCCATATAGTACCTCAAAAGGACTCATTACCAAAGGTGCTTTATGTCCATTGTTGTATGCAAATTCCACTAAGTGCAGGTAGTCTTCCCACTTGGATGGTCTGTCCATCACATACATCTTTAGCATGTCTTCAAGAATCTTATTTACTCTCTCTGTCTGACCGTCTATTTGAGGATGATATGTTGTACTAAACCTCAGCTGAGTGCCCAATTCCTGAAATAGTCCCTTCCAAAATATGGAAGTGAACTTTGTATCACGGTCTGAAATTATTTCCTTGAGAAATCCATGCTCTGAATATCTCCTTCATGAATATGTTTGCAATGTCATTATTCTTGTGAGTGGACTTGACTGGGATGAAATGAGCTACCTTTGATATATTGTCCACCACCACCATGATTGAGTCATTCTTTCTTACATTCATTGGCAAAGCTGTTATGAAATCCATAGAAATCACTTCCCACTTCCATTATGGAATGGGTAAGGGCTGCAACAATCCTGCTGGAAGTTGATGTTGTGCCTTGAATTTGTTAACACCCAAAAAGTGTACACTACCTCATCTACCTCATTACATGGCTCATTTGTCCATTTTCCTACCATATTTCCCTTAAAAACCCAAAAAATCCCACTAAAAAGCCTCCAAAAGGCCACAAAACCCTCAAAATAGCCTCAAAAAGGCTAAAAAAACCCCTTTTTCCTCCAAAAATATCCAAAATTCCTCTAAAATAGCAAAAATCCCCTAAAAAGGGAATAAAAAATATAAAATAATGAGGAAAATGAGGAAAAAACCCTATACAACTGCCTTAAACCATATGGTTCCCAAAACCATGGGTCAGCACTCCACCACCAAAAAACTATAAATAGGTGATGGAGATCCCTTATTTCATATCCGCAATCAAGTATACCCTTACTCTGCCAAAATCTCTCTCGAAACCCTAGTTCACCATTGAACTACTTTCACCTTGAGAGCCTCTTTTGGCCCATCCCCACCATTGGAGAAAGAGAAGGAGCACATTGGAGCTTGGAGCAACCCTCTTGGACATTGCAAGGAGCTTCATCAACCTTCACATTGAAGGTAATATTAATACAAAACCCTTGTTTACAAATTGTTATTTGTTTTTCATGCACATGTTTTAGAGTAGTTTCTATTTCTGTTTTAACTTAATAATTTACATTTACTGAACTGCTACTAAGGAGTCCATTCTCCTTAGTAGGTGCTCATTTGCACAAGCTAGGGATAAAACCCTAGCTACAGACTTGCTGGCACTTTTGACATCTAGAAATGTACTCTTCTATGTCCTTCTTCATCCCATGCCAAAATTACTCCGTTATTCTTGCTATTATAGTCTTCTTATATCTTGAGTGTCTTGATTATGGCATTTGATGTATCTCATCCATCGCTAACTTATTCAAATCTGCACAATTTGGGATGTACAGTCTTGTACCTTGATACATGAGAACATCACCCTCACCGATCTGATAACCTGCACACTTGTCATGCAAATTTCCTTGCTGCAATTTCTCTTTGATCTGAAGGTAAACTTCATCACTGCCTTGTGCTTCAAGGACTCTTGCATTCAAAATCTAATTTACAAATACTCACTACTGCAATATGGAATTTCTTGTTGAGTGCATCTGCAACCTTGTTCTCCTTAACTTTGATATGTTTAATTTCCAATTCAAATTCACAAAGGAACTCCATCCACCTAGTTTTACTAGCATTCATATTTGTCTAGTCAAACAAGTGTTTTAAACTCATATGATCAGTCTTGAGCTCAAATAATCTTCCTAAGAGATAAAGTCTCCACCTGTTGAGTGCATGAACTATGGCTTTTAGCTCTAATTCATGTGTGATATGGTTCTTCTCATGTTCCTTTAAATTCCTTGACTCATAACAAATGAAAAAAATTTCTTTCATTAGCACTCCACCGAGCCCTTCATTGCAAGCATCTGTGCACACTACAAAATCTCTATTTGGATCTACAATCTTCAAAACAGGTGCACTGGAAACTTTTCTCACATCTTTTAGACCATATAAATTTGATATTCTTCCATTGCAATGAAGTGATTGGATGGGCTATCTTGGAGAATCCTTCAATGAACCTTTTGTAGTATCCCGCAAGACCCATCAAAGATATTACATCTACAACATTCTTTGGGGTAGACCAATCCATTATGGCCTCAATCTTCTTTAGACCCACTGCAATTCCTTCTTTTGAAATTACATGACCTAAGTAATGCACCTTCTTTTAATAGAATTCACACTTGCTTAGCTTGGCATACAATTCGTGTTCTCTAAGGACATGCAACACCATCCTTAGATGCTCTTCATGCTCTTCTTCATTCCTTGAATAAACAAGAATGTCATCCAAGAACACAATTACAAACTTGTCTAAATATTTTCTAAGACATTATTCATGAGGCACATGAATGCAGTGTTAGAAAAACAGGATCGCAGAGCAATAACAATAAACAAAAATTCAAATATAATCACACATACACATTACAAGAGAGACACAGATATATCATGGTTCACCCAACTTGGGCTATGTCCACACTAAATTTGCCAGTCCTTATTATTATAATCGTCTATCAAGGTGAAGGGATACAAACTGCAGCACAACCGCTGCACTTCCTCTTCTCTGTTTCACAGTCTCTCTCCTAATCTCAGAGATCTTTACAATGCAAAACAGCTGGCGAAAACAACCCCAAAAATTTTCTTCGGGGGCGCTGCCCCCGGACCCCCCAGCCAAGGGGGATGGTCCCCCTTGGAACCCCGTGGGGAGGCGATGCCCCCCCATATCCCCCCACTAGGGTGACTATACAGTCCACCTACATATCATATAAAATTGGGGTACAAACACGGCTGATACAATATCATCTATGAGACTATAAGATCTGGCTCCACAACCAACAATCTCCCACTTGGAGACTGATCACAGCAACTCCACCGTTGCTGCACTTGTTGTTCTTGGAATTGGAAAATTTCTCCTCTTCACCTTCATGCTAGAAGGCCAACTGAAACCGAGCACGAACTCAGTTTATCTCTGGTCACTATATTTGTGAACATGTATGCAGGATTCTGGCTAGTATGTATCTTTTCCAGCTTCAACAGTTCATCTTCAAGAATAGAGCTTATGAAATGGTACTTGAGCTGTATATGTTTAGTCCTGGAATGGAATGCTGAGTTCTTTGCAAGATGAATGGCACTCTGGCTGTCACTATACAATCTACTATCCTTCTGCTTCTTACCCACTTCTTTCATAAACCTCTACAACCAAATCATCTCTTTACTAGCCTCTGTAATGGCAACATACTCTACTTCTGTTGTTGAAAGTGCAATAACCTTCTGTAGTTTTGAAATCCAGCTTACTGTTGTTCCACCTACAGTAAACACATACCATGTGGTTCTCCTCCTGCTATCCTTGTCACTTTCCATATCTACATCAACATATCCCTGTAGAATAGTGTCTGAACCTCCATAATGCCTCAGTGGTAGTACCTCTCAAATACCTGAGAATCCACTGTACTTCCTTCCAATGTTCTTTACCTGGATTTTTCATATATCTGCTCACAACTCCCACTGCATGTGCAATATCTGGTCTTGTGAACACCATGGCATACATCAAGCTGCCAACTGATGATTGATAGGGAATCTTGGACATGTAATCTGTCTCTTCTTGTGTCTTGGGACACATTTCCTTACTTAGACTGAAATGGCTAGCCAAAGGTGTACTTACAGGTTTTGCATTCTGCATTCTGAACCTCTCCAACACCTTTTGTATGTACTCACTTTGAGACAATGTCAAGTTGCGATTTTTCCTGTCTCTCATTATTCTCATACCAAGGATTTGCTTTGCAGCACTCAAATCCTTCATCACAAATGAATTAGCTAGCTTCCTTTGAGTACATTTATATCCTGCATGTCAGACCCTGCAACAAGCATTTGATCCACATACAATAACAAGATAATATATCTTCCATTGTCTAGCTTCTTGAAATAAACACAGTGGTCAGAATGACATCTACTATAACCTTGTTCTGTCATAAACCTGTCAAACTTTAGATACCACTGCCTTGGAGCTTGCTTCAAGCCATGCAAGCTCTTTTTCAACCTGCATACCAGATCCTCCTTACCTTTGACCTCATACCCTTGTGGCTTCTACATATATATTTCTTCCTCCAAATCCCCATGGAGGAAGGCTGTTTTTACATCTAGCTCTTCAAGATGAAAATATTCTACCGCCACTAGACTTAAGATAGTCCTAATTGAAGTCATCTTAACAAAAGGAGAAAATATTTCATCAAAATCTATACCTTTCTTCTCTGCAAACCCCTTTATAACAAGTCTGGCCTTGTACCGCTTCTTACCTCCTTCTTCTTCCTTCAACCTGTAAATCCATTTTTTTTGCAATGCTCTTTTACCAGCAGGCAACTGAACCAAATCCCAAGTTTGGTTTCCTACCAATGAGTCCATCTCCTCATTCATGCCTTGCCCCAATTCATTCTAGTTTCCACCTGCATTGCTTCTTCATAACATTCTGGTTCACCAGAATCAATCATCAATAAATAATACATTGAAGGAAAGTATCATTTAGGGAGTCTACTTAACCTGGTAGATCTTCTTACAGTTGCAGGAGTTTCAGGTACTTGCTGCTGCTCTTGATTTTTTTGGCACCTTCAGAACTTCATTTTCTTTAATTTCATCAAGCACTATGTACTATGTGTTTTCCTTTTCCTGTTTCTTTCCCTGCAACTGATCTTTATACATGACCTTTTCATTGAATATCACACTCTACTCCTGATGATTTTGTTATTTTCATAATCCCATAAACGATAACCAAATTTATCAACCCCATATCCAATAAAGGTACATTTCTTGGATTTAGCTTCAAGCTTTGTTCTATTTTCTTTATCAATATGGACAAATGCTTCACATCCAAACGCTCTCATAAATGAGTAGTTTACCTTTTTATCTGTCCATGTTTCCTCTGGAATACCACCATCCAAAGCAATTGAAGGTCCTTTGTTTATTAAATAAACAACAATATTTACAACATTCGCCCAAAACTGTAAGGGCAACCTTGCATGCAGTCTCATACACCTTGCACGCTCCATGATCATTCTGTTCATCCTTTCTGACACACCATTTTCCTGTGGTGTTCCTGGGACTGTCTTCTCTCTACGAATCCCATGGTATGAACAGTAACTATCAAAATCCTTGCCACAGTACTCACCTCAATTATCAGATCTGAGACACTTCAATATTTTTCTTGTCTCATTCTCAACCAAAGCTTTCCACTTCTTAAAAGTAGCAAACACATCAGATTTCTATCTAATGCAATAAACCCAAGTTTTTCTAGTTGCATCATCAATAAATGTAACATAATAATGAGAGCCACCAAGAGATTGTACCTGATCCGGTCCCCATACATCTGTATGCCCAAGCTCTAATTTTTCATTCTTCTTCTATTTCACAACCCTGAGAAATTTGACTCTCTTCTGTTTTCCATAAACACGGTTTTCACAGAATTCCAAACTTACCTGCTTCAAATCCGACAGAAACTTCTTTGAGTATTGAATCTACATCCCCTTCTCACTCATGTGGCCAAGCCTATGATGCCACAATGTTGTATCTATTCCTGTGGAAGCAAAAGAGATAGAATGGTCAGTATTATGAGGACATAAATACAACGTACCTACTCTGTCTCCTTTTGCTATCACCATTGATCCTTTAGTGATCTTCCACCACTTTTCTCCGAATGTAGATAGACAGCCGCCATCTCCCAATTGCCCTGTTGAGATTAGATTTATTTTCATAACAGGAATATGCCTAACTTCTTTCAACAACCAATCAGTTCCATTCTTAACTTTTATCCATATCTTACCCATTCCAACAATTTTACATGGCTCATCATCACCCAATAAAACATGTCCAAAGTCACCAGGAACATACTCATGAAAGTATTTCCTATGGGGTGTAGCATGACATGAAGCTCCTGAATCTACTACCCAATAATCACTAGTATTATCTAATGCAAGAATCGAAGCATCTTGTAACACATCACCTGCTACATTTGCTTCCTGGGTAGTTTCCTTATGTGCATCTTTTTTCTTCTTTAGATATTTGTAGTCTTTCTTCAGATGTCCTTTCTTTCCACAGTTCCAGCACTCTATCTTTCCCAGTCTGGACTTGGATCTGCCCATTTTAGACTTTCCACGATTACCTTGGCTCTTTCCTCTCTCCTTTTGTCTTCCCCTGCTCTCCATGGTCAACGCATTACCTGATGTCTCACCTATGCTTTTTCTTCGCATTTCCTCGCTAAGAATAACACCAATAACATCATCAAATTTCAAGGTGTTTGAACCAGAGACAGAGTTACTTATAGCCACGACCAAGCTATTCCAGCTTTCTGGCAATGAACACAAGATTAGAAGAGCCCTAACCTCATCATCAAAGTTCACACTTATAGAACTTAGCTGATTTGTAACCGTATTAAACTCATTTAAATGATCAGTAACAGATCCACCTTCAGAGATCTTCATATTAAATAAACGCTTCATTAGAAATACCTTGTTGGAGGCTGAGGTTTTTTCATACAGCTTACCCAATTTGCTCATCAAACCCTCAGTTGTCGTTTCTTTTGAGATATTGAAAGCCACCGACGAAGCCAGTCTCAATCGTATTGTTCCCAGAGCCTTTCTGTCAAGAACCTCTCATTCTTCATCCTTCATAGCCATCGGCTGCTTTGCTTTTCCTCCCAACGGTAGGAATAGATCCTTCTAGTACAGATAGTCCTCCATTTGCATCTTCCATAACTCGAAGTTTTGGCCGTTAAACTTCTTGACCTTAAACTTTCCTTCTTCTGCCATTGCTCCCACTCAAACCAGAAACCCTAGCTTCCTGCGGGTTTAACTGCCAAATAGACCTTTGGCTTTGATACCAATTGTTAGAAAAACAGGATCGCAGAGCAATAACAATAAACAGAAATGCAAATATAATCACACATACACATTACAAGAGAGACACAGATATATCGTGGTTCACCCAACTTGGGCTACGTCCACAGTGAATTTTCTAGTCCTTATTATTATTACCGTCCAACAAGGTGAAGGGATACAACCTGCAGCACAACCGCTGCACTTCCTCTTCTCTATTTCACAGTCTCTCTCCTGATCTCAGAGATCTTTACAATTCATAAAAACTAATACATCATCATCCCTAGTCGTATTACAATGTATTTATTTTATAAGGGAAATACAATGGGAAAATACCACGGGATACCCAAAACCATGGGCCCACAAAACAACTCGCGAAAACAGCCCCAAAAATTTTCTTCAGGGGTGTTGCCCTTGAACCCCCGTTTCTCGGGGGCGCTGCCCTCGAACCCCCGTCAGGGGACCGCTGGCCCCCGGACCCCCCTGGAACCCCGTGGGGGGGCGATTCCCCCCCACACCCCCTCGCTGGGGTGACCGTACAGTCCACCTACATATCATATAAAACTGGGGTACAAACACGGCTGACACAATATAATCTATGAGACTAGAAGATCTGGCTCCATAACCAACATGCAGCAGGTGCATTAGTGAGACCAAATGGCGCCACAATGAATTAAGAATGGCCATATCTAGTTCTTAAAGATGTCTTATGAATGAATTCTTCCTTTATTCTCACTTGATGGTAGCAAGACCTCAAGTCAATCTTGGAAAACACCTTAGCTTCCTTCATCTGATCAAACAAGTCAGCAATCCTTGGAAATGGATACTTGTTCTTGAATGTCACCTTGTTTAATTGTCGGTAATCAATGCACAACCTCAAGGTTCCATCCTTCTTCTTGAAAAACAACATAGGTGCTACCCAAGGTGATAAACGCATCTTGATATATTCTTTGTCTATTAATTCTTGCAACTTCATCTTCAATTCTATCAGCTCTAGTGTGCTCATTCTGTAAGGATCTTTGGAAATTGGTGCTGCCCCTGGAACAAGATTAATGGAGAAATCAATGTTTGTCTTGGGTGGAAATCCTGGCACTTTATTAGGAAACACATCTCAGAATTCTTGTATTAGTTGAAATTCTTGTTTCTATGGTCCCTTATCTTCATATGAGTCTGATATGTGGACTACATATAATTGGTATCCCTTTTCTATAAAAATTCTTTAATTGCAGAGCTGAAATTTGCCTCACTGAAACTTGCTTTGGAATCCCTCTAACCAACCTTGGTCTTCCTTCTTCATCAAATCATTCAAGTACCTTCTCATAGCATTCACTCTTGGATCTATGTATTTCCAACCACTCCATACCTATTAGGGAATCATAGGAGCCTAATGGGAAAACATTTAAATTTTCTTTGGTGAGGAGTCCATTCAAGTTTGTGGGGCACTCCTTCACCACCTCACTCACCTTTCTCTTGGTACCTATGGCTAATTGAACTAGCCAAGGATTATTGTGCTTTACATTACCAAGAGAAAAACCTTCAACTATCTTAGGAGACACATAACTATGAGTAGATCCTTGATCAATTAAAATAGAAATAGATTTCTTAGCAATCTTACCTTCAACTGTTAAGTTTTGAGCATTAATTCAACATACTCAAGGATCTTCACTGACAGAATAACATGTACAAGATATCAAGTATAAAAATGCATATCAATCACACCAAGCAATCACATGAAACAATAGACACATAGAGTTTCACTGGGGAAAACCATAAAGGTGAAAAATCCCACAACTTCCTCAGAGATAGAAAGAGAAATGATACAACCAAAGTACACAGAGATAGTCCTCCTAGCAGTTGAACCTCCTCCTCCACTAGTGCACCACTTTTAGAGTAGTGTAGACATGAATAATGAGATAATCAAATAGAGTGCCTCCTGCACTCTATTTATACATGACCTGACCTGCCTAATAACCTAGAAGGGCCGACTTGTCTAAATTAGTCTAATAACCCATGGTTATACTAATTAGGGCCAACCCCACACTTGGTGGTCTAATAACCCATCACAACAAGTTACGACACTTGCGACACTTGTCAATACAAATGACGAAACTTCCGTATAGAGGATCAATAAAATCTCTATAGGAGTACAATATACATAGGTGAAATACATTCCAAAGTTACATATCCATCAACACTCCCTCTTAACTAGGAACACAGATCTGCTAGCACAAGTGTTCTTCTCTAGATCATTGTCACTAGATCATCATCATCATCACTACTGCTGCTATCTCAATCAATCTCCGATCTACCCGTAATAGGAAGTTCTACAGAGTCAGTCCTTTTTCATACAGGATGTATGCCCACCACCTGCAGGTCTTCATCATCACTAGCCATTCTGTGGAATCCTCAGGACTTATTACATGAGTCAACAAAACCTCTAAAGAGCATCCCAGGAATTTTATGAGCACACAACTCAACCTATCGAATCTCCCAAGACCTTTTACATGCCACTGCACAACCTATCCACAACCACATAGTATCATCCTGATACTCATGATCATACTAATCATAACATCGTCTACGAAGCATAGTCTAGATGCACACAATACAACACTTACACTCACCGGCATGGGAAGACACACTTCAACCATCCGGGAAGGGATCAACACTCACATCAACGCACATGGGAGAACACATCTACCACCATGTCAGAAAGGCTCTGCACTTACATCAATGCACATGGGGGAACACATCTACCACCATGTAAGAAAGGCTCTAAACTTACATCAATGCACATGGGAGAACACATCTACCACCATGTCGAAAAGGCTCTACACTTACATCAACACACATGGGAGAACACATCTACCACCATGTCAGAAAGGATCTTCACTTACATCAACGCACATGGGAGAACACATCTACCACCATGTCGGAAAGGCTCTGCACTTACATCAATGGACATGGGAGAACACATCTACCACCATGTCGGAAAGGATCTGCACTTACATCAATGCACATGGGAGAACACATCTACCACCATGTCAGAAAGGCTCTGTAGTTACATCAACGCACATGGGAGAACAAGTCTACCACCATGTCGGAAAGACTCTGTGCATCTATGTCTTCAAACTCATCACCAATGATCCACCTGATCATGTCAAAGCATCTACCCGATGCATGTCATCATATCATGATCATCCTGATCACCAATGCATCCACCTGATGCATACCATGTATCCACCTGATACATGTCATCACATATGATCATCCTGATCATCATCATAGAATCATCCTGATGCATATCAATTGAAGCCATATCGTGAAGCTCATCATCCATGATCATCCTGATCATACAATGCATCCACCTTATGCTATCAATATACATGATGTACCTGATCATACAATGCATCCACCTGATACATATCAGTATACATGATCTACTTGATCATACAATGTATCCACCTGATACATATACAAATACATGATCCAACTGATCATATCAAGCATCCAACATGATGCATATACATATACACGATCCAATTGATCATATCCAGCATCCAACATTATGCATATACATATACATGATCCAACTGATCATATCCAACATCCAACATGATGCATATACAAAGCAGTAACTGGAGCATTGTCATGATGCTCATCATCAAGCGCTTACATCCACAGCCATGGGAAGGATCCTCCTCTCACCATGCTTGGAATGGATCCTGCAAATGTGTCCATCACTTCTTCCTCGAAGTGTCATCTATCTAAAGAACACCAAGCCTCTCTCTGAAGTATTCAAACTTCACTCCGGTTAGTGGTTTCGTCAACACATCTGCAATCTGCTCATCCATCGCAACATACAGGAGCTTCACTGCTCCTCTCTGCACCATCTCCTTGATATAGTGATATTTGATTTTAATGTGCTTCGACCTATCGTGGAACAGAGGGTCCTTGGACAGCTTCACACAGCTCTGGTTGTCACAAAAGATACTAGTAGCTTCCAGCGGGAGATCAAATAACTATGACAGTAGCTTCCTGATCCATACTGCCTCACAACTAGCCGAACAAGATGCAACATACTCTGCTTCGGCTGTACTCATTGCTACACAGGATTGCTTCCTAATAAACCAAGAGACCACACCTGATCCCATACTAAAGCAACACCCAGAAGTGCTCTTCCTATCTACAGCACTGCCTGCCTAGTCTGAATCAACATAACCCTACAGGTTAAACTTTTGATTCGCATCATACTTGAGCCCATAATTAATTGTACCCTTCAGGTACCTCAGAATATGCTTTATAGAAACCAGGTGAACACTTCTGGAATCCGACAGGAACTGGCTCAACATGTTCACTGCAAAGCAAATATCTGCTCTCGTGTTCTTCAGGTGCATCAATGACCCAATCATCTAACGATACACCATGATATCAACTAGCTCAGATGAAGCATCACACAAAAGCTTCAGGTTCATTTCCATAGGTGTGGTCATGGCCTTACAGTCCATCATCCCAAACCACTTCAGGATCTTTACTACATACTTCCCTTGTCCAAGGAAGATTCCATCTGCATTTTTCCACACCTCCTTTCCTAGAAAATAGTGCATCATCCCCAAGTCCTTCACCTTGAACTCAACAGCAAGCTTCCTCTTGGTATCGGTAATCAATCCATCCTCACCTGTAACAAACAGGTCATCCACATACATAATTAGTATCAAAGGATTGCCTTCCTCAACCTTGTAATAAATGATGGAATCTGCTTTACCCTTAGTAAA
The DNA here is from genome assembly GCA_027924585.1 of Larix kaempferi. NCBI lineage: Eukaryota > Viridiplantae > Streptophyta > Pinopsida > Pinales > Pinaceae > Larix > Larix kaempferi. The sequence goes on along the minus strand of BSBM01000614.1, from coordinate 1,588,475 downwards.
GCCCAAACTGGATAGAAAGTTGTCTATCCGACCATACCAAGTCATAGGAGCTTGCTTCAAGCCATACAAGGATTTCTTCAACTTGCACACATATGACTCCATGTCATGTGTCTCAAAACCTAGTGGTTGCTCCACATACACTTCCTCCTCGACTACACCATTCAAGAAAGCTGTCTTAACATCCATTTGGTGTATCTTCCATTTCAGCACTGCAGCCAGAGCAAGTACTGATCTAATGTAAGTGTATTTGGCCACAGGAGCAAAAGTATCTTCATAATCAATCCCTTCTTTCTAGTAGAAGCCACAAGCTACAAATCTCACTTTGTATTTCTCTATGATGCCATCTGCAGCATGCTTGATCTTGTAGATCCACTGGGAAGTCACCACAGACTTCCCTTCAGGTCTTGGGACCACATCCCAAACATCATTCTTCATGATCGACTGGTATTCCTCGACTATGGCATCCTTCCATTCTTTCTTTTCTGTTGCTTCTTCATAACTGGAAGGTTCTTTGTTCATAATATCATAGAGTAGGGAAACATAACTGGTATGTGATCTAGTCCTCTTCTTTGCTCTGTGTTCTTCTTCTAGAATACCATACCTTTCTACATCTTGAATGAGCTCTCAAGCCCATGCAGGTTTCCTCTTGTGAGAGTTCTTCTCACGGGGTGGATCTACTGGTATTTGTGGATCTTCAACTTCATGATATGATTCTGGAATTGCTTCATTCATGGTGGTGTCTTGAAATATGGTTTCTTTTGGTTCTTCATAATCTTCAACAGGTGCCTTCCTTGACTTGATGAAAGCTGAGTCTTCATCAAATGTTACATCGCTACTAACATCAATCTTCTTGAACCCTGGAAAGTATATTCTGTAAGATTTTGAGCTTTCACTATACCCTACAAAGATGCCATTCTTTCCTGAAGGATCTAGCTTTGTTATCTTTTCCTTTGAAACATGTGTATATATTGGACAACCAAATATTCTGAGATGGCTGACTTCAGGTTTGTTACCAGAGAATACCTCTTCTAGTGTCTTGTTATCCAATATCTTGTGAGGTGTTCTATTTTGCACATATATAGCTGTCCTAGCTGCTTCTACCCATAGATGCATAGGAAGATCCTGGTCATGCAGCAATTCCCATGTTGCTTCCATGATTGTTCTATTATTTCTTTTCGCAACCCCATTCTGTTGTCGATTGTAGGGAGCAGTCAACTCCCTCTTAATCCCTGAATCACTGCATAGATTTTTGAAATCACCTGAATTCAATTCTCCGCCATTGTCGGATCTGAATGTCTTGATCTTCTTATCAGTTTGATTTTCCATCAAGGCTTTGAATTCCTTGAACTTATCAAACACTTCATCTTAGTTTTTCAAGAAGTAAACCCTAGTCTTCCTAGAGAAATCATCAATGAAAGAGACATAGTATACATACCCACTCAGAGAACTGGATGACATCGGACCGCATACATCGGAGTGGATAATTTCCAAGATTCCTTTAGCTTTTCTTTCACTGCTTGGAAATTCCTTCTTAATGTTCTTTCCTTTTGCACATCGTTTGCAAACCCCTTCATGCTTTGTCTTGATTTCAGGAAGACCCTCTACAACTTTACTTGCAATTGGTAGTGCTCTATAGTGCACATGTGTAAGCCTTCTATGCCAAAGCTCACTTGGCTCCATGGATTCTTGTACCATAGCATTTTCAGGTTGTCCCTTCAATTTGTACAATCCTCCCTCTTGCTCTCCAATCACTACTGCATCATTTATAGTCTTACCCTTTGGCCACAATAGGACTTGGCCATGTACAAATGCAACCCTCATGCCTTTTACATCCAATGCAGATATGGAGAGTAGGTTTTTCTTGAGCCCAGGTACATATAGGACATCCTTCATCTTCAAAGACTTCCTACAGTCTAGGTTGTAGGAGGCTTCACCACTTCCTTTGATAGGATATTGATAGTCATCCCCAAGTTTCACCTTATGGGGTGACTCATGTTCTGATAGATTTGCAAAAGATTCTTTAAACCCAGTCATGTGTTTGGAAGCCCGACTATCAATAATCCAATCATTACATCCATGAGAGATAGTACCTGTGAGAGCAGAGATTAGAAAATATTCATCTTCACTTGATGAGTCATCACTTTCTTCTCTAGCTTTCTTCTTGGGAGGTTCATCATCCTCGGCAGCATGAGCATGATATCTCTTCTTGTTGTTCTTCTTCCTTTTGTTGAAGTTATTGTTGTTGTTCTTTTTGTTCTTAGGACAATCTGAAGCAAAGTGTCCCTTCTTATTACATGTGAAGCATCTAAGATTTTTCTTATCTTTATGTTGATGGTTTTGTGAATATTTCTTAGCATGAGAATGCTCCCTCTTCGACCTTCCTTTCTTGCTGTGTGCTATGAGAGATTGATCTTCATTTCCCATCTTTTCTTCTCGAGCCACAAGCCTTACTTCTTCTTGTGAGCATTCCTCCCATAGTCTACTAAATGAGATCAACTTCCTTCTTGCACAAATTCCTTGGATGAAGGAATCCCATGACCTAGGTAGGCCATTCAATGTGGTCATGAAAACTTCACCATTGTCCCCTACTTCATCCATAGCTTCAACTTGTTCCTTGATCTGAGAGACCTTGGAGAAATAATATTGAATGGTCTCTCCATTCTGAAGCTTTACCCATTTCAATTGGTTCCGTAGAGTCATCTTCCGATTTATGTTCTTTCCTTCAAATATCTTGGTGAGGGAATCAAACATCTCCTTGTGTGTCTTTAGAGATGACATGTGTGGTATGAGATGGTCTTTGATAGAATCAACAATGATCTTCTTTGCCTTGACCAAGTTCTTCTTATGCAATGCCTTAGCCTCTTCTTCCTCTGGGACAGGGACCTCAGAACTTATGTAGGTGTCCAATTCATTTTCTTCCAGGATTAACCCAATCCTATACTTCCATGCTCGGAATTTATCAGCCCCTTCAAGCTTATCCTCAAGCTTGGTGTGGTGAGACATCTTAAAGAGTACATCAAATGGAAATAGAAAAGATTTTGGTCTTACCACTTGATTTGTAGAAATATGGATCTGGTGCTGAATTAGGGTTTGTTAGAGAAACCCTAAAAATTCAAAATGTGAATTTAAACTTTGTGAAAGGATAGAAAGATGCTCCTTGATGAGCTGATCAGCCTGGTATACTCAGAAATTGAAAACGACAAAGTTTCACCCTGTAGAAATGCTTTTCAATCTACCGGATTCACTAGGGAGGACCCTGAATTAGGGTTTGATTTTCCCGGAGCTTCACCCAACCAAAAATATCGATCCAAAGCTCTAAACTTTGATTTTTACAAGGAGATTCCAACTATGTCCTCAAATTTCAGAAATTCCTATTTGTGTGAAAACCCTAAGTTTTAGGGCTAAAAATGAAAGTGCCCAGAATTGAATTATGATTTGATAGAAAGATGCGCCTTGGTGAGGAGAGTCAAAATACCCTACTTCCTTTCAAGATCTGAGGAGAGAAATCCAATAAACATGAAACCCTAGTTTCCGCAACTGCATAGTGTCTTCTTCTCAAGTTAGCTCTAATGCCATGTTATTTTTGAGCATTAATTCAACATACTCTAGGATCTTTACTGAGAGAATAACATGTACAGCATATCAAGTATAACAATGCATATCAATCACACCAATCAATCACATGAGACAATAGACACACAGAGTTTCACTGGGGAAAACCATAAAGGTGAAAAACCCCACAACTTCCTCAAAGATAGAAAGAGCAATGATACAACCAAAGCACACAGAGATAGTCCTCCTAGCAGTTAAACCTCCTCCTCCACTAGTGTGCCACTTTTTGAGTAGTGTAGAAGTGAATAATGAGATGATCGAATAGAGTGCCTCCCACACTCTATTTATACATGACCTGACCTGCCTAATAACTTAGGAGGGCCGACTTGTCTAACTCAGTCTAATAACCCATGGTTATACTAATCAGGGCTGACCCCACACTTGGTGGTCTTGTGAAATTGCTTACATAAGATCCAAAGAGATGATGTAAACCTCACAATGAAAGAATTTAGGAATAATAGAAGAAGAGACAAGCAATAGAACTTAGATCCAAAGAAACTCCGATTGAGGCAGAATAATTACACATGTTACATTAAACTGAATAATGAACAAGTAAATATACAATGCTGAGTATGAGGATTCGAATTCACTAGGAGGAATTCGAATTGGCCTTCATGCACAGATCCATAATCAGTGGAGAGTCATCAATGCCTAGCTAGGAGTCCACCTTCTCATTAGTGAAGTCATCAATGCACAAGTAATGGTCAACCAGGAGTCAAACTGAGTCTAACTGAATGTGGTTGGTTTAACTGGTACATGGAAGCACTAATATAGTGAAGGAGGCTCAGTGGAGGGCGCCATAGGAGTTAACTGGAGTTAGAATGGTCAATCCAGTCTCACTAGAGGTCCAACATAGTGATAAACTCAGTAAAGAGTCAGTTAATCCTTAAATCAAGGAAATAACTGAAGATAACTCAATATAACTGCACTGGTAGGTGAAGAAGGCGCCCTTGTCATGCAGTGGAGCAAAGGAGGGCACATTAGTCAGTGGGAGGGTTATAAATGATCTGAAAGAAGCTCCGGGGGCTAGTTTGCTCACGACCAGGTGCTGGGACTGATGACCTAGAATGCATGCAAACCCTAATTTTGCATGCATGACTGAAAATGAAAATGATTGGAAAGCTAGTACGACTAGGATGGAGTATAGGAATATCCTAACACACCCCCTTAATCCATCATGGGCCCTAGTAACTAGGACCAAAGGTCACCCATACAATAAATGAAATGAGAATAAAATACATAACTATCCATAAACTGAGGAAATGGGAAAAACCTCATGGAAAAAATACCCCCCCTCAAAAGAACAGTAAATAACTCAAAGAACCATCATGCAGAAAAGAAAGAAGCTTTCATCAGTGAAAACTTTTGCAAAAGACTTGGCAAGTTGATCCCATGTAGGAAGGTCTCCCACTATGTGGAGGATGAAGCAAGTCTTTCAGAAACTTTTTCTTTATCTGGAGCGAATGGAACATGAGTAGTCTTCCCAAAAGATGGAAGAGAGAACCCCATCATCGTGCTGCATCTCTCATGGAGAGATGGATGGCATAATGCAAGGTTGGAATGATGCTGAAGTCTAGTAGTTCTGTAAGCAAATAAATCATCAACTGTGTTCTCAGTGGTAGCAAGGACTATGTGAGAACATATTTCTCTTGAATCTGGACTGAGAATAGGTGTTGGTTCTGAATCTTCTTGAACCATGATCTCAGCATCAAAATCTTGATCTTCTTCTTCACTAGAAGAGGAGTCACAGGAAGAGGAGTCGTTGTGATCTTCATCAGAATCTGAAGGAGTAGTTGGAGAGAAAGGCATGAAGTGTGAGAACTCATATGCCTTTGAGGCATGATTAGCAATCCCATTTGCTATAACCTTTCCAGTGGATATTTCTGTAATTTCTACTATGTTTGGACCAAAAATTACTTGTTTTGGAGATCCTGTATGAGTTATTTGATACAATGACAACAAATTATCTGTAAGAGAAGGAACAAATAAGACATTTTTGAACTTACCATGCTCCATATGAACTATACCCAGACCTTTGGTAGAAATCTGAGAGTTGTCTCCCATGTGAATGGTAGGCCCATCCTAAAGATCCAATTAGGAGAAGGATTCTTCTTGTGCAATCATGTGGTTGGAGGCTCCAGAATCTATGAGGAGGGATTTTGTCTTTGAAAAACCATCCATCAATGCATGGCAATCATCAGATCCACTTCAAGAATCAGTCATCTTTGCTTCTTTTGGAACAACAATTTGGTTTTGTTCAAGCAGCTTGGTTAGAAGATCAATCTTCTTGTGCATGCAGGCATGCTCAGGATGGTTTCCTCTCTTGCAGTAAGTACAATTAGGTCTCTTTTGTTTTTCATTCTTGGAAGGTTTCTTTCCTTCGCCTTTTTGTCCCCCTTTTGCATTCACTCCACTTGATTCACTAGCTAAAAGAGCTAGATCTCTGGAGGTTTTGATGGCACCCATTTGAAACAGTTTGTTCTCTTCTTGAATGAGAGCTTCAATAAAGTTATTTAAAGTGGGAAACTTCCATCCAGGGATGGACATTCGAACATAATGAAAGGTAAATACAAATAAAGAAAACTGAGATCCAAGTTTGTTCAATATAGAGAGTATCAATTGCTCATCACTTTTAGTAATGCCACATTGCTTGCAATGCAAAACCAAATTCTGAAATTTGAAGAAGAATTCTTGGATGCTCTTGAAATTGCTAGGTTGAAGGGAAACCAATTCATTCTCAAGAATGTAGCCTCTTAGTTCGTCTTGTTTGCAAAAAGACTCTTCAATTTTATCCATAACTGATTTGGAGACTTCAATCCATCAGTATGAAATAATAGATCATCAGATATATGAAGGCATATGCATCCAAAGGCTTCATCGATTTTGTTTAGGTGCTTGACTCTCTTTTCAGCTTGATGTGGTATGGCATCTTTTTCCTCAACTATTCTAGTAAATCCTCTTGACTGCAAGAGTACTATCATCTTCATCTTCCATTCAAAATAATTAAAAGGAGTGAGAAGTATAGGAGAAGAAGGAGCATTTGAATTGCTCATCTTGACTGCTTGAACAAGTGCAAATAGAAAGCTATTGAATATGTTGCTGCAATTGCTAGAACTTCGAAATACCTGCAAAAAACTCTCAAGCATGGAGGTAGAATATACTCTCAAGGCTCTGATACCATTTGAAATTGCCCACATAAGATCCAAAGAGATGATGTAAACCTCACAATGAAAGAATTTAGGAATAATAGAAGAAGAGATCAGCAATAGAACTTAGATCCAAAGAAACTCTGATTGAGGCAGAACAATTACATGTGTTACATTAAACTAAATAGTGAACAAGTAAATATACAATGATGAGTATGAGGATTCGAATTCACTAGGAGGAATTCAAATTGGCCTTCATGCACAGATCCATAATCAGTGGAGAGTCATCAATGCCTAGCTAGGAGTCCACCTTCTCATCAGTGAAGTCATTAATGCACAAGTAATGGTCAACCGGGAGTCAAACTGAGTCTAACTAAATGTGGTTTGTTTAAATGGAACATGGAAGCACTAATATAGTGAAGGAGGCTCAGTGAAGGGTGCCATAGGAGTTAACTAGAGTCAGAATGGTCAATCTAGTCTCACTGGACGTCCAACAGAGTGATAAACTCAGTAAAGAGTCAGTTAATCCTTAAATCAAGGAAATAACTGAAGATAACTCAATATAACTGAATATAACTGGAATCATAGGTGAAGAAGGCACCCTTTTCATGAAGTGGAGCAAAGGAGGGCGCATTAGTCACTGGGAGGGCTAGAAATGATCTGAAAGAAGCTCTGAGGGCTAGTTTACTGAGGACTAGGTGCTCGGACTAATGACCTAGAATGCATGCAAACCCTAATTTTGCATGCATGACTGAAAATTAAAATGAATGGAAAGATAGTAGGACTAGAATGGAGTATAGGAATATCCTAACAGGTCTAATAACCCATCACAACAAGTTACGACACTTGTGACACTTGTCAATATAAATGATGCAACTTTCGTATAGAGGAATAATAACATCTCTATAGGAGTACAATATACATAGGTGAAATACATTCCAAAGTTACATATACATCAACATCAACTTCTACCACTGCTGATCGGTGGTCTACTTGGTGACCATCCAATGCTGCATAGATTCTAGGTGCTGCTCTTTCCATATATTCCAATGTAGTTTCCTTTTCAAGGTTATGAAAGCTCCTTGGGTTCTCCCTTCTAGTTGGACAATATCTAAGCATGTCTTTTCCTTCACAACCCCAACATTGAAGTGTTCCTTTTCAACCTTTTTATATTGCTACTGCTGGTTTGAATCCACTCCTTGCTTGATGTCCCTATGGAAAGGTTCTGCGTTGATTTCTGAATGGTGGCATGAATCCATTTTTCCTTGGTTCAAACCTTTCTCTAGGATTTCCTTTCCATGTTGGCTGTACCTCAGACTTACCTCTTCTCTTTCCATAGAAATGCATGGCCATTTTAATGGTTTCATCAAGGCTTGGTGGATTGACAAATTCAATCCTATCCCTGAAATTATGTGGTAGACTACCAAGGAAACATTGGATTTTGACTCTTTCATCCTTGATGTAGTCTACATACCTCGAAAAATCTAAAAGTGTATGGACATGCTCTTGCATGGAACTCTGTCCCAACCTGAGTTCATTGAACTCCTTTCTCTTGTTGTCATAATACCTAGGTGATAGGTATTTTTCCTTGAAGTACCTTTGGAATCTCTCCCAACTGATCCTTCTTTCACTGATCTTGTTTACTTGCATGAGATTCTCCCACCAAATGGAATGTCTACCATTCATATTGTAGATAGAAACTCCATATTTCTCATTCCCTGAGTAATCATGCATTCTGAGGTACTTCTTCATTCCAAGAATCCATGACTTTGCTTCTTGACATGTTCTACCTTCTCCCTCAAATGTGGGAGGTCTTGCCTTCCTAAATTCTCTTTATGCAACTCCTCTGAAATTTTTTCTTCTCTCACTTCTGTTGAAAGTGTACCTAGCGATTCTTTGGAAATCCCTAGATTCATCAGACTTGCTAGAAAGTGATCTTGAGGAATGTGTCATGTGCTTCCTACTCACAAAACTCCTTCTAGGGCTTGGAGTCCTCTTCATAGAACGCTCTCTAGAATGACTACCTGCATCCCTCTCTTGTATGCCTCTATTGCTTGGGTTAGAACCAAGATTTATCCTTTGGTCCATATCAGTAAGGCTCTATAAAATGCCAGCATTGAGCTGGTGTTGATCCTCTTGTGATTTCATCAGTTTCTCTTTGAAGCTCACTATTTTTTTGACCAAGTTCTGGGGAGTTATCTTCTCCCTTTTTCCATTAGACTCTGTGTCATTATGTGCTTCCTCCACATTCTCACCCAACACATATTCCCGGTGCTCATATGGGTCTTTTGCATTGTTAATGGTCACCATGCTTACTTTCCTGCACATGACCTTGTTGTATGATTCAACTATTGTTGTTGTGGTCACTCTGCATGGTGTAAACTTTTACTAGACAACATAAGCATGCATAAAAACTTAAAACAACCACACAATATGGAATCATTCATATGAAAAAAAACAGTAATAAAAATTATTGGTTTAAACAATGCCATGGGTGCTTCTCTACTTACGAATTTGTTCATGGCTCAGCCCCAAACAACCCCAGTGCTGAAACTTGAGCTCTGATACCAATTGTCGCGTCCTCGGTCTCCTTAGTGTCCTTCAGAGGTGATGGGAGACCACCTAATCCATTTTTATTTTATTTTCAAATTCATCCATTTTCCACACAACTACAATGGATTTTGATCCACAATCCCCCCTTTCGCAATCCGCAATCCGCACTATGGGATTCAGAAGTCAAATTTCCAAACTTCACTCTCTGAAGAATTCCTGCTCCTGACTTCTGCAATTCGCAATGTAGTATTCGGAAGTCGGAGGCCAACTTCATGATCTCAAAAGTTACTCGCCCGAATTCCGTGATCCACAATCCGCATGTAGCACTCGGAAGTCGGGAACCTCCAATCGCCTCTTGGAGAAAACTTCCCCTCCTCAATCCAAAATGCGGGACACTGAAATGAGGGAACCCTATATATGGATTTGGAAAAACATTCCCTTCCGTAATTTTCAATTTTTCATTGCGGAACTTGGAACTACGAAAGTCCAAAATCCACACTCCATCAAAACATCCCTCTACAATCCACAACTCCGCATTGTGGAACTCAGTACTGCAAAAGTCCAAATCATCGTCCGAGAGAAATTTATCATTTTGACTTCTGAAATCTACATTGTGGGTACAGAAAGGAGCAAGTCCATCCATGAAAATACATGGTTGGTCCCTGGCCTCCACAATCCACAATCTGCATTGCAGATGTGGGAATGCAGAACCACACCTTCTGTAACAACCAACTTCCATGGCTTATATCTCCCTCACCCTTGAGCCCAATAATGCAAGTTTGGTACTGTTGGAAATCTCTTGGATAGCTCTATCCACTCGCTCAACTCTCCACTCCATACGAGGGTTCAAACCTTGTCAATTTTCCAACTAGATTATTTATTATAATCCCCTTCCATAAGTTTTCAACATTCAAGAAGGACTCTACATGCCTCCTGCCATAACTTCATTCTTCCTCTGACCCACAGAGAGGTTATCAACACCACGGGGGCATATAAATCCTTTCCCATATCTAGGTTAGGCCAAGAAGTCCTTTTTACCATGTATGCAATGCATAAAGGAACACATCTCAGGGTGGGCATAGAAAGGTCCAATTGTTAGTTCTATGAGATTATATCCTTCACTGGATTTATCAAGAAATCCAACCCTAATTTGACCTTCTATCTTTGTTAATCAATTTGGGCTCTACTCAGGGTTGCAAACTAAGCTTTGTCCCACAACTATACTCTCTACAAATAAAATCCAAGTGTTCTTGCAGCTCGAATAACCTTCTCATGCTCTGTAATTCATCTCATGGTTTTCCCAAATGGATGAGGCTTGTAGGGTTTCTATGGGAATTCAACTCTATCATTTTGGCTTGTAGATGAAACGTGATTTTCCCTTCCCTCTTCTTCACTGCTTGGCTCTGCAACATGTGTAGAATGTGTGAATGAGTGAGGTTTCTTGGTCAGAAATGGTTTAGAAAACAGGATGAGAAAATTCCCAGGTGTTGGAAAACAGAGCCATACCTTGCCATACGGATCGCAAGGATGCTCCATAATCCATCGACTTCATGAGCCAGTTTATCAACCACCTTTGGTAAAAAAATTAAATGTCAACATGGGGAGTCAAATGGGTTCATAAATGGACAAGTGGCAGCATGGGCTCCCATCCCATAACCCCCTCACCTCTCCCTAGTGGATACACATGGTCCCTTCTCATTAGTTTCCTCCTTATCCAGTTTTCTTGGGTATTTCATTGCAATATTTAAATGTTTACATCATTTACAATATTTCATGGCTTAATAGCACATGAATAATAAAACTATCAAATAATTTCCTCTATAATTATCCTTAAACATCCACTAGTAGGGCCTTGGCCTTGAGATCCACACTAGGGAAGACAAAACTTGCATATAAACCATATTTATTGAAGCCAATAAACCCTAAGGGGTCAAAATGGGGAAATTACAATTGGAATGCAAGAGTGTGGGAAACCCAATCTACAACTCCGACCAAAATTCCCTTCCCCAATCTACAATTCTGCATTGCGGAACTCGGAACTGCGGAAGTCTGAATCATCACCCTAGAGAATTTATCCTTCTGAATTCTGCAATCCACAATCAGATTTGCGGGTGCAAAGAAGAGGAATTCCATCCACGTGAATCCAATTTGGTTCCCTAGTCTCCACAATCCACAATTCGCACTATTGATGTGGGAATGTAGAACCACACCCTCTGCAATAGGAAACTTCCAGGGCCAATAACTACCTCATCCTTAATCCAAATTGGGAAAGGTTGGTACCCTTGGAAATATCTTTGAGAGCTCTATCCATTAGAGCAATCTCCTCCCACAGCTGAGGTCTATAACCTTGTCAATTTTGCAACTGAATTTATTACTTATAACCGCCTTCCAAATGCCTTCAACTTTCAACAAGGACTCTACTTGCCTCCTTCCCTAACTTCATCCTTCCCGTGACCCACAAAGAAGCTATGCACGCCATAGGTCCATACAACTCCTTCCCCCTGCCTAGTTGAGGCCAATGAGTCCTTCAATTCAAGTATGCAATGCATAAAGAAACACATAGGGTGAATAAAACTAATGTTAATTCATACATCTAACACATGTAAAATCATAAATGCATTAAACTTATGCACTGGATGAAGCATCGAACATGAACTTAGCCTTATACCTAATCTACTTATTGATCAAATTCATATAAACATTCATTCAATAAATTGAACATAAACAAACATAACATAACACATGAAATGTCATCACTTAACACCACATAAGCACTTATCTTTGAATCTTTAAGTTGTCCAAGCAACTTGCTAAGTGAGAGCAATGCTCCACCCAAACATAGGTCTCTGTCTAGCTTGTATTCTTTCAGCTCAGAAACCACCCTGAGCTAGGATGTGTATTAACTAAGGAGGGCTAATACGCTCTCTCATAGTGAAGGTCTCATCCTTATTCTATGCCAACCTACAGTTGGGTTTATCAAGCATATCAGGGCACATGCCCATGTTAAGCCAACCTATAGTTGGGTTTATCAAGCATACAAGGGAAACATGTAGGATGATGTTAAGCTAGTGATCTCAACCACAGAGCTGCAGGAATCTCAACATTCAGTAGACATGCAACCCACAATACCTACCTCACCCAACAAAAGGAAGGCCCCCTTCTCTGTTGCACAGTCCCTCAAGGTCCCTTCCCTTTCAGTGCTATTCAGGGTGGGCATAGAAAGGTCCAATTGCTAGTTCTATGAGATTACATACTTCATTGGGTTTATCAAGCAATCCAACCCAAATTTTATGTTCTATCTCTATTAATCCAGTTGGGCTCTTCTCAGGGTTGCGGACTAAGCTCTGTCCCTCAACTCTACTCTCTGCAAATAAAATCCAAATGTTCTCATGGCTACACTAAGCTTCGCATTCTCTATAATTCATCTCGGGGTTTTCTTTCATGGATTTCCCAAATGGATGAGGCTTACTCGTAGGGCTTCTATGGAAATTCGACTATATAATTTCGGCTTGCATAGGAGACACGATTTTCCCTTCCCCCTGCTTCAAAGCTTGGCTCTAAAATATGTGTTGAATGCTTGAATGAGTGAGGTTTCCTAGTAAGCAATTTAGAAAAAACTATGAGCTAATTCCCAAGGAGAAAGAAAAATAGATCCATACACTGCCATATGGATTGCAAGTCTGCTCCATACTCTGTCGACTTCATGAGTTGATTTCTCAACCACCTTCTGTAACAGAATTAAATGTCAGCATGAGGAGTCAAATGGGTTCATATATGGACAAGTGGAATCATGTGATCCCATACCATAACCCCATCACCTCTCCCTAGTGGATACACATGGCCCCTTCTCATTAGTTTCCTCCTTAGCCAGTTTTCTTGGGTATTTTGTTTCAATATTTAAATGTTTACATCATTTACAATATTTCATGGATTAATAGCACATGAATAATCAAACTGTCAAATACTTGCCTCTACAATTAACCTTAAACATCCACAAGTGGGGCCTTGGCCTTGAGCTCAACACTAGGGAAAACACACATTCCATATACACCATATTTACATTGAAGCCAATAAACCCAAAGGGGTCAAAATGGGGACATTACAATTCTATCCCCCTTAGAATAACACCATCCTCAGTGTTCTCAAAATAGAACAAAAATGTAAATGCCTCTCTCATGGCACCCCCCAGCGCACATGTAATCTCTTCGGGACTAAGGTGCTTCCATTGCACCTTCTCCTATCTGATGGCTCTATTCTGGAGCAAAATGACCTTCTTATTGAGGATGTGCATAGGCTCCACTTGGAACTCTCCCTCGGGTTCCACTTGTATCACATGCCAATGAATTATATGTTTAGGATCATGTACATGTTTCTTAATCAAAGATAGATGGAAAACATTATGAGCTCTCATGTTAGCAGGAAATTTAATCCTATATCCAGCTGGACCTATCATATGAAGGACTTCAAATGGTGCACAATATATTGCTTCCAACTTGGCACAACTTGCCAACTTCAAGGAAATTTTCCTTTCCTTCACTCTCAAGTAAACATGGTATCTGTTGGCCCGGTTTTGCAACCAGGCTTAGTGCTATGGGCACCTGCTAACTAGTAGCAGCAGTTTCAATGGAAATAAATAACAATAAACTAATTAAACAAGACTAACCATGGATCTATGCAAAGATATTAAGCAAATAACAAAAATAATTTAAAATCAAGAACAAGATAATGTAAAATAATGAATTTGTATTGAAAGAATGGGGCAAGCAAGTGCTTGTGTTGGTTTCCACAGGGGAGACCCAGGTTAGCTATACTTTTTAGACCAACAGAACCCTTAGCTCACTGGCCCTTTCGGCAACAAGTCGCAGACGCAACCTGAAGTCTCACCCGAAGTGATTCTAATGGGGTGGCAGAAGACTCAAGTGTCCTCAGCCAGGTTCTGAGGCATCCAGGGCGCTTAAAACCCTCCTTAGTCCTCTCCAACAGGGCTAACTTCTCTATTTCTATTACTCTGGCTAGACCTCTGTCTTATCGCATTACACAGGCAGTACGATAAGCCTTCTCCTTATATGATCCTTTCTAGCGATACTTAGGATATCGCAGATGCGATATCTCCCTCCTTTCTGTCCCTGCGGTATGTGACACTTAGCCACTTCCTAGTTTAATACGCTGTCTCAAACACCCTTATCCACTTACTGAGAGATCTTAATATCACTTAGTCTCTACGCATAACCCTCTCTAATGTGCTTAACCCTTAATACTTCACAACGATGTAACTGTATAAGATATTACTTTAAGCAATGCTCTAACTGAACTCTTCATGCATTATACTCATTCAATACTCAAGCATTATCCTTTATTAAATAGAGATCTATTTCGCTAAGATTCAACTATGATTTTCACAATTGTTACGCATCAACCAGAACTAAACTGATGACCATATACATTACTTATAAACTGAAGGAAGCATTCATGTAACAGTAAAGATAAGCGAATAAGAGCAACAATTACACAAATGCAATCACACTACTCAGATAATTACGTGGTTCACTTCCAGGAGGGAAGCTACGTCCACGGGAACTGTGTTTCTTATTAACAACTTGAGAGAGTAAAACACAGTTCCGCCGCAACTCTTTGCAGCAGAGGTCTTCTGGGAAACTCCACTCCTGTGGGAGCCCTTCTCCATAGACCTCTCTTCTTCTCCTTCCTACTCTTCCACTGACTCTTACAATGTACTCTCTCTCTCTCTCAATCCCTGCGGATTACACAATCTGCTCAATGAGCCACCCTCTGATCTCTGGGAGACGTTCAGACTCTGTATGATCAAAAGACTCAACTACTCTCTACTTAATAACTTTAGTAACTATGTGTCCAACCACTTTACATACAAAAGACTCCTATATATAGATGGCCCGAAGGTCTCATCGCAGTTACAAAACTGTGGGCCTTATCCCAACGGTGACTCAACCCTAACCACTTACAGTCAACTAGCTGTACTTTCATGGCCGCCTCCTGTCTCGTCGCCGCTTCCTGCAGTCCTTAGTCTTTAATGCATCGGCCCGTTGCTTCTTCTTTGGTTCAAGCCATGCTGACTGTAGTCCTTCTTCTTAATGAGAGTAGCTGAACCCTCTCTTCATCTTCGGCGCCTTTATTATGGTGGTTGAGCTCTCCCTTCGGCCTCTTCCTTGTACCATGCACTTTGACTTTTCTGTACATATCGCCGCAATTCCCGTCGGAATTTGCGCTACGGCGATATCTTTGCCTTGTCACCAAAATTGGTACTTTCTCCCCAAAAATGGTTATCTTTTCCAAAATTAGCAGCTTTCTAAATGCTGCGGGAGTTCTCTCCAACAACTCCCCAAACACTTACTTGTGGCTCGTCCCCGAGCCACTCGCAACATCAGCTTGCTTCATCTGTGTAAGCTTATCCTTTGCTGCCTGTGAGATTGTTGCGAATTGTGCCTTAAGCGCTTTAATACTTTCATCGATGCTTGCTACTTCTTCCTGCGCTGCGCTTAGCAACTCAGCTGTTACCAAGGAGTCTTCTGTGCTCTCAATGACTCCTTTACTTGATGTGAAGCTTTTCACCTTTTTCTCCAGTTCATCAACTAGATGTACGACTTTGCTTTCATGCGGGCTAACTACGCTAGCCAGGTTGATCTGCTGTTCTCTGTACTTCTGCACTTGCTGTTGAAATTGCGTTATTTCTCCTTTCTTCCTTATCTTCGCAAGAGCACTCAAGCCCTTGTACTCTTCTTCAACTCTAGATATCGCATCTTCAAAGTGCTTAATATGCTGATTGAGTTCTGCTTTCTGTGGGAGCTCCTCTAGCTCCAGCCATGTTTTTGATGCATCCTCTAGGATAGCCTCTGTTGCTTCCACTCGACACTGCATCTGTGTCTGTACAATTCTGATAGCTTGCACTCATGCCTCTTGGATTTCTTCTGAAGTAAGTGGCCTATTCCCTTCAAGCGCAGCAATCCTTGCTTTGTATTCTTCCTCCATCTTATTCTTCTCTTCATCTAGAGCCTTTGCTCTTTCTGCTATTTTTCTTATCTTTTGAGTTATTTCTAACTCAGGCTTGATATCGCACTGCGGAAGTTCTGCTGCGATATTCTCTAAAACAGGAGATATCCTGCTCTCGCTGAACATATTGCGTCAACTGGGCACTCTCTGCCTCATGATGCGCAATGAGCTGCACATTTTCATTGGAAAGTAAAACATTATGCTCATATGTGACTCGTTCTCTGTGCCTCAGCTCCGTGCCTATCTGCTGAAAAATTTCGTACAACTGGTCCACAGGCACTTCTGGTAGGTTCACCTCAAGAGGATGAACCATCTGCACTTCCATAGGAGCAGGAAACTTAATGCTTCCTGGCAGTATACGAACAATGTTCGTGCGGTCCCTTGCAATACTTTCTTCTCTGGTCTGCAAAGGGGGCTGCGAACTTCCTCCTACTGTGGTTGGAGCTGGCTGAATCTGCATAGAATCAGTCTTCTCAGTTATTGCCTTCAGCTCTAGCAACTTCTTGTCAAGGCTTGTGTGCAGCAGATCCTGCGATGACTGAATCGCAGCGAATCTCTCCTGCATCTTCTCATGTATTCGGCTGGCGATGAGATCATACTCATCCTCTGTCATGATCGGTGCCTGCGGTTTTTCGAAAGTAACCGTCTTTGTTCTCTTCTTCTTTGCTTGCAGTGGAGAAGGGCCTTCAGTACCCTTTCTCTTAAAACCCATTGGTTCTTTCGCTTTATCTTTAGGATCTATCTCCGGAACATCTTCTGGATCATCAACTGGAGCATCAACTGGAACTAGGCCAGATGATAGATCGTCATACATCTGTTTCATCTCCTCATCAAAACAGTTTCTAATGGTGTCTTCAACCTGCTGGATATCCATGCGATATGGGCCAGGGGCCCATTCCTTATGTTTCCTGAATCCCTTGGGTCTGATATATGTTTTATCCCAGTCGACTTTAAATTCCAGCTTGGAATGATAAAGATCGACGACCGGCGAGTCGACACGCGGAATCGTTGCTACGGTCTCAAGCAATAGCATATAATAGTCATGTAATACCATTGCGTTGTTCTTTTGCTTCTCTGGGTGATTACTCGCCCAAAGATTTGAATACTTTGTGCCTCTGCATGCCCCTGGTTCCAGTTGTGGAAACTGTGAATTGGGCGGCTCTTTCCATCCAATAAAAGCCATAAGGATCAGCAGCCATGTTGGAGAGAACTTCCGCAGCATTTAGGAAGCTGCTAATTTTGGGAAGGATAACTAATTTTGGAGAGAAAGTACCAATTTTGGCGGTAAGACAAAGATATCGCCGTAGCGCAAATCCCGGCGGGAATCACGGCGATAGGTACAGAAAAGTCAAGCATGTGGTACAAAGAAGAGGCCGAAGGGAGAGCTCAACCACCGCAATAAAGGCGCCGGAGATGAAGAGAGGGTTCAGCTACCCTCATTAAAGAAGAAGGACTACAGTCAGCGTTGCTTGAACCAAGAAGAAGCGACGGGCCGATGCATTAAAGACTAAGGACTGCAGGAAGCGGCGACGAGACAGAAGGCGGCCATGGAAGTACAGCCAGTTGACTGTAAGTGGTTAGGGTTGAGTCACTGTTGGGATAAGGCCCACAGTTTTGTAACTGCGATGAGACCTTCGGGCCATCTATATATAGTAGTCTTTTTATATGATAAGGGGTTGGCCACATAGTGATAGAGACATCAGGTAGAGGTTAGTCAAGCCTTTTGTGGTTGCAGAGTCTGGACATCCCTGAGAGAATACAAGGGCCAACCTGTTGAGAGATAGTGCGATCCGCAGGGATTGTGAGAGAAAGAGAGTGCATTGTAAAAGGCAGGAAGAGAAAGAGGTCTATAGAGAAGGGCTCCCACTGAGGTGGAGTTTCCCAGAAGACCCTTGTTGTAAAGAGAGAAACGGAACTGTGTTTATTCTTCAGAGTTGTAAACAAGAACCGTAGTTCCCCTGGGCGTAGTTCTCGCCCTGGGAGTAACAACGTGCTTATTTAAGTAGCACTATTGTATTTGTGTAGCTACTGCTCTCATTCACTTGTCTGTGTTATATATGAATGCTTCAGTCTGTTATAAGTAATGTACATGGTCGTCAGTTTAACTTCTGAATGATGTATAATAATTGCGATAATCATAGCTACCCGCATAGCAACTAGATAGTTGTTAACAGAGGACGATGTGCGAGTAGGAACTGAATGTAAGTCATGAATGGTCTACTTAGACACTGCTCAAAGTGATATTCTACTTAGTTACGTTGTTGCGAGATATCAAGGGTCAAGTTCATTAGCGAGGGTTAGGCTTGGAGACTGAATGTTGTAGCTAACTGCAGTACCAGGATAAGAATAGCGGAGACCACTTATTAATCCAGGAAGCGGTCAAGATTCACTTACCGCAGGAACTAGAAGGGGAAGATATCGCGCCTACGATATCTTAGGTATCACTAGACGGTCTCACGTAGGGGGGAGGACTTATCGCACCCCCTGCGTAATGCGATAAGACAAAGGCGTAGCCGGAGTAATGGAATGAGATAGACAGCTCCAGTCAAAGGGATTAAGGTGGATTTAAGCACCCTGGATGCCTCGGAACTTGGCTGAGGACACTTGAGTCTTCTGCCTCCCATTAGAATCACTTCGGGTGAGACTTCAGGTTGCCTCTGCGACCTGTTGCCGAAAGGGCCAGTGAGCTAAGGGTTCTGTTGGTCTAAGAGATTACCGCAAGCCCGGGTCTGCTAGAAAGGATAGAGAGAAAACCAACAAGCCACGAGAAGTGGAAGATGTGAAGCGGATCCTGCTGCACCTGCGCACAGTCTTGAAAGAAACTATTCAGTAAAAATAAACTCCAATTGTAAGGTTTACCTTTTATGACTTCAATCGCCAGGCGGATAACTGAGCCTGTGACCTCCTTTGGCATCACCTTGAAGAGGAGCTTTCCTGCCAACAGACTAACAGTAAATCGCAAGGCCTCATCCTGTATTGAGTTGACATCGTAGGCGCGACCTCCTCTTTGTAGCTTATACTCAGCAACCTGCTTGGTTGAGAGCCTGGTATCCTTTGTGGCGCCATCAATATTTATCTGAGGGTTAAGACCAGTCTTCGACAGACCGGTAATGCGGTGAATAAGGTCAACATTAACATCTATCCGGTTACCCAACCATAAGTAACCACCATGCACACATGAAAGTAGCATCCGCACTACAGCATTTACCTCTGGACCCCGTCCAAAGTGCGGAATCTCCAGGAGATTGAGCAGTCCCGACGGTGCTAAATGGCTTGCATGGTCCATGGGGACGAACTCATCTCGCTCTGTCCTTGGGTTCCTCTCAATTGTCATATAACGATCACGACGGAAGTGTGGGTAAAGCTTATAATCTCCCAGATTATAATCAGCAAACTTCACAACATGGATATTACCCCGAAGGTTACCTTCTTCCTTCACTCGCTTATCCAGTGGTGGGAGTATGAGTTCATATCTAAAGTCTTTCGGAAGGACAATTTCTGGTGCATTTTCTATCCTTGGTGGGAAATATACAGTAGCGACTATGACTTCTTCTGGAAGTTCTTGCTCCTGTTCTTCTGACTCTGTGCTACTCGGGGTCTCGATATACTCCATATTAGCTAAGGTCCTTGGTGACTGTCGTGTGGATGGAGAACCAGCAGTAACTTTCTTTCCTTTCTTAGCCGCGGGCGAAGTCATAGCAAACTCAATTCCACCCCGTTGAAATCTCTGCAACACGTCTTCGAGAGGCTTGTCTGGCGTGAGGAACCTTCCCCTGCGGTACTCTGGACTTCCTATGATTGCTATTGTGAGACAAATAAAGGTCTGCAACTGTTTTTGACTTCCCTGCTAAGAATTCTGCTGAAAATACGCTCTGCTCTTCTCAAATGCTCTAAACTCTTTCGATAAAAATGAACAAGTAACCCCGTTCTTTGAATAAGACATGTATTTATCAAAAGGCGGGAACTTCAAATGGCAACGGACCAGTGAGCTGGACCCGTTGGCGGCATTTAATGCATAGACAAGACAGCACCCCGCGCACATTTATTGAAAAACGCCGTTTGAAATTTCGCTGGGAAACTGTGCGCCGGAGTGGTGTCGCATCAAATTTTCCAAATCTTAGAAGAATCGACGTACTGCTGCCAAATCTTAGTACAACAGATACTTGTCAGTCGTACACTTAATGCTTGACAGAAGGCGAAGTGACTAGCCCTCTGATCAATTCAAAAATTGCTATCACATCGATCTGTTTTCTGTCTCCTGCGATACGATATCGCGTCGCCTGGAAATGCAAAGTGCAAAAACTCGCATCGCATCAAAATTATCGCAACAACCAGAAAAACTTGCTGCGAACTCTTACTTAAAGTATTTTCCCGGTGTAGACTCCTTAGGGTGCGATGCCTCATTTCAACTACACTAGACATCTGCACCAGTTGCTTCTTTTCTGAGCTAGGGCTAGGAGGTGGCATGGCCTTCATAATACAGCTTAAGCCTACTGCCATTGATCAAGGTAGGAAGAAACTCCCAACTCAAAGTACGAAGCTGAATAGCACCTCCATCTGTTATTTGCTGAATTTGATATGGCCCTAACCAATGAGTCTTGAATTTTCCAGGGAACTTTATAAACTTACTGTCATAAAGGAGTACCAAGTCTCCAAGCTGAAAGATTTTGTTCTTGATATGCCTATCATGCCAAGCTTTTTCTCGTGCTTTCTGCACTTTCTGATGAAATCCTGCGATAAATCTGTCTTCCTCCAGATTGAGCAGCTGTGCCAATCTCTCCTCTAAAGTATCAGAATCAGCCATCTCTGTAAGCTGAGCAATCCTTAGACTGGGTAAAATGTATTCCATAGGCATAACAGCCTCTTGTCCATACACCAAGCTGAAAGGTGTGTGTCCTGTTAATTTCTTGCATGTGGTCCTATAAGCCCATAATACAGCATTAACTCTAAGGTCCCAATCATTTCTTTGACTGTTACAAATCTTTGTAAGAGCATGTTCTAATATCTTATTAAAAGCCTCCACCATACCATTAGCTTGAGGGTGGTATGGTGTACTCTTATGGTGCTGGATTTCAAATTCTTCTGTCAAGGCTTCTATGGTGCGATTCAAAAAATGTGTGCCTTGATCACTCATCAAAATCACTGGGCATCCAAATCTAGTGATGATGTTTTCAAAAATAAACTGTGCTGTTGTGGCAGCATCACAATTCCTTACTGGTTTTGCCTCAGCCCACCTGGTGAGGTATTCTGTTGCTGTAATAATATATCTCGCACCAGTTCGTTTTCCTGGTGGGTTAATAGGACCCACGAAGTCTATAGCCCATTTATCAAATGCACGTAGCGTTATCTGTGGTCGCAACGGCATTTCATCTCTTCTGGAGGGCTTTCCTGCCCTCTGGCAGATATCGCATGATCTGCAAAACTCTTTACTGTCTTTATGTAATGTAGGCCACCATAATCCTGCTGATAGGATTTTCTGAGCAGTAGGCTTTCCTGCGAAATGACCTCCTGCGATGCCCAAATGTGTTCCTTAAGAATGGTCTGTTTTTCATGGGGCATAACGCATCTGCGCAAAATTTCATCTGGACCCAACTTATAGAGATGTCCTGCAATCAAGGTGAAATCTGAAGCTTTCACCACTAATTATTTCTTTTGTTGCTTAGTAAACTCAGACGGTGCCCACCCTGTAGTGAGAAATTGAATTATGTCTGCGTAATATTCGTCTGTGACCTGAATAGAAAACAATTGCACATCGGGCAAGTTGTCCTCTAAATTACTTGGTTCTTCACCTGAGTCTATCCTTGACAGGTAATCAGGTCCTGCATTTAGTCTTCCTGGCTTGACAATGATTTCAAAATCATATTCCTGAAACAACAATAGCCATCTGCATATTCTTCCCCCTAACACTGGCTTATTGACCAAGTACTTTAATGCAGAATGGTCAGTGAACATCTTGAACGGGGCACCCAACAGATAGTGCCAAAATTTCTGTAAAGCATACACCATTGCTAACCCTTCTTTCTCTGTGGTGGTGCAATTCTTCTCTGCTGTCGATAATCTCCTGCTCGAATATGCGATAGGGTGATCAATACCCCCTTCTCCTGGTTGCGTGAGAACAATGCCTAGTGCGATGCCAGATGCATCCACATGAACATGAAAAGGCTTGTTCCAATCTGGAAATACCAAAATAGGTGCTGTAACCATTTTTTCTTTAAGAGTATCGAGACTCTTCTGACATTCCTCATTCCACTGAAATCTGATATCCTTCTTCAATAATTTCTCCATTGGTGCGGTAATCTTGGCATAACCTTTAATAAACTTTCTGTAGTAACCGGTATGACCAAGTGTAGTTCTCAGTTGCTTTACTGAGTTGGGTGCTGGTAAATTGACAATGATGGTGATCTTCGCAGGATCTACCATCAAGCCTTGTCTGCAAACAATGTGACCCAACAAAGTTCCAAAAGGCGCACAAAATATACATTTTTTCAAGTTAAGGGAAATCTGGTGCTGTCTACATTTTTCAAACATTAATCTCAGATCTCCTATGTGCTTCTTGATTAGTCCAAATACAGTCCAATCATCAAAATAAACTTCTAGAAATCGATGGATGTATTCCTTGAAAACAGCAATAACTACTCTAAAAAAATTGCTGGGGCATTCTTAAGACCGAAGGACATTACCGTATACTGAAAGGAGCCCCATTCTGTCGCAAACGTGGTCTTGTGCCTGTCGTCTGGATGGATTCTTATCTGGTGATAGCCTGAAAAGCCATCAGTGAATGAATATATTTATTGTCCTCCAACATTGTCTAAGACTTCATCAGTGAAGGGTGTCGGAAATGGGTCATGCAGCGATGCATCATTCAGTTTGCGCAAGTCGACACAGATCCTGATGTCTCCTTTTGTTTTCTTTTCTTGTACTACCATGGGACTAACCCACTCACTTTCTTCAACAGGCTCAATGATGCCTGCTGCTAGCATCTTATCTATTTCATCTTTTACTTTTGCTTTATACCGCGGGTTCAACCTATATGGACGCTGCTTAACTAGCTTAGCATCCTCCTTAAGCGGTATTCTCATGACTCCTAAGTCACCCACTATTCCCTTCATTTCTGTAAAGTTGGTAGGAAATAGGTCCTGATACTCATGTAATAGGTTTGTGATTTGGCCAATTGTCTCCTCATCCCAATAATCTCCAATAGAGGCAAACTTAGGTTCTGTTTATGTGCCAATATTGCTCTTTTTAATCTTGATTGGTTCTGTTACAGCTGGAATTTCTAAGTGTGGTCCTTCAACTTCACGGGTACCTTCTGTTTCTGCGATATTGATACTGCGAGGATCTTCATCCTCATCGCCTGAAGCTTGTGTGAAGTTGTAACATTCCAAAGCATGTTCCATCTGAATAGCCCACTCGGGTTGCAAATACACTAGTAATGTGCAATCATCAAATATTTTAGTCTTTATGATCTTCAAGGCCCGATCAATGCTTGGATACTCAGATTCAAAACTGAAAGTAAGCAAAAAGCTTTCTTTCATAATAGGCCATGAGATAGTTCCTTTTCTTAGCTCTGTTTCTGTATACCAGTTCCTTGGAACTGTATCCAGTGTGTGAATAAACAAATGAACCAACTCATCTGCTGGAATTTTTATCCAACTCTGTTCACAGATCGTAATGTGTGCTCTGGGATCACTTTCTCCTGTGTATTTCTGCTGTATACAGTCTCTTTCTTTAGAGAACCTGATACGCATCAATCTCTTACAATCATACCATGATGCGATATGTTCCTTGTGTGTGTACCACCATCTTGCAGGTGTAGCTCTAACTGCAAGGTCAAAAACCTCCATCCTTTGCTCTTGAGGAATCTCTTGTTCAAACTGCTGTAAAAAATCATTGACATCTGCTAATCCATCAAAAGTTGGAATATACCTGTTCTCTACTCCGATCCATCGCAGTGATTTAGTCATGAATGCGCATCTGCGAGTAGAAACTTCATGGAGTCTATTTTGCCAATTCTCTAAGCCGACATCTGAATCTGATGTGCATGAACTATCGCATCTCCAGCTAATATGTCCATCGGTTGTAGGATTGATGTAATCTGTCTGATTAGAAGTCATCTGATACAAATTTTCCATGTTATGCACCTCCTCTTCTGCTTTGATCGGCTCAATGTAGCGAGGACCCTATAAAGGATCCAGTGGTGCGATAACCCGAACTTGAGTATCTTCCAATGTCATCTGCCTTTTCTTTAAGTTGATAACAGCCTTGTTATCAAAAGCCCAATCAATACCTAATAGAGATGGATAGGGTCTGGTATCACCAATAATTTCTATGATCTCAAAATCTGCATACGTGTGAACTCCATCGATGTCAACTGGGACATGCAATAGGCGACCCATCGGTGATACTCTCTGCTGATTGGCTAGTCTCAGATGGATAGGGGATCTGCTTAGCTTTGGACTACCCATCTGTTCCCATGTCTGCTTAGTCAAGACATTTACTTCTGATCCTAAGTCTAGGATAACCTCATCCATTTCAAATAGTCTGATCTGCGCTGTGAGCCTCATCTCTCTTCCTGTCCTTGTATGGCCCATGATATGGTGAATAGTTCGCTGTGTGTTGCTCAAGGAAGGACTCTATTGACATTGATCAATAACTTTCTGAAGTTCCTCTACAGCTTTCTCGTTTCTCAGAAGTTTCAAACAACTCTGCAGGAAGGACTGTACACTTCCTGTCAATTTCTCTTCATCGCATCTTCCAGATGTGCTAGCCTGCGGTATCTACACAGTACTAACATCATATGGTGGCTGCCGCGGTATACCCTGAGATGGTAATACCAGTGATCTGGAATGTGTCTGTTCAGCAAAGGAGGTCTTAGCTTGCTGAAATGCCTCCTTATTCTTATGTAGGTCAAGTGGGATAGGTTTTTCTGGAGCTTTGCGCACCCACTGCGTTCCTGTCGTCTTTTCCACATCCTGCGATGTGTTACTAGTAGAGAGACCACTGCGAGTTACAACATTAACTCGTGGTTCTGGTTCCTTCTTCTCAGCAGCGATAAACTGGATAGTCTGATTGGCTGCTGGCTTGGCGTCCTTGATCTTGGCTATCAATATGGGACACTCCTCTATTGTATGATCATAAGATTTACAATACTTGCATGTTGTAGTAGGGTTCTGGCAATCCCTAGCGTAATGTCCTATTCCTCCACAATTATAACAGGTAATAGGTCCACGGCCACGGCCAAATTCATAGCCTCCTCCACGTCCTCGGCCTCTGAAATTTCCTCCACGGCCTCCCTGAGCCGGATCAATTTGTGGACCTGCTGATGGTCCAGATGCTTCTGATTGGACTCTGTAAAAGTCATGCTTTCTTTCTATCATTAAATCATAAGCTCTACAGTTGTTTTCATCATGTCCAACAGATTTACAAAAATTGCAATATAGGTTCTTTGGTGTCTGCACATATTTATGAAGGAGAGGACATTCCTGAGGTCTGTGTCCTCTAGTTCTACAAATCTCACACCATGGCCCCTGATTCTGCATCAACGGGTTAGGAGCTCCACTGGCGATATAGTCCACAAAGACAGGACAGTTATCCTTACTGTGTCCCTGCGCTTTACACTTAGTACACCAAATTTCATGCTCAACCTCCTTTCCTTTCTTAATTTCATGCAGCTGTAAGGTGAGGTTAGCTAGCTGATTTTGCAGATTAGTCATACCTGCGCTAGTCTCTGCTAGAGGTGAAGCCTCTAGTTTCATTGCCATTTCTAATGCTTCATCTTGTGTATTTAATTTCTGTTGCATTAGTGGAAGTCTGATGTGTGGTAACATTGCTGCGATAAACCACTCTTTATGCTGTTGAGGCGCAAGCTCAAAGCTTACCTGATCAATGAGGGTTTTGAATCTCTGGTCAAAATCTCAAACAGTCTCCGTAGGCAATTGGTTAATGTCTTTAAGTTCTGCTATGCACTGTGACTCAGATTTAGGTTTTTTAAACTCTTTGATCATAGCAGTTCTAACCTGTGCAAGTGTTCTGTTATGTCCAGCGGTATACTTCATATACCAAGTTAATGCTCTTTCTCTGAATGTGGTGGCCAGCTGGACAAGCTTGACATTATCATATTGGATTTGGTTAATGGTCCATATGGCTTCGCATAAGAACCAGTGCTGCTCAGGGTCCTCCGACCCTATACCTTTAAATGTCGGTAACTTCATATCATCTCCCATTCTGTTTCTAGGTGGTGGGTTCTGGTTTACTGTATTACTACCACTCGGCGGTGTAGATGTAGAGGGTGTAGCGGTAGTATGCGCTGTATGGGAGCTACTGGATGGGGTTCTTGCAGGGTTACTCTGAGTCCCAACTGGTTTTTGAGGAGTCCTACGGTTCTGAATCTGTTGTCTAGGATTATCTGAGCTGTCTTCTTTAGAAGAAGATGAATCGTTTACTCTGTATCTTTTACCACTACGTGTATGTCCAATATACTCATAATCACTCTCAGAGTCTATTGACATTACAATATCATACTACTATTCATCTGAGAATATATCCAGTACTCCTTTTTCATATAGTAATTGCTTAATGGACAGATTCAGAGAATTTAGGTACTTACCGCGATAACCCTTGAAGAAGTACCGTTCTGCTTCGCTGAAACTCTTTCTCTGGTCAACCGCGAACTCTGTGATGAAGCCTTCCAGCAAACTCGCAAGCCAGAAGTCTACTGCGCGTGAGATAGGATTATCAACACCTTTCAAGGTCTGAATCAGCCCTGCTGTCCAGACAACTTCTCGATTCTTCTTGAAAACGTTGTTGTCAGCAAGCTTCAATAACCAATCATATAAATCAATAGCATAGGTTACAAAAAATATCTCATGGAGATCTGTAAAAATGTGCTTCTGCAGCCAAGCCTCAGTGCTTAGTCTAGGATTCTTGTTTTCTTTTACAGCAAACTCTCTTTCTTTTGAATCCACCCACTGGTTAATTTCTTCCTTGGTAGGATGCCAACAGAACATCAGCTCAATGTGTTCAAACCGGCAACGGAACCATTTGTTGGTTTCCACAGGGCAGACCCGGGTTAGCTATACTTTTTAGACCAACAGAACCCTTAGCTCACTGGCCCTTTCGGCAATAGGTCGCAGACGCAACCTGAAGTCTCACCTAAAGTGATTCTAATGGGGTGGCAGAAGACTCAAGTGTCCTCAGCCAAGTTCTGAGGCATCCAGGGCGCTTAAAACCCTCCTTAGTCCTCTCCAACAGGGCTAACTTCTCTATTTCTATTACTCTGGCTAGACCTCTGTCTTATCGCATTACACAGGCAGTGCGATAAGCCATCTCCTTATATGATCCTATCTAGCGATACTTAGGATATCGCAGATGCGATATCTCCCTCCTTTCTGTCCCTGCGGTATGTGACACTTAGCCACTTCCTGGTTTAATACGCTATCTCAAACACCCTTATCCACTTACTGAGAGATCTTAATATCACTTAGTCTCTAAGCATAACCCTCTCTAATGTGCTTAATCCTTAATACTTCACAATGATGTAACTGTATAAGATATTACTTTAAGCAATGCTCTAACTGAACTCTTCGTGCATTATACTCATTCAATACTCAAGCATTATCCTTTATTAAACAGAGATCTATTTCGCTAAGATTCAACTATGATTTTCACAATTGTTACGCATCAACCAGAACTAAACTGATGACCATATACATTACTTATAAACTGAAGGAAGCATTCATGTAACAGTAAAGATAAGCGAATAAGAGCAACAATTACACAAATGCAATCACACTACTCAGATAATTACGTGGTTCACTTCCAGGAGGGAAGCTATGTCCATGGGAACTGTGTTTCTTATTAACAACTTGAGAGAGTAAAACACAGTTTCGCCGCAAGTCTTTGCAGCAGAGGTCTTCTGGGAAACTCCACTCCTGTGGGAGCCCTTCTCCATAGACCTCTGTTTTTCTCCTTCCTACTCTTCCACTGACTCTTACAATGTACTCTCTCTCTCTCTCAATCCCTGCGGATTACACAATCTTCTCAATGAGCCACCCTCTGATCTCTGGGAGACGTTCAGACTCTGTATGATCAAAAGACTCAACTACTCTCTACTTAATAACTTTAGTAACTATGTGTCCAACCACTTTACATACAAAAGACTCCTATATATAGATGGCCCGAAGGTCTCATCGCAGTTACAAAACTGTGGGCCTTATCCCAACAGTAACTCAACCCTAACCACTTACAGTCAACTAGCTGTACTTTCATGGCTGCCTCCTGTCTCGTCGCCGCTTCCTGCAGTCCTTAGTCATTAATGCATCGGCCCATTGCTTCTTCTTTGGTTCAAGCCATGCTGACTATAGTCCTTCTTCTTAATGAGGGTAGTTGAACCCTCTCTTCATCTTCGGCGCCTTTATTATGGTGGTTGAGCTCTCCCTTCGGCCTCTTCCTTGTACCACGCGCTTTGACTTTTCTGTACATATCACCGCAATTCCCGTCGGAATTTGCGCTACGGCGATATCTTTGCCTTGTCGCCAAAATTGGTACTTTCTCCCCAAAAATGGTTATCTTTTCCAAAATTAGCAGCTTTCTAAATGCTGCGGGAGTTCTCTCCAACAGCTTGCGGAATCAATACCTCTAATGATGAGGTTGAATGGCTCCAAGGATGAGCAACTCCAATCTCCAATGGTCTCTTCTCCAATGTGGTTTGCAATGGCTAAAATGCTCAAGGGAGATTTCAGCAGCATAAGGATGAGATAATGGATGGATGTGAAATGAGGAGCCCCTACCACCTTTTTATAGGTTTTGGTGGTGGGGAATACGATTTGTGTTTTTGTGGAAACCAAATGGTATTGACCAACATGGTTTAGGTACTTTTCCCTCCTTTTTCCTTTTTTGAATAAAAATAATATTTTAATTCCCTTTTTAATATTTTTGGGAATTTGGACCCTTTTTGAGGGTTTTTTATGCTTTTCAGGAAAAAAAATCTTTTTTAATGGAAAAAGGGGTGTACTCAGGTCTTTTGGTGACCTTTTGTTGGTTTCAGAAGCTCTGATGGTGAAAAAGTGGATAAATGGGTCATGTGAATAGGGAAATGAGCTAGTGAGCACTTTTTGGGTGTTAACAGATTGCCCCCTGATGTGTGAGGGCAGGAGCTCATCGTATGGCCGATAGACATCATAGTTCATTTGTCTTTTTCTGGGGTTTTAGGGGAGAGGAGAGACTGGTTGGAGACTGGAGCCACGGCCCTTGGAAGCTGCAAAAACAAAAAATATTACATGGCCTCAATATGAATGAGGTATAATCTCTGATAATGGACGAGGCGGGCATTCCCATGCTCGTATCAAGACATATACATAACAATTAGTCTCAAGAAGGAGGATCTAATACATAAAGAATCTACTAGTACATCATAACGGTCCAGGGGGGACATTATTTTGGGATATACTGCTGATCAATACTGATCCAATAACTGATACACTGAAATAACTGATGACTGCTGAAACTGAAGGTGTCCAACGTCTGTGAGGACTCAAAGACTATGAGTCATCTCTGAGAAATAATATAACTGTATACTCAAGGGAGTATGAAACTGGGGTACATCTGAATACTGTCGCCATGCGCAACCCGGATATCTATAGAAAAAGTGTAACTGGTGTTATCCATAGGAAGACTCTCAAATGTGGAGAAGTCAGGAGGTATCCGGGGTCTTCGACTAATAAGTGAAACGGACGAATACCCTGTGCGAGTCTCAACGATGTGATCAAGGTGTTGAAGTCGAGCATGTGAGAAACAACCATTTGGAGAGGCACTGAAGATTCCTCTCGAAATGATTCGTAGGCACTCATCGTAAATGGTGATGAGTCCAAGACACAGGGACTTCTAGGTCTATCCCCTGGAATCAATGTGGTTGTCGTCGATAGAGGGAAACCAGCAACTAACAAGGCAATGATGTTTCCTTGATAGGAGCACGAGGTGTAAAGCTGAAGTGTTGTAATACTGATGGTAGGACTGACATACTTGTGGGAATGGGAAACAACTGGGTCCAAAGTGGGTAGACTCAAACTTCCTTTGTTCAGAGCATGATGAGATGGTTGACCTGGCAGGGTGGGGAACTGACTTGTAGGTGTGGGGATCATTGCTTTGACTGAATGGTATATATTGACTCTGGGGGGGAGGACGAGCTGATAGGTGCTGTCGAGGGATTATCAAGGTGACATACTGCAGAATACTCTGAATAAAGGCGACCAGTATGGGGAAGCTTCCTGATGAGTAGATTTGATCTGTCGTGGCACCAAGAGGCACCATTGATTCCTTCTTCGTAGTTTTAATGAGCTCCAAGAAGGGATAAAAGTGTGCTCTGAATTGGTACTGTCCTGTGGATTTTGTGAGCCCAGGACGGCTCATGCTCATGGTTTCTTTCATATTTAGAGAGTCTGAAAACGGTAAGTGGACTCTATTGGTGTTTCTTTTTCGTAATTTTAGTCTCCAAGGCCCGAAAAAGCATAAAATGATGCGGATGGAGAACTCTTCTAGCCGATGTGACTAGAGTATTCCTTTTTCGTCATTTTAGTCTCCAAGGCCCGAAAAAGGGGTAAACTTATACCAGGTAGATGCCCTTTCAGATACGTTTAACGAGCATGAAAGGAAGCAAGGTTGCTCGGCAATCTTTTCATTGTTTTAGGAGTCAGAAAAGAGCTTAATAGAAACTCCCTAAGTGCCTTTTTCGTAAAAAGGGATTGCTCGGCCCGAAAAAGGGATAAAATTATACCGGATAAAAAGGGATTGATGAGAGCAAGAAAAGGTCTCAATCATCATCATGAGTGTGGGATACTGGATCCGGTGACATAAAGGTTGTCAAAAGGGGGCTGCGGCCGTTGTGGCACGCAAACCGAGGCAATGAGAGGGCATTTTGAAAAAATGGCTGAAAAGTATGGGCGTGAGAGTGAGAAATGATCTCAAGCATCATCACAAGCACGGGAAACTGAATCAGGCGATATAAGACTCGCTAGAAATGGATGACGGCCGATGTGGCACGCAAACCAAGGCGACGAGGGGGGCATGGAAAAAATGCCTGAAAAATCTAGGCGTGAGAGCGAGAAATGATCTCAAGCGTCATCACGAGCGTGGAAATATGAATCCGGCGGTGCAAATGGTGCGAAAAACAGAGGTCATAAGGACTCCGGAATGGTCAAAGGAAATAACTAGGTTAAAAAAATGGCTACCAATAAAGGTGAGCCCACCAAGCCAATGATGCAGTGGTGGGGAGAAATGATGACCCGCGGGGGGGGAACACTATGTGTATCAACTCAAATATACAAGTGACACGTGACCTCAAAAAAGGTTGAGATCACGAATATGAAAAAGTGAGCAGGGTTAATGACCTGCCCCCATGCTATGTGTATGGGGTTTGTGATTGTGGATCACATGTGTGTTGGTTTGAACGATGGGCTCATTGAGGTGTTGAGATAGAGATGATGGGGTAGGTTCAAAATGATTGATCATGCCCCCTATCCCGGGGTCGAGGTAATCTATTATGCCCCCTAACTCAGAGGTGTCAATGTGGTGCAGATGTTGTCTCAGAGAGAGATCAATAGGGCATTGAGCAACTACTGGTGGGGTGTTATACCATGAGGCTGTGGGTCGTGGTGGCATACTAAAGTGATGATATGATGATCGTGGATTCCCTTTGTGGGGTTGATGCCCCCAGTATCTCCGACGAGGATCACGATGATGATGAGTAGGCAAGGTTTTGGGCCTACCCCCATGTTGTGGACATGTGGTTTCCTGGTCGATTTGAAAGGGTTGAACCTGTGTGTCAAAGGGATCAATGGAAGGGGCTGACCGGACAGAGGGGTATCCAGTGGAGATCGTATAAATGGCGAGGTCAAGGCCAGGCATTTCGGTATCTAACCAAGTAAAGACATCAGTGAATTCTTGGAACAGTTGTTGGTATTCTCCGATCTCATGCTCACTGTGGGAGGTTCCTAATGTGATGGTATGATAGGCACCAAGTGGGTCAGAGATGTCAACGTGGATGACGGGAGAAATATCGGCCATCGGATCCGTTAACCAGTCGATTTTAGTAGGAAGGAAATCCTTGGACTCAACCGCGGATTGGGTAGCGGTGGTGGATGAAGTCTCTTCCGGGAGGAAGTATGGACGATGGTGCATGTCTTTCCCGGGATAATCAAAGGTAGTAGGAGTCTCGAGAACCTCTTCATCATTGCGGGAGCTTTGAGTGGTCAAATCGAGTGATGAGGTAGTGGTAGTCGAAGAGATCATGTAGATGGTGTTAATCTCTCCGGATGAGGATGATGCGGGAGGGTAGATCTCCTCGATAGTAGGAGGTGCCGTCTCTAGGTCCAAATTGTTCATCTCGTAGAGGGCTGCTTTGTAGTCTGGGATGTCAGGACAGTTGTGGGAGTAGTGGCCGTAAATACCGCATATCGCACATGGGTGGTTGGTACGCAGTGATTTATCATGAGGCATAGGGTTTGGATCTAGTTTGACCATCGGGATGTTGGGGTCGTCGTCCAACATTTGCATGTGTTCCTGCAATGCAGGTAACTGTGGACACTGATGGGTTGGATGGCCTAACTCATCACACAGTGAGCATTTTGGAGGAGCACGAAATATGGGGGGAGGTTTAACTGCCTTGGGTGGGGGTACCGCAGTGTATGGTTGTGGGCCTCTACCCCTAGTGGGCCTGATGAGTGGAGGGGGATTCGTCGATGACGAAGGAGTAGTGATACCGGGAGGTGGTTGGGTAGAAGTAACAATGGGTTGCACCGGTTGCAGGATGACATTTGGTGTCGGCGGTGGAACGGGAGGCGAAATATACCACACGGGTAATCCCAATGTTAACCCGAGGAGACTAAGGGTAGCCATAACCGGAGCGCTTACTACGCCCGAAGGAGGGAATAGAAAGGGGATTGTGTTGATGGGTGTAACACCGATGTGACTAGGGACCAATGGTGGTTTAGGGAACAAAGGTGGTTGATTACCGGGTGGTTGTGTATTCTGTGAAAGAGTACAGAGGTTCGCGACGTGGGTCTCCGGTGACAGTGGTGGAATGGCCTGGAAAGTAGAGGTCATCGGCGCCTCGGAGTAAAGTCCAGGTCCTATTTTGGAAATGAATGAGGTAGTCGCACCACAAACAGGTTGTTCAACCATGGGGAGAACATTTTCAGGTGTGGCGGGGGCCTTGGGATCGTAATAGGTGAGCTGGTCGACCTTGACCACGCGTCCCTCATGGGGGAACTGCATGGTGTGAAATACAGATGAGGCAACAGCCCGCATGGCATACATGTAGCTGCGACCAAGTAAAAGGTTATAGTCTAGTTGGGCATTAATGACCTCAATGTCAATGAGCATGATTTTACCCGCCAGCTGGACAGGGACATTGGCTAAAAGACCTTGGGGTTGAGCCGAACGGCCGTTGTAGGCTCGTAATGCAGTGGTGGACTGCTGGAGAGTAGGGGTTCCCAACTTCTGCCAAACGAATGTGGACATGACGCATGTGGAGGCCCCTTCATCGATAATGCACCGATGGATGACAAGATTCCGAACAGAAACGGAAACTTGGAATGCTAATGAGGAAGGCAGTCGTGGTTCAGACTGGTCTAAATCGAATGCGATCAGCTGTGAATCATTGGGGTCAATGGCGCCAATGGCAGAGAGTAAAGTCTTGCGCTATGAAGGACAGTTTTTCAAAATTTCTAAAGCAGACATGGCTGCAGGAGACTGGGCTAAGTCGTCTACGATGTTGTAATTCGACGCAGCCCGAGCATTGGGATTATTGTTGATACGACAAAGTGGGAAGCGAGGTGCTTTGGAAGCGCCATCAAGTGGAGCCAGAGGTATACGTAACGTTTGATCTGTGGGATTAACGTTAGTGTTCTTGTCAGCGGGAGGGGCTTCAGAGGTGGAGCCATATTGGTTCCGACGAGTTTGGAGGTTAGCATCGGCAGTCGACATCATCAACAAATGGTGAGTACCTGAATCGAACATGGGTTGATCAGGGGCTGCATAAGTGATCTGCTGTGGTGGCACATTTCCCTGAGGGGGGGCTAACGGCTGAGTGTTCACTACACCTTGGTTTGGAAAGGGGTTTTGCAGCACCAAAGGTTGATGTTGAGGTGGTGGAGGGTTGGGTGGCAGCTGAGGAGCTGCTTGCCCTTGACGATGGGCGTCATCTGTCCATAGTTGCCGAGCTCGCTCCAGATGTGGGCAAGCGTGTGTATAGTGGCCATAGACACCGCAAATAGAACAAGGATGGTTTGTTCGTAAATTAGCATTTTTGGTTTGTTTAGGTGGCCGATCAGGATTCTGATGAGCAGGCGCCGCGTTATTGTTTTGCGGGGGGTGGTTAGGTTGTGGAGCTTGGTTATGGTTTTGGTTGTTTCCACGGTTACGTCCTCTTCCGCGGTTTGGTTGTCCACCCTGGTTGCGTTTGTTATTTTGGTATTGGGGCTGATGTTGTTGTGTGTACACATTCCCTTGAGAATTGGGGGGATTCTAGGGAGCCGCAGGTGCGGGAGCAGGTTGCGGTGGGTAGTATGCAGGTGGAGCTGGAGGTGGTCCAGCTGCCTGTTGGGGTTGTTGGTACCCCTGAGTTGTTGGAGGTGCGAGATTAGCTGGTGCAGCCGGTTGTGGGTAATGCATCTGCTGTTGTGGGAACTGTATGGGGGTATGTGTGGTAGGTTGAGTATAGTATGTAGGAGGTACATATGCTGATGGTGCTTTCCCATAGCAATGTTCTGGATAAGAGGGTCCATGAATGTGATGGGTCTGGTTTGTTGGAGCATAAGAAGTTGTCGCTCCAGAACTGGATGTAGCCCTAGAGAGGTCTGGGGAAGGCATGGTGCTCACCATGCTGAAAGTTTTATCTTGGGGTGTGATTTGGCCAATAATGCCATCGACAGCATGAGATGCCCCCGGCGCGTCGCTGCGTGAAGAGTCGCATCGTGGGGCGTCTGGTATGATTGTGTATAGATAACCCGACTGGGCATAGATGAGATCAAACTGTTGGGCTTTGAGGATGGCCTCTTCTTCAGACTGGGGTCTTTCAGATGCCACATCCTTCGCGATGAGTGGGAGGAGGGATTTTAGAAACCAATCTAAAAAGATACGGTCGTCTAACTTAATTTTGCAGAGGCTCCGGCGTCGACGCCACTCATGAATATGGTCAGTGATGTGGGTGGCCGTATTCTGTCTGCAAGACAGTAGGATCTCGACGCCCACATCATAGCGGACAGGTAACTGAAAGAACTGTAGAAAGGTCGAGGCCAAGGAGGTAAAAGTGGCATGCGTCCCATGGGGCTGCTCGATATACCACTTGGCTGCAGAGCCAGTGAAGGTGCGCTGTAATAGACGGAGGCGGACAGAGTCGTCCACTATGGAGTTGGGGGAACACCATAGATGGAAGGACATGATATGGTTCTGGGGGTCTTCACCTGCCTTGCCCTCAAATTTAGGGATGTCAGAGGGGAGCTTGGTGGGCATTTGAGGCCACACAGGATCGTGTCTGATGGGGTCATTTGTGAGCCTAGCTAAGTCTGGCAGGTTCAGACTTGCCATATATGGTAAGCTAGCAGACATAGTAACTGGGACCGGGACATGTCTTGTCATTGTGGTATGATGTGGGGGTCCAGTAGCGCCTAAAGGTATGCTAGGTATGGAGGGTATGTGCCCTCCAATAGGTGTAGTCTGGTATGGGCCAGCGCCTCCAAGTGCAACATGGGTTACACTTGGGTTAGGAATAGGAGTGGGGATTCCTGGGATAGGGTTTGTGGAAACCAAAGGGGGTGTGACCCCTATGTTGGGCATACCCATAACAGGTGGCGGCCCTGTGTTGGGAATTCCTATAACAGGAGGTGGCCCTGTATTGGGCATTCCTAAATGTGGAGTGTTTCCCATGTTGAGCATACCCAGGGGGGTGGTCGTTGCCATAGATGGCACCGCTGCAGAAGGGTCTGTGGATGTCTCACCTATGGTGTTGGTAAATAGTGGATCAAATGGTGTTCCAGCCATAATGGTGGTTGGTGGTAACTCTGTGGGGTTTTCGGATTCTACCTCTAAATCGAATGTGACTTGAGGTCTGTCAGAATCGGATGACTGTCTAGTTGACTAACGATGTGTCGAATCAAGGGATAAGGCTCTGCGTCCGTGACGTGGAGAGCCAAGTGGACTAAACTCTGGGAGTTGGCCCTGTAGACGACGAGAGCGTCTAAAATTCTCAATGGTGAGAATTAAGTGTTTGTGTAAAAAATTTGTTTAAGTATCAGGTGGTGATATATATATAAAAGACTCAAAACCCTAATGCCACCAAGGGTGCAAGAAGGGGAGTGAAAAAAGAAGGCTCTCAGGCCAAAAAAATCAACCTCAAAAAAGGCACTTATTCTAGCAGCTGTGCTACAATAAGTGGAGGAAAGCAACAAATGGTCAGAGTACCAACATACAAACGGCTTCTAGAAAAAATAGGTATAACTAGACCAATAGGTGGGTTGAAGCATGCAAACACCTAACTAAAAGTATTGTGACTCAAACAAACGATATCCTATGCAAGGTGATGAAATCCAAGTCAGACAATATGATTGTTGAGACAACGGCTAGATATCCCCCTACCGGGAGGGACACCGGGTAATCAATCCTAAAGACAGGCTACTAGGATACTTCGTTCATGACGCGTCGGGAAAAGGTAAATCTGCCGTTTGGTCCTTTGATCGCAATATCCCAATACAGGGATATCCCGAGAACTGCGAATGGTAGCCCTTCGGTTACTGAATGGATTTCGGTATTCCACTCAGGCTTCCGGAACCATCCTCGCGACTTCAACCCTCCTAAGGGAGAGGCCTTCCCACAAACCGGTTGTGAATGCGCCAAAAAGTACTAAGAGATTTTAGCTCCCTAATTGGACAACTTCTATGTCTCAGATGTAATAACTGAGGGGTGTTATTGGAACACCTATCCCCTCAATACTACCTAGCTACAAAGTTGTTTTTAGTGTTCCCCAAGTGGGGTTAAACGTGTGTTGAAATTAGGGTACGTTTTAAGGCTTAGTTCAATTAAGTGATCGAGTGAGTGCACGTGAGGTATTGTAAACTGAACTTGAAAGAAGTAAATGCTTTATAGGAAATTTTCAAAAAATAAAGGGTCTTTCAAAAATAAAAAGCAAATATTTATGACTTCTTTCAATAATTGAAAACTAAATGCTTTGCGAAACTAACTCAAAAAATAAAGAATCTTTTGAATTCTGAAAGCAAATAATAGACTTCTTTAAAAGAAATAAATGGATTTCTTTTTTCAAGGAAATTGCTAAGGGCAAGATTTTAAAGAAGTAAACAGGAAAAAATTTAAATCTAGATAAAAATGCAGAAATAAGTCTTTCTTTCACTTTCTCGAAAATTTTTAAAAAGATTTCTAGATATGCATTTTAAATAGTAAAAAAAAATTTCAAAGCTGTAAAAAATGCAGAATTTGATACTGTAAAAAATGTTCTATGGGCAGAGAGTACAGTAAAAATTAATTTTTAAAAACAGAATGGCCGAATGAAAAAATCAGCAGCGCGGGTTTTTACAAAAAAGCCGCGATGGACCGCGCGGGTTTTGGTTACGCAGTCGCGATGGACCGCGCGGAAAATATCTGCGAAGCCGCGGTGTGCAGCGCGCAGATAGGCCGCGATGTCGCGGTGGACCGCGCGGAAAAGGGGCGCGCAGTCGCGATGTGCAGCGCGGTAAATGACTGCGATGCCGCGATGTGCAGCGCGGAAAACGACAAAAAAGCCGCGGTGAACCGCGCGAAAAAAAGGCCGAAAGCCACGATGGATCGCGCGACTGTCAAGCTAAAAACCGCGAGGCGGAAGCCGTGCACGGAAGCCGAAAAATGAACCCAAAAATCAAGAATTTCGGGCTGTTAATGGCAATAGATGAGGCCAAAACTTAGAGCAGCAATGGATCTGCTGTCTAAGATGGAAGATCTATGGATCTAAAGGTTAAAAACTAATAAAAAACTAAGATTAAGAGCAAAACTAGAGATCTATTGTTCAAAACCAAGCGGAGTCGCCAAAAACTGTTGGCCCAGTTTTGCAACCAGGCTTAGTGCTATGGGCACCTACTAACTAGTAGCAGCAGTTTCAATGGAAATAAATAACAATAAACTAATTAAACAAGACTAACCATGGATCTATGCAAAGATATTAAGCAAATAACAAAAATAATTTAAAATCAAGAACAAGATAATGTAAAATAATGAATTTGTATTGAAAGAATGGGGCAAGCAAGTGCTTGCGGAATCAATACCTCTAATGATGAGGTTGAATGGCTCCAAGGATGAGCAACTCCAATCTCCAATGGTCTCTTCTCCAATGTGGTTTGCAATGGCTAAAATGCTCAAGGGAGATTTCAGCAGCATAAGGATGAGATAATGGATGGATGTGAAATGAGGAGCCCCTACCACCTTTTTATAGGTTTTGGTGGTGGGGAATACCATTTGTGGTTTTGTGGAAACCAAATGGTATTGACCAACATGGTTTAGGTACTTTTTCCTCCTTTTTCCTTTTTTGAATAAAAATAATATTTTAATTCCCTTTTTAATATTTTTGGTAATTTGGACCCTTTTTGAGGGTTTTTTATGCTTTTCAGGAAAAATAATCTTTTTTAATGGAAAAAGGGGTGTACTCAGGTCTTTTGGTGACCTTTTGTTGGTTTCAGAAGCTCTGATGGTGAAAAAGTGGATAAATGGGTCATGTGAATAGGGAAATGAGCTAGTGAGCACTTTTTGGGTGTTAACAGTCTCCAATTTGAAACTCCTTATGCACCCTTCTCAAAGTGGCATAACTCCTCTGCCTGTACTAAGATGCCTTCAAATTCTGGTTGATTTTAACAATTTCCTCTTCCATTTCCTTGATCATTTCTGGTCCAAGCACCACTCTGTTCAGTGGAATGTCCCAAATCACTGGAGTTCTGCATCCCCATCCATACAGTACCTCAAAATGACTAATTCCCAAAAGTGATTGATGTCCATTGTTGTATGCAAATTTCACTAAGTGTGGGTAGTCTTCCCACTTGGATGGTCTATCCATCACATACATCCTTAGCGTGTCTTCAACAATCTGATTTGCTCTCTCTATTTCCCCATCTGTTTGAGGATGATATGCTATACTAAACCTCAGCTAATTGCCCAATTCATGAAATAGTCCCTTCCAAAAGTTGGAAGCGAAATTTTTATCACAGTCTGAAATTATTTCCTTGGGAAATCCATGTAATCTGAATATATCCTTCATGAATATGTTTTCCATTTCATTGGTATTGTGAGTGGACTTCACTGGGATTAAATGATCTACCTTTTATAGCTTGTCCACTACCACCATGATTGAGTCATGCTTTCTTACAGTCATTGGAAAACTTGTTATGAAATCCATAGAAATCACTTCCCACTTCCATTCTAGAATGGGTAAGGGTTGCAACAATCCTGTTGGATGTTGATGTTGTTCCTTGATTTGCTGGCACTTTTGACACCTAGCAATGTACTCTGCTATGTCCTTCTTCATCCCATGCCAAAATTACTTCTTTCTTGCTGCAGTTACTGTCTTCTAATATCCTGGGTGTTCTGAGTATGGAATTTGATGGTTCTCATCCATCACTAACTTCTTCGAATATGCACAATTTGGGATGTACAATCTAGTACCTTGATACATGAGAACATCACCCTCACCAATATGATAACCTGCACACTTGTCATCCACATTTCCTTGTTGCATTTTTTGTTTGATCTGAAGGTAAACTTCATCATTGGCTTGTGATTGAAGGACTCTTGCCTTCAAATCTTATTTACAAATACTCACTGCTACAATATGGAATTTCCTACCAAGTGCATATGCAACCTTGTTCTTCTTACCTTTGATATGTTTAATTTCCAATTCAATTCACAAAGGAACTCCATCCATCTAGCTTTCCTAGAATTCATATTTTTCTCTTCAAACAAGTAAGCCTCATAGAAAACCTGCGAGTAAGCCTCATGCATTTGGGAAATCGATGAAAGAAAACCCTGAGATGAATTACAGAGCATGAGAAGCTTAGTGGAGCCTTGAGAACACCTGGATTTTATTTGCAGAGAGTAGAGTTGTGGGACATAGCTTAGTACACAACCCTAAGTAGAGCCAACTCGATTAACAAAGATAGAAGGTCAAATTTGGGTTGGTGTAATACCCCAATTTTGACCCTTATGGTAATATTGGCTTTTAATGTAAATATTGTATACATGCGAGGTATGTTTCCCTAGAGTGGAGCTCAAGGCCAAGGCCCCGCTAGTTTATGTTCAGATTTTATTTAAAATGGACAAGTATTTGACATTTTGTTATCCATGTGCTATTAAGCCATGGGATATTGTAAATTGATGTAAATATTAATATTTCAATAAAATACCAAAACTGGATATGGAAGTAACTAATGACAAGGGGTAATGTGTATTCCACTAGGGAGTGGTGAGGGGGCTGTGATATTGAACCATAGGCTGCCAAATGTCATCTTGAGAAACCATTTGACTTCCTTTGCTGACATTTAATTCTGCGTAAGAAAGTTGTTGACTAATTCAGTCCATGGCTTCAATGGAGCATGGGAAACCCAGAAATTCGTATGGAAGGTATGGGATATGTTTTTCTTGTACCACAAGTCACCCTACATAATGGGATTTGGTTCTTCCTCATTTCCATTTCATTGTGGAACATCCCAACATTAGTTTTATCCATTACACATGCCCAACAGTGAGAAAAACAAAAAATCACAACTATGAATTAACCCACGTTTTGAAGTGCCATAAACGCGCAGAATTTGGTATTGATAGTGAAATCCAATGGGGGATCCATAGATATGAAACTTGGGGTCAAATTGAGAGTATTAGATACCTCAAAATCCATTGGAAACCCCAGTTTTTATAGACTAGAAATCCAGTCACGGGATTGAGTTATTTGATGACAAAATTGTGAGAAATCCAAGTGTAAACGATTGAACAGAGGTTGAGTTTGCTTGATAAACCCAGTGAAGGCTAGAATCTTAAGGAATTAGCAGTTGTTCCTTTCTATTCCCACCCTGAATAGCACTGGAGGGAAGGGACACCTGAGGGACTGTGCAGCAAAGAAGGGGACCTTCCTTGTGTTGGGTGATGTAGGTATTGTGGGTGCCATAACTCTGGAGTCCATTTGAGATTCCTGTAGCTCTATGGTTGACCTCACTAGCTTAGCATCCTCTTAATTTTCTTATTGCATTCTTGATAAGCCCAACTTTGTGTTGGCTTAGCATTATCGTTTGAGTGAAACCATGGTTGTGAGTGAGCCTATTTAGTTCCTCCTTAGTGGATACACAACCTAGCTCACGGGTGATCTCTCAGCCAAAATAATATAGGTTGGTTAGCAATCTATGGTTTGGTGGAACGTTTCTCTCACATAGCCATTTGTTTGGACAACTTTATCTCAAAGATAAGTGTTCTTTGTGGTTTAAATTATATGCATTATGTGTTCTGCAATGTGTTAATTCTGAATGATAATTATTCATGTTAATGGATTGAAATGATTATCTTAATATGGTTCATATGAAATCTATGCATAGCATTGGGACGAGAATGATTCTCTGCATGTTGAGTCATCCTCTGCTTGTGATAGATATGTGGATGCATTATCATTTCTGTATGTGCAAATATGTTTTAGTTCTGTTGTATAAATTAATCATGCATTTTATTTTAATTGTACATTTCTTTGTATGGTTGTGGGGAGCGTTAGACACCCCCATTTTATAGTAATGTTCCCTCTGTGGTTTGGAATGATGGGAGGGGACGCGACAGTTGGATTGCTTGATAAACCAAGTGAAGGATGCACTAGTACAAAATTAGAGATAAGTGACCAATCGACAAAAAAAATTGGTCACCACAGTTTTTTCAAGGGATAAATGACCAAAATTAAGAAATTTTAAGTGAGTTAACTAAAAATGACCAAGATAAATGACTAATCTGGTCATAGGATAAGAACTAAACTAAAAATGACCAATTTGGTCACGGGGTAAGAACTAAACTAAAAATGACCACAAAACAATTGGTCATTTATTTGGTTGTTTTTAGTTGTGAACAATGGAAATTAATTACAATTTTGACAACGAATTTGTACAATTTACTGAATTTTAACACTTGAGAGGGATTCAGAGACCCCTTATCTAAGGGGTCTCTGAATCCCTCTCCAGTGTTAAAATTCAGTCTCTGAATCCCTCTCGAGTGTTAAAATTCAGTAAATTGTAGACCTCATCATGTGTCATTGCTTAACAATTTAATTGACACCAAAATATTAGTGTTACATACTAGCTAGCTTTTTATAAGTGATTATGAATGAGATAAGCTCAACCTTCCTAATAATAATAATAATAGTAATAATATTTTTAAGGTCACCACCGACACCAATTTGGTGTATAAAACCCCCTTGTTTATGGTACAAGGGACCCCTCTTTGTGCAGTGATTTAACCGCTAAAGTTTATAGAGGTGTACATACCTTATCCTCCTCCATATTAATTTGAACCTATGACATCCTTGGAGAAAACACATGTTCTTAACCATTGGGCCCACTAGCAAAATATTAAAAAAGGTTAGGATCACCATGGATAGCATAAATCCATCCATCAAGGAAGGATAGATTGCTCAACCAAAGGTGATTTATTTTTGTAATTGATTGATAAGACTCTCCTCCATGGGTTTAAGTGTCTAAATTAGGTCCTTTAAGCCCTTGCACAATTGACCAATATAAAATCAGTATCGAGGGAAATCGACGTAAAGAGATTCCTTCTGATGGAAAATAGATAAAAGATGACATGGATGAAAGAATGGAAAGCATATGGTTCACCTTCAACCCACTTTCTGATGATGACTTTAGTAGATCATCGATGTAGAGATCCTAAAAAAAAATCCATAGGGATTTTTCAATTGAGAAATTGACCAAGAAACCCACCAATACTTCCCCATGTTAAATCCATAGGGTTTTTTAATTGGAAAGATCCCCATGTTAAAGCCATAGGGGTTTTGTACTGGCAAGATCTAGGAGCAAGCATACAAATTATACATAAGAAAATTCCTATCCCTAGGAAGTATGGAAACCTTTAGGTACTAGCTCTAGAGCCTCACCCATAGTAGTGGAGATTCAAATGGTGGGTGTGAAATGATTTATCAATGGTAGTTTACTATGGAATTGCATGAATTGATGTTATAGTATATAAATTTAATATCATGAAGTTAAAAAATTGATAAAAAATTAAGCAAATAAGCGGAAGTGTAACCCTTAGAAATTTATTGTATTGTATCAAACTGTGTTTTAGGATATTAGGAGTCTACAGATAATGTAGAAGGTATTTTCTACGAGTCTCTATTACGAACATGCAACAACATGAATGCACCAAATCCAATGCTTGGGCTTGGACTGAATGAGTACAGGCGATCTCTTCAACAGTCACAAGGAGGATTGGGATCAACCATTCCATTGCAACACACACACTTCCATCTGCAATCACGTGTCAATATAAAACATTTGACACAAGTCCATGCCCACATGATCACAAATGGATTCCACAAGAAATTTTCAAGCAAACCAAGAATGTGGGAATATATGGAGTTATCAATAGTATGGCAAATGCGTGCCTTCTCTTTGACAAAATAGATAAACTAGATCTTTTAGTGTGGAACGAAATTATTAAAGGGTATGCCTGCAATGGCCCCTTGTGAGGAAGCCCTTGCATTGTACTACAAAATGCATAGGGGAGATGTGCATCCCAACAATTTCACTTTCCCCTTTGTACTCAAGGCATGCACATCAGTATTGGCTCCGAAATAAGGGAAGGAGACTCATGATCATGTTGTTAGATAGAGGTTCGAGTCTTATGTTTTTTTTTTGAATGCTCATGTGGTATGTATGCTAGATGTGGAAGTTTGGAGGTTGCACGCCAATTGTTTGACAAAATGCTTGAATGGGATGTGGTCTCATGGAATGTGATGATGGCTTGGTATATGCTTAGAATGGGCTTTCTAATGATGCTTTGATGCTCTCTAATGAAATGCAGTGAGACCATCGAAGCTAGATCTGATAACCTTCAAGATCATGCTTCTGACATGTGCGCAATCGACATCTATGGAATATGGTAAGTGGATCCATGGATGTATTATTATGAATAGATTTAATTTAGATGTTATTGTGGAAACAACCCCTCTATACACGTATGCCAAGTGTGGAAGACTAGGGACTGCACATGAATTGTTTCTAAGATTAGGGACCAATAATTTATAAGTTTTTACACATTTGTATGTCTGTAGGTTCTAAATTAGTTATACACCAATTAGATATGTGGGGCAACAATATTTCTAATGAAGGGGTTATTATTCTCAAATCTTACCAACCTACATGCATTGAACGAGGTATTTTTTCAAGAGGGTCTGTT
Source organism: Larix kaempferi (assembly GCA_027924585.1). Taxonomy (NCBI): domain Eukaryota; kingdom Viridiplantae; phylum Streptophyta; class Pinopsida; order Pinales; family Pinaceae; genus Larix; species Larix kaempferi. The sequence continues at coordinate 1,543,680 of BSBM01000614.1, read as the reverse complement.
TGTTATAGAACCATAATTTGCAAATTAAATTGTTTGGACAGTATATGGTTTCTGGGGAATTTTTTTTGTAATTGAATTGTTCCTTGTAATGGCTCATGTTTTGAGATCGCAATTTTGTGTAGAAGTATATAATTTTATGTCATGCTTATGTAATATTTCATCTAGACATAACATATATGTTTCCCCATTGTCGATAAAAAATCAAATCTTCTTTCAAAGGTTTACAAACCATGCTATATAATCCTATGCCGAGAAAAGCCAAGGAATTTTTAAATCTGTATCAGTGTCAAGGAATGATAAATTTTGGGTGAATGGAGGTGTATGGACACATATGTTTGTTTTCTTTCAAGGGCTATTGAAATTTCTATCATAGATTGACACAATATTGTCACATCAAAGTCTTCATATGAGGATGGTGAATTTCTTGATCTATATGTTTTCAAGTGGACCAGTCTCCTCATGCCTCCAACTACTTTTCTTGTGATAAATCTTGTTGGTGTAGTAGCAAGTTTTTCCCAAGCTATCAAGAGTGGTTATCAATCATGGGGTCCCATGTTTGGAAAACTATTTTTATCTCTATGGGTTATTTTCCATCTTTATTCCTTCCTTAAGGGATTAATGAGTCTCCAAAACCAGACACCCATAATAGTCATTGTTTGGTCAATTCTTCTTGCATCCATATTCTCCCTTCTTTGGGTGAGAATAGATCCTTTCAAATCAAGCACACAATCTTCAAGCTCACAACAATGTTGTATAATTTTCTAAATACCCTATTGGTAGTGATCATTAGCAACAAATAAGGAAGAATTAAAAGCACTTATTTGACGGTCAAAATGTCTCAAATTCATTTGTATCATCTGTAGATAATAAATATTGAGAGGGAGGAGCTTTAAGAATATTTCTTTCTATCTTAGTTCTAGCATATGCTATAGGGACTGAACCTTGTTCTTTTCCTTTGATTGATATTTAAGATTGTACGATGCAGTTGGTTCTGTATTTCAACTAAGACAACTAAGATTTACTCGGAGTCATGCCTATTGTGTAGAACTGATTTGATGCCACAAAATAGTGGGAAATGGCTATAAATGGAAATAAACAAGGTAATCAATTTATTTGTAGCATAATTTTTTATGTAGTTTATAGCAACAATACATTCATCAATATGGAAAAAATAAGAAGCGACACTTAGATGAAACCCTTAAATATCCATTACCCTTCACAAGATATTCATTGAGGTTCAAGAGAGGATCTTTCCAAAAAATTCAACCATGACAAATGAAGGGATAGATCTGGTATTTTATAAACTTGTAGCTCCATCTCCTATTACAATAAAACATCTTATGTTTTCCTTGATCCACTATTTTCTCTCAACATCTCTCAAAATAGTATAAAGTGGTTTAGATCCACTTTTCAACAAAAATAACAATATAATAATGTGTTCCCCATACCTAATTCTTGTTAGACTCCAACAAATAATAAAATATGAAGGTGGTTATGTATGAACATGAATATCCAAGGGTGAGTTGACTTCCCTGATTTAGGGTGTAAAACCATGAAATATGTGACAAATTGTGGCCCTAATAAGGTGGATGTTTTCCTCCTTGGGATCTTTCTCCGAGGGCTAACAAACTCTTCATGATAAAATCCTCTCAACAACCTTGCTGGAATCTAATCAATGTTGAATGCTCTCCTCTTTGCGAACTGTTTGATCATGAAACAAACTCCATTTTTTAGATGGGACATCCTCCAAGGAAATAGTAATATGGCAGTTTCCAGATCCCTAATTCTAGGACCCTAAGAGTTGGACGCCTACTTTGATTGGTGACAACATTTGATGCCTTAAAATTGAAATCTAACCGAATCCCAACAAAATGGATCTAAGGAATAATATTTAACACACTTGGAAATTTCAGATCCATTGTGTGAAGGAGGAAATAAAACAAAGGAAATTAGATATTCCTCAAGGATCAGTAGTCTATTTCATTAAGTCATTCCCCATAGTCTACATCAACTATGTGCTCAGTGATTGAAACCTTGAGCATTAGCTATGTTGGATGTATTTGAAGGAAACTGGTAATGCATTTCAGAGTCTACAATGCCTGCAGGGGTTTAGGTACTTAATCCTTTTGCATAACAAAAACCAATGGAAACCTCACTTTTGGTTTGAAAAGAAACTGGAATTGCCCAGGGGCTAACAGTGAATTGCTTGAAGATGTTAAAGACATGGGATATGGCAGAGGAAAAATAAGTCGTGTTTCTGTCCTTGCTATATTAGCTTTCTTCAAACCTGGATTTGTTCCTTGCCATCTTCTACAACTTCCCATTTACAAACCAACACATTGAATAATAATCTCATTTTTCTAGAACAACCCAAAAAGACCAAATGATATTGATCTACATGGTATCAAGTGAATCATTTCTCTGGAAAACATGTGTGACAGAATCTGTTGGATCTTAATTGCTGGCTTCCTAAGGCAGGTCTGAAAAAGGGCCTCCATGTAACATCCTTTATGCTGGGAGCTCCATTATACTGGGACAACTATTTGAAGTTTCTAAATTAACTCAAATGTTGCATTTTGGAATATTAGCATTCAAACTATGACAGATTGATGTGTGATTAGATAGACATAATTCATCTAAGGGCAGTCAATCCTATTTGTTCCTTGCTTGACTACTCCAATACATTTTGCTATAACTTCCTTAGGTTTGTTTTAGTGTGCAAGGATCCACACAGTATGCCTATAATTATGTTTTCTACCTTAATATAAAGAGTTTACACACTAGGATTTTGGGTACACAATCTGATCATAAATAAACCAACAATGAAAGTGTCATCAATAATAAAAAATAGGCCAATTCCCACACTGTTGGAAATGGTTAATAGAATCTGATATTGATCAATATTGCAAGGATTTTTAAGATCACAGTGCTTGCTATTAATTTTATGCAAATTAGGCATCATATTTGTTTGAATATTTCTTTTTTCCGAATGTGAATGTTTCATTCACTATATCATGATCAATCTAATGCCCAATGGTTGTCTCCCTCAAATGCCATTTAACTATATTTTTACAACAAATTTAATGAATGGAACAATTACTAGAATATCAGAAGTCGGTCATAGATTATTGGATGTCATCTTAAATGTATTTGGATGTTACATGTTGTTCTCTATCACTACAATGGCTAGGCCTTTGCATTTTACTATATTATAAGTGTTCTCATATCGAGATTCATTATGTTTAGGAAATACAATATTAAAACAAGGAAATAAAAAACATCTATGGCTTTGATTATTGTCATAAATTAATTTTAATAAACTTTAAAGCTATTATTTAGCTTTATTTTTTTTGAAGATGATAGGTTTTGCCATCTTCAGAAAAAAATAAATCTAAATGAGAAAAATGATACATAAAGTAAGTATTATATTAGAAAGGCATGCCATTTCGATGGAAAGGAACAAGGCCCCTCTTCAAGTTGGATTTATAATGTGGGGCCACTCAATTTTTTTTCCTCAAAAAAATTCGCAACTTTATTTATCTAACAAAATTGCCATTTTCAGTGGTTGTCCATTGTACAACCATACATATGAAGAAAAAAACCTTCAGATCTCAGGAAACTATTCAACAAGAAGTCAATTTGAATGGGCTCTCTAATCAAGAAACTTCACATCACTATCTCCTCCAACAATTTAACCTGTTTATACATAAAGGCATCAAAGGAGAACTACAATAACACTATCCAACATAAAAAAATAGTAATAATATCCCACATATAAGCTGCTACGTGTAAATACCATCTAGCTTGTATCCTATCCAACAAAAGAACAAGTTTTTGTCACTACCCCAAAAAGATATTTTCAGGTGAAATAACCAAAGAAGCAAATTTCCTTTTCACATAAAAGAACTTGGTTCATGCTCTCCCGGGGTACCATTCCTATCTAAGAAAACGTGTCAGCTTCCAAGAGGCAAATTTAAACCTTCTTTTTAAAGGATATCTGTGATGCCATTCCTCTCCTTGTATACATGCATGAAGGTAACATCAGCTATATAATTGTTTGTGGTCAGAATATCTTCAAAGATTCTCCTGAGCCAAATATTCTCTATGGATATTAAATCCTTTATCAATTCTATAAATAAAAGTGAATCCCCATGACCTGCATCCTCTGAAATTATTTTATAATAGCCAATGGCTAGCCTAAGAATCAACTTCAAAGCTAATAGTTATGCTATGTTGTTTGTAGCGCTACTTGAGCTAGTGCTGATCAAAGAGATATAAAGTCACCCCTACCCCCCTTTTCATAGGTGTTAGTTGGGCAGCACCATCAAAGTATGCACATGACCCTTCCTTATCGATGATCTCAATATGAACTACTCTAGGTGGTTTTGAGACAGAGTCTTGCTTGAAATGTTTAAAAATAGATAATATTTGTGACACACAAAGTTGAGAAGGGTAAAACCTGTCTTCAAACATGCTTTCATTCCTTGATATCCACATTCACCATGACATTCTAAGTAGCAGAGATCTTATCCTCTTAGTCAGTCTCTTTTGATTCCAATTTGACACTGCTTCTCCACATATATCCACCCCAACATGTTCTAAATCCAATTGCCTCTTCCACACCCTTTCATACTTCTCCTGTATATGAAAAATTTATAAATAAATGTTGAATATCTTCATCTATTTCCTTACATTAGCGACATCTACATGGTCCCTGCCAACTCCTTTGCATGAAATCCCAAGTAGGGACCTTTTGATTAATGGCCAACCACATATAAATTTGTTCTTTAAGTGTACATCTATATTTCGATACCCCTTTAAAGAACCAACATTGAATCTCAGGCCTATCCACCTCTCTAAGAACTTCATAGCTCAGTTTTGGGGTGCCACTTTGGAGGATTAAGTTAACATACTTGGGTCATCAGTGCAACTGATCCCTATAAATTAATCTATACAATAGTCTTATTGGACCGTACAAACACCAATTTGATTACAATCCTCCATTATATTATCAATTCTTATCAATAAAAAAATACTAAATATATTCTTATGTATATTTGGCTTTGAAGAAATATTTATGTCTATTTGTGATAAATGTGAATTATTTATTGCAATTGGTATCATAGCCTATACAAGACCATATGGTCAGTCGTGATGTCATAATTTCCTGTATGACTTCATTGTACCATCTATGTCGTACAAGGCTCTTCTTGGGCTACCATTTCCCTAATGTCAACTTTGGGGTTTTGAGGGTAGTATTGGGATTTATGAGCTTCATTACACATGAAACATCTTAATGGATTCTTGTAGCCAAACTTATTTTCTTCCTCTTCCTCTGAAGTATGGCCTCACCTCCTTCCTTTTCTCAGTCTCACACTTCATAGATATCAAGGAACTTACCTTCTCTCTAAAGAAAGCATTGTTGCCCTTTTGCTTTTATTTTTCCCTTACCCCGAGATAATTTATCCCAAATCTTAAAACATACTGGTATTTTCATTTGCTTAATATAACCTTAGAAAGGCTAGCTCATCATGTCGCTGAAACCTTATCCGATTAAGGTATCTTTAAACAAGGTAATAAATTTACCTTGTTTATTACCACACATCCACTATATGGCTACAAATGGAATTAAACAAGGTAATTAGCTTACCTTATTTACCTTGTTTAATGCCATATAACAAGGAGCTTCACACATCATCTTTTTTTGAGGTGCAACCAAGTCTTCATTTTCCTAGCGTTTCTCTACAATGTGCCATCTTCAAGTCATGGACATATTCTTCATTATATTCATACATTTGAAAAGCACTGTCATAATGGCTTACCAAATCCTTTTCCATGAAGAAAGATGTGGCCTCCCCTGAAATGTCCTCCTTTTGAAAATATGTAGTAGCTCCTTAGGAAGGACATTTTATTCAATGAAGTCTTCACCAGAACTTTTGTAACCAAGATATTCTTTGGGAATATGTGTAATAAGGTATTTAGGAACTTCATTTTCTAGATCTTCCATATACCCTTGTTCTTCTAGTGAGATAAGTTCATTTAAGTCTTGAACATTTTCCTCAATTTCAACCAATAACACCTCTGAGGGATTACTATGGCACTCAAACATTAGGTGTTCTCATTTCATACCAACTATTCTTTGGACATGCTTTATATTTGTATAGTCTTTTGGTCATTCTGATAAGGGAACAATGCTCAGATCTTTGAATGGCATAGTAAAATTGCTTGCACTTCCAAGTCTTAGTCAACATGGAATTCCTAATGGTGAGGATATAGTCAATTCCTCTGGTGGTCACAGTCAGGCTAGACACCAAAATTCAATCTCTAACATAAAAGACTCTTATTTTTTAGACTAGAGGAAGTTAGAAGTTGTTAAACTTGTGAGGCTATTGTATCTCCTTAGGGTTCAAAATGGTAGTTCAAGTGCATCAATGGAAACAATTATAAATATTGAAGATATGTTCTCTTTATTATTGGCAGGTTATGGTGCTACAATGAGTTAGTCTGACTTGGAAATTTTTACTCTTATGCATGGGATTGAATTATTGGAAGGGTCAAATTTCAATGGCCTGTATGAAAGGAACTACGTTTGGGGTGAAGCTACACTGAAACAAAGAAGAGAACAACAGGATGAAAAATTGTTATCAAAGTACAATTCAACTAACGATGATGAAACAATAGTAGATCGTTGTAAGAGGCAATTTAGGGGGAATCTAATATTTGATCCAAAAGTTTGTGGTGAGACTGTTTTGTACTTTCCCTCTAAAAGAAGTGTCTGGGATGAACCCATCAATATGTCTAGATATGTGGAGGAGATCCTCATAAGCATGACTATGGTATGTTATGTTATGACCCAGTGTATGAACTTGTCTACTTATCTTTTGTCACAAATCCAAAGATGTTTGTTCTTCCTACCTTGTGATGAACATATTTTTTCTTATCTCAACAAGAAGATTTTTTGAATTTGATACGTATATTTAGAAAGTGCAAGTTAGCATGTTATAAAGTTATAAATCATCAGGTTGCACGATTGAATTGTAAATTCCTGCTCCCAATATACTCATTGAAAGTTGAAACTTTGTTTCAACTTAATTTCTATGAAAATTATAAGATGTTTTTCTTATTTTTGCATTAAGTCAGTATTAGACTAGCCCAAACTAAGAATGCAATATCTTTAAATTTCTTAACCCTTTTTTTTATGTGAGTTGAGCTAGTAGAGCATCATCGTTCCACAACTGAACCTTTTTATCCTCATGCTCTTGGACATGATAAGGTATGCACACAACTTGTGTGGATTGTAGATAGGTATGATAAGATTATACATGTACAAACTAGATATTTATGGTAAGATTCTTATTTTAGATTCCAGAGGACCAGAATTCATATATAAAAATTGTGATGTTAATAGTTTATATGCTTGGTGTTTTCTTCTATCTCTTCACACACATACATATTACATACACATGCAAATGCATATCCCATGGTTTGAGAAGGGAGCATTGTAGAATCTGTGGTAGAATGGAATGATTTACTCTATTGAAAAATTGACTTATATCAATATGAGATAGAAGTGAGCCCTTTCTGGTCCATTCGTTTGGGTCAAAGCCAAAGATTATTGCATAAGGAGCACAATGATCATGCTTTGCTTGTGTTCATGGCATAGTTGAATCTATATATACTTAATCTGATAAATGACTCTTACTTGGAGAAGAAAACAACATCATCATTGTATGTATATGCACCAACTTGTGGTGTATGTGCTCAGACACAGGGCCTATTGTTGGAGCCTACTTATGTTAAGGAAGCTGATCTTTATCCTGTCCAAGCACGTAATACTCCCCCTTTTAACTACCTGGAAGGGATGCAATAAAAAAACTTGATCTAGACTGGTAACTTTGATGTGTTAAACCCATTGATTATGCAATGGCATCAAATGGAACTTTTAGATAATTTAACTCCTGTTAAAGTCTATACAAATGAGATTTGATTGTAGGCCTTTTGTTCCCTTTTTACTATGTACTAATTTTCTTTAATTTGGTCTTAACTATCTAGTTTGTTCCTTTTTTATTTCTACTACATTAATGGTAAGATAAAAATCATTTGATCCGCTTAGTTTGATAAGTTCCATAGATCAAGTTGGTCTCACGAGGATGATAATTAATATATGCTTTTTAAATTTTATAGTTGGTATAGAATTTTACTATTTTATAGCTATATTTTCTTCTAGCATACAATATTTATGTAAACTAATTTGTCTAATTTGAAAATATCTATTTGGCTATTGAGTGGAAACATGTCATGTCCCTAAAATAAGTCCTCAAGAACAAAAACGGGTGTTGTTGGTGGGAAAGGACTCCTTGGAAGAAAGGGTGGCCAGTCAACTGCAACATTAACTTTAGCGACTCAGCCAACATTAACTTCAGCAACTCAGCCAAAATTACCTTCAGTGCCTCATCCAACATTATCTATAGCGCCTCAGTTAACATTACCTTTAGCGGCTCATGAAATTATATATAGTTTAAGACAACAAGCAGCATGGGGACAAGGAGTTTTTGGTGGAGGACAAGGACATGTAGCTATCGGTGGAGGTGCTCATCTTATTTCATGATAAACCTTTTTATTTCCTTTGACTTGTAGATTTTGTATGTAGATGCTTCTTTTCCTTGGTAAAATATTTTATTATTATGAAGAATCGCATACTACTACAATAAAATTTGGCATAATAGTTGTAACCATGGGTCATTTCAGCCATACGCGCTCCATCTAGACGATTAATATCTTTAAAAATATTATAAAGATGTCCATGTCATTATAGAAAACAAATCCGAAGTAACTGCATAACCAAAAAGGCTATAGAGAGACCAAGCAAGCTAGGGATATCTGTTCATGGTGGGGCATTCACAGGAAAGTGCACTAGCAACATTTGGATTGTGGTCATCCTTCTCTCCCTAAGTTAAGCCAGCATAGTATTTGTTGGGATATTCTTCCCACACCCAACAATAACATGCGTCATTGGTTTTATATGTGATACCACTCCTAAACTTTTCCAAATCACTGAGATAGGGCTTGGAAAGATGGTGGGGCCTTCCTATGAGGCTACAATTTCTCTAACACTACTACATATGGGTAGATTGTTCCACAAAAATTTTCCATGTTTTCAACATTCGTGGGTTAGGAAACTAATTTTTTAACTTTTTTTTTGTCTGGGCGGAAAAATCGTGGCAATATCCACGAATTGTAAAGTTCCACGAAGATTCGTCGATATAGGGACAAAAACTTTAGGGTTTTTTTTTCATGGCAACAGGGACGAATGTGGATGGTGGAGAGGCAGTTGAAATCACTAAAGTATTTTGTTAGACAAAGAGCGCGTCCAAACAGTTCTATGGTTGAAGGATATATGGTTTATCAATGCATGGTGTACATTAGTAAATATCTACCTAAATTAGCAGAAAATATGAATGTGCCTCACATTTGGCATCTTGAATCCATCAACAAATTTGAACAGGAGGTCCTACTGGGGAGAGGTACATTTAGGACTGTGAAAGGTAATTATTATTATACGTTGTTGAATTAATATGTTACAGATTTATTCGATCCATTTTTTTATTATCATACTGTTTTTAACTCTTTTTAATAATTATGCATTTTCAACTATCTTAAACTATGTTCCTTTAATGATGATCTAATTAAATATGAAATTGAATTGTTTTTTTATCCTATATTTAATCGAGTGTGGGATGCTTTACATTTATACATAGCAAACAACCTTGATTGGATGGAGCATTGGATAAAAGATTGTGAAGAATTCTTTGGTAGGTTATCATGGCAAGGGGTTAGTAACATGATTAAAACAGTTCATCGTCTTCGACATCAGATTCCTGACCTTACGTCACAAAGGGAAGTTGATTTAGCCTATGGTGTAAAATATAAAAAGGAAAGTAATTTTTTTTACCCACATTTTTTCTACTTACTTTGATCCATTTTTCCAATTATTACATTTCGTTTGTTTAAGTTTTCAAATATATTTACTAACTCCTATATGACGTTGATTAATTCACACTGTATTTTTAACCTGTTTTCAATGTTGTAGCTCAAACATCACAAGGCTATGTTGTGTAATGGTCGTAAATTTCGTATCAAAAAGTTGGATGATAACAAGAAAACCTCGGATTCTAGGATAAGTGGTGAGCTCCTAATATGGATACCTAATGAGGGCAGCTATACCAAGAGCCTACTTTAAATGTCAACCCGAGGAACATACAAACTTGAGAGATGCATGCACTATCTAATCTCTTTATAGGATAATCTCTTGTCACAGTCAAAGGGCGGTATCGATGTTCTAAAGATTGTCCACTAAATGTGAAGGTTGTCTACTTAATGTGAAAACTGATTATGCTATGAAATTGAATACTGGTAAGCAATGAATCTGATTAAAAGAATTAAAGTCCTGAAATTAGTAAATATGTTATGAGAAATAAAGCAGGGAATCTATTCTAAGTAATTAAAATGCTCAAGTAATTAGATGCTGATATGTTCTAAGAAGTGAAGATACAAAGACAGTAAATCTATTTGAAATAATTAAACTGCTGAAATAACTAAATGCTGAGAATGAAAATACCATAACAGAGCTATTCTACTATTGGGGAAACGAAGTCTGTAACTACTATCTGCGCACACAATTTGAGTCTTGATCTATCTTATTTTACCAATCTAGAATTGAAATGCGATCATTCTATGCTTACCCATCTACTACTAAGAAGTTAAAAGAAACTAATCATGATGAGAAACTGCAGTGAACTCCAGATCTAAACCATGACGTTAAAACCAAAGCTATTACACATGTAATCATGGATAAAAATATGCGTTGCAAGAAAGAACCTACAGGACTAATGAAATCATTTGACTGTACTACGGAATGCATTCTAAAATTCTACAGAAAACAATGAATCATTCAATGCTACCATATATCATAGAACTGTTCATCAATGTAAAACGCATACTTGGAAAAATACCTGCAAATAGGAATCTCCTGACCTTCGTGTTGGAGGGGCCCTCCCCAACCCATACTCAGGAGAGAATAAAAAATCAGAAACAGTTGCTAGAACTAATCATCAATCTTTCATTAATATGTAAAATCCATGTCAAAATAGAAGTCTGTACTTTAGTATCTCAATAGTGCAGAAAACGTTAGCAATAATGTCTTTCACAAAAATAATAGCAGGGGCCTCTCGCTACCCAAGAGGTCCATATTTTTACTATTTAACTCTAATCCTAACTGATTGTCAAAGTGTCGATTCATCTTGAAAGTGGGAGTGTGTCCCCTATAAATCAGGAAACAGAGCGCTGAGCTTGGTGATCCTTTAGTCTTCTACACGTCCTTCCTTTAATAAACCTGAACCTGCTCAATCACGCTTGGTTTCCATATAATCAGTTTAATTGATACGCATTCTAACATACAAGATTAATCATGAAAACAATTTCATTAAACCATTAAAGTAAAACACGTTTCCCACAATTGAGTGCATTTCGTTGCCATTGTTTGAGCTGGACTGTGGAAAAATGGTTATCAAAATACCTAAAAAATGGACCCATCATTTTCTCCCCTACTTGAAGCATTCACCAATCCTTGGGTGACCTATTCCTTTCATCGATGACCTCGCTGATATCCCATGGTACCACCTTAGGTGCCCCTTCCTGTCTGAGATACCCAAAATTCTGATCCTCCCTGGCCCATGCCTTCCTCTCCTCCTCTTCATTAATCTGTTCTTTGAGGACTAGGGAAAGAAAGAATGGAGGATTCAGTCTCATCCCAATCCACCTTAGTTGGTTTCTTGCTAGGGAATCTTTATAGAGTATGGTTTTGAAGAGAGCATCCTTAAGCCTGAGGGGAGAGTGGAGTTCTCTTCATTTTAGATCATTTGCCACCCTGCTCCACCTTTCCCTGATGGACTCATCAACTTCCTTTTCGTGCTATGGAGTGTAATGTCGAAGTGACTCACTGCCTCTTGCTTTTTGCAAGGAGAATGGGTATCAACTCCTCGTCCTAAGTGAGGATCCTGTGATTATAAATTATTCCCTCAGGGTGAGTTGGCTCAGGTCTGATCATTAATGGAGTTTTCCATTTGGATGCCACATAGAGATGATAGTCCTGAGCTCGCTCAATTTCGTGGTTCATCCATGAACACAATGCCATTAACTGGAAATCACCCACATATGGGTTTGGCGACCAGTTGGGTGAGCCAGAAACTATGAAATTGTGCAAGAAGAACTCACTCAATCGGTCTTTCTCTAGCTCTGTGGAGTTCAATGATGCATCAATAAATTCCTTAGGAGTGCGTACCTCTATAGGGAGATCTTTCTTCAATCTCTGAAGCTGGAATTCACCCCATTTCTCTTGTAAATAAACTACATAGACCGCCAATGGTGGTATAAGGTCACACATTCTCTCATATATGCTGATAGTAGTGGCAAGAACATCCTTAATTTTGATAATTTCCTGGTCCTTCCTTTCCAATTTGCTCTGTGCTTCGGCCAAATTTTCTTGCAGCTCTAAATTCTTCTGTTCGGCTAGCCGAAGCTCTTCTGCATGGTGCATCTGTAGGATTTGTGTTTTCTCGACTGAGAATGGGGGAGGTGTGGCCTGGCTTCCTGGAAAAATTATTAATGTTTCCAACTCATTTCAAATCCTTTCCAATTATGCTTGTGCTTCAGCGAGCTAGGAAACGACCTCGGGGTCTTCATTATGTTCTGAAGGGTTTTCCTGAAAGTTACCTTGCTCCTGTAAGCTCTACCCTTCTCCTTTATCCATCTCTTCTTGCGTATCCTATTTTTCCTCTTCATTGCCCTTCTCTTCTTCATCCTCTTCTTCTTTTTCTTCTTCATCCTCTTCTTCATCCGTAGTGGGATCCTTTTGATCTATAAAAGGATCAATGTCATCATCAAACACATTGGTAATCAGGGGGTTGGATTCCCTTTCTTTATCCTTGGAGGCTCGGATTTTAGATACCTATGTGAATCTCTTGCTATGCCTCTTCAACCCTTAACTACTGGTAGGAATATCTAGGTCTGATTTGGGGGAGTCCTCTTTGGAGTTTTTTATTTTGACCAAGGTGTCGGACACACTGCCCAAGTCGATTTTTTTTTTACCCCTGATACAGAGGTGGTCTTAGTTTTTGATTCGGGTGGCAAGGGTGTGGTCCTCATTCTTTGAACGTCCTCAGCAGACACCATGATGAACTCCTCCCAGGAGAGCTCTGGAATCTGAGCTTTTAGATCCTCACCAACTATTAGTTTGATCAGCCCATGATGGGCCAAAGCATCCTCCCTTAGCCACCTTCCTACTCATCTCTGCTAGGGATTGGAGCAGGAAAAATGGAATGCTAATATTGTTGTTTGATGAAATGTGACTTCTGTGCCTGAGAAGCTCTAAAATATGAAAATGGAAAATGGGAACATAGCTTAATCTTCCAGTGCATGTAATATACCTTAGGACAATTGCGGCTATTTCATCCCATGGTGCTGGCATGGAGGGTCTCTTGAATCCATTTTTGTCCTCATCATAAACTTCTCCACGCTCAAAGAATGCTGCTTTTGTTGTGTGGTTTTCCTCCTAGTCGTTGCTTCTCCAATGCAGGCCCATTGGAAGACTAGTGTGTTTCGCTATCATGTCCTCATCCACTTTTATGCGTAAGCCCTTCACCTGGGTGACGTACTGTTCATCTTTTATATGCTTGAAGTTTCTTGTGAACTCCTGGGATACCCCTATATTGTATCCTCTCAGTCCAAGGATAAATGGCATCCAGCCTGAGTTGCGAATGATTTGTAGGACTCTCGGGCTTTGATAAATGGCATTGTGATCTTCCGGTTCACTCTTTTTAAAACCCTTCGTCATTTTCCGAATCTTCCCTATAACCAGACAAACAAGGGCTTTGGGATGCAGTTTTATACTTTTAACTTGGTTGGGCTCTGCCTACGGGCTCAAGGAATGCAATGGTGGTTGCTTCTCGGGAATTTCGGGTGGTTACTTATATGCAAAATCATGGAATATGCTGCACCCAAATTTACTGCCTTTCTGCACCTATTCTTTTCATCATACTTGTACTTGCCACTTCTAATCCGCTATCTTTCATGATCGATCTCTGCCTTATTATGATCAACCTCTGTACTTCATGTGGTGAAGGTTACGATCATGATTTGATGAGGGTGACGAGACTTTGGTAGCAATCATGAGATATGAAGGTCATTCCACCATGCCGCCAATTTGAAATTGAAGCTGTCCTCAGCTGACTAGAAATGACTCTATTGTGGGAAAGTGTTTTACCGTAAAAATCAAATAAAATCGTTTAGAGATTACCTTGGTATGTATGCGTACTTGCATTGATGAGCTGGTCCATTTTTCATGCGCAGTGGATTTTGTAGTAATCTTGGTGGTGTCTGTAGTTCATTTCTGCATGTCAGTAGTTACGTGCGTAGGGTGCTTTTTTCGTTTTGCGCATTTTGAATTTGCTGAGTATGTGCTTTTGAAAATTGCTAGTTGTTGATACGAATCAAGCAATTGTGCCTTTTATTTGGATGATTGCATGGTTGGATCTGATTGGTTGTCTTGAATAACTTGTAAGCTCTCTTGAATACGTTTGAAAAAGGTTGGCGTGGTGTGTCTTTGATGAATTCCATAGTAGATGAAGATTGATTTTTGTATGTAGATGTGGATGGCTCGCTTGAATTGATTTAAGCCTCTCTTTAATATATGGCATCCTCATTTGATTTATTTTGCAGGCTCGTTTGAATTGATGGTAGCCTCGCTTGAATTATTGGCAGCCTCGCTTGATATATTTTGCAGGTTCTCTTGAATTGATGACAACCTCGCTTGAATTATTGGGCAGGCTTGCTTGAATAGGTTGATGCCCTGTACTTCCTGTACTTCTTTTTTTTTCTCTTTTTTTGTGTTTTTTTTTCATGAAATGTGTTGAAGCTTACTATTTTGGAGCATGCTCTATTAGCATCAATTGTTGCTGGTAGATTACTTGTATAAATTCTTCTTTGCACTTTGGTTTCTTGTAGAGCTTTAGGCGGTGCCCATTCACGATCATGGGGAACTCATCATCATCAATTGTAATAATTCTCACAGCCCCATTGTCATAAATTTTCTGTATACTGTAAGGTCCAAGCCATCTAGTGGTTAGCTTCCCTTTGAATGTGTGAAATATAGAGTCATAGACGAGTGCTCAATCACCCTCTTTGAATTTCTTATCCATCAAATGTTGGTCATGCCATTTCTTTCTTTGCTATTGGATGATTTCAGTATGTGTAAGTGCTTGTTGGTGGTGTTAATCCAGTTGATTTAGCTGTAACATCTGTTCTTTTTTAATGTCTGATAGGTTCATATTTAGATCGGCTGCAATTATTAATGTTTTTACTTCAAATTCGATTGGTAGCATGACCTTTTTCCCATAGACCAGCTCATAAGGTGTGAATCTTGTTGATGTTTTCCATATAGTATTGTAAGCCCAGACTACTTCACTAAGTCTATCAGCCCAATCTCTTTTGTGAAGTTGGATAGTTTTTGTCAAGATTTTCTCTAATTCCCTATTGGTTACCTCAGCTTGACCATTTCCTTGAGGGTGGTAGGAGGATAATTGTCTGTGCTTTACATTGTTTCTTTTCATCAAGTCGTCAATTAAATTTGATGTGAATTGTGGTCCTTGATCAGAAACTACTTCTCTTGGCACCCCAAATCTGTGAAAGATCTGCTCAGTAAAGAATTTGGCCACACTGGTTTCATTTGCAGCAGCCAGTGCTGCTACCTCTGTCCATTTTGTAACGTAATCAGTGCATACCAGGATGTAGCTCTTCTGATTGGACTGTGGATTGAATGGGCCAATAAAATAGAATCCCCACTTATCAAATGCCTCTAAAGAGATTTGTGGATGAAGTAGCATTTCTTGTTTTTGTGTTGGCTTTCCCATTCTCTGGCAAGCGTCAAAATGGGAAACATACTCATAAGCATCTATGTGGAGTGTTGGAAAATAATACCCTATTTGCAATATCTTGTAGGCTATCCTTTTTGCAACGTAGTGTCCTCCACAAGGTTCATTGTGGGTGGCATGCATTATGTCATGTACCTCATCTTCCCTAATGCACCTTCTAAGTACTTGATCAGGTCCCTATTTAAAGAGCATGCCCTCTATCCATGTATATGTGGCACTTTGTTTTATTACTTTTGTCCTTTCTTTATAACTGTAATGTTCTGGAAACTTCTTGGATACCAAATAGTTTGTTATGTCAGCAAACCATGGACTTTTTATTGATATGGCAAAAAGGTGCTCATCAGGGAAGTTATCTTGGACCAATTCATTATCTATCCCATGTGTTACTCTAGACAAAAAGTATGCTACAACATTATGCTTTCCTGGTTTATCTATTATAGTTATGTTGAATTCATATAGAAGTAGCATCCATCGAATAATTCTTGCACTGGTATTAGTCTTGTTCATAAGATATCTGATCGCTGAGTGGTCAGTATGGATAAAAATTTTGTATCCTATAATGTAATGCCTGAATTTGTTGATTGCATATATGACTGCCAGAAATTCCTTCTCTGTGACTGTGTAGTTGAGTTCTGCCCTAGCCAATTTTTTTCTTATATAGTATATGGCATAGGGTTTCTTGTCTTGTTATTGCCCAAGCACATATCCAATTGCTTTATCTGATGCATTGGTGTGAATGTGAAATGGAATTTCCCATTTTGGTCCTTGAAGTATCGGTGCTGTGATGGTTTTCTGCTTAATACTTTCAAAGGCTAACATCCAGTTGCTTGTCCATAGGAACTCATTGTCTTTTGTGAGAAGTGGAAACATGGGGGCAACAATTCTACTATAATTCTCAATAAACCTTCTATAGTACCCTGTCTGTCCAAGGAAGCTTCTTACATCCCTTTGTTTGACAGGTGGAGGCAGTGTCTTGATTACTGATACTTTGGCTTGATCCACCTCTATACCTCTCTGTGACATATGATGTCCTAGAGCAATTCCTTCTTCCATTAACATCCTGCATTTGTCATTGCTTAGGCACAAGCTTATCTCAATAAATTTTTTTAATATTAATTCAATATTTTCCAACGCTTGCTCAAAGCTCTGTCCATAAGGTGTGAAATCATCCATGAATACTTCCATTTTGTTATTCAGAAAATCAGAGAAAATACTCAGTATGGCTCTTTGAAATGTTGTTGGAGTGTTACATAGACCAAAGGGTAGGACCCTATAGGCATAAGTTCCCCATGGGCATGTGAAGGTCATCTTATCTTGAGCGGCTAGGTGTATTAAAATTTGGTTGTAACCACTGAAACCGTCTAGGAATGAAAAGTACTTGTTTCCAGATAATGTATCCAGCACCTAGTCTATAAATGGAAGTGGAAAATTATTTGTTGCTTTATTCAGCTCCCTGTAGTCCACACAAATTCTCCATTTGCCTCCTTTTTTGGGCACTATGACTAGGGGTGAGACCCACTCACTATCAGATATTGGATAGATGAACCCTGCATCTAATAACTTTTGTAATTCCATTTTGACTATGTCTTTTAGTGCAGGGTTCATCCTTCTTTGTGGTTGCTTGATGGGAGTAGAACCTTCTTTGATGTAAATGTAGTGTTTGCATATATCAGGATGTATTCCTTTCATATCTGTATATGTCCAGGCAAATGCTTTACTTTGTTGTGTTAGTATCTTCATCAATTTCTCTTCTTGCTCTGGTTTTAAATTGGAATTTATGTTGACTATCTTGCCAAGGTTAATTTCGACGACTTTTACCTTCTCAATATGTTCTGGCAGCACTTCTGTCCATAAGTCATCCATGTTTTGTTTTGAAATTTCACCTATTTCTGTAGAAAAAAAATCTTGAATAACATGATTGTTAGGAGATATATTTTGTATAAATCTATCTATATGGCCATCTTCATCTATTTCCTTTAAAGATATTGTAGCATCAATTGATAGGATAGGTCGGAGGTTTTGATTTGGCGTGTTTTGGTAATCATCAGTCCAATTTTGATATTCTAACTCTGAGGATTTCATTGCTGGTGGGTAGATTGTTATCTTCTTCCTGGTATGTCCACTGGTGATTGTCATATTTCCTGATCGGAAGCCTATGTAAGCATCCGCAATTGCTAACCAAGGTCTTCCCAGGATAATTGGATAGCCACTAAGTTTGCTTTTGATTTCGATTATTATAAAATCAGCTGGGTATTCCCAGGACTCGATATTGATCATAATGTCTTCTAACATTCCTTTGGGCTTCACAGTTGACGTGACTACAAGTTGGAGCACTATTGTGGTTGGTCTTACCATTGATTGGAGTCCTAGGTATAACATGGTTTCTTTAGTCATGACATTGATCGCAGCTCCTAGATCGATTAAGCTTTTATTTATTTGCTTGTTATTTATGGTGACACTTACTACAGGACTACCATGATCAAGATATTTAGGATTTATTATGACACCTAGCATCAAATTGGCCAATTGTCCCACTACATTAATAGTTGGTGGGTCACGCTTCCTCCTTCCTGGCTTCTTTAGGAAATTCTCTCTAATGAATTTGTTGTAGATGGGCACATCCCTTATGGCTTGTAAGATTGGGATTTGGATGTTTAAGTGTTTGAATTAATCTAAGATTATATTCTCTTCCTCTTCTTTTGTATTCCAGACAAGTTCTTCTGGAAATGGAGGGCTTTTAGTTCGTGTGAGTGGTATAATTTCTTCCTCAGGAGGTTCTAGTTCATCAGGATGTTGAACATAGGGTTCAAATGTGTGCTCCTGAGCTTCAGGTATAGGTTGTTGGATGTTGTGTGGGGGTGTATTCTGTGTGAGGCACCTGGAACAATTAATTAACAAAAATACACGAAATAGCAGAAATGACAGAACTCAGAATCACTTTTGTATTGATCACAGGCCACTTCGAGGGGGAAACCTCCTTTGAGCAAGCTCAATACAAATAACTTCACGGTGCCTTCATAGGTCTCAACACACACTTATATACTAATTCTAGGCGCCAATACTATGGGTCGAAACCATGGGCCGTTACAAACTATGGATTAACAATACTACGGGCGGCTTACAAAGCATATGCGCCAACAACAATAACACAAACTATTGATTAACAAATACTACGGGACGACTTATAAAGCATACGCGTCCAACAACAACATACTAACAAAGTAAAGACATGGGTTCCTAACGTCCCCTCCCCCTTAAAAAAAGCTTTGTCCTCAAAGCTTTAGATGTGGAAATTGTTGTTGAATCTGAAGGAGTGGTTCCCATGTAGCATCCTCTGGTTGCATGTCGTGCCACTGAATTAAGACCTCTGTGATAGAACGAGAGTGAAGCTGACGCGTGCGCCGATTGAGGATGGCCTCTGGCTCCAAAAGGATGGATCCTTCATTATCCAATTCGGGTAAAATAGTTTGGCCGCTGATGTTGGTGCCAAGAACTTTCTTCAGACAAGAGACATGAAAGACTGGATGAATGCGGGAAGAAGGAGGAAGTTCCAATTTATAAGCAACGGACCCAATCCTCTGAAGAATCCGATATGGCCCATAGAACTTTGGAGCGAGCTTATGACGCCCTTTGAGTTTCAAGGAGGATTGTTTGTATGGCTGGAGACGAAGAAAAACCATATCGCCGACTTGAAAAGTGCGCTCCGAACGGTGCTGATCAGCTTGTTGCTTCATGCGATTTCTTGCCATGTGAAGATTGTCCCGCAAAATGTGAAGAATCTGATCGCGGTTGCGAAGGACCTTGTCAACTTCCTGAACTGGTGAACTGGTGGGGGTGTATGGAAGAAGAGCTGGAGGTGCCTGACCGTAGACTGCTTCATATGGGGTCATTTTAGAGGCAGTATGGTAAGAGGTATTGTACAACCATTCAGCGAGAGGGAGCCACTTTGCCCACTAATGTTGTTGTTCCGCGGTGAAGCAACGAAGATAAGTTTCCAAGCATTTATTGACAATTTTAGTCTGACCATCTGTTTGTGGGTGATACCCTGAACTCATCTTCAGTTTGGTGCCAGTGTGGCGAAATAGTTCTGTCCAAAAATGACTAGTGAAAGTCACATCACGATCCGAGAGAATGGAAGAAGGGATACCATGAAGACGAAAGATCTGGTCCATAAAAATTTGAGCGACAGAGGAGGATGTATAGGGATGGATGAGAGCGCAAAAATGACTATATTTGGAGAGATGATCAACCACAACGAGAATCACTGTCTTCCCGCCAGATTTAGGGAGCCCTTCAATGAAATCCATAGAAATATCTGTCCAAATCCGTGTAGGTATGGGCAAGGGTTCAAGCAATCCTGGAAGGAGTGTTGTTTCACCCTTATTGCGCTGACAGGTATCACATTCGGCCACCATCTGTTGAATTGTCCTTTTCATGCCTTGCCAAAAGAAGTTACGCCGTGCTCGTTCATATGTTTTGAGGAACCCAGAGTGCCCGGCCGATGGAGAAGCATGGAGTTCATAGAAGACATCCTGTTGAAGATCTGTGGTCTAGGGAAGCACCAGACGACCCTTGTATCGCAGAGAAGCACCATCCCAAGAGTAATGTGGGACAGCCGAAGGATTGTTGGTCAAGCGTTGGATGATCTGAGATAAGGAAGAGTCATTGACGTAACCTTGTTGAACAGATTGCAACCAATTTGGAACAGGCATAGAAATAGCTGAAAGAGAACCTTGGGCATCAAATGTGCGAGAAAGAGCATCTGCCACAATATTATCTTTACCCTTCTTGTAAGTGATCTCATAGTCATAACCCATGAGTTTGCTAACCCATTTCTGTTGTGCCGGGGAGGAGACACGCTGGTCCAAGAAATATTTCAGACTCTGGTGATCAGTCTTGATGTAGAAATGATTCCCTAATAGGTATGGACGCCACTTCTGTACTGCATGCAAAATAGCCATCATTTCCTTCTCATAGGTAGAGGCAGCTAAATTCTTACCTGAAAGGGCTTTGCTGGTGAACGTGATGGGGTGTTCATCTTGAAGGAGAACAACACCAAGTCCATTGCCGCAAGCATCACTCTCAATAGTGAAGGGCTTGGAAAAATCGGGCATAGCTAGTATAGGTGTAGTACACATAGCTTGTTTTAGTTTGTCAAATGCACACTGAGCATCAGGTGTCCATGTAAAAGCATTTTTTTTAATAGAGCAGTTAATGGAGCTGCAATCTTCCCATAATCCTTGACAAACTTGCGGTAGTAGCCAGTCAACCCCAAAAAACCACGAAGGCTCTTGAGTGTCTGAGGATGTGGCTAATTGTTCATGGCCTCGATTTTGGCAGGATCCACGCGAACCCCTTGTGCTGAGATAATGTGCCCGAGATACTCAACTTCCTTTTGTCCAAAAACACATTTAGACTGCTTGGCATGGAGATGATGGTCAGAGAAAAGTTGCATGACAAGATCCAGATGCTGGAGATGTTCATCCCATGTTTTACTGTAGATGAGGATATCATCAAAGAATACCAGAATCAATTTCCGCAAGTAGGGTCGAAATATTTTATTCATTAAGGAATGGAATGTGGAAGGAGCATTAGTGAGGCCAAAGGGCATGACCAAAAACTCATAATGGCCATCATGTGTGTGAAAAGCTGTTTTAGGAATATCATCCTCATGAACCCGAATTTGATGATACCCAGAACGAAGATCCAACTTGGAGAAAAAGTGAGCCCCATGAAGCTCATCAAGAAGCTCATCAACAACCGGAATTGGAAACTTATCCTTGATGGTGAGGTGATTAAGTGCTCGGAAGTCAATGCAGAGGCGCCATGACCCATCTTTTTTGTGGACAAGAATAACTGGAGAAGACGAGGAACTAGTGCTTGGGCGAATAATACCTTGCTTCAATAAGTCCCGAACGAGCATTTCAATCTCCGTTTTTTGGTGAAATGGGTAGCGATAAAGCCTGATGTTGGGAGGAACGCTGCCAGGAAGGAGCTGAATACGATGGTCTTCTGGCCTGGAAGGTGGTAATCCCACTGGTTCAGCAAAGACACCTGTATACCGATCCAGAATTTGTTGTAGATCCAAAGGAGTGGTGGAGACCGCTGATGGTTGCATCTGGATGGAATGGATCTGAGTGATGACACCATGTGAACTCTTCTTGAGGATTTTTTCCATGCGATGTGAACTGATGATGCTGAGAGAACCTGGTTGTAATCCTGTCAATGTGTGTTTGTGTCCATTGAGGGAAAACTGCATCCAAAGTTTGGCAAAATCCCATAAGATAGGGCCGAGTGTGCATAGCCATTGAGCACCCAAAACCACATCACATCCGCCTAAGGGCAAGGCAAACATGTCCGAGCGCAAGATATAATCTCCCATAGATATACACACATTTCGACACTTCCCTTTGCAAGGTAAGGTGCCCCCATTGGCAGTCATGACTTCAAAGTTGGAGCAAGGATGGATAAAACAATCAGCTTGTTTGGCGATCCGAGGGTCAATGAAATTATGAGTGCTACCAGAATCAATGAGGATTGTAAGAGGAAGCTTCTTGAAGTAACCCCTGACCCGCATTGTTTGGGGGGTGGTGATTCCAGCTAAAGCATGGAGGGATATCTCTGGCTGGTCCTCCTGAGACGGAGGGTCAATAGGCGGTTCCTGACTGTCGACCGGAGCCTCCAGTGTTTCTGGATCTTCGTCACCCATTTCAGAGGCAGGAGGAGACTCCACATCCAGGAGATAGAGCTTCTGCTGAACACATCTATGTCCCCGAGTGAATTTCTCATCACAATTATAGAAAAGCCCCTTTTCTCTGCGTGCTTGCATCTCTGTTTCAGACAAACGCTTGATAGGAGTCGGTCGAGGAGCCTGCGGTATAGGTGGTCGCTGAGAACCCATATTTCAGAAGGGAACAAAAGTGGGCTTGGAGCGTTGTTGGGCTGCAAGCTTGTCTTCTGCCAACTTAGCCAAGCCGAGTGCTTCCATCATTATGTTGGGGCAGAACATTTTGACCTCAGAGCGAATGGCATCCTTTAGACCACTGATAAAACAACTCCGGTAAAATTCATCAGACAATCCTTCGGTGTGGTTGGCTAGATTCTCAAATTCGGTTTGATACTCTCTCACAGTGCCAGTTTGGCGAAGTTTAGTGAGGGCTCCTGTGAAGTCATCAAAAGCACTAGGACCAAATCTTTGCAAAAGGAGCTGGCAAAAGTCTGGCCAGTTGGGCTCTGGATGAGCCTTGATGTACCAGCGGTACCATTGAAGAGCTTCCTTTTCCAAATGAAAGGATGCCAGTGGAACTTTGTTGACATCAAAATTATTATGCAGACTGAAATACTGTTCTGCACGATAGATCCATCCAGTTGGATCGGTACCACTGAAGCGAGGAAAATCAAGCTTCGGACCACGGAAATTGCTGGAAGCAGAGAACCCATTGTCTACTGAAGACTCGGACTGCCGTTTGTTGTTCATAGCTGAATGTTCAAGATGGAGACCGAGAAATTTTTCATCCAGATCCTGGAGTTTGGCTTGGATGGCTGCAAGTGCTTCCTCCATGGTTTTTGCTCCTGCACGGGTGACAACCATAACTAGGATTTTTTTTATTTTTATTTTTTGACTGGGTAGGAAAACAAAAACAGGAACTACTTCAGTAAGGGAAAATTTGGATTTGGGAAAAAATAAGAAGGGTAATTGGGGTTTGACTAAATTTTGGACACTGTTGGATAGATAGGGAAGCAAAAATGAGGATTTCAGAAGCGGGGTGAAAGAATGGGGAAATTTGGCAGAGGGGAACAAAGAAGTAGAATTCAGAAAGGAAATCTGTGGTAAAATTTGAAGGTGGTTGGGTGAAATCTGAGGAAGTTATGGCAAACCCTAAAAATAGACAATTGTGGTATTTCGGGCTTTGGAAATGGGAATTGAGGATAGGGTCCTCAGGACTGAAATATGCAGAATGGGATGACAGGGGTTCCCCGAAAATTTCAAGGGAAACAGAGTAAAAATAAGGGAGATATGGAGAAAATACTGAATTTTATACTTTTTTTTTTTTTTTAATCTCAGACTGGAGCGGCTACGGCTCGAAAGAAATATGGAACAGCGCCGAATGGACTGAAAACGGCTGAATCTGGAACGACTTGCAAAATAGATCTGAAACGGTGTAACAGTGATCGACAATAGTTCAGCTGATAGTAGATATGGACCCCAGGTATGTGCGGCTTCCTAACAGTTCAGGGGTTTCACTCGGCCACCAATGCTGTCTGACGGCTTGCATATTGGGGCAATACCCCTCACTCCACGGCTCAGGTAAAACTGATAACCGCTTTGCCACAAACGACAGCTCTTGGTTTACCTCACGGGTGGGAACTAGTCAATCAAGTAGGGGTCGTTGCCCTTTTCGCTGGCAGGTCCTCTCAATGGGCCAGCTACTTCGGGGTTCCTGTGGTACTCCTCACAATGAGTTTTAGGGCTTATGCCCAAGTACTTCCCACAGTTAAGTGGATGGGGATTATTCCCAAATCTAAACCTGCAACAGATGCGAAAAAAAAAATTGGCAGAAATTTCACCCAGCGAGCCCAAGAAAGTGCTCTGATACCAGATGTGAGGCACCTGCAACAATTAATTAACAAAAATACGTGAAATAGCAGAAATGACAGAACTCAGAATCACTTTTGTATTGATCATAGGCCACTTCGAGGGGGCAACCTCGTTTGAGCAAGCTCAATACAAATAACTTCACGGTGCCTTCATAGGTCTCAACACACACTTATATACTAATTCTAGGCGCCAATACTATGGGTCGAAACCATGGGCCGTTACAAACTATGGATTAACAATACTACGGGCGGCTTACAAAGCATATGCGCCAACAACAATAACACAAACTATTGATTAACAAATACTACGGGATGACTTATAAAGCATACGTGTCCAACAACAACATACTAACAAAGTAAAGACATGGGTTCCTAACATTCTGCAACATTTTTCCAGATCGTAGGTTTATTTCATTTATTTCTATGGTGTCTATAACATAAGTTGGGAATTATGTAATATCAGTGTTATAAGCCTGTTGCTGTTGTGGGGGCTTGTTATTATTAGGATTTGGATTCGGTTGGGTTGGAATAGGTGGAGGTCTGGGGGTTGGTTGAGTTTGTAGAGGTGGCATAATGAGTGGTTGTTGTAATGGAGCCCTCCAATTTGATGGATGTGGGTGCTGGTTTGCATAGTTTGTGGTGGATGGAAATGGTGGGGGGTATTGAGAATAAGACAGTGGATAATATGGCTGTTGGTAGGATAGTTGATATGCTTGTTGGTTTTGTTGCCATTGGTTTTTATTTGGCTATGACTGCCATGGATTCAGTGTAGAGTTCCAATTTGGTTGTCCTTGATTATAGTAATTTGGATTGCTCTGCTGATATGGCCTAACAAAATTATTCCTCCTCTGATTTATAAAACAGAGTTGTTCTATAGTTCCTTCAGTTGCTGGGTCTTGAATGGCTACCTTACATGAGGGTAAGAGTGGACATTTATTAGTGGAATGGTCATCAGTGCAGAGACCACATACTTCTATTGTGTTCAAGGTGCACTGCCCCTTCTCATGCTTCTTCCTACAACGAGGACAAAATACTGCCAAGCCTTGGTTAATTTCATCCTGTTTCTTTTTTATTCGAAGAGCATCAAGTTGCATGGCTAGGGATTGCAGTATGTCAGTTTTCATGTCATCCAGTAGGTTTCCTAAATCAGATTTTGTAAGTGTTGGTGTTGAGGATGATGATCCACTGGTGGTTGTATGTGTATCCCTTGTCCCGTTCTTAGTTTTCCTAAAACTTCAGTAGTTTTTGAATATTTGCAGGATCTAGTCAAACGATTTTTGGAATATGTCTCCATATCCAAGGAGATTTAAGACTTCAAAATTCTCCTCTTTTACACCTCTGATAAGGACAAGCTTTAGTGATTCAGGATCCAATGTGCAATGGCTAGCTCGTTTGTAGTTGAGTTGAAATCTTTGGGCATAATCTTCTAATGACTCTCTATCTCCTTGTTGCATCCTAATGATTTCATCCCTAGTATCTTTGGCCTTGCAGTAGTCCCTATATTTTTCTAAGAATGACTATTTCATTTGATCCTAGCTAAAGATACTATTTCCTTCAAGGTTCATGAACCACCAGAGTGATAGGTCTTTCAGTGTGCAAGGAAAAAGCATAAGCTTTTGTGCATCAATAGTGTAATCAAATGATTTGCAAACTACCTCAAATTCAAACAGGAATGTTTCAGGATCTTTTGAAGTCAACACATGAAAGTTTGGTAGATTATTAGGATTGATGCTCTTCATCCTGGAATGTCCAAGAGGTATGCTAATGGGAAAAGTGAAAAGCTCCCTAGGTTCTTCCTCTTCATTTGCCATTGAGGTGTTTGAGCTGAAACTGGTAGTGAAGTTGCTTCTGTTTGGATTGTATGTGGAGCCAATCTCGTTTTCAGAGTGTAGAAATTCAAACTGAGAATGGTTAGAACTGTTATTACCGTTGTTGCTCATGGAATGCTTGGGTAGAAAACGGCCAAACCTATCCCTCTGCCGACGAGGCATTCATTGGTAGAAGATATTTATGTTTTTGTTTTATGTAATTTTTGTTTTCTTTTTGTGTTTTTTAGGTGATGTCTCCTAAAAGATTTAGCACCTCCCCTACAATGACACCAAAAAGTGGTGACCTCCTAATATGGATGCCTAATGGGGGAAGCTATACCAAGAGCCGACTTTAAATGTCAACCCGGGGAACATACAAACTTGAGAGATGCATGCACTATCTATGCTCTTTATAGGATAATCTCTTGTCACAGTTAAAGGGAGGTATCGATGTTCTAAAGATTGTCCACTAAATGTGAAGGTTGTCTACTTAATGTGAAAACTGATTATGCTATGAAATTGAATACTGGAAAACAATGAATCTGATTAAAAGAATTAAAGTGTTGAAAGCAGTAAATATGTTCTGAGAAATAAGGCAGGGAATCTATTCTAAGTAATTAAAATGCTCAAGTAGTTAGATGCTGATATGTTCTAAGAAGTGAAGATACAAAGACAGTAAATCTATTTGAAATAATTAAACTACTGAAATAACTAAATGCTGAGAATGAAAATACCATAACATAGCTATTCTAATATTGGGGAAACGAAGTATGTAACTACTATCTACGCACACAATTTTAGTCTTGATCTATCTTATTTTACCAATCTAGAATTGAAATGCGATCATTCTATGCTTACCCATCTACTACTAAGAAGTTAAAGAAACTAATCACGATGAGAAACTGTAGTGAACTCCAGATCTAAACCATGACGTTAAAAGCAAAGCTATTACACATGTAATCGTGGATAAAAACATGAGTTGCAAGAAAGAACCTATAGGACTACTAAAATCGTTTTACTATACTACAGAATGCATTCTAAACTACTACAGAAAACAATGAATCATTCAATGCTACCATATATCATAGAACTGTTCATCAATGTAAAACGCATACTTGGAAAAATACCTACAAATAGGAATCTCCTGACCTACGTGTTGGAGGGGCCCTCCCCAACCCGTACTCAGGAGAGAATAAAAACTCAGAAACGGTTGCTAGAACTAATCATCAATCTTTCATTAATATGTAAAATCCATGTCAAAATAGAAGTCTGTACTTTAGTATCTCAATAGTGTAGAAAACGTTAACAATAATGTCTTTCACAAAAATAATAGCAGGGGCCTCTCGCTACCCGAGAGGTCCATATTTATACTACTTAACTCTAATCCTAACTGATTGTCAAAGTGCCGATTCATCTTGAAAGTGGGAGTGTGTCCCCTATAAATCAGGAAACAGGGCGCCGAGCTTGGTGATCCTTTAGTCTTCTACTTGTCCTTCCTTTAATAAACCTGAACCTGCTCAATCACGCTTGGTTTCCATATAATCAGTTCAATTGATACACATTCTAACATACAAGATTAATCATGAAAACAATTTCATTAAATCATTAATGTACAACACTTTTCCCACAATTGAGTGTGTTTCATTACCATTGCTTGAGTTGGACTGTGGAAAAAGGGTTATCAAGATACCTGAAAAATGGACCCATCAATAACTGCAGTCTTTAAGGTCAACAATGTTACCTCCAGAAGTGATAGACATCTAGAAGAAACCAAGAATAGGTACTATGGGCATTTGGAGGACATTGTTGAGTGTGATTTTAATTCCTTTAAAATAGTTTTGTTTGAGGTGAAGTGGTATAGGCTACAGATGCATGAACGTGATCCTGAAAGAACTGTTATTGAGCATGCTAATGGATTTACCATGGTTAATACAGGGGCATTTGAACCGGGTATAGAGCCTTATGTTCTTCCAAGTCAATGTGAACAAGTCTACTACTCCAAGGTACCAAGTAAAGCAGGTTGGTCATACATTGTTCGATATGATCCAAGATGAAGACCAGTAAAGTATAATCATGTACTAGATGATGAAGACAATCACAAAGAAGAAGAGGATGATGATGATTCAGGTCAGGGTGCAGTCGATGTGTTAGATGAAGAAGTTGAAGAGGATGATCATGCAAATGTATCAGATGATGATCTCATTGACGATGAGGATGATTATATTAGCGAAGATGACTTTGATGCTGATGACGATGTGAATGATCCTTTCATGAATATCTATTCAGAACCAGATCCTGATACAAATGTTGAGTTGGATGAAGAAGAAGATGAATGATATTTAATTGCTGAAAAGTAGAGGTACGCAATGTTTTTAGGTTAAATTAAATTCACTCACCATATGTTCATTTTGTTGAATAACTTGGTTATATTTGAAAAGTAGTTTTCTAATCTAATTATGTTCTACATGTGCAGTAGCGTGGGTGTTCCTGGAGGTTGTAGTGTTAATGGTTTGAATCGAACATATGTCGATTGAGCAAGATACAAAATTGTGTTATAAGATTTATGTGTTATTTTTTGGGTTATTTCATATTAGAACTCTACTAGACTCATTGGAAACATAAAAAACTTATTTCGAGTCTTTCATCGGAAACATAACAAACTTATTTTGAGTCTTTCAATGGAAACATAAAAAAATTATTTTGAAAGGGGTTATATCCTTGTTGGTCTTTCTAAGCTAATTTTAATCTTGATGTTGATCATTCATCACTACTTGTAAGTCCTCTTAATCAACCAACCACTTTTGTTGCATGAGAACCAGATCTTGCATCGTCTGATGATGTCTTTTGCAAATATGTCGACACTTGGATCCACTTCATCGGAATCAAATTGTACACTGTTAGTTCATCTGGTACTATATCATTCTTCAATATCTACATGTCAATGGTCTAAACATCCCAATCGTTGTGATCAACTGCATCCTAATTGCTCTCTACCCATATATTGAAATTCCTATGGGTATGGTAATTAGTATGCTTATTTTTAATTTTTAATTAGTATCGCTATTTTTAATTTTTAATTAGTATTGTTATTGATAAAATTGTTATATAAAAAAAAAATTGTTATATAAAACAAATTCAAAAACCTATGTTACAAATGTCATATATTTGATAACCTATATTGTAACATTGTTATGTTATAACAGATGTCATATATTTGACAACCTTTAACATTGTTGATGTTTAAAAACAAAAACAATAACATATTTTGACAACCTTTAACATTGTCGACGGTTAAAAACAAAAACAATAACATATGTTATGTTCGTGGGTTTGATGTGATTCGTTTTGGTCATTTGCTAACTGTGAAACACTATGTTGCTCTCGACGTTCGACCGCACTAGCTAGTGCTTGCAACCTACTACAATTCCATTTCCTCTTGCAACTCTCACCGTGCAATGAGAACAAGAGGGGTTTAAGTTGGTTTCGTGTGCTCTGACCATTTTTGCAAATCCCCGCAGACCCTCAATGGAAACTATAAGTGGATTCTAATTTACCAAACTTGCAGTAATGGAACTCAAATTTGTCAAAAAAACAAAGTTGGAGATAGAGGTAGTATTGGTAGACCCTAAATGGTTGTTTTTGTTGATTGCTGAGATAGGGTTTTTCGTCCTCTGCCAACTATTGATATTTGTGTTGGAGATATGTCCAATCATGAATTGATTATGAATGCTGTGGTAAATTCGATATGGAAATGAGCATTTTTACAAGTTATGTGTGGTCCTTTGTTACTCGTTATGCTTTGGTAGGGTTTCAGGTTTGGTGCGATTACTCTTGGTCATTTGTTAACTGTCTCTATCGAGCTTAACGAAAACACTCTGTTGCTCTCGGTTGACTGCACTAGCTAGTGCATGAAACTGGCTACAATTCCATTTCCTCTTGCAACTCTCACCGTGCAATTTCTACGAGCGGGGTTGAAGTTGGTTTTGTGTGCTCCGGCCATTTGTGCAAATCCTTGCAGACCCTAAATTGTAACCATAAGTGGATACTAATTCACAAGAACTAGTATTGGTAGACCCTAAATGGTTGCTTGTGTTGGTTGCTAAGATAGGGTTTTTCATCCTTTTCCAACTATCGATATCTATGTTGGAGATATGTCCAATCCTGAATTGATTATGAATGTTGTGGTAAATTATGCATTGGAATGTGAGTATGTGGAACCTTTTTTGATAAACTTGTTTGCAAGTAGGGAGGTAAATTTTGGGGTTGATTTGGGAGGGTTTTGAGCAATCATTCCCTCATAGATATTCCACCCCCTGCAACCAGCTCTTGGTCCATGACCTCCTTCACTGTGCGTGTTCATTTTGGATTTTGAAACCCTCCTCTATTGAGTTGAATTTCTGCATTTTATGGGTTTGAATTAGGTGTTTTTCATTTCATTCGTTAATTGGGTTGTTTTGGTTTTACAACTAAACCAATATACATGGAATGCTTGTTGTTGATTGATGTAAAGGCTGTAGTTCTATTTAACACATAAATAGTTATACAAAGGTCATTGATATGGTTTTTGAAAACAGTTGCAAACTAGTTTTATTTGGATATTTTCGTGCAAGTGGATTCTAGGAATATGAATTAGATATGTGCTCATTATCACATTTTGAGGGTGTTTATGCCTGGAATTTAATTTTGATTTTAAGCAATTTTAAATCTCTCTGCTGGTAGCAACATTCTCCTTGGTTTGAGATGATGTGAGTTGGGAGCTTTGCTGTAATCCTACTTTTGGTTTAAGCAGTTTTGTATCTCTGCCTTTTGCCACATTCTCTTGATTTGAGCTGGTCAGAGTTTGAGGCTTTTTTGTTATCCCACAAGCATTTCTTGTGTTCTATGCCCATGATTCGAAGGCATAGTTTAACCTTCATGGCCATGGAAGAATGATTGTCTCAATGATATTGTACCTAGCTTTTAGATTTTCATTTTGGAATTTGAACCAGATTGCTTTCCAAGTTGTATGTGAAAATTTTAATAATTTTTTAAAATAAAACACTATGTTTTTGGGTATCAATGCTGAGGATGTGAATTCTCATTTGGTCTGTTAAGCTCATCTGGATTTATACGTAGATTTTGGATATGATAGTTGTTTTAATTGGTGATATTAATGTGATTGCTTCAAATGAGGTCTTGAATTTCAACTTTTAGCCCTGAAAGTGCTCTAGATATCACTACTTTGAACACCATCAATATATTCCATAAGAAAACTTGAGTAAGATGTAAATTGTATTCCTTTTGATAGAAAATATGCACTTGTGTTCCTTTCCTTCTAGATATTATGACGGGAAATGTTATTAAAAACATACACACATCAGTTTCACCTACTTGTAAATTACCTCTATGTTAGACTGTTCAGGGAACCACCTACTCTAGGTCTCTCATTAATTCACCATAGTGACAGTGTGGTAATTCCCAATCCTGCCTACCCTGCTCCCTGTTCACTCTCACCTCTTCATTCCCCTATTTCAAATGATCCCCTTGCATCTGCTGAGACAACTTGACAATGCCAAACTCTGCTCAGATTATCTCCTTTTAGCCTTCGGTTGTTTGCTTTCCTAGGAGACTTAGTTCATATTACTTGGTTGAAATAATACTTGATACAATGTGCATATTTATAGCACATAATAGGCCTCCTAAGCATTAATCATGGCTTGTCTTTCACAACCATCTGCACATAGTATTTAGATGATGCTCCCGCGTGTGTGGTATTCCCCACACATTTGATTGCAACTACGAGGTACTATACATAGTGATTTGACTCTGAATCTTGATTCACCTCAAGCTTAGATCTAAGGTGTTTTAATGTGTCAATGACTAATAAGAGAATATTTGATTCAAAATGGTTACTAATAAGAGAACATTTGGCATAGAAGAATGTTGCTAATTTTTAATAAGCGGGCCTAAAAAAAGCTAGCCTGGTGCAAGTGAGCTCGAGGCCCATAACCCATGAGTAAACATGGAAATCTCTGCTTGGACCAATGGAAAACATCAGATCTATACTATTGATGATAATATCATGTGGTTGGATTATATGCAAGACTGGAAACCTAGGTGGGAGTTGCGACATACTGAAGTGTTAGATTCTCACTTACAGGGATCTGACACTTTTAATATACTAGTGCCACAACTCAAAAGAATGCCTATGGGATCCAATATTGTACCAGAGATGATTTACAACAACTCCCTGAGAAAAGCAGTCGATGCAAGAAATTCGTTAACAAACCTATACCATGATCTTACCTTAATCTCGTCAGAGGGCTCTACACACCACCCTAGGCTAAAACTAGACCAACAGTACTACTGTATTAACCAGATACGTTCTCTCGAAGCATGGCCACATAAAGATGCTAGTCTCAGGTTTCCAAGTACTACACACACTTATGAAAAATATAGAAAATTATGGTGGAAATTCTTGAGAAAATAAAATACAGATAGAACATATTATACCATGCTGAAGTTTGGACTTCAAATTCCTCAAATCTATGAGGAACCTACATTCTACATCCCTGATTGGATGAGACACTGGTGGCAGTCATTCGGCATCAACCTGAAAGCATTATCACAAGATGCTATTTATAATCATAAATGGGTAGTTGGAGAGTCCCTCGAACAGGTCAAAGATATTTTGCAGACAAATATTACTGAGGATCAAATCCTTGGGTACTACATTAAATACAATCAACCATGGCTTGTCCAAACCCACATA
Source organism: Larix kaempferi (assembly GCA_027924585.1). Taxonomy (NCBI): domain Eukaryota; kingdom Viridiplantae; phylum Streptophyta; class Pinopsida; order Pinales; family Pinaceae; genus Larix; species Larix kaempferi. Next base: position 1,510,537 of record BSBM01000614.1, on the reverse strand, counting down.
GACGTCCACATGCATCATAATAGATGCATGGTTTAGAGGTCTATTTATTCAAAGGCATGGTGAAATGAAGACAACGCCTATCAAGACATTTTTGGTCCACCATACTCTAATGATTTGTAAATATCTCAAAAGTATTTGGCTATGAGTGGGGCCTGTCCATTTAGATTGTCATGAAGGTTGTAAGGAAAGTCATAAAATCTTTTAGATCTTACTATTGAAAGTCATAATAACTTTAAGATGTTTTCCGTAATGGTTAGTCATGGTTTGGTTGTTTCCAACACTTATATCTCTCGTTGATTTCACTTACGTTAAGGCTTAAATTGTCAAGGATTTGAATGTTTGCATCAAGCATGTGTGGTGCGTAAGGGTTGTTTGAGGGTCTTACATAACATTCCCCACACATTTAATTGCAACTAACACATTGGTCCTGAATGTTGTTATTTAATTATTTATCCTAATGGTAATATCAAAGACCTATATGATTTTGACTATCAGGTGCTGAGGTGGCATCCTTCGGTTATTTGCATGCCTGGGAGACTAGAGTGCTCCCGTTATTTGGCATATATTTTAGTTATTTGGAGGCATAGATAAACAAATAAATAACAACATTCAGGGGGAAATCAGCCTTGGTACAATCAATTTAAAGTCCTCAATAGCTGATGTTATCCAATTCTATAGCATGAAACACTGGAGGTTTACCGTTGCTATGAGGTCCAAACTCCACTCAACACACCCATTATTTCTTCTCTTAGCCTTTCCATACCTCATACTTTGCAAGAATCTCATGTTGTAAGAAGACATGGATAGTCTTAATTTGCACTCAAAACTACCTCACATCCACAAAACTGGCCCAGAACTGCACATATAGTCTTAATTACTATTGTAGCTTGTCATTATAGGGCCCAGAACTGCCTAGATGTGAGGTATAAAGCATGCTCATTGCCTTCCATTGTCCACAGTTGGCATGAGACTGCTCTCAGGTTGACATCTTTCTGGTTTGGTCCTCCTACTTGGTTGATTGATACACTCATTATTGATTGAAATTTATTTATTTTTGAATAAAAAAACCAATATAGTCATAAAATCAATATACACATAATGTTTGAAAATAGTCTTTGAAAATCAAATTTCTCATGGCCTTTTGAGTGCCAATTTGCATGGATTTGAAATTTGCAACATGTCTAAGGTGTGATATTTCACCTAAGTTAGTTGATTTATTTTGCGTTCTCTGTTGTAGTATTTTATAGATTTTTTGGTTAAGATGTATTGACATGAAACATTTACGAACACTACTGCAATGTACTCCTGAGTGGACCATCTCACTGTAGTTATGGTTTGTTGAGCTGATATAGTCAATTAATGTTTCTTAGTTGAGAGATTTTGCCAAATAGTTCACTAACAAACAGTTTTCATATGCATTAGCATAAAATACCAGCATGTAAATTGTAAAAATGAATGGTAGGATGCCAAAAATATGCCATTCAAAGAAAGAGGGTAGGCTTCCAATAATATGCACAGCAGTGTTGGAAGGAGAAGTAAATGGGTTAGGCATGTCCCTCTTAAGCCTTAGATTTGAGGGAAGTAAATGTGTACATTCAAAGAAGAGAGAAAGGACCGTCCTATTTATTCTTGTTTTATGGAGTGTAGGTACCACCAAATAGGTATATGTCTGATCTATCTTCCTCAAGTGATGATGAAGATATACTCGGAGAGGTTGAAAGTTAGACGAGTTGTACTAGATCTACCAATTCTATATCAACTAGATATGAAAAGATAAGGAAAAGATTCCATAGATGCATGAAATATTTTATTTCCAATGGTGGGTTATGTAATTATGATGCTGAGAGCATAGGAGACATGGATTTTCCATTGAGCTATAAACATCTAGTGCAACAATGGGTACCTAATATGCTACCTCAAGTGGACACAAATTTCCTCATCAAAGGGAGGATGTATCGCATCGCTCCTTCATCCTTACATGGATTGGGGCTATTTTCCATGGATGGAATAACGGTCTGCTATGGCACTATAACCGAATTGATGGAGTATGTAGGACCACTATACAGATACAATAACTAGTTGATCTTGGTCCAATATACTTGAAGTATGCGGAGATACGGAGTTGCCGCGAATTATATTCAAATAGAAGAAAAAAAACAAAAACAAAGGGGCAACTATGTATATGGACGGGAGACCAAAAGCGTCCGGAAACGTGGATGGCATTATAAATAGTACACAACCCGTGACAACAAATAAGCAACCAAATTGTGAATTCGAGGCATGTGAACATCATCGTATATTTGTATGTGCAATAAAAACAATACTTGCAGGTGAAGAGTTGTTGATCGATTACAACTTAAATAGAATAGATGTGGCTTCCGCGGTCCAGGGGAACCATGGACCATCAGAAAATATGCCTCATGAGGTAAATGATAAAAGTAGTAACCAAACATGACTACAATAACTAAATGTTTGGTTTTCTTCTGTTAACATTTGATTTCCACTATTGCCATTTGCTTTATTCATGGTTATTATGAATATGTCCATGTGATTACATGGTAATTACATTGCTATGAATATCTCATTTTTGTTTTTGATGCAATTATTGACTACTGATTTTTCTTTTAGGTTGGCGGCAGTGGAAAAGCACATGCCTCTTCCACGGTCCAGTGTGACTGTGGAAGGTCAGCATCTATGCCTCATCAGGTAAATGTTAAATATAGTAAATAAATATGACTACAATAACAAGATGTTCTGATTTTCACTGTTAGCATTAGCATTTTCCATGCTTATTGTTAATATTTCCATATGAAAGCATGCTTATTAAACTGTGGTAGGAGTCTGCTCATGGACATGGAGCAGAACATGTATCTTCTACTTCTGAGGTAAAAATTAATATTAATGCAATATCTCATTTTTCATTATGTTACAACTATTTAGTCTGAGGTAAACACTTATTTATTGATTTATTGTGTCGGTGTGGTGCCATTGGAAAGGTCCCTGATGCTTCCATAGCGACGGTTCCTCATGGACACTCACCGGTCATAATACCAAGTTAGGTAAATGTTAGTGCATAATAGTAAATTAATCTTCATTACAATATCAATATTTGAATGATGTTAAAATTATAGTGCATAATTAAATTTATTGTTTGATGAATTTAGTCACGTGCACCAACTCTGGGTGGTGAGGGGTTTGAGGAAGATATTTTTTATTCCATTGACCCAATACAAAACTTTTAGAGTAGCCTTGAAGAAGGAAAATTTTGAAATGCTTGCTTTGTCTCGCCAAAGGCCCTTGTCATAGGAGAACAAGGCAAAGATTCTAAAGCTGCAAGGGGTTATAAAGTCTTATGGGGTAAGTGGCATCTTCACAACTTTTTTAAGCTATGTTGTGATTTCATATCTGATATTATGCTTTTTATCATTCCAAGCAATCTAATAAAGTAAAGTTTATTGTTTGTAGGATTTTTTGAAACCCGTGACTACAGAACCTGCTGCGATAGGTATAGGTAGCAGTGATGGTCCAATTCAACAAAAAAAAAGCAATGTACCAATGAGGCTTTTTTCCACTCCTGTAGTTGGCCTCGATTCCATTGATGATGGCACTAGTGAGAGAGAGCATGATGCCATGCCGGAGCATGATGAGACGGAGCCTAGCACTCCACATGACTTTGGAGATGATTGTACTGTAGACAACTAGGATACTTTTCCTGGTGCGGCACGAGTTAAAAACAATGGAAAACTAGATCTCACCTTTTTGGTGGATGACTCTTATGTTCCTAACAAGATCCAGAAAATTGCTGGTATTTATCCATTATTTTTTTTATTTTAATCATGAAATTGAAATAGACATACGTTGAAATTATTATAAATTAATGGATTACATGTTTCTGCAGGAAACAATGTCTTCTATAGGAATTTCAATGACAAAGCCTTGGAGCTGTTTGGCCCCACCATTCGCACACGGTGGAATAGCCAAGATATCACTAAGAGAGATGAGTTGATTGACCACATGGTCAACTTGTTCGGAAATACTTTCAACAGGAAAGTTGTTGCAAGGTTAGCCGGTGAGAATTTGAAATATACCAGGGCCCAATATAGGGAAAGATTGCAAGCTGACCTCAGGCATGAGTACCCTCCCATGGTTCTTGAGAAAGAGTGGAAGGTGCTGATAGATGATGCAAAGGAGAACTTGCAAAAAAAAAAGGGAAAAAACCACGGCTTGGTAAATCAACGTACAACATATATCACCTTTTTACTGAAATAAGATGAATTGTTTTTTTGTTTTTTGTTTTATGTAATATTTTTTATATCTAAGGTTTTTGAAAATTTTCATATATAGGCTGCCTGACACCTCCAAAGCAACCAAGTCTAGAATGCAAAAGCATGGGAAACATAGACTGGGCCAGGGCGGCTATAGAAAACTAAAAGCAAGAATTGTAAGTATTAAATGATTAGTTGTCGGGAATATTTATTTAATAGTATCGAACAAATATCTGATTTTGATACTGGAAATTTTAAAATGTGTTATCATGCATTGCTGGGAAATATGTTCCAAGCTGCTTGCACTGACAAAGACCTAAAGCTTGGTTTTAAAAGTGTGGCTGAACATCGGAAAAGCTTGGGGCAGACTCCAATCTCCCCAATGATGCAAATGCAGGTATATCACCAATAGTAGTATACTATTAAAGTCTACTCAGTACTTCTGATTATATCACCCATAACTAAAAATTTATGTTTTTTTTTAAGCAACAATGCAACTGCAGCAGTGAATCTAGCGCTACTCAGCAAGTACAAGTTGATGTTGGGGTGAACATTTCCCATGATAGTGTGGAGCTGTTAAGATCCTAGTGGGCGGCCTTCACTAACATCTCGAGGTTTTGGTGTAACGGTTCGTATCTTTTGGTATCAGAGCCTCCACCAAGGTTCAAGTCACAGAGCGGGTGGAAACGTCGGCATTGCAGTGTTCGCCCGGGGCTCGTACGGCGCAAAGGGGACACCACCGTATGGGCGCACATCCATCCCAAAGTCTTGACTGCGGAGCGTGGTGGGATGTTAAGATCCTAGTGGGTGGCCTTCACTAACATCTCGAGGTTTTGGTGTAACGGTTCGTATCAGGAGCATAGTGTCCATTCCGGTATGTATGCTTTGGAAATAGAAAAGTATACTGGTATTAGATGTATATATTTCCTAAACTAAACTTATAAATTTTCTTCTTTCAATGGAAGAGCCTGCAACTCAGGAGAATGAAGTGCAAGGGGAAGCACTATACCTTCAATTAACACCCAAGTTGTCACATCTACAGAAAGTGGTAAAGAGAAATATTGTAATTTTAATCAAAATAGTGAAATATTTATTTCAATAATAATTCAACGTCATAAATATATGCACCTCATTTCCGTTGCTGTAGTTCACACCCCTACAGAACTGCCTCCACGCCCTGCTCAATGACGTGCAAGAAGTGGCACAAATGAGGGCATGGAAGCACAAACAATGATAGGAGATATCACAGTAAATATTGTGCCAATTGATGATTGTGATACCGCACTCGCAAGTTATTTCGATGCAAAAAAACAAAAATCAACGAAAAAGTAGTTCATGACTTGTATTTTGATGGATATAGATGTTGTTAGTATGAAACATTGTTAGTATGTAACATAGATAGCTTTTATCTGGTTTAGTTACGAGGTACTTATCTTTTATGTGATGCCCTTAGCAATTTTCCCATTTATATCTTTTATTTTCGTAGAATTTGAAATTTAAATTTAAATGTCATCACAAGTCATTGTATGCTTGTTTATAATTATTTTGTATTTTAATATTAAAATTCTGTGTTTTCTAAAACATCATCACTCCTGTATGTGCTGCATGTAGATAAATTAGTCTTTATATTAGATATCTTAGATATGTTCATCATGACTTCGATGATCATCACTCTTTATAATTTGATTACTTCCCAATACATCTCGAGGACCAACTTCAACACAAGGACCATAGATGAGTGTTGAAGTTGATAGAGATCAAATTTATGTTGTAAAGTATTTTACTGTTGCTTTAGCACTGTTGGGCACAATTTTGACCTCTTTTAGTCATCTAAATATCCTCCATTTTCCTCTATAAAACCTTCATACTGATTTATGAAGCTTTAAATTCACCCACAAACTTTGGTTAAAAGGTATAAATGTCATTGCTTTTTAACAAATTGAATTTTGAGATTTTTAAAGCATTTAAACTAAGGTTTTTATTCAGGATTACAGGATGTGCTAACTTCCCATAATGTCTCCAAGGTTGAACACTTGCAGGCCAGCTAGGCATGAACTGAAAGATGGAGAAAAGATCCTCGGTGTCCAAGGATGGATGAACTTCCAACGAATAGATGATGTGGCTCTCATAGGTGTCAAGTCAAAGTCGGTCAAAGATGACCACATGTGCTACCACTCAACACAAAAGCAGGGCAGTTCTGATTTTGTTGATTTTCATAGATCTGATAGAGGATCTCGAGGACTATGTTTCATTAATTAGTTTCCAGGTTAATAGCATTTCTAGTTTTCAAGAATTTGTATAAGTAATTCATAAATCAGAGGAGAAGATGATCATGATTTGAGACTGAAAATGCATACTGTTCTAGACTGCGTTGTTCTATTACTGTATATGATCGATTTTATGGTGAATATGTTTAAAGTTTAAAGCTTTGTGATTATTCAATTGCGTGTGTGAACTAGGCATTGGAGAGCCCCATCTATCGAGTCTGCACACTCCTTTTATTTGCCAGTGAACTATTGAATCTCTGCAAACGATTTGATTGTTGCCAGTGGTATGTTTTAATTCCTGTAGGATTCGATTTTCTTATTGCAGAATGAGTTAAACTAGTTTTCAATTAGTTTTATAAAGCTCTGTTATCTCATTGATTATACGCTGGAGAATGATCTCACCTTACTGTGCATTGCTTGACTATTCAATGATGGAGTATTAAGAACAATTACACATTACAAATGCTTTCCTGTAAAGGGAATTAATGTTTGATTGCTTATTCAATGCTGGGATAATAGCCAGAGTTTTATAGTTCATATTTTAGGGTTAGGATTACTTTGTAATTGTTTTTCTTATCTCAAATTGCTTTCACATATAAATTGTTGCGTAAATGAAATATCAAATGAAGCTGTTCCTGTAAGGGAATTTTTGTGTTTTCAAATCACAATAACTTAGTTTGTTAATAGGTTTATTTCATAGATAAACTAGATTTCCAAGACAAGCCTAGATTTGAGTCCTTATACTTGGATATGCCTCTAAGTCTACCACCCCAGATTGACATAAACTTAAGGTTTCATCTGCATTAGTAGATTAAAGCCCAACATTTTGGCACCGTTGCCAGGGAGGCATTGTAGAAGCAAGCTTAGGAACTTTAGTTTTCTGATAAAAACAAAATTTTCTAAAAAAAAAAACACATAGAGTAGATTTTAGTTTTATGTCAAGACAAAGAGACGAGAAAGGAATATTTATCAAAACCCCCCCAAAAAAAGAAGTAACAGGACCTTCTTTTCCAAAAGGCTTCATCACAACAGTGGGTACTTTTAAAATGGCTGAGGAAGAAACATCAAAAGGGTGAACTACAGAACAGAGAAGGGAGTATGAGAGGATGTTAGAAATAGAAAACAAACGTAGACAAGAGAGAAGGGAAGAATAAAGAAGACATGAGAGGGATGAAAGAACAACAGAAGATCAGGAAGCCACCTTCAAGTTTCCTATCTTGGACACTAGCATTATCCTAGGAGAAGAGGTAAAAATGAAGAATATCCCACCATCTGTCCTACCAAACTTCTATGGCATGACCTTTGAAGATCCTGACTCTTTCCTCTTCGAGTTTGATATCTTGTGTCGAATTTATGGATACACTGATGACACCCATAAGCTTCGTCTTTTCCCTGCTACCCTTAAAGTAGCTGCCTTGAAATGGTTTATGGGCTTAGGAGAACATTCTATCACTAGCTGGGATGAAATGAGGAAGATCTTTCTTCGAAAATATCAAGCATATTGCAGATCAAAGGGTTTAAAAGATGACATTTTTGGTATGACTCAACAGGAAGATGAGAGCTTGGAGGAGTATTTGGAAAGATTCTCATACAACCTGCAGAAATCTAAATACAATTCTTTAACACCTGAGATGATTATAACAATATTCCTAAAAGGAATAAGAGAAGAGTATTTGGATATTTTGAATGTTATGGGAAAATGTGACATCTCTTACCTTCCCTTTGATGAGATACAAGATTTATGTCAGAAATATTCAAAAGGAAAGGCTCGAACTGGAAAAAGGGATATCAATACCAAAGTAACTAAATCTGCAAATAGTGGTATCTCTAGAGCTGAGCTTGGAAATCTGCTAGAAGATTTCAAGACTGATTTATTGAGTACCTTGGGCACACAAGTCGAAGCAGAAAAAACCAAGAAGAGGCAAGAACAACAGGACCAACAAGATCAAGCTTTGTCTATTTTTTGTCCTAAATGTAGAAAGAAACACCCACTAAAAGAATGTCCTTTAAATACTGTTGAAATTTGCGGCTTATGTACTTTTAATCACAAAACTGATGATTGCCCTAGATTGAAAGAATTGGAAGCAGCTCGAATGGAGGATAATCACAGCATGGAGTCTCTCTACTTTATGGGACAAGGAAGACCTTGGCAGCCACGATTTTCAGGTATGTCTCAAGATCCTATGCAACAATTTCATTCAAATTATCAAACTCCTATTCAGAATTCATGGAGTGCACCCATGCCTTTGCAAACTTGGTCTCCTCCATTAGCCCAATCTGCTCCAAATTGGAGAGGGTATGCCCATGGTAACCAGACATATCAGCAGGCTTATTTACAGCCCTATCAACAACCTTCTGCCTATCCCCAATATCAGTAGAATCAAGTCCAAGCCCCATCTTTTCAAGTTCCATCTTTTCAACAACCCAACAACATGGCTCCTCAATTGGGTACAACACCTCAATAGCTTCCATTGCCATCCAATCAGCCTCCACCTCGGCCTACACAATTGCCAACTCAACCAATTTCAAATCCAAATAATAAAACAGACAGACCCATGTATAATGTTGATGATGGAATGTCGCTTCCCTACTCAATCCTCCCACTGCAAAATATCAATTTAAGATTTGGGAAAACCTTACAAAAAGAATCTCCTATTATCTTAGAAGAACAAACAGAAAATGAGAAAACTCCAAAAAAATTAAATACAGAAAAATCTCAGTCAGAAAATCACAGTCAAAAAGGGAAAACATCAGTATCTTATACACCTCCTTTTCCCGAAAGGTTGGTCAAAGAAAAACCTTCGATTTCCTTACCTGATTTTGATGTTTTGAATGAGTTAACAAATGTATATGTCAAAATTCCTCTACTGCAGGCTATAAAAGATATTCCAATTTACACTAAAGCAGTTAAGGAATTATGTCTTAATAAAAGAAAGAAGGATCCATCAAAAATTCATGTGGTAGGCAATATAGCAGGATTAATGTCTAACACTGTTTTCATTGAAAAGTATGTAGATCCTGGAATCCCAATGGTTACAATTACTACTAATAACTTTTCAATTCCAAAAACATTGATCGATTTAGGTGCTACCATTAATGTCATGACATTGGAGACAATGGAATACCTTCACTTAACAAATCTCAGACCAACCACAACAGTCTTGGAATTAGCTGATAGGTCTAAAATTACACCTGAAGGGGTCTTAGAAGATATTATTGTTTCTTTAGATTCCTGGGAGTATCCTGTTGATTTTATAGTGCTACAGCCAAAGTCTAACCCAGGAGGTCACCCATTGATCCTTGGCAAACCCTAGCTGGAAACAGCAGATGCTTTCATAGGATGTAGGTCAGGAAGTATGCTCATTTCACATGGGACAGAAAGAAAACAGATTGCACTCTACCCTTCTACCCAAAGACCTTCTACATTAGATCAGCTGTCATGGATTAAGGAGACCAAAGAAGAAGAAGAAAAAGTGATTCAACCTGTCCTGAGTATCAATCAGTTCTTTGATTTTCAGGAAGAAAACCACGAAGATTTGTTGGATTATTTCATTGTTGAACCTGATATTTCTGAAGAATTAAGAGATATGCAATATGTTGTAGTAGATCAAGTTTTGGGTTATAATTTTCAAGAAAATTGCACAGTACATTCTCTAGAATTAGCACTTCATGATGTTTTTAATGTTCATTCAATCACAGATATTCACAGTAAAACAGTTGAAATCAGTCCAGGAAAAACTTTGAAAATAAGTGCACATCTGACTACATCATAGGAAGAACAGTTATTACTTTGCTGAATAAACATTCCCATGCATTTGCTTGGGAGTACACTGATATGCTAGTTATTCATCATGAGACATGCACTCACCACATTTACATAGATGATCAAATCAGACCTCTTAGACAATCGCAACGCAGAATGAACCCTATACTAAAAGAAGAAGTCAAGGAAGAGTTGCAAAAGTTGTTAAAAGTGGGATTTATTTACCCCATCTCCGACAGCCAATGGGTTTCTCCCTTGGTTGTTGTTCCTAAAAAAAATGGTAAATGGCGCATATGTGTAGATTACAGGGAGTTGAATAAGGCAACATTAAAAGACTATTTTCCATTTCCTTTCATTGATCAAGTGCTCAGATACCTTAGCTGGAAAACAAAATTTTTCATTTTTAGATGGTTTCAGTGGGTATAATCAAATTAGTATTGCAAAAGAAGACCAAGACAAAACCACCTTTACATGTCCCTGGGGCACATATGTCTACAAGGTTTTACCTTTTGGCTTATGTAATGCCCCAGCTACCTTTCAGAGAGCAGTCTTGGCCATCTTTGCAGATCTAATTCATGAGTGCGTTGAAATTTACAAGGATGATTTTCTGTGTATGGAAGTACCTTTGAAGATTCATTAGCAAACTTGGAGAAAATTCTAAAAAGGTGTGTTGACTCAAACCTTTCCCTTAGTAACGAAAAGTGTTTTATGATGATGACTAAAGGGATAGTTTTAGGGCATCACATTTCTTCATCTAGAATCAAAGTAGATCCTGCTAAAATTCAAATCATTGAAAATTTATCTAAACCAACAACTCAAACAGATGTAAGAAGATTTTTAGGGTATGTAGGCTATTATTGTAGATTTATTGCAAATTTTAGTAAGATAGCTCTGCCATTGTTTAAATTGCTTTCAAAGGATGTGAATTTTAATTGGAATGCTGACTGTCAGTCTGCCTTTCAGACACTTGAAGAGAAGCTCTCAACTGCTCCCATTATAAGGGGACCAAATTGGACATTGCCTTTCCATATTTCTACTGATGCATCTACTACTGCAATAGGGGCCTCATTGGGCCAGAAAGAACATACTTTGACTTATGCCATCTATTTTATTAGTAAAAATATGACACCTGCAGAGTTGAACTATACAATCACTGAAAAGGAGATGTTGGCGGTGGTTCATGCTGTAAACAAATTCCGTCATTACATAACTGGCTACGAAATTTTTGTCCATACAGATCATTAAGCCTTATGATATTTAATGAATAAGTCTAACACTAATGGTCGGATTACTAGATGGTTGTTATTAATGCAGGAATTCAATATCATTGTTCTAGATCGACCTGGACGAGAAAATCAAGTGGCAGATTTCCTGTCTCGCTTACATAATACTGGTGAGGTTGTTTTTGTTTTAGATAGTTTTCCTGATGAACACCTGTTTGCAATTTCTGTTATCACTCCTTGGTATGCTGATATTGCCAACTACTTATCATCAGGCCAACTACAACCATCTATGTCATCTAAAGAAAAGAAAAAGATTATTAAACAAAGTGCTAGGCATATATGGGTTAATGGTGATCTCTTTTACACAGGATATGATCTCATTATAAGAAGATGTGTACGACAGGATGAAGTCTTAGATATTTTAAAGGCATGTCATGATGAACCGTGTGGTGGCCATTTTGCAGATAAAAGGACAGCATACAAGATACTCAATTTGGGGTATTATTGGCCTTCCATTTTCGAAGATGCTAAGAGGTGTGTTAGAATTTGTGATACTTGTCAATGAATGGGACGGCCAGTCTGGTCTGATGAAATGCCACTCCAACCACAAATCCTCATTGAACTATTTGAAAAGTGGGCCCTTGACTTCATTGGTCCAATTCATCCACCATCACATGGAAAGAAGGACATTTTGGTATGTACGGACTATGTTACTAAGTGGGTAGAGGCCAAACCATTACCAAGATCCACTGAACAGACTGTGGTAAACTTTCTTTTTGAGGAGATATTTGTCAGATTTGGGGTGTCTAGAGAGATTGTAACTGATCAGGGTGCCCAGTTTACTTCTAAACTAGTGCAGGAGATAGCAAAAAAGTATAATATTAAGCACAGAAAGTCTACCCCTTACCATCCACAAGCAAATGGACAAGTGGAATCTACAAACAAGACTTTAGAAGGAATCATTACCAAAACTATCCAGATGCATTGGAAGGATTGGTCAGCTAAACTTACTGAAGTTTTATGGGCATACCGGATCACTTGGAAAAACAGTACTGGTTTTTCTCCTTATCAGCTTGTTTACGGTAAGCAAGTCCTCCTTCCTATATAATTTCAAGTTCATACTTTCAAGTTAGCAGTAGATTTGGGCATGGATCTTTCAGAGGCTCAGCAAGAAAGAATACTTCAATTGAATCAACTCGATGAGATGAGACAGGCTGCCATAGAACACAATGTTTTGATTCAACAACAGAGAGCTCAATGGCATGACAAGTTTATTAAAAGGAAACAATTTCACATCGGTGACTGGGCACTACTGTTTGACTCAAATTTCAAAGACTTCAAAGCCAAATTCACAACTCACTAGCTTGGTCCATATGAGATTGCTGAGGTATATGACAATGGCTCAGTCAAACTTCAAACAATTGATGATGCAGCATGTACATTTGTGGTCAATGGTCATCGGCTCAAACTGTATACCAAGCCTATCAATAAGGAAGATTTTATATAGTAGATTTCACAGCAACGGGAAATGGAGGTGTTGGATAGACACATCAGTGTTTCTCCTTCACTTACTTCTTAGCTGCTCTGATATTGCCAAATAAAAAAAAAGAGAAAAATAAATAAATAATATTAATATATATATATATATATATTTAATTTCTTTTACATAGTTTTTTTTCAAATAATGAAGTTCTTGTTTGACTTGAGGACAAGTCAATAAGTAGGCCTGTGAGGGGATAAGCATTTCTATGCTTTCTGGAACCCTCCAAGTTTTTTTTCATATGCAGAAGGGACCTGATTTACAGCAATACAGTGATTTCTAGCAATGAAGAGGGACCTGACTTCCAGTAAAGCAGAAGATACCTACAGAAGGACCTGACTTCCAGCAAAGCAAAAGGAATCTGAGATGGCAGACATAAGACATCAGAAGGACATAAATGGATCAGAAGTACATGCAAACCAGCTACATCAAGCAGCAAGCTCATCATATAGGAATATCAAGCAAAGTCTGTAAGAATTTTAGTTTTTGTGTTTTAAAAGTTGCATGATTCTTTGTTTCAAAGTATGACATATTTTACCAACCCTCATAATTTTGATTGCCTATTTCATTATCCTCACAGTCTCTACCAACATTTAATTTACTTTCCATTATCCTACGCTAGGGGTCAAGATGGTGGTCAAAATCAAACCTACGAGCAAATTTTAAAATGGCCAAAATATATACTACATTCTATAGGCAAGGTCTCCTTCTCAGCAGAAAGTGTAATGTTTAAGAAAAACATGAAATTCCTAATGTTTTATATGTATATACATTGGTGCATCAAGCATTAAGCAAACATACACATAAAATATAGATGGCCGTGTGTATTTTCAAAATGAAAAGAGTCCATTTTAGTTAAAAGAAAATTCCTTCATTCCGATTTATAATCAAATGTTAGGGCATACAAAGAAATTAAAACATGTTATATACATTAAAACCTTACCTTTCATTTCTTTCCTAAGCAAATAATTGGATGGAAAGTGGCATGTTCATGAAATGATGAGAAAAAAATGTGGTTATATGCCCCACGACAGCGTACAAATGTGCCTGAGTCTTGTATTATGAATTGGTGAATTCGAGGAGTGCGATTTGGTCATTCTTCTTTGAACCAAATTCAACTCATTTTTTCTCTGCAAAAATCAATTGCTGTGGGTGATAGTTTTCAGTAGGAAGAGGCCGTGGATTACAGGAAGGGCGCAGACACCAATTGCTGTGGAAATTGCACAGGAAGAAGTGAAGACAGTTACACCAGAAAGGAGGTAAAACTTAAACCCTTTCTTTGCTAAAGACTCTGCAAAGACCAACAACAATTCTACATTTTCAAAGTATCATTTTTGGATAAGAAAAACAAATGCAGAGTTGAAAATTGAAAGGTTGAAGTTTTCTATTCTCTTTCCTATTAAGTTCAAAATGTCATCCAGATTAGAAGCAGCGAAATTCAACCCCACTGATATTCATGAGAATTGCATGGAGATCTTTGAAAAGAAGCAGTGGGTAACTTTCTTTGAAACGTTTGATGGGCATAATGAGCATGTTAGTCTAGATTTTGTTGAGACGTTTGATGGAGAAGGAGTTATAGTGGGAAACTTGCATTTCAGGCTGTCGGAAGACATCTTATCACAAATTATTGGCCTGCCACAGCAAGGAGAAAGATTTTTCAAAACTAAACAATTCAAAGAGAAAGCATGGATACCCTTTTTGTGTAGATCAAGAGCAAGGTCAGTAAACTGGAAGAAAGGTATACCAAGGAGCTGGCTGGTTCATCCCTGGGATGAAATAGTTTATGTTATCCAAAAATTTCTTACTTGTGAAGGCTGATTCAGTATTGTTTACCTTTACCACATCAAGCTGTTGCAGCATTTAAAAGGTCAATGTGAGATCAATATGCCCTATTTCCTGTTACAAAGTTTAACTAAGATGGCTAAGGCTATCCAAAGGCATGTAAGAGACAAAATGACAAGCCTTTTTCACTGTGGACTCATCAAAATCATCATCAAGAATGAGTTACAAAAGCAAAATTTGACATGGTCAGAATTTTTAATCCACAGTCAGTCTGAAGAGCAGGAAGAATTGCATGAAGAAGTTTTAAAAGAAGATGAATTGTTGATGATAACATACCCTGAGGCAACAAGTTCAAAACTTCCAAAGGAGAAAAAGAAGAAAAAGGAGGTATCGCTGATTACTGATGATGAAGACAACTCTGAGGCAACAAGTTCAAAACAGCCTTAGAGAAGGATACGAACTAGGAGTGTAATGAGAGGAGAAAAACAGTTTCAAAAACAAGAGCAGATTTTCACCACTTACCAAAAGAAGCCATGGAAGTATAAGCAAGCTCGAAGCCAGTCAGCATTAGAAGATGAGGAACACATACAAACCTTGGGGAGTCAAGAAGAAAACCTAACAGGTGAGATAGGGTAGGATATCCAATAAACTGATGAGATGATAAAACAGACAAAAAGAATCAATCTCTCTTGGATCAGCAAGAGAAGGAAAAGGAAAAACAATTAGAAGATGAGGAACACATACAAACCTTGGGGAGTCAAGAAGAAAACCTAACAGGTGAGATAGGGCAAGATATCCAAGAAACTGATGAGATGATAAAACAGACAAAAAGAATCAATCTCTTCTTGGATCGGCAAGAGAAGAAAAAGGAAAAACAATCAAGACAGGAAATACTAAAAGACTCAGCTTCTCTTTTCTCAGAGCAACAAACTGTGGAAGAGGAAAAGAAAGAAGATTCAGTACAAGAGAGTGAAGAACTGGGGATGGACACCAATTTTGTCTAGCTTCCAATGAAAAAGAAGAAAAATTCCAAGAACAATAAAAATATTAAGAGGTTGAAACTTGAAATAGAGGAATTAGAGCTCAAGAATGAGAAATTAAGAGAAGTCAATCAAAAGCTGAAAATTCAGAAGACACGCATCTCTAAACATGCATACAGATGGTATAAGCAAAAGAATATTTATAAAGATAAGTATGAGAGACTGAAGGTCCTTTATGCATCTCCAACTTCAACAGATGCATCGTCTCAGTAGGAGATTAGAAGCAAGATGATCAGCAGCAAAATTTTGGTTTTAAACAGGGTCAAATATTTTTGGCATGGGGACATGCAATAGCTTCCTCTTGGGGGAGATGTTGGGCACCATTTTGACCTCTTTTTTCCATCTAAATATCCTCCATTTTCCTCCATAAAACCTTCATACTGATTTATGAAGCTTTAAATTCACCCACAAACTTTGGTTAAAAGGTATAAATGTCATTGTTTTTTAACAAATTGAATTTTGAGATTTTTAAAGCATTTAAACTAAGGTTTTTATTCAGGATTACAGGATGTGCTAACTTCCCGTAATGTCTCCAAGGTTGAACACTTGCAGGCCAGCTAGGCGTGAACTGAAAGATGGAGAAAAGATCCTCAGTGTCCAAGGATGGATGAATTTCCAACGAATAGATGGTGTGGCTCTCACAGGTGTCAAGTCAAAGTCAGTCAAAGACGACCACCTGTGCTACCACTCAGCACAAAAGCAGGGCAGTTCCGATTTTGTTGATTTTCATAGATCTGATAGAGGATCTCAAGGACTATGTTTCATTAATTAGTTTCCAGGTTAATAGCATTTTTAGTTTTCAAGAATTTGTATAAGTACTTCATAAAACAGAGGAGAAGAGGATCACAATTTGAGACTGAAAACACATACTGCTCTAGACTATGTTGTTCTATTACTGTATATGATCGATTTTATGGTGAATATATTTAAAGTTTAAAGCTCTGTGATTCTTCAATTGCGTGTGTGAATGAGGCATTGTAGGGCCCCCTCTGTCGAGTCTACACACTCCTTTTATTTGCCAGTGAACTATTGAATCTCTGCAAACGATTTGATTGTTGCCAGTGGTATGTTTTAATTCATGTAGGATTCGATTTTCTTATTGCAGAATGAGTTAAACTAGTTTTCAATCAGTTTTATAAAGCTCTATTATCTCATTGATTATACGTTGGAGAATGATCTCACCTTACTGTGCATTGCTTGACTATTCAATGATGGAGTATTAAGAACAATTACACATTACAAATGCTTTCCTGTAAAGGGAGTTAATGTTTGATTGCTTATTCAATGCTGGGATAATAGGCAGAGTTTTATAGTTCATATTTTAGGGTTAGGATTACTTTGTAATTGTTTTTCTTATCTCAAATTGCTTTCACATATAAATTGTTGCATAAATGAAATATCAAATGAAGCTGTTCCTGTAAGGGAATTTTTCTGTTTTCAAATCACTGTAACTTAGTTTGTTAATAGGTTGATTTCATAGATAAACTAGATTTCCAAGACAAGTCTAGCTTTGAGTCCTTATACTTGGATATGCCTCTAAGTCTACCAACCCAGATTGACATAAACTTAAGGTTTGATCTGCATTAGTAGATTGAAGCCCAACAAGCACTATTCAGAAATAGTACCACACTTCAAATCTGATTTTTGGTTAACTGTTAACATGGAGATCTTCAACTATACCTCTCTTACTGTTATATGATCAATATGTTTATTTTATCAACTTTTACTGAAAGAGATGAAAATTATGTTATAAGATTACTGTCCATTACATCTCGAGGACCAACTTTAGCACAGGGACCATAGAGGAGTGCTTAAGTTGATAAAGATCTAAATCATGATAACACGTGTGGCTTTTATTTTCTATAGTACAAGGTACTTATCTGTTATGTGATGCTTTTAGGATTTCATAGAGAGAAATGAGGGATATTTTTATTTGGCATCCCATGACCCTTCCTCATACTGTTATGATGAACTTTCAGGTTATATAGAATGGTTGTACATTTGAGAGAGATATGACTGGTTGTACCTTCCCCACCTTGATTGAGCTATGATTGGTCTTGTGGTACCTTATCTTTCACTGGTGTTTAATGGTATCATTTAACCTCCTTGAGTAACTTTTTTAAAACCACCTTGTTGAAGTTTTGCTCTTATAGAGTACTATGGTTGTTTGGCCACATTTGGATCAGCTTACCCTTGCTTCTAAGGGTCATGGGTCTTCTACTACCCACATATATGTTATGACCATCTTTTATATTTTCTTTTTTTATGACCATTCTTTATATTTGTACCGACACTTTAGATCTCATTTTTTGTTTAATGTACCTTCCCCACCTTGATTGAGATATTATTGGACTTGTGGTACCTTGTCTTTGACTTGTGGTGAATGCGGTCATTTACCCTCCATTTTTTATATACCACCTTGTTGAATTTTTTGTCTTATAGAGAAGTTAACTTTGATCACCTGCCATCATTTGTGGTGTGGTGATAATCACTTCTCTTCTGCTGAGACTTGGTTGAAGTTTATAATTTTTGTAACTTTTTTTATGTTGACTTGATTGACCTAATCAACTTCAGTCATTTCTATCTCTCTGGTTTGTACAAACCCTCTTGAAGGGTTAGCTGGTTCCTAGAGATGACTGGCCTCTCCGAGGCACATGTAGTCTTTTTTGAAAGTAATACTTCTGAGTATATTTTCAAGAATGGTTTCACATCGAGGTTGGTATCTTCAACTAAATCTCTCTTTTTGTTAACTGATATATATGTTTAATTTATTACAAGTTATTGAATATTTGTTTATTGTTATAGTTTGCTTGTCAATGTAACTCATTATAATCTGTTGATATGGTAGTTTTGAATTTACCAAAGACCCTCTGTTAAGAACTTACTGGTTGTACATTTGGAGTTTGAAGGAGACAAAATTAATAGTCACCTACAGGACTTATTCTACACAGTTGAGTATTCACTACTTATTTAATATAAAATTGTGGTCTTTTATGGACAATCTGGGCATTGTGGTCTTTTACAAATTGCAAGCTACATAAATTATGGTGGTTACCGAAAGTTGGAGATTCTATGGCGATTGGGAAACCCAAAGTTGGAGATTCTATGGCGATTGGGAAACCCAAAGTTGGAATGTGGAACACTCCAACTTTGGCACCTTCCTTTATACAAGCCTCATAAGATAGTATAGAAGCCTTCAAACACCAAAAATCACCACATGAAACCCTAGTTGCTCAAGAAGATAGGTGCACACCACTTTTTGTGAAGTAGCTTCTACTAATTAACAAAAGGACTTCGAAGCCAATAGATAATATTAGTGTTGCAAAACAAAAAAACTAGTAAAACGTTGGCACGGGAAATCAACTTGGAGAATCAGAAAAATTGAGATAAAACCAACAAAATTCATCAAGTATAAATTCAGACCTTAATAATTCAAAAAAATTGGTGAGTTGAAAAACATAGAAAACTTGGGAAAACTCAAGAATTTGATAACGTCTCACTTGTGATAGTGATCTCCATTCTTCCTCGCTCAACACCCAATTGATTACCTGGTCTTTTCCATTGATAAGAAATTAGGATCATCTACATTTAGGGAATCTTCTAGCAGTGAGTCCCCTGAGGGGGGATGCAAGTAATGTTCCCACTGGTAATGAATCAGATCTTTGCTTCCAATTGAGGGAAGATGGTCCATTTGAATATAGAAGGATTCCTCTAGTTGTATCATGCCTTCGCCTTTAGAAAGGAAATTCAATGAAATTGGGAGTCCTTGATTGAGACTAAACCATTATAGTGGAGAGATTTCATCCAGAACGGATCATACAATGATATATAGATAGAAACTGTGGGAAAACACATGATGATCCTGATTTGTGTGTGATTGCATATGCAGCTAGAAAATATATAGAAGGTGGCATGAAATCAAATGAAATTCTAGGTAAAATCAAGTGCAGAGAAGTTTCATGTGTCACATAAGAAGATGGCAATAGATTATGGAGAAAATCCCATCTCCATGAAGTGTTGTATGGAGTCAGAAATATTTACATGGGATATGTAAACATGGTTGTGCTACATGTAAAATTGTGTAATTTGTCTTTGTTTGAACTTGTTTGGTCTTAAGTGAATACATCTTCCGATTTGAGTGCATGGTAATTGCATTGTTTGCATGTGGTTCCTATATAGTTCTATGGTATTTTTGGCAAATCCTATTACATAAAGTGCACTTGATAGTGAAAATTTATGCAGCTCATCAAAATTTGCAATTGGGATCTTTATCATCGCATCCATTTTTTTTTAACACTTCCAGGTATCGTCTCTGTATCGACGAACAACAATGTAGGCTATAGAGAATGTTTCCACTCAGTTGCTGAACCTGCCATGAAATTTTGTGAATCCTTACGTGGATACTGAGACGGTGCTTCATGGAACTATATAATATCTTCCACGCAGGTGTTGAACCTGCCACGAAAGTTTGGAATCAATTCATGGATACTAGGACGATGTTTCATGGAACTATATAATATCTTCCATGTAGGTGCTGAACCTGCCACGAAAGATCATGAATGGATACGTGGATACTGCGACGCAGTTTCATGGAATATTTAATGCAAGTGTGGAAAGTGCATCAATATAGAGACACAATTTCGTGGTAGGATGTATTTTCCACAGATATGAGAAAAGTTGTGTTGTCGACAAGTGGCATCAAAGATGTGTTGCTATTGCCACGATGTGGAATGTTCATGGCTATATCCACGAATCACTTTCCACCAAAAAAGAAACACCAATCATTGCAACAGGGACGAAAATTTGTCACTATTACAACGAACTTTCGTGGCAAATTAGACCATATGTAGTAGTGTAAAAATGACATGGTTGTGGCTGAGATATTACAAGGGCTAAGCGCTTCTCCTAAACTCTTCCACATATGTTGCTTTAGGATACTGTGGGTGTGAAACATGGAAAATTATACCTTTGTTGTCCATACAAAGGTTAAGCACTTGTCTTCAATTTGATGCAATACATTTCCTACAAAAATTTACTAAGGCCTGCTATCTGATAAATAGGTTCACAACCTATTAAAAACCGCAAGGTCAATTACACCCAACTGTAGGCTCAAACCCTCATGCACATAGCTCTGAAAATGTGTCGGAAATGCCCATAATTTGCTAAATTCCTGCTTTTTCATGCACACGTCTCCCAAGATACCAAAGAATATATTCTGATGTTGTTCAAGATGTCAGAACATGGCTGTTTAATACTGATATAATGCCCTTAACTGCCCAAAACGAGGTTTCATTGCTCCTTTTACCCACATACTTTCCTGGAATTAACCTCGTTCACCTAGATAGTGCCCAAATTTGCTGCTTAAGGTTGTTTCTTTGCACTACACTACCATAATTGGTCTTATGGGGTAGTTTACTATGAAAACTATGCCTAAGCTGCTTAGGAACAAGGAATTGTTGTTGTTTGCTGACTCTTTCAATAACGGGTTGCTCAGAATGTTGTTTCACTATTGTTAGGGGCTAAAACATACCCAGGATTAGCCCTCACACTACTTCTTGCACCCAGATCTGAAATAACTCCTCTAATATGAACGTTGTCCACAAACATAGCATAATAAATGGTACAAATAACTCTTACAGTAATGATCTCTTCAATAGGTGAATTGTTTCCCCCCACTTGACCCCCCATAAGTAAAGTGAATAGTGTTGATTTAAACAAGTGCATTGTTATCATTGTTCCTCCATTTTTTTCAATTTTGGGATACAGGTGTAGAGATAAGGTTTTAGATGCCTCATTATAGATTTGTTCATGACCAACAAAAATTCCTAGAGGGTTCAATATCCAACTGTATTTCCTTCAAGCATACTCCTGCTACAAGCCTACCCATAGATCTTGTTAGTATCAATCCATCCAATCTTAATCATATGTAACCCCCACTGAAGATTGTGATCAGAATTACAGGTCGACACCCATGCAAAATGGGGAGTAACAAGATGATTTGCAAGTGTGATCTTTACTTTTCAAGGTTAATTTATTTGGTTTATGGTTAGGATGAGATCTGACCTGTCTATGAATATAAGTAAATATATTTGGTCAAAGTTTTTGAAATACACTTCCCTATGCTATAGTTTATTCGTTTTTGTTTTTTTACTAATTTTATTCTTTGGGGATTTCAGATAGATAGAAGTGCAGCCCCTGTATCTATTGTTGGAAATGATGTACAACCAAATGCTCAAGGTGGAAGCTTGTCCCTAGTTGGTAAGGTAATGCGTTTTAACCTATACTTGTATTAATGTAGCTGAATCTTCATTTTCAATTAGAAACAAGCAATTCCCAAATACTAGAGAATGTTAGCCATGGATCCATGGATCAATTTTAATATCAAGCTGATATCATCTGATATCAATTCTTAGTGTTGTTTATGTTATGTCAATGGATCTTTTTAAAATATTAATATATTTGTTCTTGTGTGTGTCCAAAAAGTGTCCTTGCATTAGTTTCTATTTCTGAGAGTGATGTATCAACATGAGGAGTTTTTCTTTGATGTGGAAAACTTGCTTGATGCCAAGAACACAAATTTAATGTAAAACGAGGTTTTTATGTGATAGAAACATTTATAATATGGAAAGGAGGATTTATGTTATAAAAACATTTCTAAGATGCATAGTTTTTAGGCATATCCGAATTATATTTATTGTTAAGATAGTTGATGCAAAAACAAACTTTGCATGTTATTCCATGCAATATTTTAGAGAACTGATGCTATACTAAAGGTTGTCAACATTTTAGTTTCATTAATGAAAAATGTTTTATCATCTCTATAGTTTGAGAGAAAAATGAAAAATAATGCAAGTGAGAACCAATGGATACATGAGACATCTGAGATACTTAGGATGACTAAAGCAAAAAATCTAGTCATTAGAAATGGAGATATGTTCAATGTATCAAGATCGATAGAAGGAAACAATTTATTTCAAGGAATATTTTATTAAATTGATACTCCTAATTTTTGGTTTGAAAGCTAGCATATTTTGATGTCAACAATGAAAGAATTTATTCATCAACTCTGTATGGTTGACCTCTTCCAGGCAGTACTGCAGTACATATTGCAGATCCTCATCTAGCTCTTCCTCCAAATGGTTCTCTACCCTAAGTTTTCTCCACTCAACCTTAGATGTTAGGGGAGCCATCCCTAGTGGACCTTGATAAGATGGATTTTTGGGTACTCCATATTTGAGCTCATTGGGCACTCTAGACTTTGGATCCATGCACGTTGTACATCTTTCTTTTAGATATGCTCTTTGGTTCTGGAGTTTAGTTCCCATGATTTAGCTTAGATCAACACTTATTCCTCTTGCTTTTTGTAGGATCCATATTTGACCTCCCAATTTGTATCAACATTGTGGTATTTGGAATCCCCAGTGACCTAATTCAATATTTTTGTAGTTATTCTCAGTCTTATCCATGCATTCTAGCTTCCGATAATGAGAGGAGCTACCCTATCCATGAGCTTCTGCAATTGCTGGGCATCATGGTTTCACTCAGTATCTAACTCTATTTGTAGAGACAATGTCTATTGCCACAACTACCTCCAAGAATAAAAAATAATATCCAATGTTAAAGCGGGTGGACAATTAGGTAAAACAGCTTCTAACTCTAGTTCCACCTACTTCAATTACGGCCAAAGGTTCTCCATACAAACCCGCACCATATCCAACTCATGCTTCATGTGCTACCATGCTTGTATCTACATGTGTCTGTCTGAAGTGACCTCATCCTACTGGATGCACAACTACTGGTGAGCTTGTTGAAGTTCCTCGTGACTCTGTTCAACCTAAACAGCTCTCTACATAGCTTCCTCTCTGGTCAAGAGAGCCCTCTGTAACAAATCTGGAGTAGACCAACTCTACACATCTGCTGCTTGCAATGATGCACTAGGCCAAGGACCCCTAGGTGAAACTTTTCTAAAACTATATGATGAAAATGTCAATGATGCACAAGGTCAAGGACCCTTAGGTGAAAATTTTCTAAAACTATATGATGAAAATGTTTTACTTTGCTTGCAGTTTTGCTTTTTTGACAAAATTTTGAAACCCATGACATACTGGGAGTTGTGATAGTTTGTTGATATAAAATAATTGGTTGGATTGCTAAGGGATTATGGAGGTTTCTACATAATTCTGGGTAAAATTCAGGTTTGACACCATGGGAAGCCGTGAGTTGTGAGAGAGAACCTTAGATCTTAGTCATCACTTTTGCTGTTTTTTTTTTCTCTAAAAAAATCCAGAATTCATTTAAGGTCAATTATTGACGGTTAAATTTTTCTGATATAATCGCTGCTAATTGAACCTGGAGTTTATAGTCAAAAAAATTGTAAGATTTGGTTTTTTCTAAACAAAACAATACACATACATTTTTTACATGTTTTTAAACATTACTTGATTTTTAACATGTTTTGAGTTTTGACTATTAAGATAACAATTTTGGATCAAATTCGAAGTCATAAAAAATACTTGTAATTTGTTTTTCTGTTTGAAAATATGAAGTTATTCAAAAATTCGCTTAGTCCTATTTTACCCAACTTCATGGCCAATTTTATAATTTTTTTTTGCATTTGCGAAGTTTTTTTTTCTAAATTTCATTGATGCTGATTTTGGACACAAACATAAACTAGGTGAATTAGACCTTAATAATAGACACAAATTAGATTACTAGAAAGGTGGTTAGCTAAGCTCACGATTCAAGATGTTTCCTTAAATAAAACTCAATATCTCAAGAAAATTCATATAATAGATTACTGCCATTGGCCACTTGTGATTTTGCCATGATGGATGCTTTAAATGTCTATGTCCATTTCTAACCTGTGTATGCTATAATGTCACTTTGGAGGTAAGAGTAAGTTCACTAACTTATGGTTTTTGTTATCTCTTGAGAATTTTTGGAGAGCATGCACATTGTGTTAAGAACCTTGTCACTGTCCATACCAAGCAATCCATTCTTGAGAGATTACTTTGAGTTGGTTTGGAGAGTATTCCTAGTTTTGATTGTGCAGTTGTCAGCAATAGATTATCTTACTTGGTTTTTCTTTGTATCTCTCTTTAGAGATTAAGGAGGCCATGATCTGATTGTGTATCATGTGTTTATATTCGAGAGGGAGTTAATCGGAAGAAACTCTCTTATAGGTTTAATAATTGCTAGTATTGTGTTTCCGCTTGTAGTTTCCAGAAAGCCTCGCATCATGGGTTACATTCTTATTGTTAATTTTGATTGATAAACATGACATGTCCCTCAGTTGGTTATTGAGAGCTGCAGTGAAACAATTCACGACTCCAGTAATCATATATGCCCCAACCTAGTAGTGACTCCCTCATTGTAGTATTGTCTATGGTTGGGAAGAGTGTAGTTTTTTAGCAATTTGGTGCACTTCATTAAACATTTTAATAGCATACAAGTGCCAGGTGAGAGTCCCCAGAGTTCTATGTTTGCGTTATGTTTGTTACCAGAAATGGGAATGTTGGAAGGTGGTTTGATGAGGAAAGATCGCAGTACTGCTGACGCCGCGACACGTTGGATAAAGGAGCGAAAGGAGTATCGTGGGCCAAAGGATACCACACTGGGTGGGTTTTGGGTCACTTGGACCAAATATTTTATAATATTGAGTCAAGTATACCACAGTTGGTAGGTTTCTGGTCATGTATTTGGTAATATCGAGTTATTGTACCGCAGGATGTGGGTTTTTGGGTCATTAGACCAAGTCAGTTAGTAGATTATCCATAGTGTCGGTTAGGAAAGTGGACAAGTATTGTAATTGGAGGAAGCCTATAAATAGATGAGAATTGTAAGTGATAGAGGAGAGTGTGGATGGATAGAGGAAAAAAGGGATATATGCGAAGATTGACAGAGATAATGTGGATGTTTATGTACTACTTTTGGTTTCCCGAGTAATATAAGGATGATGATTTGGTGCACTCTATGTGTAACGTTGCTGGATGTTCATGTTATTTATTCCTAATGCAGTTATCTGTTTTCTATTTCTATAATATGAATGCTATGATAATATGTTATCTGTCCACATGAACATGCTGCGATTAAAGTAATATTCAATCTTTGTTTCTGGTAATGTTAAATGTTGCGATATGTTAGAACTTTCTGATGAATGTTTGGAATTGCTACTAGTACCATAGTACCACAACTTTCCTCCTCCCTCGACGGAAACATTGTTCTGTCTACTCTTCCTGGACGCCTCGGGTGAGACCTCCTCCGCTTTACGGGTGTTGCTGGGCAGGTTCAACCCTGCCCGGGCCGGTGCTAAAAAAGATTGGGGTATGGGTCGACAGTCGGTGGACCCCTGTCGACTGTGAGGTCGCGATTCATTCAAAAAATGGTTCTGTTGCTAGGACCATGTGCAGAGTAGGAAGAGGCCATGTTGTGGCACCCAACGAAGTTCGAGATAGAAAAATGGTTCAATCAGAAGTTATAGGAGTTCGTTGAAGAAGAAAGTCGGAACACACGACTTATGGTAGATTAGTGGGTGGGAAGATATATTCACGACGACCCGCATGAATCATTTTTCTGTGAATTCCCCATCATTTTGTATGAATGGTTGTGAAAACTGACCTTTCATAAGAGGAACTTCCAGGGTGGTGAGCCGATGACCTAGACCCCGGAACTGATTTAGGAACTACAGAAATTTGATAGCAAGGCATCACAGGTTGTTGAGGTTTGGCTTGATAGCATATTGGAAGGTTACATTATGGAATCTGCGGTTGATACGAAGAAATCCTATACTGAGGCTGAAAGATACTTTTTTGATGGACCGAGGGGAAGGTTTCTGCTATCGCTCCAACTGTTGATTAAGATGCTGATCTGCGAGAAAGGTATATTAAAGATGCACCTTGATCAGTAGACATCCTGATGGGCAGAGGCTGTGGGTACCGTGACTATTGGGGAATGGTGCATGTGATGGTAAAGGGGTAGATGGGTGCAGACCATGAGGAGACTGTGAGGGAAGCCGAGGAACAATGTGGCCTTACGAGGGGAGGAGCAAGGTTATGATAGGAAAAGAGGCAGAGGATAGGAGAAGGTCCTGCTACGATCAGACTGCAAGACCGTGAAGGAAGGCCACATGGGACGAAGCAACCTCATAGTCCTGATAGGAACGACTAGACTACGCCCAGGATAGAGGTAAGCTACCATTGTTCCGTGGCAGTGCGACAGATAATCCAGAGCAGTATTGGTTTTTGTGTGAAGTGGTTTGGACCATGAAACAGATCACTGATGACAATGTTAAGAAGGGACAGTTGGCCACGATGCTGTGAGGTTGTGTATTAGATTGGTTCATGAAATTTTTCTTAGTCCCTATTGGGACTCCAGATAAGTCATTGAATGAGATTCGGCATGGGCTAATTGGTGAATTTAGATGGCCTAAGTCAGAGGCCCAGTATATTACTGAATTAAAGGAAATTAAGTAGAATCCCAATGAGACGGTCTGGGATTTCAACCAACGCTTCAAAACGCTAATGGCCAAGGTTAGTTTTGACATGAGCGTTGTCCAACACCAAGAATGGTTAATTGTAGCACTGCTACCCCATATTCGGTTGCCACTGATGCAACAAAACATTTCGACGCCTAGTGAGGCTCTAGAGATTGCAATGTGGTTGGAGGCATCCCCAATTGGTGATAATGCAGCTGGGATGTCGCAGATATAGACACAACTCACTAACCTAACTATACAGTTGCAAGATTTAAAGAAGAAAAAAGAACCGCATGATGAAGTATGGTGTACGCGCTGCCGAAGAGAAGGGCATACAAAAGATGGTTGTCCATATTTCCATAATTATTTGGTGTCAGGTGCACCAAACCCGTTGAATGGCGGCAACATGCTGTGGTGTCATGCTTAGGCATAGTCATGATAGTTTCCCGTATATGCAGAAAATGGTCACAACTCCGTGGAATTTGTATTGCACCTTCTGTAAGTCGGTAGGACATGATGGAAAGGATTGTCATGCATATGGGTTTCTATAGGAGAGAATGTGTGATGCATTCTATGTCAAAGATGATCAACATACTGCATTGTTACAGCCGTAGGTAGCTCAGGCGATGCCTCAAGCACAGATCCAGTTTGTACCGCAACAATTTGTACCACAATATACACCGGTGAACCCCCCGCATCCTCAGTATGTGCACCAACCACAGTATGCACCACAAGGGCAAGGGATGCCACCAGTACCCATGCAGCAGTAGTTTAACCAACCTCAATATCAGTAGTAGGGTGGCTATCGGGGAGGCTATAGGGGCGGATGTGGTGGTGGATTTGGTCGTGGAGGAGGAGGCCGAGGTGGTCAAGGACCTATTCAATGTTACCACTGTGCGGTATGCGGGCATTATCAGCGCGATTTCCCACTGCTACAGAATTAGTGTACGTTTTTTTATGGTAATAATCATATAGTCAAGAATTGTCCGCAGTTGATTTCCAGATGGCAGGCTGGAAACACTCCGCAGCTAGAAAACCCAGTACACCAACCAATGTAGAACCCGGTGCAGCAACTAGTTCAGAACCAGCCTCCACGACCACTATTGAACGCCAACCCAAATGTAAATCAACCAGGAAATATGCAACAGAACCAGGCACAGGGTGCTAATATTGTGACTATTTCTGCAGAATCGCGACCACAAGATGCTTCAGTGGCTGTTGTCACTCATGGAGGTAAAACAACTGGGGAAGAGGGTTTGCGACTGCTCATTCGCTTGGCTAGTCAAAAGATGGTGAATTTTGATATTGATGCAGAATGGGAAACATTCATGGAGGCACGTCGCACTTTGGAGAAAGATCACGGTAAGGCTGTTGTTTGTGATATGCCACCTATCTTTGATGCTACGTCAGATGTTGATCGACCACCACCAGGAATACTACAGAAGTTCCTTGAAAGCTATCTATCCTTGGCACGAGATCCGGTTGCCTTGGTTGAGATTGAGGGATGGCTGCAACGACCTCCAAAAGTGTTAAGTTTAAACCAAATAGACTAGCAAGATCACTGAAAGAAACATAATCACAAGATAGACACAGAATTTACCCTGGGAAACCCTCATGGGGTAGAAAACCCAACAAAGCTTTCCTCAATAAGATGATCAACCAAAATACAAGATGTGCTCCAAGACTTGACCTCCTTCTCTACCTCCTGTGCAGACCTCCCAGACACAAGTGTGCTACTTTTCTGAGTTGTGTAAGTGTGTCAAATGAGGAGCTCTCCTCCTCTATTTTTACTAGTTCCCGACTGACCAAAATCCCTAATGGGGCTGACCTCTCCTGGAGAATTCTAATAACCCCTAAAATATAAAATCAGGGCCGACCCCCACATGGTGGGTCTAATAACCCTAGTTACCACAAACCCTCGGAGGAATAAACATCTCCGGATACATAATAGAGTCACCTCGGAGGGATGAAACATCTCCGGAATAATAATGTACAAATATAATATTCTTAGAAGTTACAATATTCAACACTCGCCCTTAATGAGAAGGATATTATAACAACATCTGTAGGAGCAAGGAGTCATCGACTACATCATACATGATACATCTATAAATCATCAGAAGCTTTCTTCAATTCATCATCATCAGTAACTCAACCAGTTACTGGAACATTAACATTATTAGTATCATCATCCTACAATCATCAATATCATTATCATACGATCATCATCGTCGTCACACGAACATCAGTATCGTCATCACACAATCATCGGCATTGTCATCATACGATCATCACCATCGTCATCATATGATCATCATCGTCGTCACACGGACATCAGTATCGTCATCACACGATCATCAACATCGTCATCATATGATCATCAGCATCATCATCATACGATCATCAGCATCGTCATCATATGATCATCAGCATCGTCATCATACGATCATCAGCATCATCATCATACGATCATCAGTATTTGGATCGATCTACGTCATCTGGATCATCTCGATCTATAGCATACTTTGCAATACACACGATCATATTACAGGATGATCAATCCCGCTCTCTTTAGGACATAGGTCCATGGATGATACAATCCAGATCAAGTTCCAGGATGATCAGTCCTTATCACTTTAAGACAAGTCTCATGTCTAGGGATGATGCAATCCCATCACGTACATTTTGAACCCAGTTCATGGACGATGCAGTCCTCACACGTACCTTTAAGACAAGTCTCATGTCTAGGGATGATGCAATCCCATCACGTACATTTTGAACCAAGTTCATGGATGATGCAGTCCTCACACGTACCTTTAAGACAAGTGTCATGTCTAAGGATGATGCAATCCCATCACGTACATTTTGAACCCAGTTCATGGATGATGCAATCCTCACATGTACCTTTAATACAAGTCTCATGTCTAGGGATGATGCAATCCCATCACGTACATTTTGAACCCAGTTCATGGACGATGCAGTCCTCACACGTACCTTTAAGACAAGTCTCATGTCTAGGGATGATGCAATCCCATCACATACATTTTGAACCCAGTTCATGGACAATGCAGTCCTCACATGTGCCTTTAAGACAAGTCTCATGTCTAGGGATGATGCAATCCCATCACGTACATTTTGAACCTATTTCAGGGACGATGCAGTCCTATCTTCAATTCTCGGAGACATCAGTCTACAGCTCAATTCTGGGACCAAGGTCTAGGGAAGATGCAATCCCCTACCTGTTCATTCAGGACTTCTTTCTCGGAGACATCATGTCTACGACTCTCTTTAAGACTAAAGTCCAGGGATGATCCAAT
This sequence comes from Larix kaempferi, assembly GCA_027924585.1. Classification (NCBI taxonomy): domain Eukaryota; kingdom Viridiplantae; phylum Streptophyta; class Pinopsida; order Pinales; family Pinaceae; genus Larix; species Larix kaempferi. Next base: position 1,479,867 of record BSBM01000614.1, on the reverse strand, counting down.
CCTCACATGTCCACCAAGGACTTCATTCTCGAAGACATATGCCTATGGCTCTCTTTAGAACATATGTTCAAGGATGATGTAATCCTTCTTCTTTCTCAGAGACATCTGTCTATGGTTCACTTTAGAACGTGTGTTCAAGGATGATGCAATCCTCTTCTTTATCGGAGACATCTGTCTACGAATCAATTCTGGGACCGAGGTCCGAGGAAGATGCAATCCCCTACCTGTTCATTTAGGACTTCTTTCTCGGAGACATCATGTCTATGGATCTCTTTAGGACTAAATTCCAGGGATGATCCAGTCCTCACATGTCCACCACGGACTTCATTCTCGAAGACATATGCCTATGGCTCTCTTTAGAACATATGTTCAAGGATGATGCAATCCTTCTTCTTTCTCGGAGACATCTGTCTATGGCTCACTTTAGAACGTGTGTTCAAGGATGATGCAATCCTCACATGTATCCTCATCAATACAGGTACAAGTATCCTCAACCATACAAGTACATTAATCAATACATGTATACTCATCAATACATCAATACAAGTACTCTCATCAATACATCAACATGTAACATCACGAGTGTACTCATCAATACATGTATCATCAAAAGTATGTATCCTCACCAATACATCTATCATCAAAACATGTATTCTTACTAATACATATATCATCAAAACATGTACTCTCACATCTATCATCAAAATCATGTATTCTCACTAATACATCTATCATCAAAAGCATGTATTCTTACTAATACATCTATCATCAAAAGCATGTATTCTCACTGATACATCTATCATCAGTAAAAACAAGTAAAAATAAGTATTCTAAGTATAAGAGTCCTAAATCTAAAAATTTCTAAGTATTCAGGTGTAGTAAACAGGTATCCTCATCATCGACCCTGCTATCGATGAGACAATCTCATCATTAGTAACTATACTACTCCCCCTTTCAAGGAGGGTCCTTTTGGACTACACCAGGCTTGTCTCGAAAGTATTCAAATTTCACTCGAGACAGCGGTTTGGTCAAGATATCAGCAATTTGATCCTCAGTGCTCACATACTCGAGCTTGATAGCTCCTCTCTGCACCATATCTCGTATATAAAAGTATCGGATCTCTATGTGTTTTGACTTATCGTGGAATACAGGATTTTCTGTCATCTTAATGCAGCTTTGATTGTCACACACAATCACAGCGGGATTCATTTCTAAGTCAAACACTCCAAATAATAGCTTTCAAAGCCACATTGCTTCACAGCTGGCAGAGCAGGAAGCTATATATTCTGCTTCAGCAGTACTAAGAGCCACACTAGATTGTTTCTTGTTGAACCATGAGATCATGGTAGATCCAAGACCATAACATCCACCTGATGTACTCTTTCTGTCTGAGACACTTCCTACCCAATCAGAATCTTAGTAACCATGTAATCTGAGTTCATGATCTCCAAGATAATATAGACCAAAATCTAATGTACCTTTTAGGTACCTCATTATATGTTTTGCAGCTATTAGGTGAACCTTTCTAGGTTATACTAGATACTGACTTAGGGTATTTACAGCAAAGCATATATCTGGCCTAGTATTTGTTAAATACATCAATGACCCAATGATTTGTCTTTATAGAGTTAGGTCCACTAATTCCGATGAGTCATTAACTAATAACTTCAAGTTGGATTCCATGGGAGTGGCCATGGCTTTACATTCCAACATATCAAATCTTTTTAGAATCTCCACAGCATACTTACCTTGATTTAAAAAGATTCCTTTTGGTTCTTGCCATACTTCTAGACCTAAGAAGTAGTGCATTAATCCGAGATATTTCATCTTGAATTCTGAAGAAAGCTTCTTCTTGCTTTCAATAATTTGTTTCTCATTTCCGGTTAGAAATAGATCATCTACATATAACAACAGTATAACTAGTTCATCATTCATCACTTTGAGATAAATATTGGGGTCAGCTTTAGTCTTGGTAAAGCCCATGCTTGTTAATAAATTGTCAATCCTTCCGTACCAAGCCCTGGGAGCTTGCTTCAATCCATATAATGCCTTTTTCAGTTTGCATACATGAATTCTCCCGTCTTTAACCTCAAACCCTTGTGGTTGCTCTATGTACACTTCTTCTTCAATTACACCATTCAAAAAAGCTGTCTTAACATCCATTTGGTGTAATTTCCACTTCATCATAGATGCAAGTGCCATGATAGTTCTAATTGAAGTATACCTAGCAACTGGTGCAAATGTTTCTTCATAGTCAATTCCCTCCTTCTGAGAGAATCCTCTGGCTACAAATCTTTCCTTGTATTTTTCAATGATACCATTTGCAGCATGTTTTATCTTGAAAATCCATTTGGAAGAAACCACACTTTTATCTTTTGGTTTGGGAACTACATCCCAAACATCATTTTTCATTATTTCCTAATGTTCTTCTGTCATTGCTTCTACCCATTCTTTCTTCTGAGCTACCTCTTCATAGCTAGTAGGTTGTTGATCCACAAGATCACACATCAAGGCCATATAGTTGGACACTAGCTTTGGTTTCTTTCTTTCTCTAATGGAGCCTTCAGGAGCTCCATATCTTTCGGCTCTTTGAATAATATCTCTAGCCCATGCTGGCCTTCTTTTCTTAGATAAGTCTGTAATAGGAGGATCTTGTGGTTCCAACATGTCATGATCCTCTGGTGAATCATCTTCAGGGATGGGCACAGCCTCTTTGATTCTAGGAGGTGTATCTTCTTCATAGATTTCTTCAAGTTGGCACTTCCCGGATTTCTTGAGTGTTGCTTCTTCATCAAATGTTACATCTCTACTTATTTCCATATGATGAAAACCTGGTATGTAAATTCTAAAGGCTTTGGATGATTCACAATATCCTACAAATATTCCCTTCTTTCCAGAAGGATCCAACTTGGTTCTCTTTTCTTTTGGAATGTGAATGTACACAGGACACCCAAATATTTTGAGATGACTTACCTCAGTCTTCTTTCCTGTGAACACTTCTTCTGGAGTTTTGAATTCAAGATCACTAAGGGATAGTCTATTTTGCACATAGACTGTTGTCATAGCTGCTTCAGCCCATAGATACAAGGGTAGATCTTGATCATGTATCATAGTCTTTACAACTTCCATGATGGTTCTATTCTTCCTTTCAACAACCCCATTTTGTTGGGGATTGTACGGAGTGGTTAGTTCCCTCTTGATTCCGGCTTCTTTACAAAAGTCTTCAAAGTCCTTTGAAGTATATTCTCCGCCATTATCTGTTCTGAGAATCTTGATTTTCTTTTTTGAGAGATTTTCTATTAGAGCCTTGAACTCTTTGAATTTTCCGAAGACTTCATTCTTACTTTTTAGGGGTGTTCCAGAATCAAGCTTGTAGCTTGCTTCAGCAATTCCCTTGATGGGATATTGATAATCATCTCCTAGAGATACCTTTTGTGGTGAAGACTTTTCTTCAAGTCTTGGGCGATTTTTCTTTTGACCTATCATGTGCTTTGAAGCACCACTATCAATGAGACATGTATCTTCTCTAGGAGACACAGATTCAGAGAGTGCAGAAAATAGGACATATTCTTCTGGATCTTCTTTCTTTACTTTAGATCTTTTCCTTCAAGGCCTTTCCTCTTCTTCTTCTTCTTCTTCTTCACTATCATCTTCTGCCATATGTGCATGATGTCTTTTGTGAACAAATTTATTCTTCTTCTTTTCTGGTAAAGTACAGTCTCTAGCATAGTGTCCTAGTTTAAGACAATTATAACATTGGACTGTGGAGAGGTCTCTTTCTGAGTTTGTTCCTCCTTTCCTTTTGAATCTATGAGAGGGTTGAGACTTTTTGTGGTTCACTTTCTTGAAGTGACCCCTTCTTCCTCTTTTGGTGTGGGTGGCCAAGGCTTGGTCATCCTCTTTGAGAAGAGCTTCTCTGTTGGCTACCCTAGCCTCTTCTTGAACACAATCCTCCCATACTACATCAAACTTCATGCTTTCTTTTCTGGTACACATAATTTGTATGAATGATTCCCAAGGTCTAGTGAGACCATTTAGAGCAGTCATCACAAGTTCATCTTCATCAAGAGTATCACCAATGGCATCTAGTTGCTCCTTGATTTGGGAGAGCCTTGAGAAGTAGTCTTGAATGGATTCTCCTTTGTGCATCTTGGTACTCTTCAACTGAGTCCTTAGGTTCATCTTCCTATTGATGTTCTTTCCTTCATACATTCTTCCTAGGGCATCATACATTTCCTTTGGAGTCTTCTTGGAAGCCACTTAGGGAATCAAGTGGTCTTTAATGGAATCAGCTATGATTCTCTTTGCCCTAATCAAATCCTTCCTATGCTTCTATTTGGCTTCAGCTCCTTCAGGTTCTGCAACTTCATCCTTGACATAATGAGCAAGATCATTCTCTTCAAGAATGAGACCAATTCTGTATTTCCATGCCCGAAAATTTTCTATACCTTCTAGCTTGTCTTCAAGATTAGTGCTTGGAGCCATCTTCCCTTGGGGGAGTCCAAGAGATAAGAGATATAGGAGTACTTACCCGGAAATTTTAACTTTTCACTTTTCCGGAACTCCAACAAAATTTTTGGTTTATCACACTTTTGGTAAAACTAGGGTTTGACTTTCCCGGAGTTCTACCCAACCAAAAACTTCAATCCAAGGCTCAAAAGATAGATCTTTAGAAGTGCTAAACAACCATGCAACTAGAATCCAAAAATACTAACTTTTGCAGAAACCCTAATTTTGGGAGAGAGAGAGAAATATAATTTCACCTTGTGAAAGATGTTCTATTCAGGTTAGCTCTAATACCATGTAAATTTTAAACCAAATAGACTAGCAAGATCACTGAAAGAAACATAATCACAAGATAGACACAAAATTTACCCTAGGAAACCCTCATGGGGTAGAAAACCCAACAAAGCTTTCCTCAATAAGATGATCAACCAAAATACAAGATGTGCTCCAAGACTTGACCTCCTTCTCTACCTCCTGTGTAGACCTCCCAAACACAAGTGCGCTACTTTTTTGAGTTGTGTAAGTGTGTCAAATGAGGAGCTCTCCTCCTCTATTTATACTAGCTCCCAACTGACCAAAATCCCTAATTAGGCCGACCTCTCCTGGAGAAGTCTAATAACCCCTAAAATATAAAATCAGGGCCGACCCCCACATGGTGGGTCTAATAACCCTAGTTACCACAAACCCTCAGAGGAATAAACATCTCCAGATACATAATAGAGTCACCTCGGAGGGATGACACATCTCCAGAATAATAATGTACAAATATAATATTCTTAGAAGTTACAATATTCAACAAAAAGGACGGTAGGAGTCAACAGTAAACTCCTTACAACAGAGGAAGACTGGCAAGGAAATGTGAATGAATATTCCGATTAGGGATTATGATGTTGATTCTATGATTCTTGATCTTGGTTCGGATGTTAACATCTTAACCAAGCAGGCGTGGCAGAAAATGGGGAGTCCCCCATTAAGCTGGTCCCCTGTACAGCTCTGGTTGGATAACCATGTGGAGGTCACACCTATTGGGCAAGTTTCACGGCTCACAATTGATATTGAGGGAATAAAAACTTATGTCAACTTTGATGTCATAGAGGTAGTTGACAGTGGAAGCTCCTATCCTGCGCTATTGGGGATAGGATGGCCTAATGATAGTGGAGCTGTAATTGACTTTAAGAAGCAAATGAGGACTTTCGAGAACCGCGATTTCCGAGTTATTGCTCCATTGGATCGGGTTGAAGGTCACCGATATGTTGAACCTGTCAAACATGACAATCACCCTAGCAGGGATCATGCATTTAATATTTCTGAAGATTACATTCATCCCACTATTCACGGTGAGTTGGAGTGGCGCAGTGAGAGTTCTGCATCTTTCGACTCCGATGATGCATTGGAACATTGGCAGAATTGCATGCATGAAGTTTCAGTCCAGAAGTACGGTTTAGTTACACAATATTTATGTTGGGTTGAGACATAAATGATCACATTACCTATCTATGAGGGGGTTCTGTTGTGGGGAAAATGCACCTATAGTTCAGGGGAGAAACTACCAACTTACGGTGATAAAGATAGACTTACAAGCATTCTGCAAGTATAACTAATAAATGAAGAGATTAGGGTTTAGAGATGTAGGCACCTTATTCAGAAGGTTGATCCTAGCTTTTCCTCCCTCGCTCTTCAATGCTTATCCAGTGTCGCAATGCCCAGACCTGCAAAACAACTTGATACCTTTCTCAAATACATTTGACTACATATATAATACTGATATCTATAATGGAAAGAGACATCAAACTATATTCAAACAGTGATCAAATCTTAAGACACATTAATAGGTCATATTTGGAAAGAGAAGAACGTCTGATCTTTATTAATGAATGAAAGCAAGTACATACAATTATACCTTCCTTCAAGCTTGGCACTTCACGAAACCTAGATTCAAGGTCTCCTGCTTCCGTTCTCCAAGGATCCCAGCCTCTAAGCAATTGTACTAGGGTTTACCAAAACTGAAGCACAAGAGAGGGGGATGAGGGTCTCCATTCCTCCAGCATAACTTTGCAATTAGGCTTGCTCCCTTCACATGGCCCTTCTACCCTCCTTATATAATCAATGAGGAAGAGGAAAAGAAGTTATAACCACTCAAGAGGTTTCCCAACCAACTTAACTTACTCGAATTTCGAGATTTTGACCAAAACAAGAGTGTACCCTACTCTACAGTATACAAAGTCGCGTACATATGGCAATGGGCGCTACTTTGAATGAGGTAAAGTCGCGTACACACGCTACTATTATAACAGTAGAGTCGCGCTCATAGTGAAAAATGGCCAAAAACAGGCTTTTCTGCTCATTTTCAGGAGATGGTTTGGTCTGGAAAAATGTTCCTAAGGGTCATATACATCAAATGGGTCAAGAATGAGGTAATTTCAACCATTTTTAGTGTCCCAAATGACTCCTCCATCCACAAATGTCCTGTTGTGTGACTGAACTTGATCTCAAGAAATGTCGTCATGCGACCAAGGGAAGCAAGTGTCGTCACGGACGGAGAGGTGTCATTTCAAGCTATAACAGATGCCCCCTAATGTATGAGGTCAGAGGGAGTACGGGAAACGATGGCCGAAATACATTATAAATAAAAAAGAGTTGAATCGTGGAGGAACGGAGAAACCAAGAATCATAGGCTCAAATGAAGTACCTGAAAGCAAAGGCAAAGTCAGACAAACTTATCCATGGGGTAACCGTCCATGTTCAAATGGTGGAACATGATCTCCAAGAGGATACAATAATGATCCAAAATACTGATGCATATATCATGGCCACTAAAATACAAGCGTGGATCCATGAGGAACATAAGTCGAAACATAGCCACATAAATACAAGGTGGATCTATGTCAAAACTGGAGAACATAGCCATAGAGAACAAGCTGGATCTATGTCTCATCAAGAGCCAAAAGGAGTGGGGCTCAGTCTTGCGCAACTTGGGCGATAACATAAATGAGGTGATTCTATCGAGTATCCCAAGGTCTTCATCCAAAAACAACCCAAGGTACAAACCTATCCATGCGAATAAATGAGCTGTTGTCGAACATGGGAGGTATCGTTTGATTACCGGTCATTGATGTATACCGTTAACAAACGCGAGGGTGTCCACCAATAATGAAAATGGAACCCAAGGTACCTAGTACATTCAAGCAAGTGCGAATAGATGGTCTTGCCGTCGAACACTTGAAGAATCCATCGGATAGGAGACATTGATGTATTCCCATCTATCCAATAGCGAGGGAAACTGCCACTAATGACTGCAATCCCCAAGGTACTAACCGAAACTCTAAACTTCATTCCCAGAGCACAATGAGTTGAAGTCGATGGGAAGAAGTCCGTTGGAAGGGAGGCCTTAATGCATCCTCCATCATCCAACATGAGGGACACTCAAAAGGTATGAGCTTATTTGGAGTAGGACGGAACACAGGATGAAACATACTGACACCAAGGAATGGCCGACACATGAGGTCAAGGCAACTGCAGAATGGCCGACACAGGTTGTATCCTTGAACAGTGAGCACGACACAAGAGTGACTTAGGCAGCTTTGAACACAAAGAGACCACGATACATATCTGCAATGTAGGAGACATTAACAGATTCTCCAAATGATTGGAAGACTAACCAAACGGAGGAGTAGGAACTCTGAGATCAAGTTTACCCTAAGGTCAATACTAGAACCCAACTTGTTTGATAGACTCAAAACAGGTGCTTTGTTCAAAGAGATAGTTGACTTGCTGCCATCATATTGAAAGATATTTTAACATTCTTCCCTTCCCTTTCCTTTTTCATTTTTTAACGAGCTTGACAAAGAACTAAAGCATGCTCGACGGTATTTTCATATTTAAGGAGTCTGAAAAACCTAGAAGAAAACTCCATACACCTATCCGTGGATTTTATATCGAGCCCGGATTGGTCTGTGCTCGGCGGTGTTTTCTTGCTTATAGAGTTGAAAAACTTAAACAGTCCTCTATACACTTATCCGTGGATTTTATATCGAGCCCGGATTGGTATGTGCTCGCTTGGTGTTTTCACATTTCGAGAGTCTGAAAACCCTAAAGACGACTCCAAAGGTCCTTTTTCGTAAAGTTAGTCTCCTTCCCTGAAAAAGTGTAAAATGATGGAAGAAGAACTCTTCTAGCGCATACAAGAGTATACCTAGAGTATACCTTTTCCGTAAATTATCCACCAAGGCCCGGAAAAGGGGTAATTCTATACCTAAGTGGATGTCGGTTCAGTTATTTTAACGAGCCCGAAAAGACAACTATGCTCGGCAAACTTTTCCTATTTAAGGAGTCTGAAAAGGGCTTAAAAGAACTCCATAGGGATCTTTTCCGTAAAGGTTTAACGAGTCCGGAAAAGTAAACTCATGACCTCCTTACTGTTTTTAATGAGCTCAAAGGAGATAGAAAAAATGCTCACAACTTCCTTACTGTTTTTAACGAGCTCGAAGTGAAGATGAAAGAAATGCTCATAACCTACTTACTGTTTTTAACGAGCTCGAAGTGAAGGTAGAAGAATGCTCGTAGCCTCCTTACTGTTTTTAATGAGCTCGAAGGAAAGGTGGAAGACTGCTCGTAACCTACTTACTGTTTTTAACGAGCTCGAAGTAAAAGAAGAATGCTCGAAATGGGAGGAAACGAGTGTCAGGGACATGCAAAACTAGCTCCAAGTGCATGGAACAAAGCTATGCCTAATGCAAGGAACATGGGCAAGATAAGGACACTCAGGGTGTGTCTCCTCCAGGTAAAAGGTGTCAAATTGAAAAGGCAAAATGATACAGGGCTTAGCAGAAATGAGATCAGAGATGGAGGCTTATACAACGGGCTAAAAGCGTGGAAGCCGGCTTCAGGCTCATTAGCGCAAGCGGGATCATAATAGATGCATATGCAATTTGAACACAAAGATGGGAGCCTTATCAGGGATGGCCAGAAATATGTGAGGAAGAAAGATATGAGGCTTCTTCTCAAAGTCATGGTAAATCTAAAAAGGCTCCCGATCCTTTGAGAAAAACTCAGCATGGGCACCAGAATGGCATAAGGGTGCTGACTAGGGTGACCCATGTTAGGTAGGCTCTGCTGTCGTACTGGTGCACAATGCATAAAGAGATGGCTAACACACCAATATCCAACAGGTTCGACCCTATGGCGAATTCGGATGGCAAAAGGTTCAAATGCAACATAACAGCGGGGAAGCCTAAACCTATATGCAAGGTTCCGAATATACCTGACATGGTTGCACAAGGTGTCGAAAAGGACCAGTAAGCAAGTATACATCCAGCTAAGAATCTTGTCTCCAAGAAACATTAGTACCGGGATCATATCTAAAACATATGTAAAGGAAGACCCGATACAAGTCACTGTGGTAGAAATACTTTCAACTTCACTATCATCAACAGCAGGCATAAACAAAGCAGAGTTTTCGAATGAGGACTCTATGGTGCCCAAGCCCGAGGACTTACAATCAACAAGATCAAATTCAGGATGAAGATCAAAGTTGAAGGACATGATGGAATCTGCAGAAACAAATTCATCATCACGGGAGTTGAAAATTCTAGAAGCAGAATCAAACTCAGCAGGAACACCGATTTGCGGCTCTATAGGAAAGTCCAAAGACTCAACAGTAGGAAGATCAAACTTTAAGGTCAAACTGGGGCTGGACATGACTGCGACTGGATCAACATCCAAATGAATGGCAGACTGTACTATAGACTCTAGGAAAACTTCATCGGAAGGAAGTATATCATCCCAGATAGAATACATATCTAAACATTCAGATGGAGGTGTCACTTGGTCAAAAGCTGGGACCAAGTCCCGAGAAGGTAAGCATGAACTCAGAGACTTCTTCTCAGTAGCAGTTGAACTCAAGGAACAATATGCCACATGAGGCGCATGTGACATAGTAGTGCCTAATGACGAGGGATCATACTGGTCTACAGATGGGTAATAAGGAGGGAAATGCATCACACGAAAAAGCGTGACACCACAGCATGCATAGCATAAACGTAATCACGCCCGAGGATCATATCAAAGTCCATAGGGTCCTTTAAAACCATAAAATCAACTAAGACTGTTTTTCCACCCAAGGTAACAGGTGCCTGACGGAGGAATCCGATCGGTTCACTAGGTCTTCTATCAAAGGTCAACGGCCAATTAACAGCTGGAATAACATTAGGGAAACCCAAATCTCTCCAAGCATAAGCGGATAAGAGACTAACAGAAGCACCTTCATCAACAATACATCGATCAACCGTATGGTTCCAGATATCAACCTTTATCTAAAAAGGTGTCGAAGAAGGAAGACGAGGCTCGGCTAGACTATTCCAATCAAAGGAAACAATCCTAGGGCTTGGTAGGGGTTCACATGGCACAGATGAAGTGCCCCCTTTTTCAGAAATATCCAAACTGGTAATGCAGAAGACTTCAGTAGTAGGTGCATCAATCTCTGAAGGACTGATGGGATCGGTCGAAGATTGCATCGATTCAATCACTTCACTCTCCGAAGGAAGAGTGGGGTCGACCAAAGATTGCATTGGTTCAACCACTTTATCAACCAAAAGTTGATCTGGCTGCAGGGAATCTATAGACAACTCAAGAACAGAGGTTCCTTCAGACATGGACCACACTCTTCGTACCTCTGGAATGGCAGGGCATCGGTGAGTAAGGTGATCTCCCTTACAAAGTTTACAAGGGAACTTTGGTTTCCGTCCTATAGGTTTAGACTCCTTTACAACGTCAGTACTCTCAGCATGACTAGCATTGGCTGACAGCTTGCCCCCAGCATGACTCACAGAGGCTGGTTGCTCAGAAGCATAAGACTTTTGAACTAAGGACCACACTTTTTGCACTTCTGGAAGTACAGGGCACAAGTAAGTAAGGTGGTCTCCCTCGCAAAACTTACAAGGGAACTTAAGCTTATGTTTGTTGGGTTTGTCGACAATGTCAACTCCCTCAGCATGACTTGCAGTGGCTGATCTGGTGTCTCCAGTATGACTCACAGGAACTGGTGACTTGTCATTAATATGGATAGCAGTGATCAATGACGTGTCCTCAACATGACTGACAGTGGTTGAAGACAAACTTTCAGTATGATTTTCAGTGACTAAAAGTTTTCTCCCAGCATGACCTCCAGAGGCTGGGTGGGTGCCCCCTGCATGATTTGCAGAGGCAGGGTGCTTGCCCCCTTGTTTTGGCATCTTCTTCCTATTCTTCCCCCATCTATTCCTTTTAGACTACTGGTTACTAGTATTGCTACTTTCGCCACATGAGGTAGAAGGAGGAGGAGAAGATGTTACTGGCAAAGGAGGCACAGGGTTCTGATGCTCTTGATTTGAGGTGCTCACAAAAGAAGCGTTAGGAGCATGCAAGGCATTCGGAGTGGAAAACAACCAAACCGGCAGCCCAATAGTGAATCCAGGAAGATTCAGAGTAGCCATTAAGGGAGCACCAATGTTTCCAATGAATGGAACAGCACAAGGATCCCCCGGAACAGGGGTACCTTGATTGGCACTCGCCGGAATGCTAGACATAGTTTCCTGCTCAAATGAACAAGAAGTTCTCTAAGGCAAACTAAAAAAAAAAGTAGCACAAAGAGCACACCACTAAAAAAAGGTCCTAAGTAAATCAAACCAGGCAAACAGATGCCTTCCGGAGAAGAGTCTGGGATGATGAGGGCCCAGAACAGATCAACGAAGGATGAAGGACAGTTACCCAACCGCCCTCCCAAAGACCTGCAAGGGATTTCCTCCCACGTCTGTCCTAGGTACAGCAGATATACCCTCCGCTGTCACCTGTGTATGAACCTAGAGTCTGATACTAAGGATACCACAACACCGAAAATTCCAGGGGGAACAGTCACCGGTCGAATCAGAAAGCGTGGGCAGGGTAGCTAAGCCCGAAACTCGAAAGAGTCCCCAATACGCAATCCGATCCTGGCGTATGCTCGAACAGAAAGTAGGAGGGGTATTCCCACAAACTGATCTCACATTGACCTACTGCATAAGCTCCCAGGCAAATTTTGAGTGAGGTGGGTTTGCCTAATGATAGTCTCACTACGATTTTTGCGCAATGTGTGATCTTGGGTGGTTTAAGGTGTTTTAAACCCAAGATCCTAACCAAAACTAGTTGGTGTAGTGTAACCTAGAAAAGAAAATGTTGCTAGTTCATTTTATTAGAGTTCATTTTAAAGGTTACTTGATTGCTCAAAAAGGTAGTGGGTGTGTGAGAGTGGTTATAATAGAAATAGAGTACTGAAAATGAAATATTTACCACCAAACAAATCTTTTTCTTTTCAATGCAAGTCTTAAAATTCTGATCTAGAATGCATGTGCAAATGCAATTTTTTAATCTTTTGAATGCAAAAAGGTAAAAATAAAGTCTAAATGTAAAAAATTAAACTCAAAACCTAAGAATGCAACTACTCAGGCAACTAGGTATGCAAAAGAAAATTTGTTCTTTTTGATGCAAAGCACTCTAAAATCTTTTAAGCCACTTGCAAGGTACTCTATTTAGAAAATGAATCAAAATTCTTTATGCTTTTCAAAGGTAAGAAACAAAAACTGAAACTAACCTACTATCAAAGCAAAGCAAAGAAACTTTTAGGTTCTCTTTATGAAACAGTAAAAGCTACCAAATATGACTTTCAAATTCTTATTGATGTAAGCATGCCAAACATTGGGATAAGAGTACGAAAACTACTTTTAGACCCAAACGAAGCAAATGACCTACGAATAAGTATGGTTTGGTAAAGTCAGGTCTGCACGTAAACAATGCAAACAAGGTCTTGAACAACAGCCAAAACACTTGAGCTTTCACTACAAAATAAAAACTAAAAGCATAAGGGAGGACAAGAAACCAACCTAAAAGAGAAATTTCACTCAAATAGATACAAACAGGGTCAAAAAGACTCAAGAGGTTTCAAATCCAGTGGAAATGGGGCAAGCAAGTTCAATCAGACTCCAATTAGGGTACAAAACACCAAACAGGTCCACAACCCCCCAACTTAAGTCAACAAACCCCAAAACTTTCCAAACAAGCCCAAATCGATCAAAAGAGGTTCAAATCATGAATGTAGGATCAATACAAGGATGGGAGACCACCTACAGGGGTTTAACACAGACCTAAGGTCATCAGGGACCCCCAAAAATGCAGGCACAGCCCCCAGATTTGGGTCCACAACCCAAAAACTCAAAAAATCAAACCCAGATTTTGAGCGCTACTGTGTATGAAGGAAACTAGCGCTCATAGCAGTATGGGCGCTACTGTGTATGAAGGAAACTAGCGCTCATAGCAGTATGGGCGCTACTGTGTGGTACAAACAGTAGCGTACAAGAAAAAAAGTCTAAAAAAACGGGGTTAAAACCCCCAAACTGGGTCCACAAAGGTTTGCAAGGGTTGGGAAGGGTCTGTAAAAATCCCAGGAGGGTCAAACAGAGCCTACTAACTGATCCTAATCAAGAAAATGAACAAAGACCATCAAACAAGACTGAAGAAATGACCTTGGATACCCCTAAGCAGTTAGGCTTATTCCCCAGCGGAGTCGCCATTCTGTTGTGGGGAAAATGCACCTATAGTTCAGGGGAGAAACTACCAACTTACGGTGATAAAGATAGACTTACAAGCATTCTGCAAGTATAACTAATAAATGAAGAGATTAGGGTTTAGAGATGTAGGCACCTTATTCAGAAGGTTGATCCTAGCTTTTCCTCCCTCGCTCTTCAATGCTTATCCAGTGTCGCAATGCCCAGACCTGCAAAACAACTTGATACCTTTCTCAAATACATTTGACTACATATATAATACTGATATCTATAATGGAAAGAGACATCAAACTATATTCAAACAGTGATCAAATCTTAAGACACATTAATAGGTCATATTTGGAAAGAGAAGAACGTCTGATCTTTATTAATGAATGAAAGCAAGTACATACAATTATACCTTCCTTCAAGCTTGGCACTTCACGAAACCTAGATTCAAGGTCTCCTGCTTCCGTTCTCCAAGGATCCCAGCCTCTAAGCAATTGTACTAGGGTTTACCAAAACTGAAGCACAAGAGAGGGGGATGAGGGTCTCCATTCCTCCAGCATAACTTTGCAATTAGGCTTGCTCCCTTCACATGGCCCTTCTACCCTCCTTATATAATCAATGAGGAAGAGGAAAAGAAGTTATAACCACTCAAGAGGTTTCCCAACCAACTTAACTTACTCGAATTTCGAGATTTTGACCAAAACAAGAGTGTACCCTACTCTACAGTATACAAAGTCGCGTACATATGGCAATGGGCGCTACTTTGAATGAGGTAAAGTCGCGTACACACGCTACTATTATAACAGTAGAGTCGCGCTCATAGTGAAAAATGGCCAAAAACAGGCTTTTCTGCTCATTTTCAGGAGATGGTTTGGTCTGGAAAAATGTTCCTAAGGGTCATATACATCAAATGGGTCAAGAATGAGGTAATTTCAACCATTTTTAGTGTCCCAAATGACTCCTCCATCCACAAATGTCCTGTTGTGTGACTGAACTTGATCTCAAGAAATGTCGTCATGCGACCAAGGGAAGCAAGTGTCGTCACGGACGGAGAGGTGTCATTTCAAGCTATAACAGGTTCCTAGCTTAGACACTTTTGTAGCAAAATTTGAAGACCGTGTTCCAGAACCACAGCGACTGCTGGCCTTCGAGGAATCACTGAAGGCTACTCCAGCACACTGGTGGGTGACGCATAAGAAATTTATCAAAGACTAGTCACAATGTCGAAGGTTGATGATGGTTCGATTTGGTAATATGGAGGTTTATCACACTGGAAAGTATAATAGCCGAACCGATCCCGATGATCACATGATGGAATGCCAACAATTGTGGGTAACGTGACCCAGAGATGAGTGGGTTCATGCTTTTGTCCACACTTTGGGGGAGATACCGTGCTCATGGTATACTGCAGCTGAAGTGCACTGTGACATTACAACATGGGGAGAGTTGATGATTTGTTTTAATCATACCTTCACATTTGTAGATGCCAACCCAGATGTCCATAACACCCTGTAGCTCATTTGCGATGTGATATTTCAGGTTGTTCTGGTGAAATGCACTGTTGACCCGCACACACATAGTTAGATGCAGTCTCTCATGGAGTGCTTCAATGTGAGTGGAGGGCCAGAGGATGATGATGACCCCCGGAATATCAACATTCCCGAATCTGAAGGAAGTCGCGATGTGGTACCACCTATTGTGCCAAGTAACTCATTCAATCAGTCATTGCGGCTTCGCAAAACAAATATCGGCATTGAAGCTACTCCCAAGTTTGCTAACATAGGGGATTATTGGGATGATGAGATGATGAGAAAGGTTACCGAGTTATTGCATGAGTTTCAGGACATGTTTCCGACGAAGTTTTCCAAAATGAAGGGAATCTTGGGTGATTTAGGAGAGATGAGGATTCCATTGAAACCAGACGCTAAGCCAATCCGACAGCAACCTTATCGGCTAAATCCATGACATAAACACAAGGTCAAGGCAAAACTTGATCGGATGTTGGATGTTGGTATTATCGAACATGTGGAAGAGTCATAATGGATCAGTCCTATGGTGGTGCAGGACAAGAAAACAGGTGAAGTACACATTTGTGTTGACTTGCGGAAGTTGAATGATGCTTGCTTCCATGATCCTTTTCCAACCCCGTTCACTGATGAAGTACTTGAAGGAGTGGGTGGCCAGGAGATGTACTCTTTCACTAATGGATTCTCTAGCTACCATCAGATTCGCATTGCCAAGGAGGATTGCCATAAGACAACGTTTGTTACTGACTGGGGTTGTTTTCAGTACATGGTTATGCCGTTCGGATTGAAGAATGCACTTGCCATATTTTCCCGGGTTTTTGTTGCCACATTCAAAGATTTTATTCCGAACTTTCTGCAGGTATATATGGATGATTTGACTGTTTATGGATTCATTCGCGATCACTTGGCCAACCTGCAGTTAATGCTTGAGCGATGCCAACAACACCAGATATCGCTGAACTTGAAGAAATGTATTTTTTGTGCTCTGTTTGGGATATTGCTAGGTCATATTGTGTGCAAGCAGGGATTGTTGGTTGATCCAGGCAAGATTGCACTTATCTTGGGTTTGCAACCGCCGACTACGGTTAAGAAGTTGCGCGCAACCTTGGGTCACACAGGATATTATCACAAGTTCATTAGGGCGTATGCAGCGATTACTGCCCCTATGGAGAAGTTGTTGAAAAAGGATGAAGCATTCCAGTGGAATCCGAAATGTCAGGAAATTTTTGAAACACTCAAAGCGAAGATGGCATTGGCTCATATTTTTGTTTTTCCCGACTTGAGTAAGGAATTCCATGTCCACATTGATGCTTCATCGGTTGTGCTAGGAGTTGTATTTTATCAACCAAGAGAAGGCGAAATTGATCATCCTATAGCTTTTTCCAGTCACAAACTATCATCGACAAAATGCAATTACACTACCACAGAACGCGAAGACCTGGCCATGGTTTACGCGCTGTAGAAATTCAGGCATTATTTGTTGGGTGGCCATTTTAAAATGTTTACTGATCATTTTGCATTAAAATACTTGGTCAATAAGCTTATGTTGGGGGAAGATCTGTCGATGGCTACTTTTGTTTCAGGAGTTCGATTTCGAAGTCATTGTGAAGCCAAGGCAATTGAATGCTAGACCAGACCATTTGTCGTGGATTAACACAGGCGAAGAGATGAATAATATCGAATATGGGTTGATGGATGCCCAACTATTCCATGTAACCGCTGCCAATCCCTACTTTGATGATATTCTT
Source organism: Larix kaempferi (assembly GCA_027924585.1). Lineage (NCBI taxonomy): Eukaryota > Viridiplantae > Streptophyta > Pinopsida > Pinales > Pinaceae > Larix > Larix kaempferi. The sequence goes on along the minus strand of BSBM01000614.1, from coordinate 1,462,527 downwards.
CAGTTTTTGGTGACTGGCACTGCACCGGATGAGTTTACTACTTCGCAGAAGAAGCACTTGGTCGTCAAGACTGCAAACGTTCAACTGATCGCGAGAGAGTTATGTAAGTTGGGTGCTGATGAAATTTTGCGCAGATGTGTCTTACCGCATGAGTAGGTGCAAATATTGGCTGAGGCACATGGTAGAGTCGCAGGAGGACATTACGGCGGTCAGGTGACTTCCCAGAAGGTGTTGCATGCAAGGATTTGGTGTCCCACATTACATAATGATGCGACAGACTACACCTGGTCTTGCGATGTTTGTCAATGAATTGGAAAACCATCCAGACGCGATAAGATGCTGCTACTCCATCAATTAACATTACAACCATTTGAGAAATGGGTTGTGGATTTTGTAGGGCCTATCAATCCACCAGGGAAGCCTACAGGTGCTTGATATATTATCACGATAACTGAGTATCTAACCTGATGGGTGGAGGAAACCCCTGTCGTTGATTGTTCCACAGTGACGGCTGCTCGGTTCTTGTTTGACCACATTATCACTTGGTTCGGCTGTCCTAAGATTTTGCTGAGTGACCAAGGCAGCCATTTTCTCAACCACACTATCAGCGCATTGATAAAGGAATTGCAGATTCAACACAAAAAGAGTACACCCTATTACGCACAGGCAAATGGGATGGTAGAGGCATTCAATAAGGTATTGGAGCATGCACTGACAAAGGTTTGTAATTGAAACCACAACAACTGAGATTTGAAAGTTCCAGCGGTGCTGTGGGCTTATCGCACCACATGTGAAAGGTTGACTACTCAGACACCTTTTAAGCTGGTTTACGGAAAGGAAGCAATTATCCCTATGGAGTACATTGTCCCGAGTTTACGAATTGCGGCGGCCACCATCATGGATGATGTTGCAGCATTGGATGAGTGTCTAGCACAATTGGTAGAGCTCGAAGAAGATTGGTTTATTACTGGCTTTCATCAAGGGGTCGAGAAGGATCGCCAGAACACGAGGCATGATCGCCACATAAAAAACAAGCAGTTTCAGCAAGGTGACTTGGTACTACTATATGACAGTAAGTTTATGAAACATCTAGGTAAGTTATGAATGCATTGGTTGGGTCCCTTCCGCATCAATAATATTACTTCAGGAGGAGTGGTTCAGTTACAACGATTGGATGGGGGGATGCTCCCCAAGCTGGTAAATGGTCACAGGTTGAAGCCCTACCATGTGGGCTCGGAGCAGTGCGATGTCTGAGTTGCATTAGGTTTCAGAAATAAAAAATAAAAAAAATGATGATGATCATTGGAGGTTGCTTGGTGGTAGATGGGGCACCAACAAAAGTATGGCATGCAACCGTAGGAGGCTTCTACCGCAAGTTTGGAATAGTCAGCGATATATGGCCGCATGGCAGCTCGGTCAGATCAGTAATAAATGCCAAAAGTGGAGATAATTAATTAACGACATGTTTGAATTACATGCATTAATGGCAGATACGACGGACAAGAGGACAAGATCGTCGATGGATTTCTCTCATTAATACGAGGATTTGGGTGAGTTAATGCACGATTCAGTCATAATTAGGGTGGATTTAGGGAAATGCTATAAGTATGGCCTTGCATCGATTGGAAGACACGAAATAATTTGTAAGCAGTTTTGTCACAAACGGTTGCAGTGCTCTGAGCTATTTGTTGCTGAACATATAACAAAGAGTATTGAGGTATGCCACTTGAAGTCGAGAACATTGACATTAGTAGTGAATTCAAATCCCCATTTATTCCAGTTATTGTTGAAAAAGAAGGTACATCTTCGGCCAACATGTTGTTGATCTTGGAGCCGAGGTCACCAACATGTTCATGGGTACATCAGCTGTTGCTAAGAAGCATCGAGGAGGTCATCCCTCTAAATCCCAAAAGAGTAAGAGATTAACACGATCTACGACAGCTGCCAGAGTTATGGAGCAAGGTGGCCCATCTAATCGCCCTGCAACTACATCAACCCAATGGCTATCCAGTTGTTGATCTTGGAGCCGAGGTCGCCAACATGTTCATGGGTACATCAGCTGTTGCTAAGAAGCATCGAGGAGGTCATCCCTCTAAATCCCAAAAGAGTAAGAGATTAACACGATCTACGACAGCTGGCGGAGTTATGGAGCAAGGTGGCCCATCTAATCGCCCTGCAACTACATCAACCCAATGGCTAGGCCACTCCGCTACTAATATTCTTGGGAACATCCCTCCTATTCGACCGGATGTCACCCCGTGTAAAATCACCTCAATGCCGAAATTCCGTGTGAAAATCCCCGCACTCTCGGCAGGCTTGGAGTGCTCGGCGTATATTGGGCCGACATTGATGTTCCTATGCTATGATGATCATGACATGGTGGCCCAACCTGCACTTGTCTCTGTACCCTATGTCAAGGAGATGCGCCATTTGCCGAAACCAGAGATACATGAGTGGGCTCGTGGGTTGAGGCAGGTCGGCCTGTTAGGACTAATTAACATACCGCATTTCGGATGCCTTGCGGAAGTCAATTCTTGTGTCAAGCAACTCTTGTTGTGCTTCCATGGAAGTTCATTATGGTTGGAAAGAGAAGTCCTTGTCACTGTCGACTTGATTTTTGAGAATACTGGCTTGCCCAAAAATGGTGTTGATCTGGTAGACTATCTTCAAGGAAAGGCCATTGAGTAGAAGTGGGCACGTTAATTAGCATGCAATTATGGCTTGGAATCGGATGGATGGGGATATCACACCAGTAGCTGCAATAATCAAGCGGTACTCACAGGTATTAAGATTCTGTGCTGTAAGGTAATTAGGGGAGGTCTCCCTAACCAATGCAATGCGGGGATAGTTGGTTACGCTAAGCAATGCATGGAAGGAGTTCAGATGAACTGGTCCCTATATCTTTTGAACCAGCTCATGGAGGATGCCACCGACGTCCAAGTAGGGAGAGGAACCTTTTCATATAGTTGGTTGTTGCTGCTCATTGCTCTAGTTGCATGGAAAGAGCCTGATACATACCAAGGTATGGACTTCCTGGCTGCTAAGGAATGATGTGGTTCTCGTTGTCAGAATCTATGGGATGTGCATGCGTTGGAGCGAACCCAGGAGTGCCAAGTACAGTTTTGTCTATACTTAGAATTGCTTTGTGACGCCGCAACTCAGGTCCCACGGATATCTACAGGTATTGTGGCACGCTTCACACCGGTAATGGCATTTGCAATCAGACCGAGTGTCATACATATCCAGGCTTGCCGTGACATCAATTGCCAATGGTTGCATACAAAGTATAAAGTGACAGCAGTAGAGTTGGAGGGCATCATGAACGAGTGGCCTGCGGCATGGCAACAACCCATGAGTCCTGCAGAAATTGATGCTGGAGGTCCACTAGAGGGCCCTCCGGAGCCAGAATCCCCTCAGGATCAGCAAAGTCATCATAGTTCTACGCAAGAGTCAAAGCAAACACCAACTGAGGATGATAGTGACCATGATTTGGAGGAAAACCGGACAAAACAACACCACGAGTATACCACTATCAGCAGGATATCCTTACCAATGGAGGCACAGTTGGGCTGATTAGTCACAGCCATTAATAACTCCACCATGATGGCTACTAAGAAAATTTATGTCAAAGTGGAGGCGGGCTTCTCTACGATTACTTCCCGTATGGACTCTCTGGGTAATGTAGTATTACAAATGGAATCGGGCAGTGTCTCTAGACAAGAGACGGTCATGATCCGCACCACGCCCTAGTTAAGGAATATCAACATTCCCCTGACTGCGATTGTGACCGACAACGAGGAGTTGCAAACTGTGCTACAGTCGATTGACCAGGTGACTGTCAATATGAATGCACTATCAGCAATGGCCGTGATGACAATGCATAAGAGCGCCTCCCAAGAATGGCCGATAGAATGCATAGAATCAGTAAGCATTGTCACCAATTACAGGAAAAGGAGGAAACCATGATCGTTGAGAAAGAACAGATGACAAACAAAGCTGCCGAAGCGTGGAAAGTAGTGGATGACCTTGAAGCCGACCTTACGCAGGAACAGGCCGACAAGAATCGCATTATTACAGCACTTAAAAAGGAGCAAGACTTCCTTGTTGCGGAAAAGGCTCGCTTGTGGGATGACAGTGCTCAGATTGACCAAGCAGTTGCAGAGGCATATCAACATGTCCCGAATCCTACTGAGGAGGTAGACGTGCTCCACCGAGTGCAGCGATTGGGGCTGCCATTGTTCAGTTAAAACAGGAGAACGATCGGTTGACGGCTCAGTTGAAACCAAGTATGCCTCAGGCAGAAGTGGATGAATGACAAAGGGCAATTGAGGAAGTTGCCAACCAGATGGATAAATTGGAGACAAAGGCAACCAAGCCCACCGCAGAAACAATTGATTTTTGGGGCCGCATTGTTCATGATGACCAAATTGAACAGCTCACTAAGAGTTAGTTGGAAGCGGAGGGTCAGGTCGCGACACTAAAGGCTACAATGAGAACCTTGCCCCCAATGGAGCAAGGCGCTAAGTTACGCGAACTAAAGGAATTGCAACGGTGAGTTACCAAGGAAGAGGAACGACAGAAGCAGCATGCAGCCCAGTTAGAAGAATTCCAGGAAACTGGCAGGAAGTTGATGGTGCAGACAAGTGAAGCACTTCCCTCCATTCAGAAGTATTGACAACATATCATGGAGAGGCTTGTTGATCATCCATTCGCCGAAGATGTGGTCACAAGTCAGGCAGTAGTCTTGGAAGCTCAGGAGTTGGTAAGGAACGTTGAACAGCCATATGTCGATTTCAAGACAAAGACCGCGACGTATACTCTATCCAGTAGTTGATGTGGATCGAGGGCAAGCCACAAGATTGTGTTGGGGGCCTGTTGGAAGGAGGTTTGATGAGGAAAGATCGTGGTACTGCTGACTCCGCAACATGTTGGATAAATGCGTGAAAGGAATATCGTGGGCCGAAGGATACTGCACTAGGTGGGTTTTGTTTCACTTGGACCACATATTTTGTAATACTGAGTCAATTATACTGCAGTTGGTGGGTTTTTGGTCATGTATTTTGTAATATCTAGTCATTGTACCGTGGGATGTGGGTTTTTGGGTCATTAGACCAAGTCAATTAGTAGATTGTCCATAGTGTCGGTTAGGAAAGTGGACAAGTATTGTAATTAGAGGAAGCCTATAAATAGATGAGAATTGTAAGTCATAGAGGAGAGTGTGGAAGGATAGAGGAAAAAAGGGATATATGCGGAGATTGACAAAGATAATGCAGATGTTTATGTACTGCTTTTGGTTTGTTCAGTAATATAAGGATGATGATTTGGTGCAATCTATGTGTAACATTGATAGATGTTCACGTTATTTATTCCTAATGCCGTTATCTATTTTCTATTGCTATAATATGAATGCTGCGATAATATGTTATCTATCCACATGAACATGTTGCGATTAAAGTAATATGCAATCTCTATTTCTGGTAATGTTAAATGTTGCGATATGTTAGAACTTTATGATGAATTTTTGAAATTGCTACTAGTACCATAGTGCCACAACTTGCCTCCTCCCTCGACAGAAACATGGTTCCGTCTGCTCTTCCTAGACACCTCGGGTGAGACCTCATCTACTCTGCGGGTGTTGCTGGGCGGGATCAACCCTACCCGGGCCGGTGCTCAGCAAGACTAGGGTATGGGTCGACAGTCGGTAGACCCCTGTCGACTATGAGGTCGCGATTCGGTTAACAAGGAAACATGAAATGGAATGGGAAAAGGGAACAAAATGAGAGATGGTGGTAGCTGGATTTGGGGAGAAAAATAATTAGTAATGTGATATTGTGATATCAAGATGGGTATGGAAAAATAATGAGAAGTAGAATGAGAAAAGACTCTCTTAGTCCCATTTCAGGTAAGATAGCTTTGCATGGTGATGTTTGTAAGGACTTTGCATGCTTATTTTTGAAGATTAGATGAATTACGTATGAGTCAACTAATGAGCATAACCCCATCAAGTTAAGTGTCTAGGATTCTTACATATTTTAATTAAATTGATATACATTTGTTACAACCTTCCCACTTAGGAAAGTTAATTTGTTGTGGGAAGCGGTTGAATATCATTTAAATAGTTACGATTTATAGATGCAAATGACATCCAGGATTCCATAGACAGGTGAGCATCACCCTATGCAATGAGTTCTAAATGGACTATTCAAATCATGAAAAATTGGTCAGCTGTGACTAGTACTCAGGGATATGGGTCATAGATTAATGACTTACTCTATGCAGATAATCGCCAAAAATGATATACCATACTATAACCTTTTCTAATAAAGGACAAGTAAGTTATGCATGACAACATGGTTGTGGAGGAAGAAGATACACCCTTTCAATATCCAACATAGAATTATTCTTGCACCAATATAAAATAGTGGACACTTTATGAGACAGTCAACTTCTTATAATCGATAGGCCTCTCGATCTGGTTTGTATCTATTTCTATTTTCAGCAAGAGCACGAGGAATCATCATATTTTTGTTAATATTACATCCATGGTGTGGACAGATGGACAATTAGTGAAAACTAGTGATCATAATAGTCAGAAATTGAAAATATTCTTACAGGTTTGAGACCTTATCTTTTGTAAAATTTAAACAAAATTTTGGACAGTGTGGACAGTTTTCAAAACTGGTAGAGTTTCTTTTAGCATAGAGCACCTAAATATTGTACTTTCTATCCTATTTATGGAATGAAAATATGAATTTTTTTCTATTTAAAAGAAAACTTAGTGGACACTAGTCACAAATTGTGTTTAATGCTCATGTCAGATAATTTCATTGAACCAAGTAATCTGATAACAAAAGTATCAATTAAATTATTATAGATCAACTTTATTAAGAACAATATAAAGTTGCTTGATGGATTGATTTGGTATGAGTTGATGTGAAACAAGTTAAACAGTAAAACAGTTTGTGTCAAGAATCAAGAACTTTGAAGTTTTTTTCATGGTTTTAGGCTTTGTCTATATTTAGAAAGTTGGAGTTAAAGCATTGTTTTTCAAAAGAATATAGCATGTGGGTTGCAGAACTAAACTAATTAGTTGGGTCATAGTATGGTGAGAAGTAGTGTTAAGCACTACTAGTCCATTGAAGTTTAGTTTCAGATCTGATTTGCCTATGAGCTTTAGCTTTTTACATACTGAACCAGGTAAAGGTGCCTTACATTGATTATTGATTATTAATTTATTTGTTAAAATTTATAAGGTGATCAGACAATTTCAATTTATGTTGCGAACTGCATCTCATCTGAAGATCCAATGTAATTTTAATTAGGGTTTCAAAATGCAAACCATTGAACTGCACCTCATCTGAAGATCCAATGTAATTTTAATTAGGGTTTCAAAACGCAAACCATTGACTTGGGAGAATAGGACAAAAATTTGAGGCACCCTCTCTAATAATAAAGTGAGTGCAACGTCGCAACGAGTTTCATCAAGCTTTGTTAAGTATAGGAATCGTTCTTTCTCGGTAGCAGTGTTCGGAAATAGTTCAAGAGACAGTTTGAGGGATGGGATTTTACATTCAATCGGGAGGATAGCTTCCAAGCCATAGAATAATTGAAATGGGGTGAACCTAGTCGCATTTTTTATGGAATTCCTATAGGCCCAAGGAGCCGAGAATAGTGCTAAGTTCCATTTGATTTTTGGGTCCCCACCATGAGTTAGATCATTTTTTCAAGAATTGTTTAATTTCCTCTTCTTATTCATTTTCCTAGGGGTAATAGCGGGATTATTTTTCATGACGAAAACTCAATTTGGTACCTAGTTCATCCAACATGTGATCCCTAGAATTGGAATTGTGATCTATTACAATGGATTGAGGGACTCCAAACATCACAATGGTATGATTGAATATGAAGAGTGTTTTTGTCTTTCCGTATTCAACATATGTAGGCATAGCTTCATCCCATTTGGTAAAGTAGTCAACTGCTATGATGACATAACCATGCCCTCTAGATGAAGTAAAATTACAATACATGAAATTGATACCCCATTTTGCAAAGGGTTCGACGAAAATTACGGGATGCAATGGAGTTGGATGGGAGTGCTTCTTGGAGTGAAAGAATTGACATGGGGGGAACTTCTTGACCCCTTCAATGCACTATTTGAATATGGAAGGCCATAGATATCCTGCAGGAAAAATCTTCTTGGATGTAGCCATCCGAGAGAGGTGACCACCACAAGCTCCAGAGTGGCAGTCATTAAGTATGCGTTCGGATTCATCGATAGTTAAGCATCGACACAAAATATAATCGATACCACGACGGTATAAATTATCACTAATGATCAGGTAATATTTGGAATGGTATCAAATGCGATGTTTCTCATCACGATTGAGATCAAACTGAAAGAATTGGGTTTGGATATATAAAACAATGTATCAGTACCATGGATTGGTCATTCCAATGAGGAACAATGGATTTTATGTAATAGAGTCAATGGGCTTAGACAGGTCATTGACATGGGGCAGAGCACAGATTACCTCAGCAAACACCAACAATTGTTTGGATTTAGCTTTCTCAAATTCCAAATCGAACTACTAGAGGAAAACAATCCAACAGGATTATTTTCCCCCTAGTACTTGATGTGTTAAGATATAGTACACAGAATTAAAGTTGGCAATAACTATGGTCTTGCGGAGCAAGATATAATGTAAGAATCCCTAGATAGCAAAAATGATTTCCAAAGCCAGTTTCTCCACATGTGAATAACGTGTTTCATAGTCAATGAGACTCTTAATGAGAGAGTAAGTCACATGTTCTTGACCACTACCATCTTCCAGTACTAACACCATGCCGATAGTGGAAGTAGAGGCGACGAGATATAAAATGCAATCTTGTGCATATTTGGGGGGTTGTAACACAGGATCATTAGTTAGGGCCATTTTCAGATTATCAAAAGATTGTTGAGCTTCATTATCCCAAATGAAGGGTAAATTCTTTTTTAGAAGTCTAATATATCCCTTGGTGATCTCCATGAAATTGCAGACGAAGCGGTGTAAAATGTTTTCCTACCCTTGTAAAATTTGGATTTATGGAATATCAGTGGGAGAGGGTAACGATAAAATATCTTCAACCTTCAATGGGTCGATGAGAATACCCTCTTTGGAGACTATGAAACCTAATAATATGCTGACTTCAACACAAAATACGCATTTGTGAGGATTCAAGTGGATGTTGTAGTGGCAACACCATAGAAATATGGAACCCAGGTGCTCTGGGTGATCTTCTCGCAAAGTAGAATGAGCAGGTAAATAATCCAAATAAGGATCCAAAACATGTTTGATATCATGAAATACGTAAGACATGGCCCGTCGAAAAGTAGCCCAGCGTTCTTAAGGCCAAAAGGTAACTTTTGATATGCAAATGTTCCACATGGGAAGATCAAAGTTGTTTTATGTTGGTCAGCTAGGAGTATCTCAATATGATTACAGCCAGAGAAGCTATCCATGAGTGAAAATATGACACTCTTGGAATAGTTATCGATAATTTGGTTGATAAAGGGGGTAGGATAGTTGTTCTTAGGACAAGCTTTGTTCAAGTCCATATAATCAATGCAAACTCTAATTGTGACATGTTTCTTAGCTACAAGAACAATGCTAGACACCCAGTCTTTCAATGGGACATGATAGATAAAACCAACTCGAAGGAGCTTTTCAACTTCTTCCTTAATGTCTATAGTTTTTCTAGTGTGAATGGGACGTATTTTTTGTCGAATGGGTCATGCATTGGGATAAAGTTTGATTCTGTGGACCATAATTGAAGGGTCAATTCCTGACATTTCTTCATAACTCCATGAGAAAACATCGTGAAACTCTTTGAACAAGGTTGTGTAAGATTCTACTTCATTGGGTGTACAAGTTTTTCCTAGGTAGATATGTTCCACGATACCAGGTTTCACTGATATGTCTATAGGAAAAGTTTCCGTAATATTAGATAAATTTCCCTCTGAAAACATGTTATGAGTGAGGATGGGAATTTGAGGTTTTTGGAAAATATCATTTGAAACGATGGATTTAGTATTGGGTTCTACCACGTGGATTGTAGGAAGGAAAGATGAACGATGATGGTGATATTTCCATGGAGGTTCATCGATGCTTATGATTTCCATGATAAACTCATCAAAGGGAAAGGTCTGTAACATGGAATCAAAAGAGGGAAATGGTGAATTGATCCAATATGGAAGAGGTGCTACCTGATGGTGGTCAATGGAATCGATACAATTAGAAGCAGATTGAATTGCATAATAGGTTCCTTGATTTAAGTTCAAAGGCATGTATTCACCAATGGTTTCGTACTAAGAGGGACTCGGTAGAACCTAAGAATAGTCAGGTTCATGGGATTGGATAGTACTTGAAGATATCATGTTGATAGAGTAGACTGGTGGAGGAAGCTCTGGGAAGACTCCAATGATAGAAGAGTCTTTCAAAATGCCAACACCAATGTCTTCATAATGATGTTGATATTGTGTCAACTGTTGAATATTGTAACTTCTAAGAATATTATATTTGTATATTATTTATTCCGGAGATGTTCCATACCTCCGATGTGATTATACTATGAATCCGGAGATGTTTATTCCTCCGAATTGGTTGTGGTAACTAGGGTTATTAGACCCACCATGTGGGGGTTGGCCCAATCAGTTATAATAGGTTATTTAACCTAATGGTTAAATACGAGCCTACATGTACTTGTGTAAAATACATGTCAGTGTGGTGTATAAATAGAGGAGGTATGTTCCTCATTTGAGACACTCACTCACTTGAGAGAGGTGCACTTGTGGAGGAGAGGTATGCTATGGTGGAGAAGAGGTCTGCTATGGTGGAGAAGGAGATCATGTATTTGGTTTGCATCTTTGTATATTGCTGGTCATCTATATTGAGGAAGCTTTACTGGGTTTTCTACCCCATGAGGGTTTCTCAGGATAAATTTGTGTCTCTTGTGTTTATGTTGTGCTTGTTGTTTCTTCAGTGATCCTGTATATGCTATTATTGTGAAATGGAATGTAATGCTGCTATTTTCTGTCTTAGCATATTAAATTTTAACATGGTATTAGATCTAAACTGAATGAAGGCAAGGTATGGCACTTACGACACTTGCTTTACTTACGACAATTTGAAGGTTAGGGTTTTATATAGAAAAAAAACCAGTCATCGTGGAACTTTCACTATAAATCCATTTTGGCGATGGTTCAGGATCTGAAACCTTTACAGGTCGTAGATAACATCTCCAGGTATCTTGTGTCCAAAGGGCACCCTCATATTCGTTGTACTTTGTAAGTTATGATCAGTACAAGTTAGGGTTTCTGCCTCTTCCAGATCTCAGTCAAAATTAGGTGACCTAGGAAAAAAGGTCATAACTTGGGCTAGGAAGCTCCAAATTCAATTTCATAAAAAGTGACAGGTAGTACACAGACTTTACTATGTCAGGAAAATTTTTCAGAGGCCGAAGCTGAACCAGTGACACGTGGCATGCCGTACAAGTTATCTCTCCTGTTTAATCCCATAAACAGGTCACGTTGTGAAAATTGGCATAACTCTCTTTCAGAGAGTTCAATTGAGGTCAGACCTATCAGGATGGAAAGATAACAGGGAGAAATATCTCAAGAAAAGTTTTCAGAGGCTGAAGTTCAAACAGTGACACGTGGCACGCCGTACAAGTTCGCTCTCCTGTATTATCCCAAAACAGGTCACGTTGCGACATTTGGCATAACTCTCTCTCAGAAAATCCAATTGAGGTCAGACCTATTAGGATGGAAATATGACAGGTCAGGCTACTGTAAAAAAAAATTTCAGACCCTGTGAAGCGAAAATTTCGGAGTTATAGCAAAAACAATCAGGTACATATTTCTGTCAAAACATAATTATTTTTGGAGCACCTTTATTCATGGCTTCCAGAATTTAGGGTTTCGGAGAAAGTTAGAATTTTTGGAATTGGAATCCACGGCTGAATGCTACTCAGGAAAATCGAAATTTAGAGACCAAGATCGAATTTTTTGGTTGGGTAGAAGACCGGGCTTGATCAAACCCTAGCTCAGGATTTTGATCGGAAAGATGGAAAATTAGGGCTTCAGCAAAAGTTGGAATTTTTAAAGTCTGTAACCACGGCTGGAAGCTCCTAAGAAAAATAAGAGTTTAGAGCCTTGGATCAAACCTTTTGATTGAGCAGAAGAGTGGGCTTCATCAAACCCTAGTTCGGGATCCTGTCCAGAAGATCCAGAAGTTTCAAAGGCAATTTTGAGGGGTCAAATTTTGGAATTGAAGTATGCTAGTTTGATCAGCTCAGCAAGACACATCCTTCCATTCATTCAGAAGTGTGAAAGTCAAAGATTGAATTTTTAGGGTCTCTCTAGCAAACCCTAATCAAGCTCCAGATCAATTTTCAGGGGGAGTTGAGGCTAAGGCCTTACATAAGAAGACTACAAGAAGTCTCGATAGGTATGACTTAAGGAGGTTCAGGTATGTCTTGAAATCTTATTCTCGATTAAGTTCATGATGTGTTTGTCTTCATATTATTTATTAGTACAATCTTGATTAATGTTAGAATTGTCTTATCACCCTAGTAATAGTATGAATGCATGAAGACATTCATTGATTAGGGCTATATGATTGTACTATTGCATTATGGTGTTGTGTGAGGTTGATGTTGTCTGCTAACAAGATACAAGTACATCACAAAAGAAAATTCAAGTTCCATGACCATGAAAACATGAAGACAAAGACTCACGAGGTATGTATGACTTTGTTATATTATGTTTAACCTATCAGACATGCAGGTTCTAGCTCAGGATCTCTAAATCATTGAAGAGATTGTTTAGGTATGTTGTACATAACTAAGCAGGTATACTAATCTAGGTATGTTTTCCTATGTCATGTTAGAATCTTACCTTGTGTTAGGATCCCTCATATAAGTATACTTGGTATGATTGGTTAGTAATCAAGGGTTTATGCATATTATGTCTCTTATCTTGGTTGATGATTTAACTAACTAGATCAAACAAGAATATGCATGAGTAAAAGAAGACTTCCTTGAAACCCTGAATACTAATGATCATGACTGTACATATTCAAGATTATTTAGAATTAGAATGTTTTGATAATATTGAGAATATACTAATAAATGTATGTTTGTGTATGAGATCATGAGGATGACACTAGTGTACACTTGAGCATGCACAGTGGTACAGAATGAATAGAAGTTCAGGAGATATACAGAAGATCAAGCGGGAGGCAACCACACAAACATAAAAGATAAGTATTTGAGTTGTTATTAGAAATAGTAAATGATATTGCTTGTATGCATATTTGTATTCCTAGAATATATCATGCTGAGTGTAAACATTCATAAAGCATTGAACAGTATACTGCTAATATGCATATGATTGGTAAGTTGGACAAACATTCCATTGTTGCTTGTCTATAATGAAACCTCTTTGCTGACATGCTGAGAGTTTTGCACACTCTCGATAGTATGTTTTGGTAAAGATGGAAGGCATCTAGATAGCTACTGTATGCATATAGGATATGGGAAAGTGTTGTGCCAAAGTATTGGTCAGAATAGTTGCATAACTATGTAAATGATATCTATATGCATAATAGGTTATCATGTCAATAAGATTTGATGATTATGAAGTATTACTAATCATGTACTTAATTTTGATTTGTAGGGAGAGAATCATGATGAGATGTTTTGCTCCAAGGGACTAGATAAGACCATTCTCTTAATGATGTAATTAAAGAAGAAGTGTGAATCAGTTTCTGTATGGGTACCCAGGATCGGTAGTCAATTGACAAGCTTAATGATCATCATGGGTGATGTGGATCTCAACCTTTGCTACAAGGTTGAATATGGCTTCTATACACATATGACATGGATGCAAGAAGGAACTCACCACAGAGTTCGAATGATTTTTAGGCTCATATTAGTAGACCCATATGATGAGAGATGGCACAGATAGGTATGCAGAAGATCACTCAATGCAGAGTGTGAATAATGGACAATTGACAGCTTCATGACAAAGCTCGGGCTTTACCAGAAGTAAAGTTGTTCCTAACCTTTACCTTAAGGTTGTGGATGATGAACCTATCATACCATTATTGTATGACGATGATCTCTTTCTGACAAGGAATGAGAAATAGGTCATGAAAATGGCTGCAGAAATGAAAATGAAAGATCTCGGATTAATGCACTACTTCTTAGGTCTAGAAGTATGGCAAGATCCAAAAGGAATCTTTTAAATCAAGGTAAGTATGCTGTGAAGTTTCTAAAAAGATTTGATATGTTGGAGTATAAAGCCATGTCCACTCCCATGGACTCCAACTTGAAGTTATTAGTTAATGACTCATTGTATATAGTGGACCTAACCCTATATAGACAAATCATTGGGTCATTGATGTATTTAACAAATACTAGGCCATATATATGCTTTGTTGTAAATACCCTAAGTCAGTATCTAGTAGAACCTAGAAAGGTTCACTTAATAGCTACAAAGCATGTAGTGAGGTACCTAAAAGGTACATTAGATTTTTGGTCTATATTATCTTGGAGGTCATGAAATCCGTTTACATGGTTACTCAGATTTTGATTGGGCAGGAAGTGTCTCAGATAGAAAGAGTACATCAGGTGGATGTTATAGTCCTGAATCTGCCATGATCTCATGGTTCAACAAGAAACAATCTAGTGTGGCTCTCAATACTACTGAAGCAGAATATATGGTTGTCTACTCTGCCAGCTATGAAGCAGTATGGCTTCAGAAGATTTTATATGGAGTGTTTGACTTAGAAATGGATCCCACTGTGATTATGTGTGACAATCAAAGCTGCATTAAGATGACTGAAAATCCTGTGTTCCATGATAAGCCAAAACACATAGAGATCCGATACTTCTATATACGAGATATGGTGCAAAGAGGAGTTATCAAGATCGAATATATAAGCACTGAGGATCAGATTGCTGATATCTTGACTAAACCTCTGTCTCGAGTGAAGTTTGAATACTTTCGAGACAAGCTTGGTATAGTTCAAAAGAACTCTCCTCGAAAGGGGGAGTAGCATAGTATCTGATAACAAGTCTGCCTCATCAATGATGAGGTTACCTATTCACTACACTTAGTTACCTAGAATTATTTAGATTTAGGACTCTTATATTTTTATTTTTGATGAATGATGTATTAGTGAGAATACATGCTTTTGATGATAGATGTATTAGTGAGAATACATGCTTTTGATGATAGATGTATTAGTGAGAATACATGCTTTTGATGATAGATGTATTAGTGATATACATGTTTTGATGATGATATACATGTTTTGATATACATGTCTCGATGATGAGGATACATGTTTTCATATACATGTTTTGATGATGATATACATGTTTTGATATACATGTCTCGATAATGAGGATACATGTTTTGATATACATGTTTTGATGATGAGGTTACATGATTCCTTAATGTATTGATACGTGTTTGTACTTGTATGGATGAAGATACTTGTACCCATAGTGATGTGGGGATTGGATCATCCCTGTACTTCAGTCCTAAAGAGAGCCGTAGACGTATGTCTTCGAGAATGAAGTCCTTGGTGGACTTGAGGGGATTGGATCATCCCTGGACTTCAGTCCTAAAGAGAGTCGTAGACGTATGTCTTCGAGAATGAAGTCCTTGGTGGACTTGAGGGGATTGGATCATCCATGGACTTCAGTCCTAAAGAGAGCCGTAGACGTATGTCTTCGAGAATGAAGTCCTTGGTGGACTTGAGGGGATTGGATCATCCATGGACTTCAGTCCTAAAGAGAGCCGTAGATGTATGTCTTCAAGAATGAAGTCCTTGGTGGACTTGAGGGGATTGGATCATCCCTGGACTTCAGTCCTAAAGAGAGTCGTAGACGTATGTCTTCGAGAATGAAGTCCTTGGTGGACTTGAGGGGATTGGATCATCCCTGGACTTCAGTCCTAAAGAGAGTCGTAGACGTATGTCTTCGAGAATGAAGTCCTTGGTGGACTTGAGGCGATTGGATCATACCTGGACTTCAGTCCTAAAGAGAGTCCTAGACGTATGTCTTCGAGAATGAAGTCCTTGGTGGACTTGAGGGGATTGGATCATCCCTGGACTTCAGTCCTAAAGAGAGCCGTAGACGTATGTCTTCGAGAATGAAGTCCTTGGTGGACTTGAGGGGATTGGATCATCCCTGGACTTTAGTCCTAAAGAGAGCTGTAGACGTGTGTCTTCAAGAATGAAGTCCTTGGTGGACTTGATGGGATTGGGTCATCCCTGGACTTCAGTCCTAAAGAGATCCGTAGACGTATGTCTTCGATAATGAAGTCCTTGGTGGACTTGAGGGGATTGGATCATCCCTGGACTTCAGTCCTAAAGAGAGTCGTAGACGTATGTCTCCGAGAACAAAATCCTGAATGAACAGGTAAGGGGATTCGATCATCCTCAAACTGTTAGTCCTTTGAATTGAGCCATAGACATGATGTCTCCGAGAACTAAATCCTGAATGAACAGGTAAGGGGATTGGATCGTCCTCAGACTATGGTCCTTTGAATTGAGCCGTAGACATGAGGTCTCCGAGAATTGAATGATAGGACTGGATCGTCCCTGGACTTCGGTTCAAAAGGTACAAGATAGGACTAGATCATCCCTGGACTTCGGTTCAAAAGGTACATGATAGAACTGGATCGTCCCTGGACCTCGATTCAAAATGTACGTGACAAATCCTAGAATTGTTCTAGGTTACATCCAGCATGAAACAGGGCTGGCTCTGTAGATGTGATACATCCAGCATGAAACAGGGTTGGCTCTGTAGATGTGATACATCCAGCATGAAACAGGGTTGGCTCTATAGATGTGATACATCCAGTATGAAACAGGGCTGGCTCTGTAGATGTGATACATCCAGCATGAAACAGGGCTGGCTCTGTAGACGTGACACATCCAGTATGAAAGAGGACTGGCTCTGTGGCGGTAAATCCTAGATTTGATCTAGGTCACATCCAGTATGAAAAAGGACTGGCACTGTGGTTGGGATTAGATCCTCCCTAGACATGAGAATTTTCCTAAAGAGATAAGGATTGATCATCCTGGAACTTGATCTGGATTGTATCATACATGGACCTATGTCCTAAAGAGAGCAGGATTGATCATCCTGTAATATGATCGTGTGATGACGATGCTGATGATCGATGCTGCTGATCGTGTGATGTCGATACTGATGATCGTGTGATGACGATGTTGATCATGTGATGGCGATGCTGATGATCGTGTGATGACGATGCTGATCGTGTGATGACGATGCTGATGATCGTGTGATGACGATGTTGATGATCGATGCTGATGATCATGTGATGACGATGCTGATCGTGTGATGACGATGTTGATGATCGTGTAATGTCGATGCTGATCATGTGATGATGATACTGATGATCGATGCTAATGATCATGTGATGACGATGCTGATCGTGTGATGTCGATACTAATGATCGTGTGATGACGATGCTGATCGTGTGATGACGATGCTGATGATCGAGTGATGTCGATGTTCTAGTAACTAGTTGAGTTACTGATGATGATGAACTGAAGAAAGCTTCTGATGATATATAGATGTATCATGTATGATGTATGACTCGTTGCTCCTGCGGATGTTGTTATAATATCCTTCTCGTTAAGGGGGAGTGTTGAATATTGTAACTTCTAAGAATATTATATTTGTATATTATTTATTCTAGAGATGTTTATTCCTCCGAATTGGTTGTGGTAACTAGGGTTATTAGACCCACCATGTGGGGGTCATCCCAGTCAGTTATAATAGGGTATTTAACCTAATGGTTAAATACGAGCCTACATGTACTTGTGTAAAATACATGTCAATGTGGTTTATAAATAGAGGAGGTATGTTCCTCATTTGAGACACTCACTCGCTTGAGAGACGTGCACTTGTGGAGGAGAGGTCTGCTATGGTGGAGAAGGAGATCATCTATTTGGTTTGCATCTTTGTATATTGCTGGTCATCTATATTGAGGAAGCTTTACTAGGTTTTCCACCCCATGAGGGTTTCCAGGAAAAATTTGTGTCTCTTGTGTTTATGCTGTGCTTGTTGTTTCTTTAGTGATCCTGTATATGCTATTATTGTGAAATGGAATGTAATGCTTCTATTTTCTGTCTTAGCATATTAAATTTTAACAAGCGGGACATTGTTGGTGGTGTTGGAGTGAATATCTGGCATACAAAAATCCAATTGATCAATGGTGACCACTTTTCCTTGACGAGGGAATTGCACCAAGTGAAAAATTGATGATGCTACTGCAGTCATGGCATAAAACGAGTTTCGAAAGAGTAGCATATTATAATCCAATTGAGCATCTACAATTTATACGTGGATAGATACATTTTTTCCCCCTAGTTCTGATGCGAGTGATGGTATGAGTCTGTAAGGTTGGAAACCATGACCGTTGAAGGATTTTAAAGTGGTAGGAGACTAGGTTACCTTCATAGAGCCAATATCTCTCCAGCAGGACAAAGGCATGATAGAAGTGCAGGAAAATTCATCCAAAACGGTACGATGGATGTTATTTCCACAAATCTTGGTATGAATTTGAAAATCCAATTGGTGGGAAAGCCTTGACTTAAAATATTCCAAATTAAACATAATAATGTTGGAAGTATTAGGTTCAACAAATTCAAGTGCTAAAAACAAGGTTCTATGCTAACTAGGGAAATGCTGTAGAGATTTGAGAGTAGACATTGCATAGGGTGCTTGAGCTAAGTCCTCGACAATATTGTAGTTTTGAGCACTAGCTTGTGCACTCGGATTGAATGTCATTTTTTGAATGATGGATTTTGTTGGGTACAACACAATGTGAGATATAGACCTTTCGATGTGAAGAGGGCTAGTAGGTGGAGGACTGGTGGAAGAATCTTCCATAGGAGATTTATCTTTTGAATTTGGAATAGAGTCATAAGTACTTGTCCTAGTGGACATATGGACAGTCTCGTTACTTATCTTGAGGATGTCTCAGGTCATAGATGACTCTAGTTGATTGCAGTAATTTGGAGTGCCCCCTTGCAGGTGGGTGGGGGGGCGGGGGCGTGTGCGATAATTTGTTGTTGTTGGGATGGGAAATGGTTAGTTATCATTGTCGGTCGGGAAGAACATTTCACAAATTTATTGACTTCCTTAGGATAATGGCAGTCTTTTGTATAATGGTCCTCCTGGAAAATACGGTAGGGGATCTTAGCTTTCCTTTTGCGTTTATTGTCAGTATTGGTTTGTTGGGGTTTGGTATTTTCCCGTTGAGGAGAATATTTCTTGGATTTCACTCTTTTACTCTTCTTTTTCCTCTGGATTGTTGTGAGGAGGATTGAACTGCATTCACTTCATAGGTCTGAGTAGGAGAAGTATTGCTTTTGGATACAACATGGTTTTGAACTGGAGTTGAAGAATTTTGTTGTCCACTAGATTTTGATGCAGGATGGGCCTTTACAGAACCAACCAACTACACCATCAATAGGAGATTTGGTAGCGGGCTTGGATGGATTAGTGGTGGGGCGAGGAGAATGAGGTGTCAATTCATATAAAGTTCTGTATTGGGAGTAAATCAAGTCCAGATACTGAGTGCAACTGATCGCCTGCTCTTTTGTAACAACCCCTCCCATTGCAACATCCATAGCAATAGGTGGCAGTAATGATTTTGTAAACCAATGGACTATTACATGATCTAGGATAGGAGCCTTAATTGACATCTGGCATCTCCTCCACTCATGAATATGATCTAATATGTTAGTAGAGGTTGGTTTTCACAACGAAGTTAAT
The DNA here is from genome assembly GCA_027924585.1 of Larix kaempferi. Taxonomy (NCBI): domain Eukaryota; kingdom Viridiplantae; phylum Streptophyta; class Pinopsida; order Pinales; family Pinaceae; genus Larix; species Larix kaempferi. Next base: position 1,442,664 of record BSBM01000614.1, on the reverse strand, counting down.
AGGTTTGTGCTTGGAAATGCGTTAAAAAATACATTACAAGGGAGTCAAAATATCAGAAAGAGTGTTGTGGTAGATCAATATACCATTTATCTACTATCCAAGTAAGTGTGTGTTGGAAGATTCGTAATTGTATGGAATCATCCATCAATGAGTTTGAAAAACACCAAATATGGAATGTCATCGCATGATTTTTTGGGTGTTCCCCTGGTTTCACATTGAATTTTGGGATATCCGATGAAAATTTGGAAAGGATAGGTGTCCAATGTGGTTCATGCCAAATGGGACCATTAATTAATCTTGATAAATTGGGAAGGTCCAATGTTTAGAGAAAGGGAAGTTGTGTATTTGGTTGCGGGTAAGAATATTATTGATGGGGTGCTAAGACACTTCTAGGGCATTGCATTACAAATTGTTACATATTATACCCATATATGTTTCCCGCGGGGTACTATTGGAAGTTCTGTGGTTTAGGGACCATGGGGTTAACCAGTTGTTGGTTGAGAATCATAGGAGTTACCAGTGATTCAGAATCATATTATACACTGATTATTGGAAATTCTGCATTATCGGGCTAAATGGTGTATATACAAGGGGTGGTGGGACACATGTATTGTTTACAAATCCTTGGTTAGGGGTATTAACCATTCCTTGAGTAGGGGGATGCATCAGAGGAGGTTTATCCAATGGATTTTTTTCTCTTCCTTGATTAAGCAGCGATGTTTGGGGATGTCAGATCCATTTATTTTTTGAGACGCCGAGGTAAGATAGCCCAGGATACAGATTGGGGTTTAGGGGGTCAAAAGGTTGAAATTGATTTGTTTTCCCCCAAGAAGGATTCTGGTTACCTACGGTATGTTTTCCCCCAATATAGGTGGGACTTTTTTTCCCCATGAAGTAGATGGTCCTAGGTGAAGAGGTTGGTCACTGGTTCCACTTGGGGCACCAATGAAAGGATGTCCTCCAGATATGGGGTAGATCATGGATAAAGATTGACTTTTAGTCACAATCAATGTTCCAATAGTGGGAATAGATGGTCTTCCAATAGAAACATTAGAAGAGGTTGATCATGCAGGTTGGGTGGATGCAATAGTAGTGTCGACTTGTGAAGATGAATGTGCACTAATTCCATATGATACGGGTAATGAAGGGATGTTATGCTTTGTCCCCTGACTAGGAATGTCTCCTAAAGAGAGACCAAGAATTTAACTTGGTGGAATAAGTGGGAAAGGATGAAGGGGAGTTTTTGGGGTTAACTGCATCGATACTGGAAAAGTGTAGAAATCGTTGAGGGCTTGGACCAGATTCATGTTCCATAATGATGAAGATGGATAAAAAATGTTTTCCATTCCCGAATCATTGGGTAGAGGTTGGGAATAAATCCAATTTGTGGGTGCAGATCGACCTACAAACGAGATGTCATAGGTCAAATCATGGGAAGTGGATTGGGGTATTATCGAATCATAAGGATTTACCACTTTGGATGTGGAAAGCAATGAAAATTCCGAGTTTGGAGGAACCATCGTTTGTGTAGCTTCATGTCTAAACGTTTTCGTTGCCACACCTTCGCGAGCGAAACTAACGATATTTTCTCGTATGGATGCCATAATTTCATGGCATGTAGGAATTTCATGTGTTGGCATTCTGAATGTTCTTCTACTAGAATATTCATATTGGTACCTAGGCATAACAAAATTATTAGGAATAACAGGAGGTGTTACCAACTGCACTAATGGTTGGATAAGATTCGTACCTAATAGAATAGTCATAGAAGGGAAAGGAACAGATTCCTCAATAATCTCAATATATCCTTTAGGAATATCATTTTGTGATGACATATTTGGGTCTATGCTAGTTTCCAGACTAATAATAACCTCCAGCATGACATCGAATTCTAGTGTGACTAACTTCTGGTACAAAGCTAATCTCAGGTACTACACTAATTTTTGGTGGTGTAGGAGTTTGTGATATTGTAGCAACTGGTGGTGTCGCACTGGTTGGTTTTGGGACAATATCCCAACTAGGTATTCTTTCAGTAGGGGGATTGGGGATGCATGAAGGTGGCAGTCGACTAATTCTAGGCTTGGATGGTTTGGGACTCATCCCTTGCTATCTTTGTGATTTCCTTGGATCCACCATGCAACAAGAGTAAGTGATGTGGGAGAAGCCTCACTAAAAAAGAACTCAAAAACACGCAGGCAGCTGAGGATGCAAAAGGGGAGCTAGAAGAAAAAAAGGCACATAGGCCAAAAATAAATCTCAAAAAACTTTACTTTGACCGATGTCGCAACAAGCAAGTGATAAGAAAAAGGCCAGAATTCCAACAAGCATCACTTAAAACTGAAAAAGAGCCTCTACAAGGTAAAAGAGCAAGCAATACTCCTATCTAAGATATGGAGACCTAAATAGATCATATCCTCCGCAAGGTGATGAAATTCAAGTCGAACAATAAGAAATGAGAGACCAATATAGATGGAGGGATATACCTCTACTGAAAGAGATCCCGGGTAAAGGATCCCTAGGCGAAGGGTCACTAAGATACCTCATTCATGACATATCTAGGAAGGTTTTCTAGAGCTTCTAACTTTTGGCCCTTGTTCAACTAGTATGGAGTCCGGAAAATACAAGGAAGACAATGGATCGATGTCATTAGGCACTAAGTGGAGTGCAGTATTCCACAAAGTCCATCTAGAACCAGTCCTTGATGCTTACCCCTATGGATCGGGAGGCCCACTAACAAATTGGTTTATAACCATGTCAACAAATACCGGAGGATTTTAGCACCCTAACAAAAGACAACTATATATCAGATTTGAAACGACAAGGGGGAATTATTTGGATTCCTATCCCCGATTCCATACCTAACTACATTGTTCTTTTATTTCCTCAAATGAGGTTAATGTGTGTTCAGTAAGGGTGTTTAATTTTAGAGTCTTTTTCTTTACTCAAGGGGACCAAAACTGAAACTTGATGGTGTGTATACTCAACTCAAACCATGCAAATTTGGATGAAAATATGCAAGTATTTTTTCTTTCGATGAACTTCTAGATACGAAAGGGAGATTTCTTTTAGTTCTGAGACGAAAGAGACACAAATGCAACATTTTGGAAAATAAAGTATCCACTTTTTGCTTTTATTTTTCAAATTACATGTCAAATCAAACTATGAAACACTCTTTCACACCAAACAAATCCAAAAACAAAAAAAAATTATGTTTCTTTTTGCTTTATATGATCCTAAAATGACAAGTAAAGGGAAAGAAGCTTCTTTTGATTGCAAATTTTTTTCAACATTAAGTGAAGACGGAAAAATATTTTGAAAATTTTCCAAGCAGTTTCAAAGCTAAAAAATGCATAGATTCTTCACAAAGTAATAGATTTCCAATGATCTTCTTCAAGTATGCAAATAAATATGCAATAATTTCCTTGATTTTAACAAAATGTAAGAAAACATATGACCTTTGCAATATTGAAATAAATAATCCAACTAAAATATCAAATCCTTCTTGTCACTTTCACTCAAAGAATCCAAACCGTATAAGTGCAAAATCAAACAAACCAAACAATCTTTTAGACCTTCAAAATATGATTAGAGGAGGTTGTGAGCTATGAGACCAAACTCCGATGTTAAAGAAGGTGATGAAACAATAGGGGTGGCTATGATAGTCCTCCAATTTTCAACCCACTTGTAACATTTGCAAATTCACTCTACAATCCAAATTAGGGCTAAAGGAAAACCAAAATGCAAAAATTAGGATGGAATTGCACAGAGCATATCAATATTAGAAGACATAAAACAAGTCAAAATCCAAAACCAAAAACCAATCAAGTGAAAAAACCAACCACCAAGGTGAGCTATAGGGAGTTTTCGCTCCTTGGAAGACCACTCGGGCGCGAAATCAATAATTTTCGCACTCTAGACTATTATGGTGGTGCAAAAATTTATGAATTTTCGTGCCACATACACAAGGAGGGTGCAAAAATATTCTGTAGAGAGGTAAGGGCAAAGATATGAGATCAAAGTTATCAATATATGAAGTTTTAATACTCAGAAAGCCCAACAATGAAGACCATGATGACGAAAAATATTAAGACTAAGTAGTTTGCGGAGGTAGGAGATCAAATCTTAAAGATTTGATGGCTAATCAGACATGGGAAAGTCCCCATTGGATTCTCCAATTTCTGTGTTAGAGAATTCTTCCTACTGATAGTTAAACCCTCTCATGGATGTAATTAAGTCTTTAGAAATTTAATCTATGACAAAAACAAAACAAAATGTAATTTATTCTCCTAGATCTAGCACAATACATAAACCATTGAACATAGAAGAGGAAATAAAGTAGTGAAACTTACCTCCAACTTGTAGGTTGTCATAGCTCGAGCTCCAAGTTTGACATCCAAACCTTGAACCCATTTAAACAAGACAAAGGACCAAAACCTCCAAGCAAGTAGATGGATTAATCTAGATCTAATCTACAACATATCATACATCAATATTACAAGAAACAAGATATGGGAGAATAAGCCAAGTTATCATTAAAAAATCCAAAGAAGCTTATTACAATGCTATACCTTGATGTTCAAGATGATAATATCTCCTTCCAAGATCTCCTTTTCTACTTCTACAAGACTCTTAAGATCATAGGTTTGATGCCTCCAAATTTCTCCCTCTAGCTTATGGATGGCCTTCTTCTTATAGGATTTGGGAGGCCAACCACTTAAGAGAAGGTTATGGATCTAAGTGAGGGAGATGTGGATCAAGGATATGAATCATGCCAAGGAAGGAAGGTAAGATGGGATTTGAAGGGAAATCTTATCCCATGAAAATCTCCTTGAAATCCAAGTTCCAACAATCAAGGAGAATTGTTATTGAGGGATTTTTGCGCTCCAATGATAGAGCAAAGCACGAAAATGTTGTAATTTTCATGCCCCCATAGGTATATAGAGCACAAAAATGTTGTATTTCCGTTCCCCTATAGTTATATAGAGAGCAGAAATATCTCTAGGATAAGCTTGGTGAAGTGACATTCGACCCCTAAAGTGTTGGGTTTTCCTCCAAGTATGACTAGGGAGGCGACCAACGTAATGAAAAAGGGTCTCAACACTCTTAGGAAGTATAAACATCGTGTTCCTCATAGTAATATGGCATGGAGACTCTCAATGGTACACAAAGTGACAATTTGAGGTATAACATGAGGATGGGTTAAATATGTATCATCCAACAACCAAAATTAATGCAGTGTTTACTCATAAAGGAGCCCACTAAACTACATTCACTCTCAATTAACTAACTAATCTTAAGAAAACTTTTAAAAATAAAGACTTAACAACGTAAAGTCTGAAAAATAAACTAGTCCTTCGGACAGATTAGTATCACCATTTCCATCCTTGCAAACCAGTCCCAACCTAAAAGATGGAAGTGCGCAAACTTTTATTAATATCTATGCATAGATAATGGAATGGAAGTGGGCAGTAATTTAGTTATAGATTGTATAAGCAACCAAATGTGCCAAATTCCCTAAGCATGAATCATGTTTGAAAATATAAATATTAAATATATCTTCTTAAAGAGAATGAAAGCATGTTCTTTCTTAATTGTATTAATATTTGTAAACGTAAATGCTCAAATACAAGGAATTTTAGAATAAAAAAATAGGCTTGGTTGAATAGGTTATTATTGGTTAAATATGTTATTATCGTATCAACTTTAATCATGTTAGAAAATATAAATATTAAAAATATCTTATTAAATAATTTTAGAATTAAAAAACACATGGTTAATTAAGTTATTATTACTTTTAATCATGTTTAAAAATATAAATATTAAATATACCTTATTAAAAAATTTCACAACCTTGATTAAAAATGCTATTATCTTCTAAACATTAATCATGTTTGAAAATATAAATATTAAATATACTTAGAAAATGAAAGCACATTCTTTCTTAATTGTGTTAGTATGTGCAAACTTACTTGTTCAAATAGACAACGATTTCTTTATATTTTATTGATTAAGGTTTAGCCTTTTAATTATAAAGTTAGTATATTAATTTTGTTAACATAATTATAAGATACACTTAAAAGTTCGTATTTTAATTTTGTAATTAGTTTTCATGTTAGTTTTATAGACTTAGTATATTAATTATAGAAGTTAGTATTTAAATAAAACAATATATTAGTTTAACTTTTTAGTTGTATTCTCTTTTGGTTAGGTTAATAGTTAATATAATATTTATGTTATATTTTTAAAAAATAAAAAATGTTTTAAGTCTGTTTCTAGATTTAAGTAAGGATAATTTTTATTTAGTTAGTTTGTATTTAAGTAATAAGTTAGTATTTCTCTTAATGTCAAGTTTAGTGTTTTTTAGTTAGTATAATATATTAATAAATAAAGATAATTTATTTGTTTTGTAGTTTAGGTTAGCCTTTTAATTATTCATATGTATAGTTAATATATTATCTGATTATTTCAGGTGTATTTTTTCATTTAGTGATAAGGTTAGTATATTATTAATAAGTTAGTATTTAATTAATTATTTAAGGTAGGCTTAGTATTTAATTAAATAGTCATGGTTTTTAAATAATTATTATATGATGTTATAATTATACTATTTATTTATGTTAATGTTAATAGATTAGTTATGTAAGTATAGAATTAAGAGTTAATTGATAAAAAGATAAAAGTAGTATGTTAATAAAATTCTAGGGTTAGTATTTTAGTTGTATAATTAGGGCTAGTATATTTTTTACTCTAATTTTTCATTACAACCCTAAAACTAGTTGGTCGAGCACAAAATCATTCAAAACAATAATTAGTCGGATTTTAACTATAAATTTTAGAATTTAATAAACTCTATTAATTTTAAAACTATTCTCCAAAACCTGGGATTTTGAGATTGTTTTATCCTAAGGATGAGCCCTACAAACTATTAATGCAATCTTCCTCCTCTCTCTTTATAGAATCCAATGCGTATATAAATCATAAAAAATGTGAAAGTGAGTTTCCAATAAATCCTTTAACTAGACTAACCCGAGAGTGTAAAAAAAATCTATAAGGAAAATCCATTTTTTAGAAAATAGTATTCAACCTATTAACAAAAACAAATTTAACCTTCCATCTATACATTTGTTGGAGCACACCTAGTTCAAAAACAACTTTAGCATCATCAACAATGCCACCTTCTTCAACTTTTTTTAGAGTTGACTTGATAGCCTTAGAAAAATGTAAAGCTAGGGATTGCATTAATGCTAGATTGATGTCAAGAATGACACATTGATTGAATTGATGCTATATTGGTGTCTCAAGGGATTGTACCTATTTGGGAATAATACTCCTCTCCCCCTACTCTTGGAACTCATCAAAACTTTGGTTATTTAGATTGTAAGAGAGGTCACCTAGGGTATGTTTTTTTTTCCTTCTAACTTCTTTATTTTAAAATATGTTACACTTGATACTTGATGTGTCGAGGTCTAGTGGTGGCTGCCTCGATTATTATTATCAGCATCACAAGATTTGAAAAGAGTTTTATACCTTTTAATGATTCTCGATTATCGAGGACTCATCTTTGCTTGTGATTGGGGTACAATGAATTCAAGAATTTGTGAATAAGAAAAAAAATCCCTGTTTAAAATCCTCTATTGATCAAAACCACTTAGTGTTATGGGTTGTTGAATAGTTTTAGTGGAAGCATTCACCATCAAACAAAGGGTTTCTCTAACTAGAGCACATGCAATGTTTTCAAAGACAAATCAACCAAGTTTCTAAAGTATGAAAAAATAAAATATCCAAACCATTGGCTTCTAGAAACCACACATATATATCTTATAGATACCATTTGTGATAGTGTGTTAAGTTTTGCAATATTATGTGATATCTTTTATGTTACAGTTAGAATCGTAGTGTGTTAATGTTTGTAAGAGTTTGTGATATTTTTTTAGTGTGAATTTTGATTCAGTGTGAACATTGATTATATTTAAGGGTGCTAGCTCAATGGAAGAGCACCTTCCTTATAGAAAGGACGTTGGTGGTTCGATTAATCCATGCCCTATATACACCATAAATTAATGACTAATTAAATGACCAATAAAAAACAATCAATGATTAAATAAATGACCATTTAAAAATAATCAATGACTAAATAAATAACCAGTTACTAACAATTAGTGACTAAATAAATGAATAAATGTACTACCAAACAATGGTAATTAATGACCAAATAAGAACAATTAATGACCAAATAAATGAGTAAATATATGGCCAATGCATGAAGCAATTCAATAAATTTATGACCAAGTGATAAATGACTAATTTGGTTGGGTGATAAGTGACTGCTAATTTATGACCAACAATCACGTGACCAAATTTAGTCATTTATCACCCATTTATACTCATTTTTTTAGTCTCTTATCACCCATTTTGTAGTAGTGGGTGGTAAGGGGTTAGATGTAGATATGGAGGGGGCATGTCCCCTTGTCTCCCTGCAAGGGAGAAAGAGTGTGAGAGAAGTGGTTAGTAAGGGTTAGGAAAAGGAGGGGGGAGAGAGATAGGGGAGTTTGGGAAATCGTTAAGGGGTTAGATTTAGTGATGGACGGGGATTGTTGAGGGCTTAGAGGTAGAGACAGTGGGGGGTGTTAGTAGATTGGGGGTAAGTGGAGCAAGGGAGAAAGAGTGAGAGGAGGATTTAGTAAGTTTTAGGGAGTGGAGGAGAGAGAGAGAGAGAGAGAGAGAGAGAGAGAGAGGAGGGGGGTCAATGGTAGGGGGAGGCATATGGATGCATGTGTGTGTGTGTGTGTGTGTGAGAGAGAGAGAGAGAGAGAAGGGGCTTCTAGTGGGTTGGACGGGTGTTTTATATTAATTTGGGGGTCTTTAGTAGTTGTAAGGGGGTTTATTAGAGGGATTGGGGGGTTATGAGCATAGGTAAACATAATGTGCACTTGTTTCTATTAACACAGACACGTACATGTTTTACTTGAATAGAATGATCATGTGTTTTATGTTCACAAAAACGCATACATGATATGCAACATCACAATTCTTCCATGATATGTAACAATACAATTTTGTTGTGGTATTTAACATTACACTTTTATCAATATATTTAACCTTACAACTATATTGTTTGGTTTCGTGAAAAAAAATATTCAACGGAATTGGGGGGTGGTAAGGGCTTAGAGGGAGAAGGAGAGGAGGGGTGTTAAAGGGTTAGAGGTGGAGACCTAGGGGGGTTATTAAGAGTTAGAGAGAGGGGTTGGAGGTCAAGGGTTATTAACGGTTATGGAGAGGGGGAGGAGAGAGATATGGAGGGTGGGTGTCAAGTTGTATTTTAAAATTTGTTTCCCACCCTTATCTCATTTCATGGATTTCTATCAATGACATTGTTTGGGGAGAGTTATCCCTCCCTTCAAGTAATAAATTATGCAACCATTTTTCATTGGATTGTGTGCATCAAAGTAGAAAAATAAAATCTTTCAAATTATGGGAAACAACATGAAGATTGGATTTTGGTGGAAATAGATTTCTAATATCTACTACATCAAGGCGTCTTTACAAGAATGGAACCAAATCATTGATTGAATACATCAAACCTCCTGCATAAGGTTGTAATGTAAGGTAATCTTCAAAAAGGGTTGAAAATACCATAGTAGTCCAGGGATTCATTTCCATTAACTTGGACCAATTACTTGTGGATGTAGGAAAACAAAACTTGAGTGTAGATGGAAACATCTAATACACTTTCCAAATCTGTGTTGTTGGAAGAACTTACATATTTCAACAAAGGATCGCTTTCAAGGTGACTTGAAAGCCCCTTTCAATTTTCACTAAATAAATAAAAAAAAATTCAATGTACATATTTTTAGGTATCCATTTCAACCAACCAGATGACCAAATATAGGGAGAATTCCATTTATGTGGGAAGAAAATAATAGATTCCTCTCAGCTGCCATATTTCCTCTTGTAAGTCATTCACCCAATGGAAAAGCTAATCTAATAGCCCATTTTTTGACATCTTTCCTTTGCTCAACCTTACACTCGTCTTCCAAAAGAAATTGTTGCATCCACATGTAATAACTACATTGAGTCATTGTAAATTGATCTTCTTCTCCTAACAAATGAAAAATGAAGGATTCATTGTCATTGCTTTGAGAAGTTCTAAGGTAAGTTTCTCATAAAACAGAGATTGTATAAATCATGTTAATATCCTTATGTTCTCGCTCACAAAATGAGATCTTCTTTATATTAGACATAAAAAAAAGAACTTAAGGATGAATACTAGAGAGTTGCTACTTTATAGCTTTAACCTTCTCATTGAATAGGGTACAACTATAACAATATTGGGAAGTTGGCATACATAAATTTCTTCGATTTGTGTTGCCAATGGCCTATCTTATATTCATCCGTGAATAATATATCCAATATTAACATCGAGGGGGGTTCATTGAATATTATCCTATAACCGTTTCTAAAAATGCAAGGCCGGATTGCAACTAAGAAAATGGTCTTAAATTCAACACTTGCAATGAAAACAACAATTTTTCATTTCAAACAGGAAAGAAAACCAGAGGGTTATATATTTGAACTAATATCTAATTTAATAAAAAGGATGACACACATATTGTTCTGGTTGTATATTAAAATTTGTTTCCCACCCTTATCTCATTTCGTGGATTTGTGTCGACGATATTATTTGAAGGAAGTTATTCCACCCTTGCAGTGATAAATTCCACAGCCATTTTTTGTTAGATTGTTTCCATCAAACTAGAAAAAATACATCATTTATCACCTTATGGTTATCCCCTTGAAGTCCTATATTGGTGATATTTGATTCCCTAGGTTGGCTATATTTGGAATCCGTGGAACACCGCATTCCCGCTTTACCTCTAACCCATTAACACCCCCCAATGTCACTCTCTTCACTATTAAGCCCAGAATTGGCCCCTTTTTATCATCCTCGATCACCTCTTCTTCCCCTGTCCTACACCATTTAGCATGCTAATTATACATGTTGTCCTCAGTTTATTCTCCCAAGCTTCCAAGGTATGACTGATCATTGCTCTATCTTATTAATGCTTATGATTGTGATAATTAAGGCTATTTATCTCTCAATTGTGCTAACATGTTATGATTTATGAAGGTAGTTTGAGATAAGTGGACTGCAGGAAGGTAGTGTTGAACAAGTCTTGAAAGGAGGGATGTTCGCTACTCAAAAAGGATCTTAGGGGCTTCGATCATTAATTAAGGCACATGGTTCTAATGTAACATCCTATATGGAGCTGTGACAGGGCAGCTGTAATAGAATGCGATATAATTGGAGATCTTTAGTATGTTGTTGCTCGAGTATAGTTGTGATCTGGAAAGATCGCCACTCCTGGGCCAATCAACAACTTTCTCACGTTTTTCTATGTCTTTACTATGCCATGTTTGTAACAGCTTGTATTATTTTGGGGCGCCTGAATATCAGAGATCTTCATGGCTTCCCGTTAATAGGATCGGATGTTATGATCTGTATGTATAAATATGGGGAGTTGTCTCGACCCAGGGGGTTGAACAACGGAGAATTTATTCATTGTATTAGCAGTAAAAGCAACTGTGTATTCTTTCTTCCGTTAATATAAGGAGTTACCTCTGAGTTAAAGGAACTTTACGTTGTTCAGCCAACATCTCTGTGTGAAGGCTGGGCCCATCTTCCACAGAGATTGCTAAGTTAAATTAGGACTCTTCAATTTATTGTTGTGTGATGTTTTGTTAATGATATCTCCTCTGTACGCAGCAGTAGTGAGCGTGGTGTGGATTTCAAGTATAATTAGGATTATATTTCTTTGAGATTGGCAAAGTAGTACAGAGTGACAGTCGACTGAGTACGAAACTTTATGCAATTCGTGTGACAATTGTACACAGCCTTGTTCATCTTGCAGTTAAGTTGTGATCCCATGAGCCCTTGCAATTTATCTCTTTTGTTATGATTGTTGATTTTCATTCTTGTAATTCAATCTCTTAGAGCAGCTGAACTCAATCCTTTGCAATTGAATTTCTAGATTAATATTCAGTTTATGCTTATGCTTTTCAAGAGTGATCAGATTGAAGAAGTGAGTTACTTGTTCTAGGATGTGAATAGGGTTTCTTTTTATCTGCAATTGTCTTTAATCTTGTATTATTTTTTGTTGATGCATGGTAGAAAGGAATTGAAATTGTAGTATTTAGAAAGAAATTGGGATTACAAAGATCTTCGGGATGAACATAGTTGTTAGAGGATAAAAGTATTCAATTATAGTGATTTGGTGTTTAAGAATAGACTGTGCATCTATCCTTTGAAATAAAAGACTTTCTCAGGTTGACAATAAATCTCGTCTACTCTGTATGTTGGAATAATCTATCTGCCATCAAACTAGAAAACATACATCATTTATCACCTTATGGTTATCCCCTTGAAGTCCTATGTTGGTGATATTTGATTCCCTAGGTTGGCTATCTTTGGAATCCTTGGAACATCCCATTCCCGCTTTACCTCTAACCCATTAACACCCCCCAATGTCACTCTCTTCACCTGCCTCTCTCTCTTTGTTTCTCTCTAACCAATTAGTAACCCGCCCCCCCCCCCCCCTTCTCTACCTCTAACCCTTACCACCCCCACCCCCCTTTCTCTACCTCTAACCCCTTGCCACCTCCGAACCCCCTTTTTCTACCTCTAACCCCTTACAACCAAGAATTTTTTTTAATGTTATAATCTCTAATACCCCCAAAATATTTTTAATTATTAAATTGTGACAACAATTCTTTTATGTAAGAGTTATTTAAAACTCAAAAACACAAAGTGCCACTTTCTATAACAACTATTTTTATTATTATTTTTAAATAAAAAGGAAAAAAAAACTACTTGGAGAGTTCATCTAAATGAGGGGACACCACCATAGCACAAGAGAACAAGTGTAATCAAGCTAGAGATAACTAATCCCATCAAATTCAATCTAAAACTCAACAAACAGACAAGATCCTAAATCATAAGGATTTAAGGATTGAATGGAGATTTGATAGGGGCGGCATAAGATGTGGGAAAAACTATAAATAAGGGTGCAGTGGGATAGCATGGGATGTCGTGTTGTGCATGGAGGATCAAGTTGAGTGATATATTTTTTCATAAGTCCATATTTTCTTGATACAGTCTCTGGAAGATATTTTCGCGAGGAAGTATTGGTTTGCATTCTAGTGCATGGTGGTGATCCAGCTCGGGGGTGGGGTTGAGAAAACAATGAAGTTTCTCTCTCCTATGGTTGGGAGGAGATAAATTATCCAAGTATTTATCCCTACACATGCAAGTAAGTGTATATTGTCTTTGAAATTTCAATTTAAACTCTTATAGAGGAATTCATTATAATAATTTTGCTTCGCTCGTTAGTAAACCAGAGCGACATAATTTAGTTTTATTTTTCTTGATGATTCCATAAAATTTATTTAGATACAGAGTAAGGTTTATGTATATATATGGTTAGGGATTCATATTTCAAGTACGCGGTCTGTATGATCAATCTAGTAATCCATTTGGTTGGATATCATCATCGTACAAACTAAGGAGACATTCTTTTTGTTTTACACGGAAGATCTCATATAGTTTTTTTTCCTATTTATTGTTTTGCTACTTCGATCATGTAGATGACCTTACTCTATCTTATCTACTCTGTTTTAAAAATAAAAAACAAAAATAAAGAAAAATGGCAGAGTTCATGCGAATGATGCCTCATGCATCCCTGCTATGGCTAAAACCTTAAAATTGTTATAAATGAATAATATATATAACCATCCCATCGATTTTACTTCGAAGGAAGTGTATGTACACGACTGCGATTTGTTTCTGTGAGTAAGAAATAATTTTAATTTTGATTGGTTGGATTTATACGTTGGGAAACCCATCGCATGACCCACTCCATGAAAGGGGAGCATGTTTGGTTATCTTTGAATTTGGATGATAAGTCAAGCAGAGCTCATGAGATTCCTTTCTCTTCCCTATACTCTTTTGTTTGGGTTTATTCTATTTGTTTTCTTTTTTCTTTTTTGTCTCCTCATGCAGGGAGCTCCTATATAGAGTCTTAAACCTTGTGTTTGGAAATTCTTGCTTTTGCAAAGGGAATTCCCTTCCAAAATCGTTTCGTGTCATACTGAGGAAGTCAACCAAGATTTGCGTCTATGTGGTATATTGGTTGGGAAGTATAGATTCAAAACTTTATAATATAAAACCATAAATTCCTTTCCTCCTCATTTATCTTTTTACTTTTCATACGATCACATTAATATCTTCCAAGCCGATCGCAGTTCAAGTCTTTGGGTGCATCTGTTTCGTTTTAATGAGTTTCATCATGATTTTTTTTTCCCAACTTCCCATTGGCAGGAGATACAAGTTAGGTTTCAGAAGTGATGTCATTCCTGTGGGGGTTTGAGACTGTCTAGAAATTGTCTCCGGCTAGTACTCCAATCCTTTAACACTAAAATTTAATTTACTTAGAAGACTCGCCGAGTATATTGGCTTCTAGGGAAGCCTTTGTTTTAAGGGTGATATTCCTTAGATATTTCAATTCAATCCGGCGATCGGTGGTCCTTTCTCCAGTCGGTCTAAACTTTGGTGCCACGATTTTCCCAGATTCACTCATTAGAAATCTCTAGATCTTAGATTTATGTTGCCTCATTTCCTCCTTCTGTCAAATCATATTGTTGGTAGTCGGAGTTCATAATAAAAATACTCTTTAAAAAAATGTTAAAAGTATATTTCCATCTTATGATAGTTATTTTGATGTATAATCATAAACATAATGATATATTTCTTTTATGCCGAAAATATTCTATGTATTTTATAAATATATATCTTGAAGTTACAATTAATAACCAATCCAGATCTTACTATGCTCAACGACAATCCTCAATTGGAGGATAACTAATAGTTACTTAATAAGTTTAGGGGATGAAACTGGTCGTCTGGTTATAGTAATTATAACGTATTATGAAACCTTGATGTTTAATTCTTGTGGAGATCCAAATAATATATGTATAAACATAAGTTGTATTGGCCCTTTGTTTAAATTAGACCCATGTATATTTATGTAAAAAGCGCTCAAAGTATATTAATGTTTTAATTAATACTTAAAAGCATAATGGTAGTGGTTGTCGACAAGTAGCATATGCATACTAGAAGATTGGTGTTGAAAATTCTTGTTGAGCTCCCATTAATACTTGTATAGATATAAATTGTGCTGACTCCTTGTTTATACATAGTTATTTTTAAAATGCTAAAAGTATATTAATGTTTTTAAGTTATAAAGCATAATGATGGTGGTTGTTGACGGGTGTCATATGCATGCAAGACTTCTAGACATATATTTATATATATTGTTCACACGTAGTTGAATTATTGTGTGATTCTATCCACATGAAGAATACATATATGCATCGCTATAAGTTCTTACTTGAATTGGTACAATGTACAAGTAGTCATTAAAGTATATGCATGTGGTCCCTTTATATCTTTATGGTTACCATTAGTTATATAAATCTAACATGCAAAGATTTGAGATTTAGGTTGTATATACAAAATGTGTAAAGAAGGAAAATTTAGAAGTAAATATATGTGCGAATAAAGAATGTATAAAAAAATATTTACTTATTAGTAATAATTTAGTAAAATACATGAGTTGGATCTTTTCATAAAAGAGCAGAAAAGCTTATTTCATTACCTATTTTTTTTTTAAAAATTTGGTATGTTACATGTGGTATCAGAGCTTAGGTTATGACACTCAGCCTTATGGTGTCCACTAAGTGTTATGAAAACTAATTTTGTGTATATGTTGTTCATCTTTTGTGCATAGAAGAAATTTTGTGTTACTAAAAACTACAGGAAGAAATGGTCGGAAGACGATTCCCCACCCCACCTGTATGGGTTGAACTGAATGATGAGAATAATAATGTGAATAACGAGATTTTGAAAAGAGTAAGGGACTTACAAACCGAATTAATGAACTTTTAAATTAAACATGAGAGGGTATTGAAACCCAAGAAGACTTAAATGAAGCTTTGATATATAAGTTCAATGAGATAACTAATGATAAGAATAAAAGGAAATGTAAACAAGAAAACTCATCCTTTGATTGTCCCTCTTCTAACAGAAGCTCTGCATCTAGTGATTCAGAATATTCTAGTGATAGCTCTGAGGGAATACATAAGAAGAAAATAAAATATAAAGATGATTTAGCAGGAGAATTTAGAAAAATAAAACTTCCTACCTTTGACGGCGAAGTCAAAAATGGAGAAGAAGTCAAAAATGGGTATCAAGCTTCATTAAAAATGATTCTATTTGAATTCTTGTATGGTCGAAAATGCCACACTCCTGTGTCTTGGGATAACCCTACTGACAGGATTGTTCTAGGACCTGACATGTTAAAGGAGATGGAACAAATGGCAAAAAAGGTACAACAAAACTTGAAAGATTCCCATGATAGACATAAGAGTTATGAATATTTAAAAAATAAATCCAAGGGATTTCAACATTGGTGATCATGTATATCTAAAGTTAAAGTAAAAAACAATGCCTTGAACTTGGAAAGGTGTTCGAAGATGGAACCTAGGTATTGTGAACCTTTCAAAGTGTTATCTAAGATAGGGCCGGTAGCTTATCAGCTCGCAATTCCTCCTAGTATAAAAGTGCACAATGTATTTCATTTTTCATTATTAAAAAAATATATGCATGATGTTACTCATGTAATTGACTGGAATGTGATTCACGTAGAACCTGAGGTCGAGTTCAAGACCAGACTTTTCTGCATCCTAGAGAGGAAGGAACGTATGCTATGGAATTGAGCCATCGTTCAAATAAAAGTGCAACGGATGCACTTCAGCCTTGAAGAGGCAACTTGGGAAATGGAGGATAAGATGCGAGAAGCATATCCCTTTATGTTCCAGAATGAGCAAGAGAGCTCAGAATAAAGAACACCGAGGACAGTGTTAAGAATAAGGGGGGAAGAAATGTGATACTCCCAAAATATTTTTAATTATTTTTGAATTATTAAATTGCGACAACTATTATCTTATGTAAGAGTTATTTAAAACTAAAAAACACAAAGTGCCACTTTGCACAACAACTATTTTTAGTATTATTTTTAAGTAAAAAGGAAAAAAAAAACTACTTAGAGAGTTTAACTAAATGAGGGGAGACCACCATGGCAAAAGAGAACAAGTGTAAGCAAGCTAGAGATAATTAAACCAATCAAATTCAATCTGAAACTCAACAACTAGGAAAGATCCTAAATCATAAGGATTTAAGGATTGATTGGAGATTTGATTGGGATGGCATAATACGTGGGAAAAACTATAAATAAGTGTTGGGCATGGCCCAAGTTGGCATACTTTGGAGGAAGAACAGTTTGGGGAACTTTGCAGTTTGGGTTGCGGAGTTAGATGGCACAGTTTTTGCGGAGTGCGCAGTTTAGATTGCGGAGTCATTTTTTGTGCAGCTATGCTGGTGTGTAGTGCCATCAGAGCACCTATTTTGGGTAAGGAATGGAAGGAAAGGTCGAAGTAAAGTGACCTGTTTCAGGTATGGAGAAGCGTGAAGTTTGGTGAAAGCGACCTGTCAAGAGAGTGGTGGAAAACAATTAGGGAGCTAAGCCACGAGTTCGATGGTGACAGGCAGGCTAAAGGGGCGAAAAGTGGTAGGCCACGATGTGGTTGTAACAGTTTATTACGATGAATACGGCTGTGAGAATGACGTGAGAGCCATGAGTGGCTCAGCGAGGTAGCCTGAAGTGAGTGGAGAAAGCTGTCGATGATGACAGGCAGGGTGGCGGGTAACCGCACCAGTTTTGGGTACCTCAGGATTTCTTGGGGCCTATGCATTGTAAAGACATGACCTACAGGCATGACCTATAAAAGAGAACATTTTGTAAGGGAAAGGGTTAATGTTGAATTGTAAGTGCTAAATCTTGAGTAATATTGTTTTGTATTACCAGACACCATTGAAAAAGGCTCTGTAGCTATGTGCGTAGAGACCTACAGAGAGAAAGAAGAGTTTGTAGCTGAGTGCACGGACTAGAACTGTTGTACCCTTCCTGAAATAATATCACAACAGTTCCTGTGGATGTATCTCCCATCCTGGGGGTGAACCACATTAAATACCATGTTGTGTGATTACTTAATGCGTTTGAATCTGTATTTTTGCTTACAATGAATTGTTAAGTGTTGTTTATGCAATTGTGTGCTTTCCTTTTATATGTATTCGCCATAAGGATAGAGATGGGAATAATATGTTAAGTAACCACATGTGTGAGTGGATATCGGATGCACAAGTACTTCGTAGTAAGTTGAATATATGAATTAATCAGTTGCATACTAAGCGCAGCACCGAAAGTGTGTAGTCAAGGTGGTTGTATGATATAGTGTACAACTTCGCAAGGCGTCAGTATATTATGATTGTTGAATGTGTCTTTTTACACTAAGTAAGATCCATTAAGTGGTTAAGTACTAAGAGGAAGCACAATCATCAGTTGTGATGTCCTATCATTGAAGAATCACCCTACATTGCACAGTCCTTGGAGGCGTGATAGCCATAGGGTTAGCTGCGCAGAAGTGGAACTATGCGCAGCCTGAAGACCGTAGCGTGATTCCCGCATCGTGCTGCTTTCCAATTTGTTTTAAACACTCATCACTTGGTTGTGGAAACCTAATTCCGCATCCCCCCCATTCCTTTTCCTCGGGTGAGACCTCAGTCTGTTCACAGATTGTTGTCGAGAGGGTCGATGGAAAGGTGTTTTGTTGGTTCCTTAAACCGCGCAGAACCTGGGTCTTTATAGAAAACCTCAAGACAATTATTTAAGCCAACAAATCGCTATGTTTCTGCACTAAGAATCGGTGATGAGTTAGCGTGCTTGAAATAGTGATGTGCTCGAAAGAAAAGGTTCCATTGATTGTAGAGAATTGGCACCCAGACAAGAAAGAGATTTGGGCCTGGTGTGACAAGACAGAAAGAGACTTCACAAGGAAGGAGAATAGACATCCACATCTCTCCAACATAGATTGGTTGAACAAATACCTGTCGAAAGACGTTCACAAAATGTTATAGGCATCCTTTGGAAATGAGTTGCTGGCAAGTGGTTATCAAGGCTCGCAAAGAAAAAGAACTATTTCCATCCAGAAGTACCTACCGCGTGGACTCCAGAGCTCATTCAGAGGCTTAAAGAAATAGGTAGCCCACTCTCAAGAGTAGTCAACTTTTGGGTTGATAGTACACTAGAAAGATTCGTGATAGAGTTCATTGTGGACATGCTGAAGCCCTACAGTGTAGCAAAAGCAGAGTTTTTCAAGGGTTTCAGAGGTAAGTACCCCAACAATTTGAGTTTATACATTAAAATGCTTTTAGATGATAAAGGCGTTTTAAGATAGTAGTAAACATTTACATAAATTTTTGAATCTGTAATGGTTAATAGAATATATAGTGATTCTAACGAAGAGACACACAATTTGAGAAGTGGAAAAAGATATAAGTATACAACTAAGAAGAATTCCAGTGAACATGGACACCAAGTAGATATTGATTTACAGGCTGAGACTGATATCCAAACCGCACCTCTATCCACTACCTACCAGCCTATTACTCCACAGAATCCACTGGTTGTGAACACTGTGCATCCTATTGCACAGAACCCACCATTTCAGAACCCTCCAGTTGTTAGTATTCCTAATCCTTAGAGCGTTAATACCAGTAACACTGCGGGAGTGAGTACTTAGACAATCCTGACCCATACCATTCCAACTCAAAACATTATGTGCAGTACTGTTTTTTTGTTTGCCGCTCAGAACACTACGCAGAACCCTGTACCACCTAGGAGAAGGATGACCAATGATATCAAGATGTTGATATTTAAAGGAACGGGTCTAGAGGACTCTGAGCAACATTTGTTTTTATGTGAAGCCATATGGAGTGTTAAGCAAGTTCAGGATGATGTTGTGAAGTGAGTGCAGCTCGTCACTATATTTGGAGATAAAGCCTTGAATTGGTTCATGAAATACTCTCAGAGACATCAGAGAACCTTAAAGTGGAGATTAAGGCTGCACTATTCAATGAGTTCAATAAACCAAAGTCAGAATACAAATGTATAATAGAACTAAAGGAAGTTAAGAAAAAACCTAACAAGACAGTCTAGGAATTTGTTTAGAAGTTTAAGACATTGCTAGACCAGGTCAGCTTTTTCATAACACCATAACAACACCAGGAGTGGTTTATAGCCGCACTATTTCCCCATATCAAGATGTCATTGATGAAACAAAAGGTTGCTACGCAGGTAGAGGCCCTGGAAATTGCAATGAAGTTAGAGGCTTTGCCGATGGGGGAGATTAGCACTAGAATGTCTCAGATATAGACACAGTTGGCTACCGTGACACTACAACTATAGGATATGAAGAAGGGAAAAGAACAAAGATAAGAATTCTGGTGGACAGGATGCAAGGGAGAAGGACACACCAAGGATCACTGTCCTTTGTTTCAAGAATACCTCAACATGGGAGCACCAAACTAGCTAAATCAGAAGCAAGGGCCATGGTGTGAGGTCTGTAGAACTGGAGGACATTGGCTAGAAGACTGTTACTTAATCCAGAAATATCTAAGAACACCTAAAAATTTATATTGCAATTTTTGTAAATCAGTTGGACATGATGAGTCCAACTGTCACACATATGATCTCATGCTGGAAAGAAAGAAAGATATAGAGCATATGTAAGGTGGAGTATATAGAGTCCAAGAAGAGACTCCAAAGATTAAGGATCATGTGCAGCATGATCAAGGCACATACAGAGGCTATAGAGGATTCCGAGGAGGAGGAAGAAATACTTGCCCTGGGAAAGGAAGACGAAGAGGCTATGTGATTTGTTATAACTGTGGCTAGCCAAGTCACTTATCTAGATATTGTACTAATCCATGTACTACTTGTAATTATTGTAAATATTTTGATCATGTCATTGAAGCATGATGCATTATTAGCAACATAAATGAAGAAAAGAAAGCAAGATGTACCTAACCCAAATATTCAGTTGATCGCCAAAGAGAAGGACTGCCGATCCTAGTATTAATGTTGTGATGCAAAGTGGCACTACCACAGGAAGAGATAGGCAAGCAAAAGCTTCAACTTCTATAGAATTTGAAACTAAGCATACCCTTCCTGAAATGATTTGGATTAGAAAAGCCAGTGGGAAGACAGCTGCTTTTGACCTGGAGAAAAATAAAGATTTCTTTGAAGAAGCACAGGACATATTTAGAGAACAATCACCTAGGTCACCAAGAATCCCATTGTGAAGAGAAATAACACATATGGAATATATGCCAGCAGCTTATGACCAAACATGCACCGCAATAGAGACAACCACCTCTGTTGCACAGTTCCTATGGAGCTGCATGAGATTATTGCAAAGCGCAGACGCTGTAGCATAATTGCAAAAACTCTTAAACCAGTATGAACCACACAGTAAGATAGATACTGCCCAAAGCGCAGTTCATCACATCAACAAAAAAAAAATAACAGGCCGAGAAATGCACTCAGTGCGCAGATAGGAGATTATGAGATGGACGAGATCATCCTTGATCTAGGTTCAGAGGTAAATGTCTTGACTAAGCAGAAATGGCAATAGATGGGGAGACCAAAGTTGCTATGGTCACCCATACAATTGAAATTAGAAAACCAACTGATAGCCATACCTTTCAGGAGACTGGCCAATGTTATTTTTGATATCGATGGAGTGCGAAGTCATGCATACTTTGAGGTTATTGAAATTGTGGATGATAGTCATCCTTCTCTAGCACTATTGGGCATAGACTAGGTAATGGAAAACCTCGCCATTATAAACTTGAAGACCAAGAAGATGATCTTTGAAGGTCATGATATAAGGGTCATTGC
This sequence comes from Larix kaempferi, assembly GCA_027924585.1. Taxonomy (NCBI): domain Eukaryota; kingdom Viridiplantae; phylum Streptophyta; class Pinopsida; order Pinales; family Pinaceae; genus Larix; species Larix kaempferi. The sequence goes on along the minus strand of BSBM01000614.1, from coordinate 1,420,753 downwards.
ACCATTGGACTCTTCACAAGGAGAAAGATATAGTGAGTTGATTCAGGAAGAATCTAGAGCGCAGGACCTTGATTGCATTTACAAGATGACTACATTAATTCTACAATGGATGGAGCACTTAGTTGGTGATGTGATAGTTCTTGCATCTCATATTCTGATGCAGGACTGAAAATTGGCAAAGTTGTATGCATGAAGTATCTATAAGAAGATGCGCACAGATCACAAAGTCACTGCGCTGGATTGGAACCAAGGGCAGTCCAATCCCCACCTATGATGGGTCGACTAATGTTTATTCATTTAGTCAAGAATATACTATATCAGTTTCAGCTGAACACTGTATACCAGCACTAGACATGGCACTACGCGAGACACCTACCAGCTGGTGGGCTGCACACAAGTAGACTTTGACAACATGGGATCAGTGCAAGCATATGATGCAAATCACGTTCATGGAAAACACTGCGCTGACCATGGTAAAGTATAATGGACAGACAAGTCCAAGGGATCACATGGAGATCTGTTCAGAAGCATGGATAAAAAGACCACAGAAAAAATGGGTGCATCTGTTTGTGTACACATTTGATCGAATTCCGGAGGAGTGGTATACAAACACAAAGTTGCGTAGAGGAACCACAAATTGGTCTATGTTAGCTACAAACTTCCAAAGAACTTTTAGCGTTGAAGATGAAAGTCCGAGCATAAATGAAGCTCTACAAGTTATCAAGGAACGAATATTTAGAGCAGAATGCCCAAGTATAAACAAGGCATTGGAGGAAATTAAAGAAAGGGTGTTTGACGATATCAAAGTACCCATGAATATACAACCAGAATGGGGAAGGAAAATAGAACATGCCTTTGAATGCTATAACCTCGCTGAGAATGAGGAAGAACAAGAAGAGAGCGACGAGGAGGACCCCCGCAACATCAATATACCTAAGTCCGAAGGAGTGTGTGATGTAGAGGGACCTCCACTTCAAATCCCATATATGAGTGGACCTATGAAGACAAGAAAAGTGAACATTGGAACAAGTGAAGAGCCGAAGTTCGCATCCATTGGAGATTACTAAGATGATGCGACAATTGCGCAGATCGCAGATCTTTTGCATGAGTACCAGGATTTATTTCCAATGAAGTTCACAGAAATGAAAGGCATCTTGGGAGACTTGGGGGTTATGAAAATACCCCTCAGGCCATGTGTGAAGCCTATAAAGCAGAGGCCGTATAGATTGAATCCCGAATATAAAGAAAAAGTTAAGGCATAAATTGATAAGATGCTCGACCCAGGCATCATCGAACCAGTTGAAGAGTTAGAATGGATAAGCCTGATGGTTATCCAAGATAAAAAGACTAAAGGTGAAATCCAGATTTGCGTAGATCTAAGGAAGTTGAACGATGCTTCACTGCATGACCCATTTCCTACTCCTTTTACAGATGAAGTATTGGACAATGTTGGAGCAAATGAGGCCTATTCATTTACTGATGGATTTACTGGTTATCATCAGATCATGATTGATCTAGCAGACAAGGAATAAGAAAACATTTGCTACCGAATGGGGTTCATATCAGTATACTATGATGCCATTTGGACTGAAGAATGCACCAACCATATTTTCCAAAGTTGTGGTGGCTACATTTAAGGACTATCCATAAGTTCTTAGAGGTTTATTCTGACGATTGGACTGTCTTTGGTTTGCTCAAGAACCATTTTGATAATCTGAGGATGATGTTAGATAAGTGTAGACAACATCAAATTTCATTGAACTTAAAGAAATGTCTTTTCTGTGTGCCTTATCGTATTCTTCTAGGACACATTGTGTGCAAACAAGGTTTGATGGTTGACCCTACCAAGATCACAGTTATTGTGAACCTACCAGCACCGAATTCAGTGAAACAGCTTCACACCACATTGGGCCATATGGGTTACTATAGAAAGTTCATTAAGGGTTATGCATAGATAACTACACCAATGGATAAATTGTTGAAGAAAGACTTGCGGTTCATATGGGATGTAGAATGTGAGCAAGGCCTAGACACACTGAAAGAGAAGATGGTAACTACGCTGATCCTAGTGTTTCCAAATTGGCGTAAGCCATTCCATGTACACATTGATGCTTCAACCATTGCAGTTGGGGTGGTGCTAGCACAACCAGGAGAGAGAGGCATCAACCATCCCATTTCATGTTCGAGAAGGAATCTCTCATAATCTGAAAAGAACTATATGACCACTGAAAGAGAAGGCTTAGCTATGGTGTACACACTGCAAAAATTCATGCATTATTTGCTCGATGCGCACTTCTCAATGTTTACGAACAATTCCGCTTTGAAATATCTGGTCAATATGCCATTGTTAGTGGGGAGAATCTACAGATGGTTGTTACTCTTATAGGATTATGGCTTCAAAATTGTAGTTTATCCAGGAATATTGAACTTAGGACATGACCATATCTCAAGGATTAAGTTAGGCGAGAAACCTACAAATCTTGAAGATAATCTGCCTGATGAGAAGCTATTTACTATACAAATCGCAGATGACTACTATAAAGAAATTGTCTATTTCTTGAATACTGGGTTATCATCGACAAAATTTACTATGCAACAGAAGAAGCAATTGGTAGTAAGAGCAATAGACTTCACCATAATTGCGGGACATCTATATAAGTTGGGACCGGATGAAGTACTACGCAGATGTGTATTAGAGCACGAGAAGCCATTCATTTTGACTGATGCACATTTAGGTGTATTAGGAGGTCACTATGCAGTAAGAGCCACTGCGCAGAAGATATTTCTAGTAGAGTTATGGTGGCCCATTATTCACAAAGATGAAAAGGAACATTGCCAGAGCTGCAATGTCTGTCAGAGGATAGGAAGGCCGTCGAGAAGAGATGAAATTCCATTAAATCTATAGTTGACACTTCAAGCATTTGAGAAATGGGCCATTGATTTCGTGAGACCCATTAACCCACCAGGAAAAAATGATTGGTGTTAGGTATATTATCACTGCAACTGATTATCTCACTAGATGGGCAGAAGTGAAGCCCATGAAGGACTGTAGCGTAGTCACTATTGCATAGTTCATATTCGAGAACATCCTTAACAGGTTTGGATGCCCAAAGATATTGATGAGTGATCAAGGCACACACTTCTTGAACCGAACTATTGAATCCCTCACTGAAGAGTTCCACATTCATCATCAGAGGAGTACGCCCTATCATCCGCAGGCAAATGGAACTGTTGAGGATTTCAACAAAGTATTATAGAAGGTATGCAATGTCAACAAAGACGACTTGGATGTGCACATTCCATCTATTTTATGGGCATACAGAACTACTTGCAAGAAGTTAACAGGCCACACACCTTTCAGATTGGCCTATGGACATGAAGTTGTCATGCCTATGGAGTATATTGTACCCAGTTTGAGAATAGTTGCATTTACAAGCATGGAGAATGAACAAACGCTAGAAGAAAGGATTCTACACTTGGTGGGGTTGGAAGAGGATCACTTCATCACACGCTTTCACCAACAAGTGCAGAAAAATAGATAAAAATCATGGCATGATCGCCATATCAAGAACAAGACCTTTTAGGTAGGTGATCTCGTCCTCCTGTATGATAGCAATTGTATGAAGTTTCCTAAAAAGTTTAAAATGCATTGGCTCGGCCCATATACTATTTTGCATGTTACTATAACTAGCCACGTTACCAGGAGACACATTATGAGGCTTAGTAAATGGAAGTAGACTAAAATCCTATCGAGATAGTCCTACTTCGCTGAACCCTGAATGACCAGGAAAAAAGGAAATTTCTAAGTGTCAAGTACAGTTGGAATTGGGTACTAGAAGTGGGCAGAGTCTGCACACAAGTTTTGGTCCGATATGCGAAGTTTTACAGAAAGGATATATGTACTGCGCAGCAAGTCAAGTTGCACAGATTAAAAAAAAAGAAAAAAAAAAGGAAAAGATAGTTGCGCAGACCAAATGGAAAAGGACAAATGCAAAGATCGACAAGCTACGACGAGAGGCATGAAATGGAAGCACAGCTGCGCAGTTACACAAAAAGATGCACACATGTGCATGAAAACCTTCTATCAAGACCACCAATGCATCATGTCGGAAAAAGGTGACCTTGACAACTGTTGGAAGATTAGTGGGCCATTATTCAAAAGGGCGACATCGACAAGATCAAGTATTAAAAGAGAATCTGACTATTTGAGCATAATAATGATCAAAGTGACCAAGATCTCACTAAGATCTAGCTAATAGGATGGCAATTAAAGATTCACTTAACTGATTTAATAGCCTGGCACCATCGACACCTTTTAGCAATTAAGGAAAGATCATTGGTTCAAAGGAAATGATTGGTCGACATGAATGATATCTCATAAGAGATCGGACCAAAGAATGAGCCATTAACCACCCCAATAACAGCCGATCTCCACATACCATACTAGCAGAGTCTATAAATACCCCTTAGCCGAGTACTTGTGCATTTTTACCAGGAATTCTATTATGTGTGAATTCAGAGCTTCAATAACCAGGGAGCCGAGCAATATGTAAGTGCATGAGCGAACCACTATCCATTAATGAAGTATTGAAAATATTCATTTAGTCGGGATTTAAAGGAGCTATGTAAGCACCCTCAGAGAAACCAACAGTAGAGAAAGGTGCCTCATCCAGGAGCTTCACCAAGGATAAAGAGATGAAGAAAGATAAACACCAGGCCACACAGGAGGAAGAGCCGAAGGCACCAGATCCACACACACAAGTCAAGGCTAAAGACCAACCCATCCATCTCCTCCCTGAATATATTCTCCCATGGAAACTTGATGCGCCTATTATAATTCTGGAGAAAAATGCTGAGTATGAGGTTCTGACACCTCCCATGTCCAACCATGTAAGGGTTGTAGGAGACCTCCTAGGACATGTGGAAGACTGCAAGTTTGAGGACCATGATTTGATCGAAGGAGGACAGTCAAAGCCGATGAAGTTCAAACAGTTCAAACCCGACTAGTACATGCGTCGACAGGTTGATGAATCTGGCACCGAAACTCTTTACATGCAGGATTGGCTGAAAGGGCTTGAACCATCCGGGTTGCTTAACTTGTTGTGCACCCCACACTTTGATAGGGTCCCAGAGCTCAATGCAGTGGTGTGCATGTTTCTCTCCTACATACATTCAAGACATATATGGATGGATAATAGAATCAATAGAAATATCAATATGATATACTACATTACAATGATGAATAAATGAGGCAACGACCCTACCAAATTGTTTGTAGGAAAAGCACAGGAAAACGAACTCGCCAACAAAATCACGGAAGAGTTTGGCATAATCCTGGAAAAATGTGGCTTCCCCACCAAAGATATCAATGATGAAGCCACCAAAATCACAATTCAACTGCTCGCAGGGAAGATACTGCGCAAGATCCGACCACCAGAGGTATCGACCGCAGCAATTCGGCTCGCATCTAAGATAATTAAAGGAACCCCTTACAACTGGGCACAATACCTACTCAACTAGTTTTTGGCAGATGTTGAGGACACTTAGGACAATGGAACTCGGTTCCACTATGGTTGGTTGTTAGCACTGATTTCCCCTGTCAGGTGGAAAGAGCCAGCTAGCTACCAGGGCGTTTAAGTTATACCAGGGCAATGCCGAGGAACGCACTTCACGAATTTATGGAAAAATGCGAAGTCCTCGAGGCAACAGAAAATCAATGAGGTATTTTATACATATTACCATCAGCCGTGTGAGGTGATTCACCGAACACCGTGAGTATCACAACCTCTAGCTGATGCATATAGAGGAAAAGTAAGATTCATGGCTGATATACATAAGACATACATTCAACCAAGGGCCGACACGAATACAGAACTATTGTATCAAAGATTTTATCAACTAGATGTTAAAAGAATGGAGCAAATGATGGAGGAATGGCCACCAAAATGGAAAGTGGACCAACCTATTGACGTTGAGTCAGACTACAAAGAAGACAGAAATAAAGAGAAATATAGGGATAAGGAAGAAACTACAACAACACCTATTTTTTAGGACAAAGAAACTGCGCAAGACAAGCCGGAATGGTAGGAAGGAGGAAAAATAAAAGCAACTGGGAGCCCATCATTGGGCGTAGCCCAATGTAAGAAGAAAAAGTTTGGTAAGCCTAAATTGGTACCAATGCTTCATGTGGATGATTGTTGTTATACCTCAAGATTACACTTTTCAACCCAGTGTCACATCTTTGTACCAAATACCATAGACGACACTTTCCCCTATTGATAAACAACCAGAACAGAAGACTATTGACTGAACACTAAAGAAAAACCTTTCTCTATCATCTATCAACCCCACTTGGTTCTATTTACAAGTACTACCATGCTCTGCACATCCACTAAGGCACGATAGTCCGTACTACTGCATTTTGCTCCTCCTCTGGGGCGTCGTCCTACCGCATTCTACTTAGACTTAGGGGCGCGGTAGTCCAAGTATAGCCTTTTTTCCATACACTTTGGGATCTCAAACCCTCGAGATATTTTGTTGGGATTTCTACCTTTGATTCGATCCCTACCCCCTCTTTGTTTAGCTAGCCCGATCCACTAAACAATCCATAGATCCACACTTCTCTCTTGTTGTTTAACCTTCCCACATGCTATAAGAGAGATGCCTTCTATGAGCTAAGGGAGGAATTTTGGGGGCATCAAACCTATGATCACACACCTTTTTTGGAGATAGCTAGAGCTGGAAGCACTTGGAGTTGGAGGATTGGCTTGGACATCAAGCAACCTTTGTAAGCACTTGTCAAGCTTCTTAATAATATAACTTGCCTTGTTTCCTAATTCATGTGTATTGGTTATGTTTCAGTTTCATGAATTATATCTATATAGATTTGGAATTTAGCTTGTGATTCAGAGATATTTGAAGACTGTGCGTGATTATATGTTGTATTGTCTTAACAGGTCTATCGCGAAGACTTCAGGATCAAAATTACAAGCAGGACAAATGCCAGAATGGAGGTGAGTTACCTTCTCTCTTTCTCTCCAATGTAAACTCTGAAATACTAGTTCAATCAAGGATCCAAGATTACATTTGTTTCATTTTTGTCTTATCTTAGAGCTAGCTTAATATACTTTATCCTAAGGGAATTTCTCTTTATCCATAGGGAGAAATATTCACAACAAAAATTGGCAACTCCGCTAGTTTGAACCCTATTTGATTGAGTTCTTTCACTTTCAGTTATCCTCGATTGTGATTTTTTCTCTTTCTTCAAACCAGTAGTGGATTTTGGTCTTTCTTGACCTCCATTCAACCCCCCTTCCATCTACATTAGCTCTCTACTTATGATCATTGAGTCCTCTAGGTCTACACACCCTTGAAAAGTCGAGAACTTTTCTTAAAGTAGCTCCCTCTCCATCCTTTTCATCAGTACCGCGCCCCCATAACTACCTACAGAGCGGTAGTACCACGCCCTCCACACTATATAGAATGCGGTAGTGTATCAGTACCATGCCTGGGGTTATGAAAAGCACGTGGTAGTCTCCATGTTTTTTTTATCTTACCCTATTTGGTTCCTATAGGTCATTTTTGACCTTATCTGCCTTGGGTTGATTTCCCTATTGCTCCTTAACAACCTATAAATCACTTAGCCACAACATTGAGCTTCCACTAAATTGTGTAAAGCCTTGTAGACAACTCCAAAACTTTGGGTTCATAGTCAATTATCATCATATTTCCTAATTGCTCCTTGCCTACATACTCTATCACTATTTAGCCAGTTGCAGGTCTCTTTGGTTTGTTTGTAGTTTTGTTTTGAGCTTGAATTTTTTGAGTTAGTGGCATCATTTGCATCTTGATCACCCCTTCATCATTTTTGCATTAACTTGATCCTTTCAGTATAATCAAGTTGTCACCATTTTCTTTCCCTTGATTATGTAATTTTTAAGATCACATCGTTTTTACAAATATTATATTTTCCATTACTACTATCACAATCATATTGGAAATTATTTTTTGAGAACATTGTTTTTCTTTTAGTTGAAAAGATCCAGTCATACTTTTTCACATTAGGAAGCGAACCAGTCATCTCTGTTTGCCACACAAATTCTCATTCTGAAGCATCATTGTTGTAGATCAGTTACAATTGAAATTAGTGTTTATTTCAGTTTGGCTTATTTGAAAAAGAAACAAAAAATTGTTTGAAGTGGTTTTCTTTTCATTCCTTTGAAAAATTCATGCATTATGATCAAAGAACTCTTTCCTTACTCTAGCTAGATTTCATCGAATAAAAGGCTCACTTCAATTCATTCTCATTTGCATGGTTTGGGTCATCACAACATCACCAAGTTTCACATCCATTTACCCGATTGAGTAATACAACCAATAAAATTTACACCCGCTAACTTAACACATCATAACCTCACTTGACGAGAAAAAGAACTTGTTAGTTAGGTAGGACACCAGGGATAGGCATCCAAATAATTCCCCCTTGTAATTTTCATCTGAAACATAGTTGTTGTCCTCTACGGTAGCAAAATCCTCTAGTATTTGTTGACACGGTCATAGACCAGTTTATGGAGGGGTCTCTTGTTGTTTCAGGGGTTAAACCACCATGAGATCGAGAACCGAAAGGACTCTGTGGAATAACGCACTCCACTTAGCCCTAAGTAAACATCAATCGTTGTCTTCCTTGTATTCTCTGGCCACCATACTGGTGATACAAGGGTAATAAGGCAGAAGCGTCGAAAACCTTTTCCAACGTGTCATGAACGAGGTAGCTTAGTAGCTTTTCTAATAGGGCTCTTTTACCCAGGATCCCTTTCGGTAGGGGGATATCCTTTCATTATTGGTCTCTCATTTTGTATTGTGCAACTTGGATTTCATCACCTTGCAAAGGATACAACTTTTTGATGTCTCCATTTCTTAGCTAGGAGGTTTTGCTTGCCATTTCATATTCTTAGAGGGTCTTTTTTCTTTCTAGTGATTGCTTGTTGGCATTATGGCCACATTTGTTTCAGCTCGCTTATTGTGATGCCGGTCCTAGTATAGTTTTTAGAGCTTGCTTTTTTGGCCTGTGAGCCTTGCCTTTTTATAGCTCCCCTTTTGCACATTCGGATGCAACAGGGTTTTTGAGTTTTTTTTACGAAACTATCCTTGGAACATGTATTCTTACCATTATGTCCGAACAATGGAGATCACGGAGAATACAAGGATGAATCCCACCACCACCACCACAGACCTCTGGTCTATCTACAACACGTATTCCCACCCCCACCGACCGCGGTTCTGGCCGAGGGAATGTTCCACCACCCATTCGAACTACATCTTCAGGTTCGCCTGTAACTGTAACTCACAACACAGTCTCAGAACCTCTTGCAGTTTTTGCAATTAGTAACACACCTAAGACTCTGACTATCACTCAATCCACTGATATTCCAAACATACCTATCACAGTAGAAAGCACCATAGCTGCTGAAGTTAGTACTGCACATGACACTAGACCGGAGGCGATCTCCCTCCCAAATGTTAGCACTACCCTCCCAACAGACACCTTCTATGATGTTCCTAAAGGATTTGTTGGAACCATTGAAGGATCTGACGAAGACATGTTTGAGCTGATTTCAGTCCCAGATGGATACGTCAAAATTATTGAAGAAACCGAACTACCGAACACACCTTTTGAACTTGAGTTTGATTCTCTCACTTCCCAGGTAGAACCTCCGCCTGCCACCACTATACCATCAAGTGTTCACACTCAGGAAACCGGTTCTTCTAGTAACATACCATTTACCATATCCCTCCCTGATCTCCCCTCAAGACACGAAATCATGGTGTCAATCCAGTCTAGCATGGTTAGTCTTGCTAACCCCCCCTTAGTGTCAGAACAGTTCAAACATGATACAGAGAAAATTCTCTCAACGGCTTCTCTATATCCCCCTACCACCCATCCTCCTGGTTACTGAGCCCCCAACGTTCCATCTAGCATAGAGTTTTATCACTCCTATGCCGATAACTCCGGACCTTCAGATTTTGCTTCACCTCATGCATTTCCAGATCCCGAACAAGGAACAGCTTGTATTTTCAACCCCACACGAGATACAAATCTGGGCCCAACACCTAATGGTCCTCCTACCTTTCAAGACCCCATGGATGTGACTCTTGATACCACTCAGTTAAATTCCCCCCATTTATTACCATCCAATATGTTCATCATATCTTCAAAGAACACACCACTTATGAGAGATAACCCAGTTTTCTCTCCAACCCCGCTTGTGACGTATGGAAGATCCCCTCCACAAATCAGCACCTTTGGCGCCATTGACTAGTAGACACTATCTAACCTTTCTAGTGTCGGACGAACATCAAGTCATACTGCTGGATCATCCATGTTGACTAGAGGTTCATCTTTAGCCACCATCTACACCATTTCAGGAGGTGGACAAGCGACTATTGGAACCACTAATCCCAACAACCAACCCCCTCCCATAGGACCATCCAATCCACCTGTTGGAGGGAAACCCCTTGGTACCATTCAAAGCGGAGCAAATCAACCAACACCTCCATCCTTCCCACCGGCTCAACAAGGCCCTTTACTTGGAGGATTCCCACTCGTTAACATGCCCACTAGGACCATTCAACAACCCCCTCAACTAGTAGCCTCTGCTCAGTTTGGCATGTATAATACATCTAGCAGCAGACAACCTTATCCGAGTATTCCAACTGGATCTCATCCTCAACATCCCTCATTAGGAATGCTTCCTTCTTAGGGATCTCAAATCCCACAGAATGGGGGATACTCATTGCTAGGAAACTGGAACCAAGCTAGGGGGCAACCTCTCATTTCCCCCAACTTGAAATTTGGTTTTCCCCACCCTTCGACTGCAACAACTCCATGGAACCCATCCCTACAACCTCCACCTCTTTATCAAGGTGGAACCCATATTCCATTGATGCCTTTCTTGCAGCCACCCCCTAACCCTGGTATGGGAAATCCTCCACCCACTCAAGGTAGTGGTAACATTCCTGGGACCCAACAACCCCAAGGAACCATACCCCAAAAAGGAGCAACAAATATTCTTGGGACAAAACAACCCCAGGTTATGGTACCCACCATCCCCACTCAACAGAACATCCAACAACCAGTTACCACTATGATTCCTAGTCAGACAATAAATCCCATGACTTCGAACACACAACCAGTTAACTAGGTGGTCTACTATCCCCAGAACTTCCGGCAATACCCTGCGGGAAACATGTATATGTACAACACGCAGTAGTATGTTGTGCAAGGCCCCTCAAGAATCCCTACGCCATACAATTACTACTCATACTCATATCCCAATCGTCAACTTCCTTTCTTGGCCATGCTGGAATTACCTGATTTTTCAAGGCTCATCAACGATCCTATATGGCATGAACCTCATTGGCCACCCATCCCATCCAAACTCCCATCGGACATTCCTAAGTTTGATGCCAAGCCTGGGGAAGACCCTAAGAACCACGTGATGACCTTCCATGTTTAGTGTTCATCCAACTCATTGATGGAAAACTCCATTTAGTTACATCTCTTCCAACGCATGCTTGCTGGTACGATGAAAAATGGTATATCGAACTGGCTCAACACTCCTTTCACGACTTTAATACCTTGGCTATCTAGTTTCTGACTCACTTCCAGCTCCCCATCTGGTATGATACTGGAACATAACTGTTAACCTCACTACATCAAACCACTTCTATGAACATCTTGGACCACATCCATGGGTGGCATCGATGTCATAGGTTAATCAAGGCACCCATTCTAGACCGGTTACTCACTGATTGGTTCACAAAGTCATTCTTACCTCCCATCGCCAGGGATATTGCCATGCGCAGGCCAATCACAGATGAACAAGCCATTTCTTCTGCTCAGTACATGGATTTGGTATATACCGAATCTAGAACTCTACATGAGCTTCTTCCCCATGCCACCTGCATTACTACTAATCCAACAACGCCTTCCATTGAACTCCCTATCGACTCCATCATCAGTTGAGTCAAGGCCCAGCCTACTACTAAATCAATGGGTCAGCAATCTCCTGCTTCCCCCACTCCACCCTAGGCTGTTTCAAAAGCTTATACTTCTCCTGCTCTCCCCTCTGAGGTGAACACAGTTCAATCTACATCACAACCATCTGGATGAAAGAAGAAGAACAATCGTGGAAAGTCCAAGAAACCTTCTAACCTACAGGAGAACCCCAAACCACGTCGGAAAGCAAAGTTTCCCTACCTCATTTGCGAGGAGCATCACTATACATGTGACTATCCCTACAAGGATGAAGTCAATAAATTTGTCAAAGGATTCTCCCACCCAACAGTGTTAACCGATCCTTTCCTGCAGTAGCAACAACAAATGGTTTCGCATGATCCCCTGCAAGGGGGCAATCCGAACAACCCACCTCACGGAGAGACATCTGCAGATTGTGAAATGATGATGACGAGTAATGAAGAGATTCATATTACCACTCGTTCGAAGACGTACGATAACCCCCCAGGTTCAAACAAACAACCAGAGACAGCCAAGGGCAAGTCTCCTGTTGAAGATCCTCCTCTCATACCTCCCCCCAACTATCATATCCATATCGAGAGACTGCCTACAGACACAGTGCTATGCCCACCCAAGCTCACCATGTGAAAGACGACATTCAATCCTAATGTGCAAGCTTCCCAAAATTACAACATTGTTGAGGACTTAGCTCAAGCACCATGTGCAGTGTCGACCCTCGAGGTTCTCCAACACTGCCCTATGTAGCGCAAAACCTTACTTTCAACACTCGAGGCAGTAGACCCGGACTCTTCAAACACCTTCATGTTTAACTTGGAGTATGTCAAACCTCAGCTTTCCCATCAGTTAGCCTTCCAGGTTCATACAAACATTCGTGGAAACAACATCCATTGCACTGTCTTAAACGAGGGTGCTTCCATGTCGAGTATGTCTTTGAATTGTTGGAGAGCCTTAGGTTCACCTAAAATCATAACTTCTCCTACTACTCTCAGAGCATTTGATGGACATGGTTTTCAGCCCTATGGACTCATTCCTATGATTGGTGTTGAACTAGGGGGAAAAACAGTATCTATACACATCAAAGTCGTAGATGCGCCATTAGATTACAATTTTCTACTTGACCGGAATTGGTTCTATGCCATGACTGCCATAGCATCTACCATCTTTCGACTCATATAATTTCCTCATGAAGGGAAGATTGTCACCATAGACCAGTTAGATTACTGTATCCCAAACTCTCATTTGAACTCCGCCAACACTATCCCATTATTGGATCAGCCCCGGTACCATTTTCAAGACATTGGCGTTGCTCTTATGAAGTATTCCTCCCTTATCAGAGTTTTCCCATAGCTCAGATCCCTCGTATAGCTTGTCAACATGATATCATCAAGTATCACCCCATTCAATGATTCTTGGGTGATACCGAGTCCTACCGATATTGAAAACTACAAAAACTCCATGGTGTTAAACAGGAACCTCACAGCGTATGAGGTGATCCAGTTAGCCACCGATTGGGTTGATCCTACTACCCATCACATAGTGGCATAGCTCTCGTCTGAGGCTAGTTCACCCTCACCTCTTATCGATCCTCTCACATTGATTTTTCCTACTGACGAATCAATTATGGAGGTTATGTGCGGTAATGAACCACCATGAGGAGATTTCCATCATCGGTCTTCTTTCCCCACTATTCAGACAGTTGAGCCAAATACTAAACCCAACACTTCACTCGGAGTGGTTAAGACCAAGTTTCCCACTTCATTCGACGAAATTTTTTCCTAAGGAAACTTGGCCAGTCTCATGGCAACCACTCCCATTGACATTTCAGTGAAGCTTGGTGTCGTGGAAAACATTCACATTGACAAGACTTGTACTCCCACCAAAATGGAGTTCTATAGTGCCTACTTTAAAACATTCTACAATGTTTCTGCTTGGAGTTATGAAGAGATTCTAGGAATAGATATTTCTATCGTGGTCCATGAGATTCCAACCTTTCCTGGCACCCGACCAGTTTGGTAGAAACTCCGACCCGTACACCCATGTAAGGTAGCCGCTATCAAAGCGGATGTCAAAAAAATTTTGCGTGTTGGTTTTATCTATCCTATCCTTCTAACAGAATGGGTATCTAATATCGTTCCCGTAGCCAAGAAACAGGGTATGATTAGAGTTTGTGTCGATTAGCATGACTTGAACAAAGCTTGTCCAAAGGACAACTACCCAACTTTGTTCATCGACTAGATCATCGATAACTGCGACGGGATGGTCATCTTTTCATTTATGGATGGCTTTTCTGGCTATAATCAGATCGAGATACTCCCCGTGGACCAGCATAAAATAGCCTTTATCTACCCATGGGAAATATTTGCATATTGAAAGTTACCATTTGGCCTAAAAAATGTCGGGGCAACTTTCCAATGGGTGATGTCGTACACATCTCACGATATCAAACATATTGCAGAACCATATCTTGATGACCTTCCTGCTCATTCTGAAATTTGGGAAGATCATCTTGATCACTTAGGCGCCGTCTTTGCAAGGTGTCGCCGCTACAATATTCATTTGAACCCGCATAAATTCATTTTTTTCTTTAAAGCCGAAATTTTTTTGGGATTCATAATCTCCAAAGACGGTATACAATTGGACCCCATGAAGGTGGAAGCTATTTTAGCCTTTCGTTCCCCCACGAACATACCAGAGCTTCAAAGTTTGCAAGGGAACACAAACTTTCTACGCCATTTCATATGCAATTTCGCTAAGATAACAAAAGGGTACATGAGGCTTCTAAAGAAGAACACCCCCTTCTTTTGGGATGACAAAGCCCAATGCTCCTTTAATAATCTAAAGGCATCCTTAACTGAAGATCCTGTGATTCAACCCCCCAATTACACACGGGATTACATTATATATCTCACAGCTTTGACTTCCACCATTGGCATGGTGTTAGTCCAAGAAGACATCAATGGCATAGAACATGTAGTGTATTATCTTATTAAGAGTCTCCTTGACTCCGAAACTTGCTACTCACATGTTGAAAATCTAGCTCTTGCTACAGTCTTCACTGTCCAGAGGTTTCGTCACTACATTTTGCTCCACCAGACCACTGTCATAGCGGATTTCAATCCAATGTACTACATCCTCACACGTCAAGTGCTTGGGGAAAAATATTCCTGTTGGATTATTATACTACAAGAGTTTGACTTGGAATTTTCCAAAGCCAAATCCAAGAAATCTTTGGTCTTTACGGAGTTGATTTGTAATTTGTTTCATGCTACTGAGAAACCTGAGCCCATCGATTCTCTTCCCGATGAATTTTTGTTCCTCATCAGCACGTCCGATACATGGTACAAGGATAGTCTACTATATCTCCAAACCCAACGTTTTCTCCCCGACCTCAACTGCAATGAACGTCAACATATCTGACATCCCGCCAAGTACTACCTTATAATTAACGACACCCTTTACCGTCGTGGTGTTGATACCATTCTTCAACATTGTTTAACTTTAGACGAGGCTAAACACGTTCTTAATGACTACCATGCTGGAGTATGTGGTAGTCATCTCTCTAGGATGGCTACGGCCCAGAAGATACTACGAGCAGGATATTTCTAGCCCTCCATTTTCAAGGACTCCATTGAAACAGTTAAGAAATGTCCACCATGCCAATTCTTCCACAGTAAGACATGCTCGCATCCCACTCCACTTCATCCTATAGTTTTTGTCGGCCCCTTTTCCAAATGGGGTATATATTTCCTGCATTGTAAGCCTACTTTAGCTGGGGGGCATAGCTATGTCATAGTAGTTGTGGATTATTTCACCAAATGGGATGAAGCGATGCCTACTTATGCTAAGGATGGTAAAATAGCCACATAGTTCATATTCAACCACATGATAGCTAGGTTGGGAGTCCCACAATCCATCATGACCGATCATGGCTCCCACTTCAGGAACCATATGATTGAAGAATTGAGCACCAAGTTGACTTTTCGTCATGAAAACTCAACCCCATACTACCCACAGGCCAATGGCCAAGTCGAATCCATCAACAAGGTTTTGAAATGCATGATTCAACGCATGGTGGGTACCCATAAGTCCAATTGGTACTTAGCTCTCTTTTCGGCATTATGGTTATACCAAACCTCAGTAAAAAGTGCTACCGGGTTCACACCATTCCAACTGGTGTATGGCCTGGAAGCCATTTTACCAATTGAATTTGAAATCCTATCACTCAAGATAGCCATAGAGTGACTTCCCAATACCACTTGCAAAGAGGAACGGTTTCTATACCTAGCCAAGCAAGATGAAACTCGCCGAGACGCTGCTTTAGCCAATGAAGACCATAAAAAACATGTCAAAGCACAGTACGACAAATCCGTTCAACCTCAGATTTTCAACGAAGGTGACCTCGTACTTACATATGAACATATGAATGAAAAACATGGAAAAGGAAAGCTAGAGTCTATGTGGTACAACCCCTTCATTGTAAAACGTGTATTGGAGAAAGGAGCCTACGAACTGGTCGATTGTGACGACACACCGTTGGCACATCCCCGCAAGGGGTTGTACCTAAAACGCTTCTATGTGTAGGTTTATCCTGCATGAGATATTTGTTGTACATAATGTACTTAGTTTGTATTCATTTTCTTCTTTCGTGTGTGTATGCATGGATCTTATCTCATATATCCCTATTTATCTCGACTTGTGCTTCTATGCGCAGATGTCTGCCTACTACAGATTCGCTGATGGTGCGAGCCGACACACCTGGAATCTCGCTTCCACAGCTTGGATAATCTATTATCCTACTGGCAAGTTGGTATCTTCAAGAGGCACTTGCTTGGGCCCTGCAACCAACAATATTGCAGAGTACCACATAGTCATTGGACTCTTAACCGAGGTTGCTTCCCTTGGAATCGCTTGCTTGTGAATAGTTTTAGACTCCCAACTCGTGGTGTCCCATTTCAACCGCATCTACTCTATCCGTAATCCTATTTTGCTTCGGTTATTTCAAAGGGTATGCCTCTTGGAACGATCTTTTAATTATATTTCATATCAAGACATACCAAGAGAATTCAATTGTGTAGCTGACTCATTAGCTAACTACATTTTGGATTGGCATCTAGCTCATACATAAAATAAACACGCAAGTCATTGTAAATAGATAAGTCATAGAAATAGGTCCATATATATATATCATCGCATATGAAAGTGTTTTTATGAATACATAAAGTTTTTGTTTAAAAAAAAAAATTGGGATCTAATCCCATACAAAAAATTGGCCCTCAAAGCCTACATATCATGTACATGCCGCAAAAAGATAAAGTACTACTATCTAAGGAGATCTAGAAGATCGATCATGAGCCTCCTCAGATTCTGTGCACCACTGATGGTAGCAAACTATAGCTCTAGCCACCCTACGGAGGATAAGCCAATACGTCTAGGCACACCCACAGTATGCCGCTGAAGGTCCAGAGGAACATCATCCATCCTCATAGTTGGGACTCTGAGACTCAAACCCTGTAGGTTCCTCTCTATATCACGGACCCCTCCTACTTCTTCCACTTCCTCTTCCTCTTCTTCCTCCCCCGAAGCAACCCGGAACTCAATACCGCCTCGGCGTAATCGCCAATAGCCTGTGGGTCTTCTTGGTCCACGATCTGCAACATGCACATGTACATACATTAGGTCTTTTCACAAATTCCAAAAACAACTAAAAATTACATGTTCAAAAAATTGAAAATTCATTAATGAAGGTCATACTTGAGTCATCCCAATCCTCATTGTCAGGCAATGCCAACTCAATATCCTCGTGGAAGTCCACCCATGCATAGGGGTAGTCCTCAATCATCACGATCTGCTCCTTGAGCCATGAGAAGAAGTCCTCGCCAAAGGCTAAACGTTGTGGCCCCCCACTCCTGCTACCCGCCACACAGGTGATGGTCAACAACACAGTTCTCATTGGAAGATCTAGAACATCCTTAATGACCACTTTCCCGCTTTTTTTCTCGGAACCTTGACGATAGTAATGAGCGGTCAAGACATTGGTGCTCGTTTCCGAAGCCTTGAACCCTGTTAAGTTCACTCGGGGCCCTCTCTTTGAGATATCAATGAGAAAATAGATATCCTTGAGCTCAATCTCGAGGATATGCTCCCCAAATAAAAAATATTGAATGTCGGGGTCCCACATTTGTATCCCACATTTGTATGATGTGAGTCAGAAGTTTAGCTTGCTTGCGGATGCTTTTTGTCTTGAATAATTTTAATAACCCACAGTTCCGCAATGCAGTTAGGGTATTTTGGTCATTTTCAGCCAATAGATCATCATTCTCATGCTCCCTCTCTTTCCAGTCAACCATTTTTATTCAATCAAGGTATAAAATCCTGCAAAAAGTCCAAAGAAACGTTCATGAGCAAAATGGTAGCTTGATCTCGGTCTAAAAATGAAGAAAAACAATTTATTTTTATCCTCTTGCCACCACTACCACGCCTAGAGTCATACTGAGCACGCGGTAGAGGGTACTACTGCGCCTCCATGTGGAACCACAGAGCAGTAGTACTGTGATTCCCGACACAGCGAGCCCATGGTAGTTACAGAGGCGAAAAAAGCCCCATAGGGTTTCCTCAAAAACTGGAAAATATTAACTAAAATCAAGTTTTTAAGTCATAAATTGAAAGAGAAGCTTGAAAGCTATTACCTGGCGCAGATGGATGTCAAAATGATGCCTCAAATCTCTAGATATAGACACTTGAAGTTTTGCCCTTCAATGGATGAATTTCCTCTATGAGCAAGGTGAAATGGTAACTTTTCATTTTTACTCCTTGATTTTATAAGTCACATATTCATTTTTGCTCATTATTTTATCCTTTTTAGGTCAAAACTCTTTTTCACATTACTAATGCCTTTTCGAGGTTTCACAAATCTTTTTGACAGGATCTTCCTAAGACTGTTCACACTGGTGTTTTCCTACTTATTGACCTTCATTAGAGCCAACTTTATCTTCTTCATGCTCTGGATTAAAACTTGAAAAAGATTCCAAGCGCCTTCCACACCCGTGTCATGCTTGTCAAACTCAATAAAATGGTGTCGATCTTAGTCGACTTTACTCGTGCTCATAAAATGATGAGGAAAGTATTATTTCGGTTTTATTTTATTCTTTTTTTCATACTGAAATGATTTAAATTTACGAAAAAGACCTTCAAAGTTCTCTTTAAGCTGTTTTCAGACTCCCTTGTTTCGAAAAGATTGCCAAGTGCACTTGTCTCTTTCACACTTGTAAAAGTATTTGAAAGGTCATCTATTCGGTGATAGGTTACCCCTTTTTCAGCCAGTCTAGACTAATTATGAGAAAGGTATACCTCAATCAACTTTTTGACTAGGAGAGTTGTCTTGGGAATTGTTTTACACTTTTTCAGGACTAAAAGACTAAATTTACAAAAAAATACATCCTAGAGCCTTCTTTAAGTTTTTCAGGCTCTCTAAAGACGAAAAATTGCCGAGTTTTCCTTTCTTGGACTCGTTAAAATTTAACATCAAAGGACCCACTTTGGGATGAACCCCTCCTTTCTTAGGTTCTTAAAACATGTGAGATCGGACTATGAGATGAGCTATATCGAGCATCTGTTATCGTCCTCAAGCTCATAAAACAACAAAGAGGTACTCGTCATCATGTCGGGGGAAATTGGGAAATCAGTCAAGTTTACTTTATTGGCAACATGTCAGTTGTCACCTTTAAACATGGCATGTGTCTGTCCCTTTTCTATTTTTGGGTATTTCTCTACTTTCACTAAGTTATGGTCATCATCTTGAGTCACCTCTTTGGCCACAAGTCTACTCGTCCTGTATCTATCCACTGCTATCAATAATCCCTGCTTCCAAGTTCGGCTTCATGTCGTTATATGTTCAAAGGGTTTGCATTGTTCCAAGTCATATGTTGTGTCAAGATCTCTGTTGTGTCAGTATATGTTCCATTGTTCCATTGTTTCACATTATCTCTGGTTCTGATTTCATGTCGATGATGTGGGAATCATCATGGCCCACCTTCGATGAGTCTATCCCTATCGACGCCAAATCACTATCCAGGAATTAGGATTAGGAGTCAACCACTAGTACCTTGGTACCTGCATGCCTCAATGGTAGGTTTCCTCATATTCAATAGTAGGTTTTCATCATTGAAGTCTGATTGAATGATCTCTCAGATGCTTGACATCAACTCCTTTATTCACATTTCGTTGAGATGTACTATAGATACCTTGGGAATCATCGTCATCATTGGTGATTTCCCTCGCATTTGTGAACGGTTCACATCATTGAATAGTAATCAAATGGTTTCTACCATGTTCAACTTCAACACCTTGTAATCACGTGGCTAGATTCGTATCATTTGCAATCGAGTAGAAGACCCTGGACACCTTTTTGTATTTTTATTGTGTCCAGGTTGCGATGGAGATTTCCTTTGTATTGTTACACAGCTCCACTTATGTATTGGTCGTGGTTGTGTCATTACTGTCTCATGGATCTACGCTTGTTGATAGTAGCCATGATTTGTTTACAATCTATATCATCTCAGTACTCATGGATCTGCAATGTATTGGTCGGTAGACATGCTTTGAGTGAATTGTTTCTGAGCATGCGAATGCCCACCTCGGTGGTATATCTGACACTTTGTTTCTATTTCAGCTACTCGTTGTTCCCCTCAATGCTATCTCCGAACAATATTTATAAAGTATTTCGACAATTAGTCTCTTATGACCTCACACTTTAGGGGGCATCTACTATACCTCAATATTACACTTGTCAAACTAGTGTCGCATATTTGTACCAAACACCATAGACGACACTTTCCCCTATTGATAAACAACCAGAACAGAAGACTATTGACTGAACACTGAAGAAAAACCTTTTTCTATCATCTGTAAACCCCACTTGGTCCTATTTACAAGTACTACTATGCTCTGCACATCCACTGAGGTGCGATAGTCTACACTACCAATTTTTGCTCCTCCTCTGGGGTGCGATACTACCGCGTTCTGCTCAGACTTAGGGGCGCAATAGTCCAGTTATAGCCTTTTTTCCATAGACTTTGGGATCTCAAACCCTCGAGAGATTTTGTTGGGGTTGCTTCCTTTGATTCGATCCCTACACCCTCTCTGTTTAGCTAGCCTGATCCACTAAACACTCCATAGATCCACACTTCTCTCTTGTTGGTTAACCTTCCCACATGCTATAAGAGAGAGGCCTTCTATGAGCTAAGGGAGGACTTTTTGGGGAATCAAACCTATGATCATAAACCTTTTGTGGAGATAGCTAGAGCTGGAAGCACTTGGAGCTGGAGGATTGACTTGGAAATCAAGCAACCTTTGTAAGCACTTGTCAAGCTTCTTAATAATATAACTTGCCCTGTTTCCTAATTCATGTGTATTGGTTATGTTTCAGTTTCATGAATTATATCTATATAGATTTGGAATTTAACTTGTGATTTAGAGATATTGGAAGACTACGTGTGCTTGTATGTTGTATTGTCTTAACAGGTCTATCGTGAAGACTTCAGGATCAAAATTAAAAGCAGGACAAACGCCGGAATGGAGGTGAGTTACTTTCTCTCTTTCTCTCCAATGTAAAGACTCTAAAATACTAGTTCAATCTAGGATCCAAGATTACATTTGTTTCATTTTTTTCTTAGCTTAGAGCTATCTTAATCTACTTTATCCTAAGGGAAGTTCTCTTTATCCGTAGGGAGAAATATCTACAACATTGTGAAACCATTGAAACAAAGGTGCAGGAAATATGGCAAGAGACATGGGAAGAGAAAGAAGCAAAACAAGAGAATTTGTAGGTAACCCTACTTCAGGCGGTCGAATCCGTGAAAACGATGGTCACGGACATTCGATGATCAGACTCAAAGGGGAAAACAGGTGGATCAAGCAAGTAGATCAGGAAACCCCATTGTTAACACTGAAATTGACCCCCAAGGCTGAAAGAGGGTAATTATGGGTAGCCACTAACCAATATTTGGCCTGTGCTACTGACCCAACACAGATAGAGAGGGCTCTCTTTAAAATCTCATGAAAAGATTGGAATAATCAAGATTGTCAATAATGAAAAAGAAACACCAGCATTCATGGCCAACATATTCAGTTACAACAATTATACAGAAGATGAGTTTTCTGTCTGGAAATAAAATGATTCACGCGTTGTTTGGTTGAAAATGTATGAGATTTAGTTTGGGAAATGGACTCACCTTTAACAAACTATGAAACATCATTCACAAATATTCTGCAAACGCATTCACAAGGGCAAGGTAGCAAGCAACTAGTAGTCAAAGAGATTTTAATTTTGTGGGACAGAAGAGAAAAGAAACAGTCCATCAAAGTAAGGCATACCAAGATGAATCCTACATCAACTTTAGTAGAATATGTTGGTGAAAGACTTAGAAAAGACTAAGCAGAGCATATTTCCTATGAATTCCACTTAATCATTACCCTGATCCAAGCATGAAAGAAATAACAAAAAATGGGGTTATGAAGAGAGAAAATACAATTTCACATGGGAAGAGAGAAAATACAAAATACCAAACCAATTACAAAGGATTCCCTCTCAAAACGTAGGCTTCATCTCTGCAAACTTTATTAAAACAACTCAAAAATGTCTTACAGACTAATACACAAATTACCAAAGGCTTTTCAACATAAGATTTTCAACCCCTATTCATTCTATTACATCGCATATATATATGCCCAGAGCCTTCTTGCTTGACTAACCTCTCACCCTAATGGAAATATTAGAAGGACACCTCATTTCACTCAAAAATTAGAAAATATTACATATGTGTCATGCCTTAAACAGACTGATTAAGACAAGGAATATAATATTATAGACAAAGGACTGTCTTAACCCTGGGTTTACAAGTGACCTTGCGAGTCAAAGAAATCTTCCACTTTCAATGAGCTGTCAGCCTGTGATGTGCCATCTAGTAGGATAGGTATCACTTCTTCAGTGGAGATTACACAATCGTGAACTATTTTTGCACCCGATTGGCCGCTTTGCTTGATTCTGAAGGTCTCCGTCTTCTTTCTTTATCTATTTCCTTTGGACACTTGTCGTCTATCAATTTTCTCGTCTTCGCTAGCAAAGCTCGATTCTATGAGGTTGAATGCGATAAGAGAGGGAGTGGTAGGATTTTAATCCATCTCAACCCACACTTGTTCTGGCGTGAACACCACTTAGCACTTCCGTCCTTTCTCCATGAGCCAATCATAACAGAGAAAATGGTCAAACAGCCTGGTGCACCATCTTTCCCTTACACTGACTTTAGATGAGAGACGTGAGAACCTTATCCATAACTGCTACGATGATGACAGCAGGTACAAGTGGTCATAATTACCATGATAGCTCTATCGGACTCTCAAATCAGGTAACCATGATGCTCAAGGTTTGAGGTGACCTTCAGCATGCTCAGCGACGTCATCCAAGATAGATGGCATAGCCAATGATGATGCAAAAAGTGCCTTCCATCATACTGATAATTCTCTGGGATAACATTCAGAGAATCGCTTTGTAGGTCTATTCTTCTGACGTCTCTCGTGTGACAATACTTAATCTCATGCTTTCCCACATGCTCCGAAAGACATGGGTCACATTACCTCTTTCACCTTTTTAGCCAAAATTTAATCCACGCAAGGGACTTTTCTTTTTTTACACCTCCTTTACAGACTTTTTCTGGCCTCCACACATTTTCCAACTTCTCAGTCATAAGCATCCAGCACCCTTAGGATGCTTATAACCCTCTGAAAACTTTTGTCTTCATCTTAGTAAAGCCAGGCGACATGTCTTCTTTGCCTGCTTGTTCCAACCCTTCCCCTTTATCCGAAAATTGGGTTGGAAGCTATTAGTACCAGGGGAAAATGTTACCAGTGGAAGGATACCTTTGGTCCAAAATTCTCCCATATTGGGGTTTAAACTTGACCCACCTATGCTTCCGGATAAACCAACAGTTACTTTGGACATTCGAGAAGTCATGGGAATTATCCCTAATGCCCAGGTCGGGCCCAAGGTGGGGAGTTACAAAGGTCCAATGACCTTTGGACAGACTTTGACGAAACAAGGCAACCACTGTTATTCCTGAGGTGACATCCAGGCCCTCAATTCTGAAGTCTTGAAAGATAGATTCTTCGCAGGCCATTCTGGCATAGACCGAAACTGATACAGGGTCGCCGGGGACCTCCCTATTAGGGAACGACCACAAGACTTCCGCGCTTTGACCCAAATGCCTGGTGACCAGCCATTAAACTCCTATACCGGGGCTAGAACATTATTCTCTGGAAAAAACCCCTTCCGCTCAGACAAGTTTCGGAAAGGGTAAAATGTAAACTTTGAAGGATGATTTCATATATATAGCCACATCTCCGTAACACCGACTCTCTTGGCGGTTGTCCATTAATTTCAACTGTTGATCTCCCACGTGCTAGTTTTCCTTCGTCGAATATGCTGCCTCTTTATCTCTTGATTTGACATTCGATTCTTCTTTACCATCGGATCTGGTTTAACTTCCCATCTATGCCATCCCTTCTTCTCCACATTTTCCCATAAGATAGCCTTGCATGTACCCAGGTGGTCCCTACTATGATTCCCTTTCATTGTGCGATGAGCTCTGCAGCTAACATCTGGTAGGCGGAAAAATGTCATCACATCCACCCCTTTCTTATCTGGTGTGTTACTTCTTTATGCGATCTGCTGTGAGAGCCGTTGATGTATATCCCTTTCGCATTCTGAACTGTGGATCTTTCCACCAGTTCATGCCATCACATACGCCCAATCTTATATATCGCCCTTTGACCTTTCTTCTTGCGACAACGTCTACTGCTGACACCTAGCTGGCGGAGAAGGCTCATCGCATCCACCCTTTTCTTATCTTCCTCGCAACTTGGCTGTGCGGTATTTCACCTAGGGCCGTGGATCTGATCCCCACCAAATCTACGGTGTATATTGGTGTAATTCTTAGCTTCCCCTTACTTCACAGGCGGACTATAGGTTATAAAGTGTGTCTTCTCATTTATTTAAACCTATACTTCAACATTTCCTCATCCTTTGCACATTTGTTTCTCCTTAGATCTCTTAGTCTTTCCAACTACCATATAGCACTGGGGCATGGAGGATATATCGGTTTCACTTACCAGGTACATTTTGACTCTCCATTACTTCCATTCAACTGCATATTGCAGGGAAATATATGGGTGTTAACAACTAGCTCCAAAGGGGATGTTATTCTCCCTGCGAGGTAGCGAAGAACTCCGTAGATTAAGTTCCTGATCCATTGGGTCAATTTTCCAAACCCTGACTATTATAAGTAACATCCTACAGTCGTCCCTTCATCCCAACGCTGCAACCAAACATTCGGAGCTGAACGCCTAAAAAATACTAACTGAAATAAATGCAACTCCTTGACCTACAAGCTTATTTATATACAAGTTTTCCTACCCTATTGGTTTGGCACAAAGGGTAAGTCAAGTAATTTCATACCTCCAATGAAGCCAATCAAGCAAATGACTCGTTGACTGAATTCTCCATTCGAGTCCTCCTGTCATGGGGGAAAAACCACTAAATGATAGCTCCATCTGAAGATATCTTTTAATCTTAGTCTCCTAAAACAATATCAAACCTACCGTTTCCGACCTTTCCAAGAAATTAGCAAAAGGGTCTATCAGAGCATGAATAACTCTTATTTCTCTAGGACCAGCTGTGAGGGTTCCCGAGATAGGTTCTTCTCGACCTTTCTTCTGCTCTTCCGGATCATATGACAACTGGTACTGTTGAAAAAAATTCTAATCCCACTTCGAGGGAGGGATACAAAATTCATCACCAATTTCATCTGAAACCTCGGCTCTTAGGGTTTGATATTCACCGTCGGAGGCAGCAGAAACAGTTTTAATCCTTTCGTCAACCTCAAGTGAAATGGACTCTCTTTGATGTGCTTCTGCCTCTTGTGGTGGATTACACGCTTGTTCTTTCTCTTTATAATCAATCTTGAAAAAAATTATGAAGTTTTATGAGCAATCCCATTCATATTTGTCATATTTAGGTCGACCAAATTCCCTTTCAAAAACATTATCAACAGGAATTTTAGCAAGTGTATCGCAATTTACATGAAGCCGATCATGATTATCTTCTTCTGGTATTTCCCTAGCCTGGTCGTCTCCCTGTGCATCCAGGGAAAAACAAGGACACAACGCAATTTCCCCTTGCTCGTGCCCTTCTTCAAATCTGGTTTCTTCTTCAATCCTTGCAACCCTACCTTTGTAAATGATAATTTCCCAGACATCCTAATATTGTCTTCGACCTCCAAAGCATCAATGAGCATACGCTGCAAATTTGGAGACCTTCTTTCCAACAGGAGAAAGGATAGATCGGTGGGGAAAGTAGATGCATAGTGCAACTTAGCAGCATTCTCTAGGGGCTGAATTTCCCTTGGCATATCATAATAGAACTTCGAAAACCTTCTATTAGATCTAGATATGGCCTCTCCCTCTAGCATTCCCATGGAGTAAAATTCTAAAAGAATTAGGTCCCATGACTGTCTTTTTCCCCAATATTCTAGGAAGACATTAGAAAACCTTTTCCAATTGTCTATAGATCCTGGCTGCAAATGGTTCAACCATTTCTTCACATCTCCTTGGAAAGACTTGGCGAAATCCCTCATACAAATGTCATCATGCTCTACCTCAAAAATATCCAAAACGTGTTCAAAGCCATGGAGATGCTTCTCAGCAGTGAGGCTTCCAGATTCTCCATCGAATCTATGAAGGTATTTATGGTATTTGGGAGGGTAGTCATGGAGAATAGGTGGCAGTTTTAAAGGACTATATCTCAGTTGAGATCTGGAGGGAAAAGGGATATGTGCAGGGGGAGCGTATTCAGCTTCATCCTCCCAGGGTTCGCAAAGCTTAGCATGAATCCTATGAGATTCAAAAGAAGGGATGGGATCAGCTCTAGGGGTTAAAGGAGGATATGCATTTGTAAGGTCAAGAGAGGGATATACAACGGAAGGTCTATCATGAACCAGAGCTCTTCAGTGGGACAAAATTTTCTTGATATATATACATAAAGGTAAAAGGAGATTAATACAGAAGAACAAGATTTCTTCGAAGAGATTATTGTTCTAATACTTGACTCTTGATTCTTCCATGTTTAAGGAAAATTTGTTCGTTCTCTAGTGGAGTCATCATGAGAATTTTTCAATATCTCAATTATGCTACAAGATCACAGATCTCCACAATGGGGTCACCTTCATACTGAAATTTCTCTTGAGTGGAGTCACCAGGTGAATGATACAACCTTCTTGATGTCTGACCACTATTCACCATCAGCTCTCAGATCTGAACTTTGTCATTCTCACAGGGATCACGAAATAGTTTCGGTCCCCGGCAACGACACCAATTTTTTAACACCGAAATTGACCCCCAAGGATGAAAGAGGGTAATTCTGGGTAACCACTAACCAATATTTGGCCTGTGCTACTGACCCAACACAAACTGAGAGGGCTCTCTCGAAAATCTCATGAAAAGACTGGAATAATCAAGATTGTCAATAATGAAAAAGAAACACCAGCATTCACGGCCAAGATATTCAATTACAACAATTATACAAAAGATCAGTTTTCTGTCTAGAAATAAAATGATTCACGCGTTGTTTGGTTGAAAATGTATGAAATTTAGTTTGGGCAATGGAGTCACCTTTAACAAACTATGAAACATCATTCACAAAGATTCTTCAAATGCATTCACAAGGGCAAGGTAGCAAGCAGCTAGTGGTCAAAGAGATTTTAATTTTGTGGCACAGAAGAGAACAGAAACATTCCATCAATGTAAGGCATAACAAGATGAATCCTACATCCACTTTAGTAGAATATGTTAGTGAAATACTTGGAAAAGACTAAGCAGAGCATATTTTCTATGAATTCCACTTAATCATTACCCTGATCCAAGCATGAAAGAAATAACACAAAATGGGGTTACAAAGAGAGAAAATACAATTTCACATGGGAAGAGAGAAAATACAGACTACCAGACCAATTACATAGGAATCCCTATCAAAACGCAGGCTTCGGCTCTGCAAACTTTATTAAAACAGCTCAAAAATGTCTTACAGACTAATCCTCAAATTACCAAAGGCTTTTCAACAAAATATTTTCAACCCCTATTGATTCTATTACATTGCATATATATATGCCCAGATCCTTCTTGCTTGACTAACCTCTCACCTCAATGAAATATTAGAAGGACACCTCATTTCACTCAAAACTTCAAAAATATTACATATGTGTCATGCCTCAAATAGACTAATTAAGACAAGGAACATAATATTATAGGCAAAGGATTTTCTTAACCCTGGGTTCGCAAGTGACCTTGCAAGTCAAAGAAATCTTCCACTTTCAATGAGTTGTTAGCCTGTGATGCACCATCTGGTAGGATAGGTGTCGCTTCTTCAGTGGAGATTACTAAATCGTGAACTATTTCTGCACCCGGTTGGCTGCTTTGCTTGATTCTGAAGGTCTCTCTCTTCTTTCTTTATCTGTTTCCTTTGGACACTTATCATCTATCAGTTTTCTCATTTTCACTGGCAGAGCCGGATTCTATGAGGTCAAATGCCATAAGAGAGGGAGTGGTAGGCTTTTCCTCCATCTCAACCCATACTTGTTCTAGCATGAACACCACTTCGCACATCCGTCATTTCTCCATGAGCCAATTGTAACAGAGAAAATGGTCGAACCTCCAAGTGCACCATCTTTCCCTTACAACGACTTCAGATAAGAGACGTGAGAACCTTATCCATAACTGCTATGATGATGACGGTAGCTACAAGTTGTAATAATTGCCATGATAGCTCTATCGGACTCTCAAATCAGGTAACCGTGATGCTCAAGGTTTGAGGTGACCTTCAGCATGCTCAGCAACGTTGTCCCAGATTGACGGCATAGCCAATGATGATGCAAAAAGTTCCTTCTGTCATACCGATATTCCTCTGGGATAACATTTAGAGATTTTCTTTGCAGGTATGTTCTTCTGACATCTCTCGTGTGACAATACTTAATCTCATGCTTTCCCACATGCTTCGAAAGACGTGGGTCACATTACCTCTATCACCTTTCGATCCAACCTCTAATCCACGCAAGGGACTATTCATTTTTTACACCTCCTTTACAGACTTTTTCTGGCCTCCACACATTTGCCAACTTCTCAGTCATAAGCATCCAGCACCTTTAGGATGCTTATAACCCTCTGAAAAATTTCGTCTTCATCTTAGTAAGGCCAGGCGACATGTCTTCTTCGGCTACTTGTTCCAACCCTTCCCCTTTATCCAGAAACTGAACCGGAAGCTATTAGTACCAGGGGAAAATGTTATCCGTGGAAGGATACTTTTGGTTAGAAAGTCTCCCATAACGGGGTTTAATCTTGACCCACCTATTCTTTCGGACAGACCAACCGTTACTTTGGACGTTCGAGAAGTCGTGGGAATTATTCCTAATGCCCAGTTTAGGCCCGAGGCAGGGAGTTACAAAGGTCCAACAACCTTTGGACAGACTTTGAATAAACAAGGAAAACGCTATTATTCCTGAGGTGACCTCCAGGCACACAATGTCGACGTCTTGAAAGATAGCTTCTTCGCAGGCCATTCTGGCTTGGACCAAAACTGATACAGGTTCTCCGAGGACCTCCCTATTAGGGTGTGACCACAAGACTTCCGCCCTTCGACCCAACTGCCTGGTGACCATCCATCCAATTCCTGTACCGGGGCTAGAACATCATTCTCTGGAAAAAACCCCTTCCGCTCAAACACGTTTCGGAAAGGGTAAAATGTAAACTTTGAAGGATGATTTCATATATATAGTCGTGTCTCCGTAATGCTGGCTCTCTTGGCGGTTGTCCATTAATTTCAACTGTTGATCTCCCACGTGCTAGTTTTCCTTTGTCGGATCTATTTCCTCTTTATCTCTTGATTTGAATTTTGATTCTTCTTTAACATCGAATCTGGTTTAACTTACCATCTATGCTGTCCCTTCTTCTCCACATTTTCCCATAAGACGGCCTCACATTTACCCAGGTGGTCCCTACTATGATTTCCTTTCTTTGTGCGACAGGATCTGGTGTTGACATCTGTTAGGTGGGAAAATGTCATAGCATCCACCCCTTTCTTATCTGGTGCATTACTTCTTTATGTGATTTGCTGCGAGAGCCGTTGATGTATATCCCTTTCGCATTTTGAATTGTGGATCTTTCCACCGGTTCATGCCATCGCATACGCCCAATCTTATATATCGCCCTTTGATCTTTCTTCTTGCGACAACATCTGCTGTGGACACTTGGCTGGCGGAGAAGGCTCATCGCATCTACCCTTTTCATATCTTCCTCGCAACTTGGCTATGTGGTATTTCACCTAGGGCCGTGGATCCGATCCCCGATAAATCTATGACATAGATTGGTGTAATGCTTAGCTTCCCCTTACTTGATTGGCGGACTATAGGATATAAAGTGTGTATTCTCGTTTATTTATACCTATAGGATATAAAGGGTGTTAAAAACTGGCTCCAAAGGGGATTCTTTCGTCCCTACGAGGTAGTGAAGAACTCCGTAGATTAAGTGCCTGATCCATTGGGTCGATTTTCCAAACCCTGACTATTATGAGAAACATCCTATAGTCGGCCTTTCATCCCAGAACTGCAACCAAACATCCAGAGCCGAACACCTAAAAAATACTAACTAAAATAAATGGAACTGCTTGACCTACAAGCTTATTTATATAGAAGTGTTCCTCCCCTACTTGTTTGGCACAAAGGGTAACTCAAGTAATTTCATACCTCCAATGAAGCCAATCAAGCAAATGACTCATTGACTGAATTCTCCATTCTAGTCCTCCTGTCGCGGGGGAAAACCCACTAAATGATAGTTCCATCTGAATATATATTTTAATCTTAGTCTCCCAGAACAATATAAACCCTACTGTTTTTTACCTTTCCAAGAAATTAACAAAAGGGTCTATCAGAACATGAAGAACTCTTATTTCTCTAGGACCAGCCATGAGGGCTCCCGAGATAGGTTCTTCTCGACTTTTCTTCTGCTCTTCTGGATCATATGACAACCGGTATTGTTGAAAAAAATTCTCATCCCACTTCAGAGGAGGGATATGAAATTCGTCGCCAATTTCATCTGAAACCTCAGTACTTAGGGTTTGATTTTCACCGTCGGAGGCAGAAAAAATAGCTTCAACCCTTTCGTCAATCTCAAGTGAAACGCAATCTCATTTATGAGCTTCTACCTCTTGGGGTGGATTACACGCTTGTTCTTTCTCTTTATCATCAATCTCGAAAAAACTTATGAAGTTTTCTGAGCAATCCCCTTCATATTTGTCAGATTTAGGTAGATCGAATTCCCTTTCAAAAACATTATCGACGGGAATTTGTGCAAGTGTATTGCAATTTACATAAAACCTATGATGATTATCTTCTTCTGGTATTTCCCTGGCCTGGTTGTCTCCCTATGCATCCAGGGAAAAACAAGGACACAACGCAATTTCCCTCTTCTCGTGCCCTTCTTCAAATCTGGTTTCTTCTGCAATCCTCGCAACCCTACCTTTGTTTGATAATTTCCCAGACATCCTAATATTGTCTTCAACCTCCAAAGCATAAATGAGCATATGCTCCAAATTCGGAGACCTTCTTTCCAACAGGAGCAAGGATAGCTTGGGGGGAAGGTAGATGCATAGTGCAACTTAGTATCATTCTCTAGGGGCTGAATTTCCCTTGGCATATCATAATAGAACTTCGAAAACATTCTATTAAAGCTAGATATGCCCTCTCCCTCTAGCCTTCCCATGGAGTAAAATTATTAAAGAATCAGGTCCCATGACTTTTTTTTTCCCAAAATTCTAGGAAGACATCAGAAAACCTTTGCCAGTTTTCTATAGATCCTAGCTACAAATGGCTGAACCATTTCTTCACATCTCCTTGGAAAGACTGGGTGAAATTCCTCATACAAATGTCATCATGCTCTACCGCAAAAGGATCCAAAATTTTTTCAAAGCCGTGGAGATGCTTCTCAGCAGTGAGGCTTTCGGATTGTCCATCGAATCTAGGAAGGTATTTATGGTATTTCGGAGGGTGGTCATGCAGAATAGGTGCCATTTTTAAAGGACTATATCTCAGTTGAGATCTGGAGGGAAAAGGGATATGTGCAGGGGGAGTGTCTTCAGCTTCATCCTCCTGGGGTTCACAAAGCTTTGCATGAATCCTATGAGATTCAGAAGAAGGGATGGGATCAGCTCTAGGGGTTAAAGGAGGATAAGCATTTGTAAGGTCCAGAGAGGGATATACAAAGGAAGGTCTATCATGACCCAGAGCTCTTCGGTGGGACAAAATTTTCTTGATATATATACATAAAGGTAAAAAGAGATTAATACAGAAGAACAAGATTTCTTTGAAGAGATTATTATTCTGATACCTGAATCTTGATTCTTCCATGTTTAAGGCAAATGTATTCATTCTCCAATGGAGTCGTCATGAGAATTTTTCAATATCTCAATTATGCTACAAGATCACAGATCTCCACAGTGGGGCCACCTTCATACTGAACTTTCTCTTGAGTGGAGTCACCAAGAGAATGATACAACCTTCTTTATGCCTGACCATTGTTCACCATCATCCCTCATATATGAGCTTTGTAGTTCTCATAGGGATCACGAAACAGTTTCGGTCCCCGCCAACAGCGCCAATTTGTTAACACTGAAATTGACCTGCAAGGATGAAAGAGGGTAATTTTGGGTAACCACTAACCAATCTTTGGCCTATGCTACTGACCCAACACAGACAGAGAGGGCTCTCTCTAAAATCTCATGAAAAGACTGGAATAATCAAGATTGTCAATAATGAAAAAGAAATAGCAGCATTCACGGCCAAGATATTCAATTACAACATTTTTATAGAAGATCAGTTTTCTGTCTGGAAATAAAATTATTCAGGCGTTGTTTGGTTGAAAATGTATGAAATTTAGTTTGGGAAATCGAGTCACTTTTAACAAACTATGAAACATCATTGACAAATATTCTGCAAATGCATTCACAAGGGCAAGGTAGCAAGCAACCAGTAGTCAAACAGATTTTAATTTTGTGGGATAGAAGAGAAAAGAAACAGTCCATCAATGTAAGGCATACCAAGATGAATCCTACATCAACTTTAGTAGAGTATGTTGGTGAAATACTTGGAAAAGACTAAGCAGAGCATAATTTCTATGAATTCCACTTAATCATTACCCTGATCCAAGCATGAAATAAATAACACAAAATGGGGTTACGAAGAGAGAAAATAAAATTTCACATGGGAAGAGAGAAAATATAGACTACCAAACCAATTACACAGGAATCCCTGTCAAAACGCAGGCTTTAGCTCTGCAAACTTTATTTAAATAGCTCAAAAATGTCTTACAGATTAATCCTCAAATTACTAAAGGATTTTCAACAAAATATTTTCAACCCCTATTCATTCTATTACATCGTATATATATATGCCCAAAGCCTTTTTTCTTGACTAACCACTCACCCTAATGGAAATATTAGAAGGACATCTCGTTTCACTCAAAATTCAAAAATATTACATATGTGTTATGCCTAAAACAGACTAATTAAGACAAGGAACAGAATATTATAGACAGAGGACTGTCTTAACCCTGGGTTGGCAAGTGACCTTGTGAGTCAAAGAAATCTTCCACTTTCAATGAGCTGTCAGCCTATGATGCGCCATCTAGTAGGATAGGTGTCGCTTCGTCAGTGGAGATTACAAAATCGTGAACTATTTCTGCACCCGATTGGTTTCTTTGCTTGATTCCATAGGTCTCTCTCTTCTTTCTTTGTCTGTTTACTTTGGACACTTGTTGTCTATTAGTTTTCTTGTCTTCGCTAGCAGAGACGGATTCTATGAGGTCGAATGCCATAAGAGAGGGAGTGGTAGGATTTTCCTCCATCTCAACCCACACTTCTTTTGTCATGAACAACACTTCACACTTCCATCCTTTCTCCATGAAACAATCGTAACAGAGAAAATGGTCGAACCACCAGGTGCACCATTTCCCTTACAACAACATCAAATAATAGACGTGAGAAACTTATCCATAACTGTTGCGATGATGAAGGAAGCTACATGTGGTCATAATTGCCATGATAGCTCTATCGGACTCTCAAATCAGGTAACCGTGATGCTCAAGGTTTGAGGTGACCTTCAGCATGCTCAGCAATGTCGTCCCAGATAGACGGCATAGCCAATGATGATGCAAAAAGTGCCTTCCATCATACCGATAATCCTCTGGGATAACATTCAGAGATCTACTTTGCAGGTCCGTTCTTCTGACATCTCTCTTGTTACAATACTTAATCTCATGCTTTCCCGCACGCTCCGAAAGACGTGGATCACATTACTTATATCACCTTTCGAGCCAACCTCTAATCCACGCAAGGGACTTTTCCTTTTTTACACCTCCTTTATAGACTTTTTCTGGCCTCCGCACGTTTTCCAACTTCTCATTCATAAGCATCCAGCACCTTTAGGATGCGTATAACCCTCTGAAAACTTCTGTCTTCATCTTAGTAAGGCCGAGCGACATGTCTTCTTCGCCTGCTTGTTCCAACCCTTCCCCTTTATCCAGAAATTGGGTCGGAAGTCATTAGTACCAGGGGAAAATGTTACCTGTGGAAGGATAACTCTGGTCAGAAATTCTCCCATATTGGGGTTTAATCTTGACCCACTTATGCTTTCGGACAGACCAACCACTACTTTGACATTCGAGAAGTCGTGGGAATTATCCTAATTCCCAGGTCGGGCCTGAGGTGGGGAGTTATAAAGGTCCAACGAACTTTGGATAGACTTTGACGAAACAAGGCAAGGACTATTATTCCTGAGGTGACCTCCAGGCCCACAATGCTGAGGTCTTGAAAGATAGCTTCTTCGCAGGCCATTCTGGCGTAGACCAAAACTGATACAGGGTCTCCAGGGACCTCCCTATTAGGGCGCGACCACAAGACTTCCGCACTTTGACCCAACTGCCTGGTGACCACCCATCAAACTCCTGTACTGGGGCTAGAACATCATTTTCTGGAAAAAACCCCTTCTGCTCAGACGAGTTTCAAAAAGGTTAAAATGTAAACTTTGAAGGATGATTTCATATATATAGCCACATCTCCGTAACGCCGACTCTCTTGGTGGTTGTCCGTTAATTTCAACTGTTGATCTCCCACGTGCAATTTATCCTTCGTCAGATCTATTACCTCTTTATCTCTTGATTTGATATTCTATTCTTCTTTACCGTCAGAGCTGGTTTAACTTCCCATCTATGCCATCCCTTCTTCTCCACCTTTTCCCATAAGACGGCCTTGCATGTACCTAGGTGGTCCCTACTATGATTCCCTCTCTTTGTGCGATGGGATCTGGAGCTGACATCTGGAAGGTGGGAAAATGTCATCTCATCCACCCCTTTCTTATCTGGTGTGTTACTTCTTTATGCGATTTGCTTCGAGAGCCGTTGATGTATATCCCTTTCGCATTCCGAACCATGGATCTTTCCACCGGTTCATGCCATCGCATACGCCCAATCTTATATATTGCCCCTTGATCTTTCTTCTTGTGAAAACATCTACTGCTGACACCTAGCTGGCGGAGAAGGCTCATCGCATCCACCCTTTTCTTATCTTCCTCACAACTTGGTTGTGCGGTATTTCACCTAGGGCCGTGGATCTGATCCCCGCCAAATCTACGGCATAGATTGGTGTAATGCTTAGCTTCCCCTTATTTCACTGGCGGACTATAGGTTATAAAGTGTGTCTTCTCGTTTATTTATACCTATACTTCAACATTTCCTCATACTTTGCACATTTGTTTCTCCTTAGATCTCTTAGTCTTTCCCACTACCATATAGCACTGGGGCATGGAGGATATCTCGGTTTCACTTACCAGGGACATTTTGACTCTCCATTAATTCCATTCAACTACATATTGTAGGGAAATATATGGGTGTTAACACCCATACTATGAGTGCACACCCTCGGGTGGCGCATATTGACCCTGCGCACCTCATTTTCCCAAATGATACCGTAAGCAAGGTAGCAAAGAACTTGGAGCATTTTGACCTCAACATTGGGTCATTGCCACTTGAAGATTAGAACGATTTGCATCTAAAGATTGTAGAGGAGATTCATGAAAGAGGCATTTCCTCATATGCCTAGAGTATCGAGGTTCAAGAAAGCTTCGAAGATCTAAACCAGGAATCGACGTGGAATACCAAGGAGTTTTCTCAGGTTCAAGAAAGAAACCGCAAAATCAAGGAAACGGTATTAGTGGTATGCGCAAAGATTGAAAAATGTGAGGAAGAAGAAAGTGTCGAGGACACAATAATCAATATCGAGGCTAAAGTAGAGTCCCTTACTACAGAAATGATGGAAATGGAGATTTCCTATAAACGGAAAATTGCGGACTTGGAAGCTCAGCATCCAAGTACCCCGCCGGATGAGCGCGCAACTCCAGCAGAAGTTGTAAAGGCCACTTTAGACAGTATTTCAGCTGAGGTTCTAAAATGTCAGAATTTTTTCAAAGAAGCAAATACTGTGTTGGCTGGATTGAGTGAAATCCAAACCTTATGTAGTTCAGGGGATATTTACAGCAAAGGAAATGGGCAATCAAGGCCGCAAATGTGGAAATGAAGACTTTTCCCGCAAGACCAAAGATGCACAAATTCAACGAAGTGAAAGAAATGAAAAAATATTTAGCAGTATTAAGGGAGAGAGAGGCTCCCATTTTGGAAAAGCTGCAGCCTATAGAGGACGAAGGGATGGCACTCATGGAGCATATTGATGAGAAGTTCCTTGAACTTCGAACAATAGAGGGCACATTAAAGGAACAAGCTTAGGCAGAGGTCTCACAGGAGATGCTGGAGACCATAAAAGAATACGAGAGTAAGGAAAAGTTAACGGTTGCTGAGGTAACCATTACTTTGAACAACTTCACTGCGAAGCTAAATCCTGTTGAAGAAGCCCAAACAGAGTCAATCGACGATGGAAGTGGCTTGGGTACGAGCCACAAGTAAATGTTCGGGGCCTATTGGGCATGGCCCAAGTTGGCATACTTTGGAGGAAGATTAGTTTTGGGAACTGCGCAGTTTGGGATGCGGATTCAGATGTCGTAGTTTTGAGGAGTGCGTAGTTCAGAATGAGGAGTCTGTTTTTGTGCAACTATGTTGGTGCGCAGTGCCAGTAGGGCACCTAATTTGGGTAAGTAATGGAAGGAAAGGTTGAAGGAAAGTGACCTGTTTCAGGTATGGAGAAGCGTGAAATTAAGTGAAAGCGAACTGTCAAGAGAGTGGCGAAAAACAATTAAGGAGCTAAGCCACGAAGTCGACGGCAACAAGAAGGCTAAAGGGGCATAAAGTGATAGGCCAGTTTACCGACTCATCAATATAGATGTTTACATGGCCTTTATCCTTTTGAGGAAGAGCCACCATCCCTAAGAAGAGGAATCGATCCTGCAATCGAAGACACAGAAGGTCACTCGGTCCATAATGATCAAGTGGAGGTAGAAGTCATAGACGAAAGTACTCTTCAACCCTTAAATCCTCTGTTGACAGACCCTTTAAGCCCTTGTATTGCTTCGATGCAGTTGTAACCATTTTCTATGATGATTGCAATTGTCAGAAAGACATGAGAGCCACAAGTGGCCCAGCAAGGCAGCCTGAAGCGATAGGAGCAAGCTATCGACAGTGACAGGAAGGGTGGAGGGTAACCGCACTAGTTTTGGTGACCTTACTATTTTTTGGGGCCTATGGATTGTAAAGTCGTGACCTACGGGCAAAATCTATAAATGGGCACATTTTGTAAGGGAAAGGGTTAATGTTGAATTGTAAGTTCTAATCTTGAGTAATACTATTTTTTATTGCCGAACACCATTGAAAAAGGCTCTACAGTTGTGTGCATAGAGACCTACAAAGAGAGAGAAGAGTCTGCAGCTAAGTGTGTAGACTAGTGTTGAATATTGTAACTTCTAAGAATATTTAATTTGTATATTATTTATTCCGGAGATGTTCCATACCTCCGATGTGATTATACTATGAATCCGGAGATGTTTATTCCTCCGAATTGGTTGTGGTAACTAGGGTTATTAGACCCACCATGTGGGGGTTGGCCCAGTCAGTTATAATAGGGTATTTAACCTAATGGTTAAATACGAGCCTACATGTACTTGTGTCAAATACATGTCAGTGTAGTGTATAAATAGAGGAGGTATGTTCCTCATTTGACACACACACTTAAGAGAGGCACACTTGTGGAGGAGAGGTCTGCTATGGTGGAGGAGGAGATCATATCTTTGGTTTGCATATTTGTATATTGCTGGTCATCTATATTGAGGAAGCTTTACTGGGTTTTCTACCCCATGAGGGTTTCCCAGGATAAATCTGTGTCTCTTGTGTTTATGCTATGCTTGCTGTTTCTTCAGTGATCTTGTATATGCTATTATTGTGAAATGGAATGTAATGCTGCTATTTTCTGTCTTAGCATATTGAATTTTAACATGGTATCAGACCTAACCTGAAGGAAGGCAATGTATGGCACTTACGACACTTGCTTCTCTTGCGACAATTTGAAGGTTAGGGTTTTATATAGAAAAAACCAGTCATCGTGGCACTTTCGCTATAAATCCATTTATGCAACGTTTGAGGATCTGAAAAGTTTACAGGTCATAGATAACATCCCCAGGTACCTTGTGTCCAAAGGGCACCCTCAGATTCGTTGTACTTTATGATTTATGATTAGTATAAGTTAGGGTTTCTGCCTCTTCCAGATCTAAGTCAAAATCAGGTGACCTTGGAAAAAAGGTCATAACCTGGGCTAGGAAGCTCCAAATACAATTTCGTAAAAAGTGACAGGTAGTACATAGACTATGCTATCTCAGGAAACGTTTTCAGAGGCCGAAGGTGAACCAGTGACACGTGGAATGCCGTACACATTGGCTCTCCTGTTTTATCCCATAAACAGGTCACGTTGCAAAACTTTGCATAACTCTCTCTCAGAGAGTCCAATTGAGGTTAGACCTATCAGAATGGAAAGAAAATAGGGAAAGATATATCAAGAAAAGTTTTTAGAGGCCGAATTTCAAACAGTGACACGTGGCACGATGTACAAGTTCGCTCTCCTATTTTATCCCATAAACAGGTCACGTTGCAACACTTGGCATACCTCTCTCTCAGAAAATCCAATTGAGGTTAGACCTGTGAGGATGGAAATATGACAGGCCAGGCTACTGCAGAAAAAGTTTTCAGACCCTCTAGAGAAGAAATTTCAGAGTTATAGTAGAAACAATCAGGTGCATATTTCTGTCAAAATAGAATTATTTTTTGAGCACCTTTATTCATGGCTTCCAGAATTTAGGGTTTTGGAGAAAGTTAGAATTTTTGGAATCGAAGTCCACGGCTGGAAGCTCCTTAGAAAAATAAGAGTTTAGAGCCTTGGATCGAACCTTTTGATTAGACAGAAGGGTGGGCTTCAACAAACCCCAGTTCGGGTTCTTGTCAAGAAGATCCAGAAGTTTCGAAGGCAATTTTGAGGGGTCAAATTTTGGAGACTTCAAAATTGAGGAATGCTAGGTTGATCAGCTCAGCAAGACACATTCTTCCATTCATTCAGAAGTGTGAAAGTCAAAGATTGAATTTTCAGGGTTTCTCTAGCAAACCCTAATCAAGCTCTAGATCAAGTTTCAGGGGGAGTTGAAGCTAAGGCCTTACATAAGAAGACTACAAAAAGTCTCAATAGGTATGACTTAAGGAGGTTCAGGTATGCCTTGAAATCTGATTCTTGATCAAGTTCATAATGTGTTTGTCTTCATGTTATTTATTAGTACAATCTTGATTAATGTTATTAATTGTCTTATCACCCTAGTAACAATATGAATGCATGTGAATGATCGAAGACATTTATTGATTAGGGCTATATGATTGTACTTATGCATTATGGTGTTGTGTGAGGTTGATGTTGTCTGCTAACAAGACACAGGTACATCACAAAAGACAAATCAAGTTCCATGACCATGACAACATGAAGACAAAGACTCACGAGGTATGTATGACTTTGTTATATCATGTTTAACCTACGAGACATGCAAGTTCTAGCTCAGGATCTCTAAATCATTGAAGAGATTGTTTAGGTATGTTGTACATAACTAAGCAGGTATACTAATCCAGGTATGTTTTCTTGTGTCATGTTAGAATCTTACCTTGTGTAAGTATACTTGGTATGATTGGTTAGTAATCAAGGGTTTATGCATATTATGTCTCTTATCTTGGTTGATGATTTAACTAACTAGATCAAACAAGAATATGCATGAGTAAAAGAAGACTTCCTTGAAACCCTGATACTAATGATCATGATTGTACATATTCAAGATTATTTAGAATTAGAATGTTTTGATAATATTGAGAATATACTAATGAATGTATGTTTGTGTATGAGATCATGAGAATGACACTAGTGTACACTTGAGCATGCACAGTGGTACAGAATGAATAGAAGTTCAGAAGACATACAGAAGATCAAGTGGGAGGCAACCACACAAACATAAAAGATAAGTATTTGGGTTGTTATAAGAAATAGTAAATGATATTGCTTGTATGCATATTTGTATTCCTAGAATATATCATGCTGAGTATAAACATTCATAAAGCATTAAACAATATACTACTAATATGCATATGATTGGTAAATTGGACAAACATTCCATTGTTGCTTGTCTAGAATGAAACCTATTTGCTGACATGCTGAGAGCTGTGCACACTCTCGATAGTATGTTCTGGTAGAGATGGAAGGCATCTGGATAGCCACTGTATGCATACAGGATATGGGAAAGTGTTGTGCCAAAGTATTGGTCAAAATAGTTGCATAACTATGTAAATGATATCTGTATGCATAATAGGTTATCATGTCAATATGATTTGATGATTATGAAGTATTACTAATCATGTACTTAATTTTGATTTGTAGGAAAGATCATGATGAATGACGAACTATGAACAAGCGATGGATGTTCAACACAAGATTTACAAATCAAACACACTATAGAAAGCTTGTGGTTAAGAGATTCTCATAGAAAGAGGAAGAGAATCATGATGAGATGTTTTGCTCCAAGGGACTAGATAAGACCATTCTCTTAATAATGTAATCAGGTTCTGTATGGGTTCCCATGATCGGTAGTCAATTGATGAGCTTAATGATCATCATGAGTGATGTGGATCTCAACCTTTGCTACAAGGTTGAATATGGCTTCTATACACATATGACATGGATGCAAGAAGGAACTCACCATAGAGTTCGAATGATTTTGAGGCTCATTTTAGTAGACCCATCTGACGAGAGATGGCACAGATAGATATGCAGAATATCACTCAATGCTGAGTGTGAATAATGGACAATTGACAACTTCATGACAAAGCTTGGGCTTTAGCAGAAGTAAAGTTGTTCCTAACCTTTACCTTAAGGTTGTGGATGATGAACCTATCATACCATTATTGTATGACGATGATCTCTTTCTGACAAGGAATGAGAAACAGGTCATGAAAATGGCTGCATAAATGAAAATGAAATATCTCGGATTAATGCACTACTTCTTAGGTCTAGAAGTATGGAAAGATCCAAAAGGAATCTTTTAAATCAAGGTAAGTATGCTGTGAAGTTTCTAAAAAGATTTGATATGTTGGAGTATAAAGCCATGGCCACTCCCATGGACTCCAACTTGAAGTTGTTAGTTAATGACTCATCTTATTTAGTGGACCTAACCCTACATAGACAAATCATTGGGTCATTGATGTATTTAACAAATACTAGGCCAGATATATACTTTGCTGTAAATACCCTAAGTCAGTATCTAGCAGAACCTAGAAAGGTGCACTTAATAGCTACAAAGCATGTAGTGAGGTACCTAAAAGGTACATTAGATTTTTGGTCTATATTATCTTGGAGGTCATGAACTCCGTTTACATGGTTACTCAGATTCTGATTGGGCAGGAAGTGCCTCAGACAGAAAGAGTACATCAGGTGGATGTTATAGACTTGAATCTGCCATGATCTCATGGTTCAGCAAGGAACAATCTAGTGTGGCTCTTAGTACTGCTAAAGCAGAATATATTTATAGCTGTCTGCTCTGCCAGCTGTGAAGTAGTATGGCTTCAGAAGCTTTTATATGGAGTGTTTGACTTAGAAATGAATTCCACTATGATTATGTGTGACATTCAAAACTGCATCCGATACTTTTATATACGAGATATGGTGCAGAGAGGAGCTATCAAGCTCGAGTATATAAGCACTGAGGATCAGATTGCTGATATCTTGACTAAACCTCTGTATCGAGTAAAGTTTGAATACTTCCGAGACAAGCTTGGTATAGTCCAGAAGGACCCTCCTCGAAAGGGGGAGTAGCATAGTATCTGATAACAAGTATGTCTCATCAATGATGAGGTTACCTTTTTACTGCACCTAGTTACTTAGAATTATTTAGATTTAGGAATATTATATTTTTTCTTTTGATGATAGATGTATACATGCTTTTGATGATAGATGTATACATGCTTTTGATGTTAGATATACATGCTTTTGATGATAGATGTATACATGCTTTTGATGTTAGAGAATACATGCTTTTGATGATAGATGTATTAGTGAGAATACATGCTTTCGATGATAGATGTATTAGTGATATACATGTTTTGATGATGATATACATGTTTTGATATACATGTCTCAATGATGAGGATACATGTTTTGATGATGATATACATGTTTTGATATACATGTTTTGATGATGAGGTTACATGATGCCTTGATGTATTGATACGTGTTTGTACTTGTATGGATGAAGATACATGTACCCATAGTGATGTGGGGATTGGATAATCTCTGGACTTCAGTCCTAAAAAAAGTAGTAGACGT
The DNA here is from genome assembly GCA_027924585.1 of Larix kaempferi. Taxonomy (NCBI): domain Eukaryota; kingdom Viridiplantae; phylum Streptophyta; class Pinopsida; order Pinales; family Pinaceae; genus Larix; species Larix kaempferi. The sequence continues at coordinate 1,377,734 of BSBM01000614.1, read as the reverse complement.
ATGTCTTCGAGAATGAAGTCCTTGGTGGACTTGAGGGGATTGGATCATCCCTGGACTTCAGTCCTAAAGACAGCCATAGACATATGTCTTCGAGAATGAAGTCCTTGGTGGACTTGAGGGGATTGGATCATCCCTGGACTTCAGTCCTAAAGAGAGCCGTAGACGTATGTCTTCGAGAATGAAGTCCTTGGTGGACTTGAGGGGATTGGATCATCCCTAGACTTCAGTCCTAAAGAGAGTCGTAGACATATGTCTTTGAGAATGAAGTCCTTGGTGGACTTGAGGGGATTGGATCATCCTTGGACTTCAGTCCTAAAGAGAGCCGTAGACGTATGTCTTCGAGAATGAAGTCCTTGGTGGACTTGAGGGTATTGGAACATCCCTGGACTTCAGTCCTAAAGAGAGCCGTAGACGTATGTCTTCGAGAATGAAGTCCTTGGTGGACTTGAGGGGATTGGATCGTCCTCGGACTATTAGTCCTTTCAATTGAGCCGTAGACATGATGTCTCCGAGAACTAAATCCTGAATGAATAGGTAAGGGGATTGGATCGTCTTCGGATTATGGTCCTTTGAATTGAGCCGTAGACATGAGGTCTCAGAGAATTGAATGATAGGACTGGATCGTCCCTGAACTTCGGTTCAAAAGGTACATGATAGGATTGGATCATCCCTAGAATTTTGTTCAAAAGGTACATGATAGGACTGGATCATCCCTGGACTTCGGTTCAAAAGGTACATGATAGGACTGGATCGTCCCTGGACTTCGGTTCAAAAGGTACATGATAGGACTGGATTGTCCCTGGACCTCGGTTCAAAATGTATGTGACAAATCCTAGAATTGTTCTAGGTTACATCCAGCATGAAACAGGGATGGCTCTGTAGATGTGGTACATCCAGCATGAAACAGGGCTGGCTCTGTAGATGTGATACATCCAGCATGAAACAGGGTTGGCTCTGTAGATGTGATACATCTAGCATGAAACAGGGTTGGCTCTGTAGATGTGATACATCCAGCATGAAACAGGGCTGGCTCTGTAGATGTGATACATCCAACATGAAACAGGGCTGGCTCTGTAGATGTGATACATCCAGCATGAAACAGGGCTGGTTCTGTAGACGTGACACATCCAGTATGAAAGAGGACTGGCTCTGTGGCGGTAAATCCTAGATCTGATCTAGGTCACATCCAGTATGAAAAAGGACTGGCACTGTTGTTGGGATTAGATCGTCCCTAGACATGAGACTTGTCTTAAAGAGATAAGGATTGATCATCCTGGAACTTGATCTGGATTGTATCATCCATGGACCTATGTCCTAAAGAGAGCAGGATTGATCATCCTGTAATATAATCGTGTGATGACGATGCTGATGATCGTGTGATGACGATGCTGATCGTGTGATGACGATGCGGATGATCGTGTGATGACGATGCTGATCATGTGATGTCGATGCTGATGATCGTGTGATGACGATGCTGATCATGTGATGGCGATGCTTATGATCATGTGATGACGGTGCTAATGATGATGCTGATGATCATGTGATGACGATGCTGTTGATCGTATGATGACGATGATGATATTCATATGATGACGATGCTGATGATCGTGTGATGACGATGCTGATGATCGTGTGATGACGATGCTGACGATCGTGAGGATTCAGATATTGATGTTGTTGTAGCTGTTTGAGTACTGCAGAAGATAAAGACTCAGTACTGAAGATGTTGATGTTCCAGTATTGAAGATGTTCCAGTAACTGGTTGAGTTACTGATGATGTTTTGAAAGCTTCCAATGATTTATAGATGTATCATGTATGATGTATGACTTCGCCACAAGGGTAGAGATGGGAATAATATGTTAAGTAACCACATGTATGAATGGATGTCGGATCCACAAGTAAGTCGTAGTACGTTGAATATATAAATTAATTAGTTACATACTAAGCACAGGACCGGAAGTGTACAAGTTTGCAAGGCGTCAGTATATTATGCTTGTTGAATGTGTCTTTTTACACTAAATAAGATCCATCAAGTGGTTAAGTAATAAGAGGAAGCGTAGTCATCAGTTGCACTGTCCTATCATTGAAGGATCACCCTGCATCACGCAGTCCTTAGGGGCATGATAACCAAAGGGATAGCTGTGCAGAAGTGGAACTCCGCGCAGCCCAAAGTCCTCATCCCCTGGTTGTGGAAACCTGATTCTGCAACCCCCCCATTACTTCGCCTTGGGTGACACCTCAGTCTCATCACAGATTGTTGCCAAAAGGGCTAGTGAAAAGAGGTTTTGTTGGTTCCTTGAACTGCGCAGAACTTGGGTCTTTATAGAAAACCTCAAGACAGTTATTAAAGCCAACAATAAGGGTGCACTGTGATAGCATGGGACGTTGTGTTGTGCACATAGGATCGAGTGGAGTGGTCTCTCTTTTCATAAGTCCATCTTTGCTTGATACAAACTTTGGAAGAGAGTGTCGCGAGGAAGTATTGGTTTGCATTCTGGTGCATGGTGGTGATCCAGCTCGGGGGTGGAGATGAACAAATGACAGAGTTTCTCTTTCCTATGGTTGGGAGGAGTTGAATTCTCCAAGTATTCATCCCTATGCCTGCAAGTAAGTGTATATTCTCTTTCAAAATTTCAATTTAAACTTTTATGGAGGAATTTATTATAATAATTTTGCTTGGTTCATTAGTAAACGAGAGCGGCATAATTTAGTTTTTTTCTTGATGATTCCATAAAATTTATTTAGATACAGAGTAAGGTTTATGTATATATATGGCTAGGGATGCATATTTCAAGTACACGATCTGTATGATCAATCCAGTAATCCATTTGGTTTGATATCATCATCGTATAAACTAAGGAGACATTATTTTTTTTTACGTGGAAGATCTCATCTAGTTTTTTTTCTATTTATTGTTGTACTACTTCGATTATGCGGATGAACTTCCTTTGTCTTATCTACTCTATTTTAAAAATAAAATAAAAAATAAAGGAAACTGGCAGAGTTCACGTGAATGATGCCTCATGTGTCCCCGCTATTGCTAAAACCTTAAAATTGTTATAAATGAAGAATATATATAACCATCGTAGCGATTTTACTTTGGAGGAAGTGTATGTACATGCCTGTGATTTGTTTCTATGAGTAAGAAATAATTTTAATTTTTATGTTTTGGAGTTAGACGTTGGGAAACCCATATCGTGACTCGCGCCATGAAAGGGGAGTATGTTTGTTTATATTTGAATCTGGATGATGAGTTGAGCATAGCTCATGAGATTCCTTTCTCTTCCCTGTACTCTTTTTTTTGAGTTTCTGCTATTTGTTTTCTTTTTGTTTCTTTTTAACCTCATGCAGTGAGCTCCTATCTAAAGTATTAAACCTTATGTTTGGAAATTCTTTCTTTTCTAAGCGGAATTCCCTTACAAAATCATTTTGTGTCATGCCGAGGAAGTTGACCAAGATCTGTGCCTCTGTGGTATATTGGTTTGGAAGTATAGATTCAGAACTTTGTAATATAAAACCATAAATTCCTTGCCTCCTCTTCTATATTTTTACTTTTCGTATGATTACATCCACATCTTCCAAACCGATTGCAGTTCAGGTATTTGGGCTCATCTGTTTCGTTTTAATGAGTTTCGACGTGATTTATTTTTCCCAACTACGCATGTGCAGGAGATACATGTTAGGGTTCATAAGTGATGCGATTCCTCTTGCGGTTTTAGATTGTCTAGAAATTGTCTTCGTCCAATACTCTGATCCTATAACGCTAAAATTTTATTTACTTAGCATACTTGCCAAGCAGATTGGATTCCAGGGAATCCTCTCTCAAGGGAGATATCAGTTAGAGTCCATTCGATATGGAGATCAGTGGGCCTTTCTCCACTCGGTCTAAAATTTGGTGCCATGATTTTCCCGGATTTACTCATAAATATATAGATCTTAGATTTATGTTGCCTCATTTCCTCCTTCTATCCAGTCGTATTGTTGGTAGTCGAAGTTGATAATAAATATACTCTTTAAAAAAAATGTTAAAAGTATATTTCTATGTATAATCACAAACATAATGATATTTTCCTTTTATATCGAAAATACACTTTGTATTATATATATATATATATATATATATATACAATTAACAACCAGTCCAAATCTTATTATGCTCAACGACAGTCCTCAATTGGAGGAGAACTAATAGTTACTTAATAATTTTAGGGGATTAAATTGGTCATTTGGTTATAGTAATTATAGCATACTTTGAAATCTTGATGTTTAATTCTTGCGGAGATCCAAATAATATATGTATAAACATAAGTTGTATTGGCCCTTTGTTTAAATTAGACCCGTGTATATTTATGTCAAAAACGCTCAAAGTTATTAATGTTTTAATTAATACTTAAAAGCATAATGGTAGTGGTTGTCGACAAGTGGCATCTGCATACTAGAAGATTGGTGTTCAAAATTCTCATTGAGATCCCATTAATATAGTATAAATATTATAAATTGCACTGACACGTTGTTTATACATAGTTATTTTTAAAACGCTAAAAGTATATTAATGTTTTTAAGTTATAAAGCATAATTATAGTGGTTGTCGATGGGTGTCATATGCATGCAATACTTCTAGATATATATTTATATATATTGTTCACACATAGTTGAATTATTCCGTGATGCTATCCACATGAAGAATACATATATAAATGGCTATAAGTTCTTACTTGAACTAGTACAATTTACAAGTAATCATTAAAGTATATGAATGTGGTCCCTTTATATCTTTATGGTTACGAATAGTTATATAAATCTAACATGAGAAGATTTTCAAGATTTAGGTTGTATATACAAAATGAGTCAGAAGGAAAATTTAGAAGTAAATTAATGTGGGAATAAAGTATGTAAAAAAAAATATTTACTTATTACTAACAATCTAGTAAAATAGATGACTTGGATCTTTTACATAAAAGAGCATAAAATTTTATGTTATTACCTAAACAATTTTATTTTATTTTGGTATATTACATAATCAGCGTAAAATAAAATTATATCGCCTCCTTCGGGAAAAAAATAAAATACAGTGTTATAAAATGCATACATGTTATGTAACTATAAAGCGTGCATGCGTTTTGTAAACATAAAATGCATGTGCATTTTTGTTTTGGTGGGATTTACAATTTAAATTTAAACAAAACACAAGCACATTACTTAGCATTATTCGAGAACCTCCACAGGAGCTAGAGTGACATTCCTATGCCTATGTGTCTACTTCAGAATTTGCTTCCGATTTACCATGTATGTGCCTTGGAATATGATATATCATGGCTAATTGAGCATTGTATCCAATTTTCTAAGTGTGTTTATGTTTAGCCCCTCGTTACAGTATTCTACACACCATCATTTTTTATGAAATTTTAGATGCAGATAGCGTTTTTTTCTGCAAATTCCACATATGTAATTTTTAAAAGGAATATGTATATTTTTCTTGTCCCATGACTCCTTAACTCAAAAAATACATTGCTAGCGACCTCTACATGATATTAAAAAACTGTTACAAAATAGTTGCATTATGACCTTCAAAGGTTGCACCCATAATTGGAATATTGTTTTTGAGGTTCGATCACTTAGATAATTAAATAAAAATGATTCGTTATTATTTTTTTAGAGGAAAATGATATTTATATATATTGTTCACTCAATTTAGAGCAAGGATGCGGGAGTACTACTCCATGGGCATCTCCAAGGAAGCAATAAAAAATTTGAACATTACAAAAGCCCAATTATATAGTATGTTCATTGATCCAAAAACAAGCCAACCACTGAACATTACAAAGCCATGTGTCTACATGGATTGGTGTCATTACCAACCATGGAGGGACAATTGGATGTAGAGGTGGTTCATGGTGTACTATAAACCTCCCTGCAATAATAGGGAGGTTCCACAATACTTCCTTCACCAACTGTGGGCTGAGTTTTTCCTTGGTTTACATGTCAACTATTTTGACATAACCAAGATCCAGGGTGTTGGGAAAGGCTTTTCCCAAGATCAACCTGCTGCCAGGAGGAACCCACTGAGAGGGCCACCAGCTCTGAGGCGAGACCCCAACCCCTCCCTCCAGCCACCTCAGTTGCCCCATAAGCTTGATCAGATCGAGGTGGCAATGAGGAATGTTGCACGTGGTCTCCTCAAACACACCTCCTTTGTAGCAGTGACTACAGTGGAGAGGCCGGGTGATCTTGATAAAGATCCAGGTGCAGGGCCTTGATGACAAGGCCAGGATAAATCCATGACTAATGGTAGCCATGCTAGGCATTCCAGTTCGACAGGGACAATGCCACATCTTTGTCCCCATTGCAGGCACACTTTCCCTGGCTCGACCGAGGGTTGTTATATGGATCAGGTCAGCAATTTTTTTAATGTGTTTTCAATCATCGCTTTATAACTTGTAAAGTATTTTTGTTTTACCTAAACTATTATTTCAATGTACAATTATTAAGAGCTGATACACCGAGATGGGAGAACGTAGAATCTCCCAACCTAGATGCAGCAATGGCAACTGCAACTGAAATTGCGGCACCCCACACAAAGGTATTTTCAGTACCTGACACAATTTTGTTATTACTTATGTCATTTATATTACTCAAGTATTTATATTTATGGCATACATGTTGATAGTTCGTACAATGTTTTTGAATATCTTGATTTCCTAGATAATGACTTGTTTAACATGTTCATAACATGATGCATTTTGTTGTCCACAGGTGTTTCGTGACTACGGTGATCAGCCACCCCCGCCAGGGATTTGCACATCACCATATAGACAGGTACAATGTGTAGTTATAAGCATGCTTTTAATTTGATTTGTTATGACTTACTATGGTTTAATTTATTGTTTGTTTACAATGTGTCTCCGCATTTTAGTCCTATGTATCCACCCTATCCCGTGAGTCCCCCCTCTCGCTTTCATCTAGACCCCTCCCTATTTCCATCCCTTCCCTTCCATACATCCCCCCCTCTTCGACCATACTCCCCCCTCCATCCATCCTCCCCCACTCACCCACCCCCCTATGTACACCCCCCCCAATTTATCCATGCCCTCATGTCCATCTATCCTCCCCCATTCATCCACACCCCCCCTTCCTTCCACCTTCCCCTCTTTGTCCACAACCTCCCATTTGTCCATCCTCCTCCCTCCATGTAGGACTTCCCTCCCATGCACCATCCCTCAACACCGTCCGTAGCCCTTTCTGATCGATACCCTCTATCCTACAACTGGCAGGGGTTCATAGTCCACATGGTCCTCCTCTACCCCATACCACCGTGTCTTCTCCCACCATATTATCCCCACTTCCTGCCATTATTGTGGCATCTACTCTTTGAATATCCTCATCAGTATCTCCAGTGGTTGCACTTGTAGTGGCTTCCACCACATATGCGCCCCCCCCCCCCCCCCCCCATCGCTACATCGGAGTTGGTTGTCTAGCCATCTACTCCACCTGTTAGCCTAGAAGGCCAGCCATGTCCATCATCAAAGGTGTTCACGGTGAGAATCAAGTTAATTTATTAAATATTTTGATGCATTAATAAAAATTAATTTAAGCAATTATGACTTTTCAATGAAATGATTGTTTTAAATGTTGTAGGCTGGAATTGCTGAGAGGCTCCGCAGATCCAGGACACCTCCCCAACATTTCCCACTCATGTCAGAGGTGATTTATTTAATATCCGAATTCTACATTTGTTTTATAAATGTGGTAAATGTTACAAATGCTTGAAAATGACGGTATCTTATATCATTTGTTCCAGAGCCCGGAGAGACGGTCTACTCCTAGATAGACCAAGACTCGAGGCACTGATAGCTTGAAGAGTAGGAAGATCGACTTTGGATCTGCACCTGGGAGTGACGGCGGTGGTCACAATGCTTGACATGCCATGTGTTATGTACATTAGCCACGATGTGGCACTTTTTTGCACCATTTTTGATGTACTTTGTATCTACGGCACGAGTTGCCATGTATTTTGTATCTACGACATGAGTTGTCGCATTTTGTGTAGGGCACAAGTTTCCATTGTACGTACATTGGGAACTATGTTCCACTATTCGCTAGAAATTGTATATGTTTGGATGCGTTTTGTAGCCTCGATGTACATGGATTTTTAGTTCTGTGATTTATATATCACGTTGTCTAATGTGGTTGTCTCATGTTGTGTGTATCATGATATGATGTTGTGTAAATTTGGGTTTTACCTAGATCTTAGAAGAGAAGTTGGATATCGTAGTTCAGCTTGGTTTATCTTTCCACATGTAAAAGCTTCTAATGGTATCTATGTTAAGAGAACATTGTAAACATAGGCTAACTCAAACAAAATCATGTGTGAGAATTAATCTAAAAACAAATGGAATAAATGGATGGACAAGTCACACCTCATGGCACATAAGATATATATTGGGAGCTTGAGTACTAGGAAAAGAACACTTAAAAATAGAAAATGTCCATTGTCGTCAAAAGGTTAAAATGAGATCCAACATGATTTTTAATAGCTCTACATAATGAGATCCAAAAAGGCCATACTCTACATAATGAAATGTCGTCATTAGTATTTATTTTGACCATTGTTTCCACTTAAGATCATGCAACAAATTAATAACCAAGTTATGGAAGGGTGATTCCATGAAGGTGGTTCACCATTTTTGGTGGATGGAATGGAAAAAAATTGTTTTTCGGACCCTCGATCGAGGTATTTTAGAGCCCTTGATCGAGGTTTTAAAAGCTTGATCGAGGGCTCTAAAATACCTTGATCGAGGGTTTTAAAAAACCTCGATCGAGGGTTGAAACAAGACCTCGATCTAGCTTTTCAAAAGCTCGATCTAGCTTTTGAAAAGCTCAATATAACTTTTGCTCGATCTAGCTTTTGAAAAGATGGATCTAGCATTTGCTCGATCTAGCTTTTGAAAAGCTCGATCTAGCATTTGCTCGATCGAGCTTTTCAAAAACATAAAAAGGCTCATTTTAGGCCCTCGATCGAGCAAATACCTCGATCAAGGGTTTTAAAATATCTCAATCGAGATGTTGTTAAACCCTTGATCAAGGTGTTGTTAAACCCTCGATCGAGGTATGTTGAAACCCTTGATCGAGGTATTTTAAAACCCTTGATCGAGCAAATAGCTTGATTGACGGCTTAAAAAACGGGTCGAGAGCCCTTTTCACTGCAGAATGAAAGTTTTGTTTTACTTCCACATAGATAAACCATGTCATTAAATCCTCTATCCAAATATATAAAATTTATGAATTTTTATCTTCATATGTCTTTTGTTTCTAAATTTCTACTAAAACTTTCCCTAAAAAACCCTGCCGACAACTTCAATTGAGCTCAAAGATAAATTCACAACATTCCAAATACACATCCAAAAAAATTGAAAAAATACACAAGCCCTAGATAAACACGTCCTCTTAAAAAGGGTATTTTTAGTTTTGCAAATTATGTAAACAATCAAAATATTTTGTGCATGAACACACATGTGTGCAAAATGCGACTAAAATATCCATTGGTTTGTTTTGAAAAATAATAATAAATATATTTTTTTGATAAAAAAAAAAAAAAAAATATGTAAGCCCTAATGCATTCTATTTAGATCATGTTCACATATTTCATTTTTTAAAAATATTACTTTAACGTTAAATTATCGTGCACGAACACAAACTACTTGTTAATTGATCTTCAAATTTTTAAGTACACACATTTCATTAAATGAAAATTCGACATGATAAATGACATTGGTATATTTCGAAAAAAATATCATTGGAAAGCCAACATAATTCTCTACATTTTGTTTTTCAACAGCATGCCAAAATTCATTTGGAAAATATGAGTTTCTAGGGCTTCAATCTAATACGTGGATAAATTTCCATTTTTCACCGTCATATTTGGCCAAAAAGAGTTACCCATCTTCATGGAATCACCCGGAATCATTTCTTAATCAATTGTCACCATAAAAATAGGAAAACCTTGAGCACAATGTATAGATAGGTCATTAATTCTCACTCACAGATATAGCCACCTTTGATTTGATGAGCATCACATCCACTAGCATTTACAATTAGGACTTCCTTAATTTATCATTATGTAATAGAGATCTAATTTAATGTATGCATATATGTGTATAGTGGTTTGGATTCAAATGTATGCAGATGAATATATATGTACAATGAAAATGATTTAATCTTTACATGTATTATAATTTAGGGCTAGATCTTAGTATACACAATAGGCTTTCATTGTGATTAGAATACAAACTATGGTTTATGCTACCAACTAGGCTTTTTAGGCTAGGCTCTCGTGTTTCTAGGCTAGGATCCAAGCTCCAAGGTCATCGTATTAATGTTTAATTCCATTATCATGTCATCATTCTCACCAATACCATGCCCACTACTACAATCACAATCAAGCCTCTTAATCCCACTTTGAACATTTCCCATACTTCCAAGTTAAAATTGATAGGTCTTGTTGCTAAAATCTTTTCACTTACCTATTCATGTAGACAAATCCACTCCTGTGAAAGATTTGTTGTATCTTGGTATGTGCAAGTTCACATGCAATAATAATTGAGAGATCATTTTACCCCATGATCCATGGAAGATTCATTGGAGTCATATGAACCTCATTGTCATCACCCCAACCATGGTCAAGATGCCAAGATCCATCCTTAGTAGAAAAAACCTCATGTTGGCACCCATACCACACTCAAATATAAAAAAATTCTTTGAAATGGCATGTTTGGTGGTTGAGGGAATCTTGATTTTTTTATAATCACACATGAGAGGTTCTTAGAGTCAAATACGTTGGATATAAATAAATTCCCCAACACCTTCATCATCTTCATCACCATTGCCATCATCATCAATGCCTTCATCATCATCACCATCTTCATCATCATCACCATCACCATGACCATCAACTTCACCACCATCACCATCATCATCAGCTTCACCATCTTCATCATCATCACCATCTTCGTCATCATCACCATCTCCATCTTTTGGATGTGAGACGGAACCATCAACATCTTCATCATCACCATCACCATCACCATCAACCTCACCACCATCACCATCATCATCAACGCCACCATCTTCATCATCATCACCATCTTTATCACCATCACCATCTCCATCTTTTGGATGCGAGATGGAACCATCACCATCTTCATCATCACCATCACCATCACCATCAACCTCACCACCATCACCATCATCATCAACCTCACCATCTTCATCATCATCACCATCTTCATCACCATCACCATCTCCATCTTTTGGATGCGAGACGGAACCATCACCATCTTCATCATCACCATCACCATCACCATCAACCTCACCACCATCACCATCATCATCAACGTCACCATCTTCATCATCATCACCATCCTCATCATCATCAACATCTCCATCTTTTGGATGCGAGACAGAACCATCACCATCTTCATCATCACCATCACCATCACCATCAACCTCACCACCATCACCATCATCACCACCATCACCATCTTCATTATCATCACCATCTTTGTCATCATCACCATCTCCATCTTTTGGATGCGAGACGGAACCATCACCATCTCCATCATCACCATCACCATCACCATCAACCTCACCACCATCACCATCACCATCACCATCACCATGACCATCAACCTCACCCTGTGAAGCACCAACAACAATTAATTAATAAGAATATGCAAAATAACAGAAATGACAGAACTCATAATCACTTTTATATTGATCGCAAACCACTTCGAGGAAGCAACCTCCTTTGATCAAGCTCAATACAAATAACTTCACGGTGCCTTCATAGGCCTCAACACACACTTATATACTAAGCCTAGGAGCCAATACTGTGGGTCAAAACCATGGGCCACTACAAACTATGGATCAACAATACTATGGGCGACTTACAAAGCATATGCACCAACAACAATAACACAAACTATTGATCAACAAATACTACGGGATGACTTACAAATCATATGTGTCCAACAACAATATACTAACAAAGTAAAGACATGGGTTCCTAACATTCCCTCCCCCTTAAAAAAAGATTTGTCCTCAAAGCTTTAGATGTGGAAATTGTTGTTGAATCTGAAGGAGTGGTTCCCATGTAGCATCCTCTAGTTGCATGTCGTGCCACTGAATTAAGACCTCTGTGATAGAGCGAGAGAGAAGCTGATGAGTGCGCCGAGTGAGGATGGCCTCCAGCTCCAAAAGTATGGATCCTTCATGATCCAGTTTGGGTAAAATAGTTTGTCCACTGATGTTGGTGCCAAGAACTTTCTTCATACAAGAGACATGAAATACTAGATGAATGCGGGAAGAAGGAGGAAGTTCCAATTTATAAGCAACAGACCTAATCTTCTAAAGAATCCGATATGGCCCATAGAAATTTGGAGTGAGCTTATGATGCCCTTTGAGTTTCAGGGAGGATTGCTTGTATGACTGGAGATGAAGAAAAACCATATCGCCTGCTTGAAAAGTGCGCTCAGAATGATGCTGATTAGCTTGTTGCTTCATGTGATTTCTTTCCATGTGAAGATTGTCCCACAAAATGCAAAGAATCTGATCGCGGTTTCGAAGGACCGTGTCAACTTCCTGAACTGGTGAACTATTGTGGGTGTATGAAAGAAGAATTGGAGGTGCTAGACCATATACTGGTTCATATGAGGTCATTTTAGAGGTAGTGTGGTAAGAGGTATTTTATCACCATTCAGCGAGAGGGGTCTACTTTTCGCACTGATGTTGTTGTTCAGAGGTGAAGCAACGAAGATAAGTTTCCAAGCATTTATTGATAATTTCAGTCTGACCATCTGTTTGTGGGTGATACCCTAAACTCGTCTTCAGTTTGGTGCTAGTGTGGCGAAATAGTTCTGTCCAAAAATGACTGGTGAAAGTCGCATCACGATCCGGGACAATGGAAGAAGGGATGCCATGAAGATGAAATATTTGGTCCAGGAAAATTTGAGCGACTGAGGAGGCTGTATAGGGATGGCTGTGAGCACAAAAATTAGTATATTTGAAGAGGCGATCAACCACAACAAGAATCATTGTCTTCCATCCATATTTAGGGAGCCATTCAATGAAATCCATAGAAATATATATCCAAATCCTTGTAGATATGGGCAAGGGTTCGAGCAATCCTGGAAGGAGTGTTGTTTCACCCTGATTGCGCTGGCAGGTATCAAATTCAGCCACCATCTGTTGAATTATCTTTTTCATTCCCTACCAAAAGAAGTTACGCTGTGCCCGTTCATATGTTTTGAGGAACCTAGAGTGCCCTGCCGATGGAGAAGCATGGAGTTCATAGAAGACAGTCTGTTGAAGATCTGTGCTCTAGGGAAGCACCAGACGACCCTTGTATCTCAGAGAAGCACCATCCCAAGAGTAATGTGGTACAACAGAAGGGTTTTTGGTCAAGCATTGGATGATTTGAGATAAGGAAGAGTCATTGACATAACCCTATTGAACAGATTGCAACCAATTTGGAATAGGCATAGAAATAGTTGAAAGAGAACCTTGGGCATCAAATGTGCGAGAAAGAGCATCTGCCACAATATTGTCTTTACCCTTCTTGTAAGTGATCTCATAGTCATAACCCATGAGTTTGCTAAACCATTTCTGTTGTGCTAGGGAGGAGACATGATGTTCCAAGAAATATTTCAGACTCTGGTGATCAGCCTTGATGCATAAATGATTCCCTAATAGGTATGGTCGCCACTTCTGAACTGCATGCAAAATAGCCATCATTTCCTTCTCATATGTAGAGGCAGCTAAATTCTTACCTGGAAGGGATTTGCTGGTGAACACAATGAGGTGTTCATCTTGAAGGAGAACAGCACCAAGTCCATTGCTGCAAGCATCACTCTCAATAGTGAAGGGATTGGAAAAATTGGGCATAGCTAGAATAGGTGTAGTACACATAGCTTGTTTCAGTTTGTCAAATGCACATTGAGCAGCATGTGTCCGTGTAAAAGCATCCTTTTTCAATAGAGCAGTTAATGGAGCTGCAATCTTCCCATAATCTTTGACAAACTTGTGGTAGTATCCAGTCAACCCTAAAAAACCACAAAGGCTCTTGAGTGTCTGAGGATGCGGCCAATTGTTCATGGCATCGATTTTGGCAGGATCCACGTGAACCCCTTGTGCTGAGATAATGTGCCCGAGATACTCAAATTCCTTCTGTCCAAAAACACATTTAGACTGCTTGGCGTGGAGATGATGGAAGAGAAAAGTTGCATGACAAGATCTAGATGTTGGAGATGTTCATCCCATGTTTTACTGTAGATGAGGATATCATCAAAGAATACCAGAATGAATTTATGCAAGTGGGGCTGAAATATTTTATTCATTAAGGCATGGAATGTGGAAGGAGCATTAGTGAGTCCAAAGGGCATGACCAAAAACTCATAATGGCCATCATGTGTGCGGAAAGTTGTTTTATGGATATCATCCTCATGAACCCGAATTTGATGATACCCAGAACGAAGCTCCAGCTTGGAGAAAAATTGAGCCCCATGAAACTCATCAAGAAGCTCATCAACAACAGGAATTGGAAACTTATCCTTGATTGTGAGGTGATTAAGTGCTTGGAATTCAATGCAGAGGCACCATGACCCATCTTTTTTGCAGACAAGAAGAATTGGAGAAGAAAAGGAACTAGTGATTGGGGGAATAATACCTTGCTTCAATAAGTCCCAAACGAGCATTTCAATCTCCATTTTTTGGTGAAATGGGTAGTGATAGGGCCTGATGTTGGGAGGAATTCTACCAGGAAGGAGCTGAATATGATGGTCTTCTGGCCTTGAAGGTGGCAATCCCACTGGTTTAGCAAAGACACCTGTATATCGATCCATAATTTGTTGTAGATCCAAAGGAGTAGTGGAGACTGCCGATGGTTGCATCTGAATGGAATGGATCTGAGTGATGACACCATGTGAATTCTTCTTGAGGATTTTTTCCATGCGATGTGAACTGATGATGCTAAGAGACCCTGGTTGTAATCCTGTCAATGTGTGTTTTTGTCCATTGAGGGAAAACTGCATCCAAAGTTCAGCAAAATCCCATAAGATAGGGGCAAATGTGCATATCCATTGAGCACCCAAAACCACATCACATCCACCTAAGGTCAAGAAAAACATGTTAGAGCACAAGGTATAATCTCCCATAGAAATACGCACATTTTGACACTTCCCTTTGCAAGGTAAGGTGCCCCCATTGTTAACCATGACTTCAAAGTTGGAGCAAGGATGGATAAAACAATCAACTTGTTTGGCGATCCAAGGGTCAATTAAATTTTGAGTGCTACCAGAATCAATGAGTATTGTAAGAGGAAGATTCTTGAAGTAACCCCTGACCTGCATTGTTTGGGGGGTGGTGATTCCAGCTAAAGCATGGAGAGATATCTCTGGCTGGTCATCCTGAGATGGAGGGTCAATAGGTGGTTCCTGAATGTCGACCTGAACATCCATTGTTTCTAGATCTTCGTCACCAATTTCAGAGGCAGGCAGAGAATCCACATCCAAGAGATAGAGCTTTTGCTGAACACATCTATGTCCTTGAGTGAATTTCTCATCACAATTATAGCAAAGCCCCTTTTCTCTGCGTGCTTGCATCTCTGTTTCAGACAAACGCTTGATAGGATTTGGGCGAGGAGCCTACGGTATGGATGGTCATTGAGAACCCATATTTCGGAAGGGAACAAAAGTGGGCTTGGAGCACTGTTGGGCTGCAATCTTGTCTTCTACCAACTTAACCAACCCTAGGACTTCCATCATTGTGTTAGGACAGAACATTTTGACCTCAGAACGAATGGCATCCTTTAGACCACTAATAAAACAACTCCAATAAAAGTCATCAGACAATCCGTCAGTGTGGTTGGCTAGTTTCTCAAATTTGGTTTGATACTCTCTCACAGTGCCAATTTGGCGAATTTTATTGAGGGCTCCTCTGAAATCATCAAAAGCACTAGGACGAAATCATTGCAAAAGGAGCTAGAAAAAGTCTTTCCATTTTGGCTCTTCATGAGCCTTGATGTACCAATGGTACCATTGAAGAACTTCCTATTCCAAATGAACGGATGCAAGTGGAACTTTGTTGACATCAAAAGTATTATGCAGAGTGAAATACTGTTCTGCACGATAGATTCATCTAGTTGGATCAGTACCATTGAAGTGAGGAAAATAAAGCTTTGGACCATGGAAATTGCTGGAAGAAGAGAACCCATTGTCTGATGAAGATTCTAACTGTCGTTTGTTGTTCATAGCCAAATGTTCAAGATGGAGGCCGAGAAATTTTTCATCCAGATTCTGGAGTTTGGCTTGGATGGCTGCAAGTGCTTTTTCCATGGTTTTTGCTCCTGCACAGGTGACAACCATAACCAGGAGTTTTTTTTTTTTGGTTGACTGGGTAGAAAAACAAAAACAGAAACTGCTTCAGTAAAGGAAAATTTAGGTTTGGGAAAAAATATGAAGGGTAATTAGAGTTTGACTAGGTTTCGGACACTGTCGAATAGATAGGGAAGCAAAAAATGAGGATTTCAGAAGCGGGGTGACAGAATGGGAAAATTTGGCAGAGGGGGACAAAGAAGCAGAATTCAGATCGGAACTCTGTGGTAAAATTTGAAGGTGATTGGGTGAAATTTGAGGAAGTTATGGCAAACCCTAAAAATAGACAAATGTGGGATTTCAGGATTTCGTAAGTGGAATTGGGGATAGGTTCCTCAGGAATGAAATATGAAGAATGGGATTACAGGGGTTCCCCGAAAGTTTCAAGTGAAACAGAGTGAAAACAAGGGAGATATGGAGAAAAAAACTGAATTTCAGAATGGATCAGCTATGGCTTGGCATTTATTTATTTATTTTATTTTTATTTTTATTTTATTTTATTTTTAATTATTTATTTATTTCTATTTTTTTCAAAATAGAGCGGCTATGACTTAGAAGGGATCTGAAACAGATAGATCTGCAATGGCATGGAAGTGAGTGAAAACAAAGGGATCTAAAATGACGCCGAATGGATTGAAAACAGCTGGATCTGGAATGGCTTTCAGAATGGATCTGAACGGCTGGATCTGAAACGGCGCAGCAGTGATCAACAATAGTTCAGCTAAAAATAATATGGACCCCAGGTTTGTGCGTCTTCCTAACAGTTCAGGGGTTTCACTCGGCCACCAATGCTGTATGATGGCTTGCGTATTGGGGCAGTACCCCTCACTCCACGGCTCATGTAAAAATGATAACCGCTTTGCTACAAACGACAGCCCTTGGTTTACCTCACGGGTGGGAACTAGTCAATCAAGTAGGGGTTGTTTCCCTTTTTTCCGACAAGTCCTCTCAATGGGCTAGCTACTTTGGGGTTCCTATGGTACTCCTCACAATGAGTTTTAGGGATTATGCCCAAGTACTTCCCACAGTTAAGCGGATAAGGATTATTCCCAAATCCAAACCTGCAACAAATGCGAAAAAAAGTTTGGCAGAAATTTCACCCAGCGAGCCCAAAAAAGTGCTCTGATACCAGATGTGAAGCACCTGCAACAATTAATTAATAAGAATATGCGAAATAGCAGAAATGACAGAACTCGGAATCACTTCTATATTGATCACATGCACTTCGAGGGGGAAACCTCCTTTGAGCAAGCTCAATACAAATAACTTCATGGTCCCTTCATAGGCCTCAACACACACTTTTATACTAAGTCTAGGCACCAATACTATGGGTCAAAACCATGGGCCACTACAAACTATGGATCAACAATATTATGGGTGACTTACAAAGCATATGCGCCAACAACAATAACACAAACTATTGATTAACAAATACTACAGGATGACTTACAAAGCATATGTGTCTAACAACAATACACTAACAAAGTAAAGACATGGGCTCCTAACAGACCCAAACCCTATCACTAAGCCATCTTCTCCATCCTCACCATCACCATCACCGTCACCATCAACGTCTTCATCATCATCACCATCTCCATCATCATCATTGACTCTAACTCTAACCCTAATTCAATTTCCTTCTATAACCTTATCCCTAACCATCACCCAAACCCTAGCACTAAGCCATCTTCTCCATCCTCACCATCACCATCAACGTCTTCATCATCATCACCATCTCCATCATCATCATTGACTCTAACTCTAAACCTAATTCAATTTCCTTCTAAAACCCTAGCCCTAACCATCACCCAAACCCTATCACTAATCCATCTTCTCCATCCTCACCATCACCATCACCGTCACCATCAACGTCTTCATCATCACCACCATCTCCATCATCATCATTGACTCTAACTCTAACCCTAATTAAATTTCCTTCTATAATGCTAGCCCTAACCCTCACCCAAACCCTAACACTAAGCCATCTTCTCCATCCTCAACATCACCATCACCATCACCATCAACATCTTCATCATCACCACCATCTCCATCATCATCATTGACTCTACCTCTAACCCTAACTCTAACTTAAACTCTAACTCTAACTCCAGGTTCCTCATCACAGCCTCCATCATAATCATCTTCATGACCATCACCATCACCGTCAACCTCTTCATCATCATCAATATCATCACCATCATACATGCCCGATGGAAGATTTTCCAGAGTTGACCTATGTGTGCAAAAATTGCACAATCCCTCACTGAGCAAAACCCTAGTTTCCAAGATGGACATACAATATGAGGGCGGGGCCACCGGTCCGGAGGGGAGGGGCACCCCCAGCGCTATCTAGGCATGCTGAATCCTACAGATTCGACGGTTTGTCAATCTGAGCCACGGTCTTCATTCTATGGCCCGTCCCTTCTCACTGCCAAAAGGCCTTCAGGGACACCTGCTGGATACCTGTCGGGGGTGTAGAACTCCAACCGTGCAACAAAACTGGGTTCTGAGGAGTCTTGCAGATGTGTCTAAGAAATTTCTACCCAGGAACACTAGCCACAAGTGCCCAGTGGAATATTTTCCAGAATTGACCCCCGTGTGCAAAAATTGCACTCTTCCTCACTGAGCAAAACCCTAGTTTCCAAGATGGTCATACAAGATGAGGGGAGGGGCACCCCTAGCACGATCTCGGCATGTTGAATCCAATAGAGTCAATGGTTCGTCGATTAGAGCCATGGTCTTCATTCTATGGCTCATCCTATCTCGCATCCAGAAGGCCTTCAGGGACACCTGCTAGATACTTGTCGAGGGTGTACAACTCCAACCGTGCAACAAAATCAGGTTTTGGGGAGTCATGCAGGTGTGTCTAGGTGGGTTCCAACTAATAATGCTAGCCACAAGTGCCCGGTGGATGATTTTCCAGAGTTGACCCCCGTGTGCAAAAATTGCACACTCCCTCATTGAGCAAAACCCTAGTTTCCAAGATGGACGTACAAGATGAGGGTGGGGCAACCAAGCCAGAAAGGAGGGGCACCCCTAGCACTATCCCGACGTGCTAAATCCAACAGAGTCGACAGTTCACCGATCCAAGCCACAGTCTTCATTATATGGCTCGTCCCATCTCACATCCAAAAGGACTTCAGGGACACCTGTTGGATACCTGCTGGGGGTGTCGAACTCCAACTGTGCAACAAAACCGGTTCCGAGGAGTCCTGCAGGTGTGTCTAGGTAGGATCCGACCGGGAATGCTAGCCCTAAGTGCCCAGTGGAATATTTTCCAGAGTTGACCCCAGTGTGAAGGCCATGCCAAATTCACTGAAGGGGGGCATTTCTCGACTGAAGGCCCCCGGGCATACGTGGCCACCATGGACAGGTCTGCAATGGCTAGGTGGACCTGTGGGAGGTGACATAATCCAAGTCCTCTTGCCGGTTTGAGTTTTGTGTCCCCCGGTCAAATCCTCCAAGTGTCCTTGAACGACCTCGAGGTGCCCAACAAGAATGCCTGTAGCACTTGAACCGTGGCTCGGTTCATGAATCTGTCGAGTCTGGTGGGTCCGGGACATCAGGTTTCAGCTAGGGGACCCCCCACAGTGTGCCTCGCAAACCCAAAAGAAGTGCCAATGGGCCATCCTCGGAGCTAGGGTTTTGCTCAGTGAAGGCCATTCCAAATTCGCTTAATGGGGCCATTTCTCGTCTGGAGGCCCCCAGGTGTGCGTGGCTAGCATGGAAAAGTCCACTATGGCCACATGGACCTATGGGAGCTGACGAAATCCAAGTCCGCTCACCGGTTTGGGTTCCGTGGCTGTGGAGCACATGTCCAAAGTGTCCCTGAATGGCACCGGGGTGCCTGACTAGAATGCCCGTAGCGCGCAAACCATGGCTTGGTTCGCAAATCCATAGACTCTGGCGGGTCCAGGACACCGGTTTTTAGCTAGGGGACCCCCCACAACATGCCTCGAAGACCCGGAAGCAGTTCCAATGGGCCATCCCCGTAGCTAGGGTTTTGCTCAGTGAAGGCCATTCCAAATTTGCTCAAGGGGGCCATTTCTCGTCCGGAGGCCCCCGGGCGTGCATGGCCACCGTGGATAGATCCACTATGGCCATGTGGACCTATGGGAGCTGATGGAATCCAATTCCACTCGCCAGGTTCAGTTCCGTTGCCTTGGGGCAAATCCTCCAGGTGTCCCTGAATGACCCCAGGTTTCTCGACTAGAATGTCCATGGCACCCGAACTGTGGCTCAGTTCATGAATTTGTCAATTCTAGTGGGTCCAAGATGACAGGTTTCAGCTAGGGGATCCCCCATAGCGTCCCCCGAAGACCTGAAAGCAGTGCCAATGAGCCATCTCCGGAGCTATAGTTTTGCTCAGTGGTGGCCATTCCAAATTTGCTCAAGGGGGCCATTTCTCGTCTAAATGCCCTCGGGCGTGCATGACCACTGTGGATAGGTCCATAATGGCCATGTGGACTTGTGGGAGGTGAAGAAATCCATGTCCTCTAGTTGGGTTGGGTTTCGTGGCCCCAGGCCAAATCCTCTGGGTGTCCCTGAACGACCCCAGAGTGGCCGACTAGAATGCTTGTGGCACCTAAACCATGGCTCGGTTTGCAAATCCGTCGACTCTGGTGGGTCCGAGATGATGGGTTTTAGTTACGACCCCCCCCCACAATGTCCCCCAAATATCCGAAAGTGATGCCAACGAGCCATCTCCGGAGCTAGGGTGCATTTCTGGTCCGGACGCCCCCGAGTGTGCGTGGCCACCGTGGTGCCCGACTAGAATGCCCGTAGCACCCAAAGGCGATTCTAGATTCGCTCAAGGGGGGTATTTCTAGTCTGGAGGAAGAAGAATATCAATTTTTGACAAAACAATGTAGTTATTACATGTGGAGGCAGCGGTCTCCCATGGAAAATGAGTGTGGAGTTGCGCAGAGGAAAGATGGTGGGAAATGGGCTATTACATTAGCTTTTCCAATGGGCGGTTGTAGGTATCTACGCTTTTCTTCCAAGGGAAATCCTATTTGCATTGGAAGAAAAGCATAGATACCTATAGCCACCATATTTCCTTCTATAAACCACTGGCCCATCGGAAAAGCTAATGTCATAGCCCATTTCCCAACATCTTTCCTCTGCTCAACCCTACACTCGTTTTCCATGGGAAACCACTGCCTCCACATGTAATAACTACATTGTTTTGTTGAAAATTAATATTCTTCTACTAACTACATTGTTTTGTTGAAAATTGATCTTCTTCTGCACTCCGGAGAAGAAATGGCCCCCTCAAATGAATATGGAATGGCCCTCACTGAGCAAAACCCTAGCTCTGGGGATGGCCCATTGGAACCACTTCTGGGGCTTCAAGGAATACTATGTGGGGTCACCTAGCTGAAACCTGGTGTCCCGGACCCACCAAAGTCGACAAATTCACAAACCGAGCCACGGTTCCAGTGCCACGGGAATTCTAGTCGGGCAACCTGGGGCCGTTCAGGGACACTTGGAGGATTTGCCCTAGGGCCACGGAACCCAACCCAGCGAGAGGACTTGGATTTCGTCACCTCCCACAGGTCCACATGGCCATTGTGGGCCTGTCTACAGTGGCCACACATGCCGGGGGGCATCCAGATGAGAAATGACCCCCTTGAGCAAATTTGGAATGGCCATCACTCAGCAAAACCCTAGCTCCAGAGATGGCTCATTAGCACCGCTTCCAATTCTTCGGGTGTCACCTACCCAAATTTCTAAACATTATTATTTATTTGCAAAAATGATTTATGTTAAATTTAATTACAAGTTTTGTAATTATGATTAGTTTTGATCATGGATGAATGTAATTACTGAATATTATTTTTTAAATAAATTAATTAGGAGACAAACACCCAAGAGGACTGTTGAATGAGTGTTCACTGACCCACTAGGAGGAATGGAAGCTGTTGGAAGGTATGGGACACATGGCAGTAGTTACATCACACCACTAACTGTTGGTTATTGGACAACTTCCCCTAAAATAGGGAATTATCCCCTAGGTGGAGGGAGTGAGCAGGTAGCTCATTTAATGAGCCAGTAACATCTGAAAAGGCCTAGGAAGCCTATAAAGGCAAATTCGAATTGGGCAGGCAGCCCTTAATCAATATTTTTGTAGAATATTTTCCTCTTGTGAATCAGGTGATTTCAAGAGAGATTCGAATAAGGGAGGGTAGTGGTGATTGAAAACTGAGTTTTGCATATTATTGAGGAGAAATAGACTTGTAGGAGCAAGTCTTTTGGACTGCTACCTATTGAAGATTTAGAATATTACTACTATAGCTGGAAGAAGTCCTAATTCCTGAAGTTTCTTCCTCCTGGTGGTTCAGTGAACAGGCTTGGGGGTCGTAAGACAGTACTTGACTGTTTTCAGGAATTTGGTTGGGTGGAATAGTCTTCTTGGGCTATTTGTTGCCCTACAGAATTTCTTAGGTTCTTAAAGATTTCCTAACTTATTTTCAGTAAATAATTATGTTCTGTTTATCTAGTATTTTTCTGTTTATTTGCTTTCAAAAAAGAGGTAATTCTAGAAATGTTTTAAGTTTGAATGTCTAAGTTTAGAATTAAATTGATAAACCAATATCCCCATTTTTCCACATGCTATTTGGGAGCATCGTACTCTAGTAGAGATATGAAAATTTAAATAGATTAGAATATAGGAAAAATCTACCATTGAATTTGATAGATAAATAGTAATCATATATGTATCAGTTTTATGTTCCTAAGTTAAATAACTGTAGAAGGTTCTGTATAATAGTTAGTATATATAATGTTTCTTCAGTTATATGATAAACAATCAATATATAATTCCTGTACAATTAGCTTGTAATACATTTAGCATTATTATGTATATAGGAAGTAGATAAAATTACATTCCGTATGTTATTTTAAGACTGCTGAAATTGAATGGAAATTACATTCATTTCATCAAGATGGAAACAATAGTTGTTCACACAGATTTCATACTTCATACATTTCACTCACACACTGTTTCATTGTATTTATTTCATACATATAATGTTGATATTGAATTCATTTTTAAACATTACTATGTTTATAAGAAATGAATTGTAGGATAGAATCTGAAATTGATAGTTTTACATTTGCTACACTGTACATACACATTGCTTTCTATTTTTATCATAAGCATTATGGTGATTTTCATTTTTGGATCTACAAAGTATAAGTGCATTTTGTTTAGCTTCATTTCAAAAACCTAGTTAATTCCATTCCTCCTCTATCATCGCATTTCAGTAGAAAACATTAAATTTTACACAAACTGTGGATCGAACCCTATTCGACATTTTACGTCTTGTCTAAATTTTCTTTTCCAAACAGAAGTACGAATTAGGGTTTGGCCCTATTCATTTCCTTGCAAACGAAGGTAAAACTATTTTCAACTTGGTTTTTATTATCAACATTACCAAAAAAGAAATTACGACATCAATTTACAGTATCCAGACAAACAACCTAGATATCTATACAAATGTTTTAGCATACATTGTATTACCAAAAAGAATATTATCTTTACACAGAGATCAAGCCCTCGGCTCTTTTTCCTACTGTCACAAACGAACACGAAAACAAGTCGTTTCTCACAGATCTTAAACTATTACCAAGGGACAACTTCAAAAACGAAGCCAACAACAAGCATTTTAAATATGTTTGCAAATATAAACCTATAGGGATTGTTCCCAAAAGAAAACCAACAGTAAGAGAGTTCAAACTCTTTGCACTAACAACTAAAACTCCTGTCAACACACCCTTATTTCAAGTTTAAGAAACCAAGTATCTCATAAGTGAACAAGAGTCACAACTATAGATTACAAACATGCTTCAAATTTCTTTAACCATCATCAATGACAGAGCTTCATCAAGACTGGGCAGATCGTTTTTCATCTCTTGGAACTTTGCATTCAAAGACGAGGAGCACTACAAGGGTATGGGAGACCCGAAGCTTATCGGTGTAAGAGCATAAGTTTTCGCTTTCGCTAAAACCTCGACAGACCTTCTTAAAAACCCTGCACCAAACAACGATAGCTCGAAGTTAGTTACTCATTACATTTAAAAAAAAAAAAAATGAAACGCAGTTAAAAGAAACATTCTTCTACAGAACATTGCTTACCTTCTTCACAGTGGCCGAGTCTTGGCATTTACTAGTTAGACAAAGAGTTACTGTTTTACTCTTGACGAGAGAACTCTGTCACACTGTAGGAAGGCATATCTCTCTTATCACATAAATAAAGAACTTGGAAACTCTAACTCTTAACACTTTGAACCAGGAAGTTTAAATCCCAGCGAAAATGCCATTGGAGAGGTTTAAGACTTGTAACTTCACCTGGTTCACTGGTCTTGGGGTTGAAACCCTTCACTCAAACTTCAACCAAAAATTCGGCAGCCTATCGGCCACCCCCCAACCGAAACAATAGCACTATGAAACAACTTTTCCAGCTCAAAAACCAAACACACGGTAAATGTTAAGGTTATCATCCAATGGCCCATCTCCATCACCATCGACGGTTACCATCTTGCAAGTGATTGCAACATTGAAATAAACGACGTCAACATTTAATGCCCGACCTACATTACAGGTCAACATTGCCACCATGGCCAACACTTAAGTCAGTAGCAACCAGTGCAAGGGCGCAATACTCTTTTACAATAGCAATTAAGGAGAAAATTACATCTATGTGGAATGTGGGAAATCCAACTCGGTAGGGAAATGGCGCCAACTTGTTAATGAAACATCAATGCGTGATCTCTATTACAGCTCGATACAAATGATAACTTAATTGATTCAATGGCCTGTCCCATATAGAATTTAATGCCCACTCCCCAATACTAATAGACATTGCCACATTGCTTACGAAGCAAGCAAACAACGATCAATTTGAAGGCATTTCGACATTTCACAGCGATGAACCCGGGCGACATTACAATAACCTTGTTTTACGTGGAACATTGGACAATCCAAGTCAGCTGTGTATTGTACCAGTTATTTAATACAAGATCGAGTCTTGATCTCCACGTTAAGCTTGAGGGATGCACCATTTTAATGAACCAGCAACCTGTCAACAATCAAATTAATTGCATGTCAGTTGGCACAATTCATTGATATGATAAACACCTTATGAAATACTGTGAATTAATATTTGCATTGTGTGTACTTTGTTCTATAGAATATAAGTTCCGTTCATTTATATTGTTTATTTTTATATAGTGTTACAATATATAATCACGATGCATCTAATAGATAATGTTTTATTAATAGATTGACATTATATAGTCAAGTTTGTTTTGTGCCATAATATGTTATGGTTTATTTTATTTATGTTTATATTTTTATATATAAGTTAATTGTTGCTATTTCAAGGGTTATGCTATGTCTAAATAGTATAAAAAATAATTATATTGTTTCATAAAAAGAAAAAGAATTAAATAGTAATAGTGAGAGATAGGTACTAAGAGATACCAAAAAGTATACGAAGATACATCATTTTGGTACTACCTTGATTCACATCAATAAGACAAATATCATTATGACAATGACGACGACAAAACCAACAAGTATAATGATGACTACGGTGACGATGTTGCTATTTAAATGCCAACTCAAACAAGCTAACTTGAGTTGATTTCACTAAGATACAAGATGAACTTTGGAAATCAGAAGTGCAAGTATGTGAATCGTAGTTGTGTACTTTTAAAATTTCTAGTAGTCTTTATTTATTCTATTTTTAATTCAAAACGATGAAATTGGGTTCACACGAACTGGAATTTATTGCAATCATGAAACTCCTTACCTGTCGTCTGCACATAGAACAGGTCTAATGCTTTAGCGTTACAGCTAAGTAATATTCGGGGTCCCTCATAGGACTCCCTTAGGAAGCAAAGAAGCAGACTGTCAGTATCATCTCAGAGAAAAAGTATCATATCATATTTCTAACCTGGCATTTCATTATTACATCATACTTCTCATTGCGTTTAAAATTGTCACATCAAAAGTCTGATCTAATCATGCATTTAATTATCTTAATGTTAGTTGTTATGAATGTAATTAAGTTGTCACTATCGCATTAGTTATATCAGAAATTTAATTTTGATTAGTACAAATAGTTGTTTAGTTAACATTGTTACTTTCAACAATTATTATTTTCCGCAATTATAAATTATCGTAAATTAAGCTATTATTGCCGTTATTAAAAAAATTTAATGTTTATGAAATTTTGGGATGTTACATGTGGTATCAAAGCACAGATTCAAACTCTAGGCTCGAATGAGGTCCAAAACACGCAGTAAGAAATTTTTATATACAACAAAAAATTATACTAACTTGAAAATTTTATTATTATGTTATCAGAAATTTATTTTCAGTTACAGGTATGGAGAACTCAACTGAACATTTAAGTGACAGATTTCATCCAAACAGTCACAGTTCGAGACAACACTATGTCGAGGAAGGTCACGGAGAATTAAATAACATTTCGTTAGAACTGTTGCATGCTTTCCAAGAATTAAAAGCAGAAATCAAATCTGTTAAACACGATAATGAAAGGATTTTGCAATCTCAAGAACAACTCAATCAAGTGTTGTTTGAACACAGCCAAACAGAGCAACTAGAAAGAAACAATGAAGATGTTTCCAAAGTTGAGGATATTCCTCACAATGATAAAAATCAGAACATCAAAATCAGTGAAGTAAAAGATAGCTCAACCTCATCCAGAGATGCCATTGCAGAACGCAAGAGGAAACGTAACTACACCAGTGACAATAGTGAAGAAGATTCCAAACTAAGAAGGAACAATCATAAAGAATATGAGCAGATTTCTGGAGAATTCAAGAAGATAAGACCTCCAACTTTCAATGGAGAAGCTGAGAAAGGTGAGACAGCTGAAGTTTGGCTATGAGGGATGAAGAAATACTTCCATATCTATAACTATTCAGAGTTCTTAAAAGCAAAGATGGCTATATATAACTTGACCGCAAAAGCAAATATCGGGTGGTAAGACATCAAAAGGGTAAAGGGAATCAAAGATAAAGATGTAAGCTGGAGTGCTTTTAAATGATATTTCAAAAATAAGTATCTATCTTAGCAGTAATATGAAGAAAAATATAAAGAATTCTACAATTTGAAGTTGGGAGGTATGAATATGAAGTAAATGAACAGTAAGTTTCTGAACTTACTGAGATATGTACCATACCTCATAGAAGAGAAACCAAAAATTCAAACGTACTTGAGTTGTTTACCATTCAGCATTAAAGACGAAATTGAGTATCACAGTCCTAAAACATTAGAGGAGGCTATGAGAAAGGCAGTTTTCTGTTATGACACAAATTAGAAGAGAGAGGGCATGTCTAATTGGAAAAATCATAAGCCTAACAATTTTGAACAGAAGAAGAAAAATTTCAGATTCAGTGGAAATTCCGGATTCCAAAGGAAGAATTTTTAGAATCGAAATTCCCAAGGGAATAATTCCAGAAATAATTCACAGCAGAATTCTACAGCACCCAAAAATGCATCTAATATTGCTAATACCAGTGAGCCAAAGACACATATTAAATGTTTTGAATGTCAAGGCCCCCATTATGCATCAAAATGTCCTTTCAAAAAGCGGAAAACAAACAACATTAATTTTTATACAGACTGAACCTACTGTTGGAGATGTAACAAGGGAGATGCTGAGGATTAATGCAGTAATTGACAACAGGAAATTAGATCATCAAATCTCCATGGTAGAGATTGAAAGTATGATACATGACCATCCTGTTATTGTTTAATTGACCCAGGTGCTAGTTTAAGTTATATATCACCAGATGTTGTGGAAAGTCTTAAACTGAAAACTGAAAAGTTTAGTAAATCATGGCTAGTTAGACTAGCAACTGGAACAAAGAGAAAAGTTTCATATTTTATAGAGAACTGTGTTTTATCCATGAATCATTTGCAAACACAAATCAAGGTGAATATTTTACCTTTAGGTTCGTATGATATTATAGTTGGGATGGACTGGTTAGAAGCTCATCATGTCATCTTAGACTATTATGGAAAAAGTTTTACATGCTTAAATGATGAAGGGAAAACTATAGAAATAAAAGGCAGTCCAAGGAAGGTAACCCTTAGACAGATTTCAGCCATGCAAGTTAAGAGGGCAGTTAGGAAGGGATGCCAAATGCTTGCAGTAAACGTAGTAAATGATGAGTTTTTGGATAAAGAGGACAAACTGAAGTTAGAAGACATAACTGTCCTAAGGCATTTTAAAGATGTATTTCCTGAGGAGATTTCAGGATTACGACCCAAAAGAGATTTAGATTTTACCATAGAGTTGATACCAGGAGTAGTATCGAATTCAAAAGCTCCATACAGAATGAATATACTGGAGTTAAACGAATTAACATCTCAGTTGAAGGAACTTATTGACAAGAAGTATATTAGACCAAGTATGTCTGCTTGGGGAGCACCTTTTTATCTTCGTTAAGAAGAAAGATGGAACATTAAGACTGTGCATAGATTATCGCCAGCTTAATAAGATGACGATCAAGAATAGATACTCATTGCCCCGCATAGATGATCTATTTGATCAGCTGCGTGGAGCAATAGTGTTTTCGAAGATTGATCTAAGATCAGGGTATTATCAAGTAAGGGTTAAGGATGAAGATATTTTCAAAACACCTTTCCGAACTCGGTATGGACATTACAAGTTTGTAGTCATGCTGTTTGGCTTGACTAATGCCCTGGCTGTATTTATGTGTTTGATGAATAATATGTTGGATAAGTACTTAGACAAGTTTGTTGTTGTGTTTATAGACGATATTTTAGTGTACTCAAAAACCAAAGAATAGCATGATGAACATTTACAGATTATCTTACAAGTATTAAGAGATCATCAATTGTATGCCAAATTTAGTAAGTGTGACTTCCACAAAGACAAAATTCAGTATCCGGGACACATAATTTCAGCAGAAGGAATCTCGGTTGACCCCGACAAGATAAGGGCCATTAATTACTGGCTGGTTCCTAAAGATGTGTCGGATGTAAGATCATTTATGGGCATTACTGGGTATTACAGAAGGTTTATAGAGAATTTTTCAAAAATTGCTAACCCCATAACTTCCTTGCAGAAGAAAGGGAAGAAATTTGTTTGGGATCATAAATGTGCTGAGAGTTTTAATAAATTAAAGGAACTATTGACGGCAACACCTATCTTGAAGATAGCTGACCCCAACAAGGATTTTGTAGTTTGTACAGATGCATACAATGATGGACTCAGTGGAGTCTTGACACAAGAAGGGCATGTGATAGCATATGAATCTAGAAAGCTGAAAGTACATGAAAAGAATTACTCTACTTATGATTTAGAGTTATTAGCAGTTATTCATGCCTTAAAAATGTGGCGTCATCACCTTATTGGCAGAAAGTTTACATTATTAACAGATAACATGGGTTTGAAATATTTATTGGATTAGACAAACCTGAACGCTAGACAAGCTAGATGGTTGATGTTCTTAAGCGAGTATGATTTCAAAATTCAGCATATTAAAGGAAAGGAGAACAAAGTTGCAGATGCCTTGAGTCGCAAAGCAAAACTAAATTTCATATCAGCAATCAGTAATTATTCAACTAATTTGGAAAATCAAATTTTGGAAAAAAGTGAAACAGATGAAGAATACAGAAAAATGAAGGAAAAGACATCCAATAACAGTTCTGAAAATTGTATGACAAATTTCAAAATTAAGGAAAATGGTCTATTACTGTATAAAAACAGATTGTATGTACTAGATATACCATAAATAAAATTTCTGATATTAAATGAAATTCATAAAAGTCACTATTCTGGTCATCGAGGATATCAAAAGACCATCCCCATGCTGAGAAAAGAATATTATTGGCCTAGAATGAAAGATGAAGTAGCATAACACATCGCAAAATGCTTTGACTATCAAAAGGTGATGGTTGAACACCAACATACTGTTAGATTGTTGCGACCATTACCAATACCAAGCTGGAAATGGGAAGTGATAAGCATAAATTTCATTACTGGATTACCTAAAAATCAGAAACAACATGATTCTATCATGGTGGTGGTGGACAAAATCAACAAGGAAGCACACTTCATACCAGTTAAGACCATGCATAAAGCCCCAAATATTGCAGAAATTTTTATGAAACAAACTTTTAGACTTCATGGAATACCAAAAGTAATAATTTCAGATCGTGACTCAAAGTTTACAGGAAACTTCTTGAGGTCACTGTTTAAGGGATTGAACACAACTTTACATTTTAGTACATCTTTTCACCCTCAAACCGATGGGAAGACAGAAAGGGTAAATCAAGTGTTGGAAGATTTATTAAGAATGTATGTTAAGGATCAACCTGGTAAGTGGGAAGATTATCTGCACTTAGCAGAATTTGCTTATAATAATCATTATCATGCTTCAGCCAGACTTAGTCCTTTTGAAATTCTTTATGGTAGGAAATGTAATACACCTGTTTCATGGAATGATCCAGTAAAAAGAGTTGTTTTAGGACCTGAATTATTGCAGGAGTTAGAACTAATTGTGAAACAAGTGCAAGGACATTTAAAAACTGCCCAAGATAGGCAAAAAAGTCAGGCAGATTTGAAAAGAACTCATAAAGAGTTCCAGGTGGGTGAACATGTGTTTCTCAAGGTAAGATCGAAAAAAAGTTCACTGAAGTTGGGGAGCTGTGCCAAGTTGGCACCCATGTATTGCGGTCCTTTTGAAATATTATCTAAGGTTGGGGCAGTGGCATACTAGCTAGCTTTGCCACCTAACCTGAAAATACATAATGTTTTTCATATATCGTTTTTAAAGAAATATGTGCACGATACTACTCATGTTGTAAACTGGAATGATGTACAGGTGGGACAAGATAGACATTTTCCAGTGGAACTGGATTGTATCCTCGGAAGGAGGGAAACTATTCTTTCGAATCACAACATTGGACAAGTGAAGGTGCAATGGAAGCACCTTAGCCTAGAAGAGGCAACTTGGGAGTTGGAGAGTAGTATGCGGGAAACATACCCAACTTTGTTTCAGGAACACTCAAGGAGTGATTAGCCAACATTGAGGACGATGTTGAGACTTAAGGGGGGGTGTATGTCACCTACCCAAATTTCTAAACATTATTATTTATTTGCAAAAATACTTTATGTTAAATCTAATTACAAGTTTTGTAATTATGATCAGTTTTGATCATGGATGAATGTAATTACTAAATGTTATTATTTAAATAAATTAATTAGGATACAAACACCCAAGAGGACTGTTGAATGAGTGTTCATTGACCCACTAGGAGGAATGGAAGTTGTTGGAAGGTATGGGACACATGGCAGCAGTTACATCACACCACTAACTGTTGGTTATGGGACAAATTCCCCTAAAATAGGGCATTATCCCCCAGGTGGAGGGAGTGAGCAGGAAGCTCATTTAATGACCCAATAACATCTGAAAAGGCCTAGGCCGCCTATAAAGGCAAATTTGAATTGGGCAGGAAGCCCTTAATCAATATTTTTGTAGAATATTTTCCTCTTGTGAATCAGGTGATTTCAAGAGAGATTCGAATAAGCGAGGTTAGTGGTGATGGAAAACTGAGTTTTGCATATTATTGAGGAGAAACAGAGTTGTAGGAGCAAGTCTTTTGGACTACTACCTATTGAAGATTTAGAAGATTACTACTACACCAAGAAGAAGTCCTAATTCATGAAGTTTCTTCCTCCTGGTGGTTCAGTGAACAAGCTCGGGGGTCGTAAGATAGTACTTGATTGTTTTCAGGAATTTGGTTGGGTGGAACAGTCTTCTTGGGTTGTTTGTTGCCCTACAGAATTTCTCAGGTTCTTAAAGATTTCCTAACTTATTTTCATTAAATAATTATGTTCTGTTTATCTAGTATTTTTCTGTTTATTTGCTTTCGAAAAAGAGCTGATTCTAGAAATGTTTAAGTCTAAATGTTTAAGTTTAAAGTTAAATTGATAAACCGATATCCCCATTTTTCCACATGTTGTTTGGGAGCATCGTACTCTAGTAGAGATATGCAAATTAAATTAGATTAGAAGATAGGAAAATTTTTCCATTGAATTTGATAGATAGATAGTAATCATATATGTATCAGTTTTATGTTCCTAAGTTAAATAGCCGTAGAAGGTTCTGTATAGTAGTTAGTATATATAATGTTTCTTCAGTTATATGATAAACAATCAATATATAATTCCTGTACAATCAGCTTGTAATACATTTAACATTATTATGTATATAGGAAGTAGATAAAATTACATTCTATACGTTATTTTAAGACTACTGAAATTGAATAGAAATTACATTCATTTCATCAAGCTAGAAATAATAGTTGTTCACATAGATTTCATACTTCATACATTTCACTCACATACTGTTTCATTGTATTTATTTCATACATATAATGTTGATATTGAATTCATTTTTAAACATTACTACGTTTATAAGAAATGAACTGTTGGATAGAATCTGAAATTGATAGTTTTACATTTGCTACATTGTACATACACATTGATTTCTATTTTTATCATAAGCATTATGGTGATTTTCATTTTTGGATCTGCAAACTATAAGTGCATTTTGTTTAGCTTCATTTCAAAAACCTAGTTAAGTCCAGTCCTCCTATATCATCGTATTTCAATGGAAAACATTACATTTTACAGAAACTGTGGATCAAATCCTATTCAAAATTTTACATCTTGTCTAAATTTTCTTTTCCAAACAAAAGTACGAACTAGGGTTTGGCGTTATTCATTTCCTTGCAAACAAAGGTAAAACTCTTTTTGACTTGGTTTTTATTATGAACATTACCAAACAAGAAATTACGACATCAATTTACAGTATCCAGACAAACAACCTAGATATCTATACAAATGTTTTAGCATACATTGTATTACCAAAAGGAATATTATCTTTACACAGAGATCGATCCCTTGGCTCTTTTTCCTACTGTCACAAACAAACACGAAAACAAGTCGTTTCTCATAGATCTTAAAATATTACCAAGGGACAACTTCAAAAAACAAAGCCGACAACAAGCATTTTAAATATGTTTGCAAATAAATACCTACAGGGATTGTTCCCAGAAGAAAATCGACAGTGACAGAGTTCAAACTCTTTGCACCAACAACTACAACTCCTGTCGACACACCCTTATTTAAAGTTTAAGAAACCAAGTATCTGGTAAGCGAACAAGAGTCACAACTATAGATTACAAACATGCTTCTAAGTTCTTTAACCATCATCAATGACAGAGCTTCGTCAGGACTAGGCAGATTGTTTTTCATCTCTTGGAACTTTGCATTCAAAGATGAGGAGCACTACGAGGGTATGGAAGATCCGAAGCTTACCGGTGTAAGAGCATGAGTTTTCCCTTTCGCTAAACCCTCGACAAACCTTCTTAAAAACCCTACACCAAACAACGATAGCTCGAAGTCAGTTACTTATTACATTATAAAACAAATTTAAAAAAAAAACAAAACGTAGTTAAAACAAACATTCTTGTACAGAAGATTGCTTACCTTCTTCATAGTGGCCGAGTCTTGGCATTTACCAGTTAGACGAAGAGTTACTATTTTACTCTTGACGAGAGAAATCTGTCACACTGTAGGAACACATATATCTCTTATCACATAAACAAAAAACTTGGAAACCCTAACTCTTGACACTTTGAACTAGGAAGTTTAAATCCTAGCTAAAATTGCAGAGGTTTAAGACTTGCAACTTCACATGGTTCACCGGTCTTGGGGTCGAAACCCTTCACTCAAAATTCTACCAAAAATTCGGTAGCCTATTTTCCACCCCCCAACCGAAACAATAGCACTATGAAACAACTTTTCCAGTTCAAAAACCAAACACACGGTAAAAGTTAGGGTTATCATCCAACATCCCATCTCCATCACCATCGATGGTTACCATCTTGCCAGTGATTGCAACATTCAAATAAACAACATCAACATTTAATGCTCGACCTACATTACAGGTCAACATTTCCACCATGGAAAACACTTAAGTCAATAACAACCAGTGCAAGGGCACAATATTCTTTCATAATAGCAAGTAAGGAGAAAATTACATCTATGTGGAATGTGGGAAATCCAACTCGCAGGGAAATGGCGCCAACTTGTTAATGAAATATCAATGCATGATCTCTATTACAGCTCGAGACAAATGACAACATAATTGATTCAACAACCTATCCCATATAGAATTTAATGCCCACTCCCCAATACAAATAGAAATTGCCACATGGCTTACGAAGCAAGCAAGCAATGATCAATTCGAAGGCATTTCGACATTTCACAGCGATGAACCCGAGGGACATTACAATAACCTTGTTTTATGTGGAGCATTGGACAATCCAAGTCAGCTGTGTATTGTACCATTTATTTAATACAAAATTGAGTCTTGATCTCCACGTCAAGCTTGAGGGATGCGCCATTTTAATGAACCAACAACCTGTCAACAATCAAATTAATTGCATGTCAGTTGGCACAATTCATCGATATGATAAACACCTTATGAAATACTGTGAATTAATATTTGCATGGTGTATATTTCGTTCTTTAGAATATAAGTTTCGTTGATTTATATTGTTGATTTTTATATAGTCTTACAATATATAATCACGATGCATCTAATAGTTAATGTTTTTTCAATAAATCAACATTATATAGTCAAGTTTGTTTTGCGCCATAATATGTTATGGTTTGTTTTATTTATGTTTATATTTTTATATATAAGTTAATTTTTGCTATTTCAAGGGTTATGCTATGTCTAAATAGTATAAAAAAGAATTATATTGTTTCCTAAAAAGAAAAAGAATTAAATAGTAATAGTGATAGATAGGTACTAAGAGATATCGAAAAGTATATGAAGATACATCATTTTGGTACTACCTTGATTGACGTCAATAAGACAAATATCATTATGACAATGAGAATGACAAAACCAGCAAGTATAATGATGACTATGGTAACAATGTTGCTATTTAAATGCCTACTCAAACAAGCTAACTTGAGTTGATTTCACTTAGATACAAGACGAACTTTCGAAAGCAAAAGTGCAAGTATGTGAATCGTACCTGTGTACTTTTAAAATTTGCAGTAGTCTCTATTTATTCTAATTTTTAATTCAAAACGACGAAATTGGGTTCACACGAACTGGAATTTATTGCAATCATGAAAATCCTTACCTGTCATCTGCACATAGAATAGGTCAAATGCTTTAGCATTACAGCTAAGTAAGCTTCGAGGTCCCTCGTAGGACTCCCTTGGGCAGCAAAGAAGCAAACTGTCAGTATCATCTTAGAGAAAGAGTATCATATCATATTTCTAACATGGCATTTCATTATTACATCAATCATACTTCTCATTACATTTAAAACTGTCGCATCAAAAGTCTGATCTAATCATGCATTTGATTATCTTAATGTTAGTTTTTACGAATGTAATTAAGTTTTCACTATCCCATTAGTTATATCAAAAATTTAACTGTGATTAGTACAAACAGTTGTTTAGTTAAAATTGTTACTTTCAACAATTATTATTTTCCGCAATTATAAATTATCGTAAATTATGCTATTATTGTCGTTATTAAAAATTTTCAACTTTTATGAAATTTTGGGATGTTACATCGGGGGATGCTGTGGGGGGTCCCCTAGCTAAAACCCACGGTCCTGGACCAACCGGAATCGACAGATTCACTAACTGAGCCACGGTTTGGGTGCCACGGGCATTCTATTTGGGCACCTCGGGGCTCTTCAGGGACACCCGGAGGATTTTCCTTGGGACCACGGAACCCAACTGTTGAATATTGTAACTTCTAAGAATATTATATTTGTACATTATTTATTCTGGAGATGTTCCATCCCTCCGAGGTGATTCCATTATGTATCTGGAGATGTTTATTCATCCGAGGAGTTGTGGCAACTAGGGTTATTAGACCCACCATGTGGGGGTCGGCCCAGTCAGTTATAATAGGGTATTTAACCTAATGGTTAAATATGAGCCTACATGTACTTGTGTAAAATATATTTCAGAGTAGTGTATAAATAGAGGAGGTGTGTTCCTCATTTGATACACTCACACACTTGAAAAGAGGAGCACTTGTCCGGGAGATTTGCTAAGGAGGATTAGAAGGAGGGAGCACATCTTGTATTTTGGTTTATCATCTTATTGAGGAAAGCTTTGCTGGGTTTTCTACCCCATGAAGGTTTCCCAGGATAAATCTGTGTCTCTTGTGTTTATGCTATGCTTGTTGTTTCTTCAGTGATCCTGTATATGCTATTATTGTGAAATAGAATGTAATGTTGCTATTTTCTGTATTAGCATATTAAATCTTAACATGGTATCAGAGCTAACCTGAAGGAAGAGAATGTATGGTACTTACAACACTTGCTTTACTTACGACAATTTGAAGGTTGGGGTTTTACATAGAAAAAACTAGTCATCGTGGAACTTTCGCTATAAATCCATTTCTGCGAAGGTTCAGGGTCTGAAAAGCTTACAGGTTGAAGATAACATCCCCAGGTACCTTGTGTCCAAAGGGCACCCTCATATTCGTTGTGATTTATGAGTTATGATCAGTACAAGTTAGGGTTTCTGCCTCTTCCAGATCTCAGTCAAAATCAGGTGACCTTGGAAAAAAGGTCATAACTTGGGCTAGGAAGCTCCAAATGAAATTTACTAAAAAGTGACAGGTAGTACACAAACTGTACTATCTCAAAAAACGTTTTCAGAGGCCGAAAGTGAACCAGTGACACGTGGCACACCATACAAGTTCGCTCTCTTGTTTTATCCCATAAACAAGTCACGTTGCGACACTTGGAATAAATGTCTCTCAGAAAATCCAATTGAGGTACGTACTATAAGGATGGAAAGATGACAGGTCAGGATACGGTAAAAAAAAATTTCAGACCCTGTGGAGCAAAAATTTCAGAGTTATAGCAGAAGCACTCATGTGCATATTTCTGTCAAAACAGAATTATTTTTAGCACCTTTATTCATGGCTTCCTGAATTTAGGGTTTCGTAGAAAGTTGGAATTTTTTGAAGTCTGTAACCATGGCTGGAAGCTCCTCAGAAAAATAAGAGTTTAGAGCCTTGGATCAAACCTTTTGATTGGACAGAAGGGTGGGCTTCATCAAACCCTAGTTCGGGTTCCTGTCCAGAAGATCCAGAAGTTTCGAAGGCAATTTTGAGGGGTCAAATTTTCAAGATTTCAAAATTGAAGAATGCTAGGTTGATCAGCTCAGCAAGACACATTCTTCTATCCATTCAGAAGTATGAAAGTCAAAGATTGAATTTTTACGGTTTCTCTAGCAAACCCTAATCAAGCTCCAGATCAAGTTTCAGGGGGAGTTGAGGCTAAGGCCTTACATAAGAAGACTACAAAAAGTCTCGACAGGTATGACTTAAGGAGGTTCAGGTATGCCTTGAAATCTGATTCTTGATTATGTTCATAATGTGTTTGTCTTCATGTTATTTATTAGTACAATCTTGATTAATGTTATTAATTGTCTTATCACCCTAGTAACAATATGAATGCATGTGAATGATCGAAGACATTCATTGATTAGGGCTATATGATTGTACTTATGCATTATGGTGTTGTGTGAGGTTGATGTTGTCTGCTAACAAGACACGGGTACATTACAAAAGACAAATCAATTTCCATGACCATGACAACATGAAGACAAAGACTCACGAGGTATGCATGACTTTGTTATATGATGTTTAACCTACGAGACATGCAGGTTCTAGCTCAGGATCTCTAAATCATTGAAGAGATTGTTTAGGTATGTTGTACATAACTAAGCAGGTATACTAATCCAGGTATGTTTTCCTATGTCATGTTAGAATCTTACCTTGTGTAAGTATACTTGGTATGATTGGTTAGTAATCAAGGGTTTATGCATATTATGTCTCTTATCTTGGTTGATGATTTAACTAACTAGATCAAACAAGAATATGCATGAGTAAAAGAAGACTTCCTTGAAACCTTGAATACTAATGATCATGACTGTACATATTCAAGATTATTTAGAATTAGAATGTTTTGATAATATTGAGAATATACTAATGAATGTATGTTTGTGTATGAGATCATGAGGATGACACTAGTGTACACTTGAGCATGCACAGTGGTACAGAATGAATAGAAGTTCAGAAGACATACAGAAGATCAAGCGGGAGGCAACCACACAAACATAAAAGTTAAGTATTTGGGTTGTTATTAGAAATAGTAAATGATATTGCTTGTATGCATATTTGTATTCCTCGAATATATCATGTTGAGTATAAACATTCATAAAGCATTAAATAGTATACTACTAATATGCATATGATTGGTAAATTGGACAGACATTCCATTGTTGCTTGTCTAGAATGAAACCTCTTTGCTGACATGCTGAGAGCTGTGCACACTCTCGATAGTATGTTCTGGTAGAGATGGAAGGCATCTAGATAGCCACTGTATGCATACAGGATATGGGAAAGTGTTGTGCCAAAGTATTGGTCAAAATAGTTGCATAACTATGTAAATGATATCTGTATGCATAATAGGTTATCATGTCAATATGATTTGATGATTATGAAGTATTACTAATCATGTACTTAATTTTGATTTGTAGGAAAGATCATGATGAATGACGAACTCTGAACAAGCTATGGATGTTCAACAAAAGATTTACAAATCACACACACTATAGAAAGCTTGTGGTTAAGAGATTCTCTTAGAAAGAGGAAGAGAATCATGATGAGATGTTTTTCTCCAAGGGACTAGATAAGACCATTCTCTTAATAATGTAATCAGGTTCTGTATGGGTTCCCAGGATCGGTAGTCAATTGATGAGCTTAATGATCATCATGGGTGATGTGGAATGCAAGAAGGAACTCACCACATAGTTCGAATGATTTTGAGGCTCATATTAGTAGACCCATCTGACAAGAGATGGCACAGATATATATGCAGAAGATCACTCAATGCTGAGTGTGAATAATGGACAATTGACAGCTTCATGACAAAGCTTGGGCTTTACTAGAAGTAAAGTTGTTCCTAACCTTTACCTTAAGGTTGTGGATGATGAACCTATCATACCATTATTGCATGACGATGATCTCTTTCTGACAAGGAATGAGAAACAGATCATGAAAATGGCTGCATAAATGAAAATGAAAGATCTCGGATTAATGCACTACTTCTTAGGTATAGAAGTATGGCAAGATCCAAAAGGAATCCTTTAAATCAAGATAAGTATGCTGTGAAGTTTCTAAAAATATTTGATATGTTGGAGTGTAAAGCCATGGCCACTCCCATGTACTCCAACTTGACGTTATTAGTTAATGACTTATTGGATTTAGTGGACCTAACCCTATATAGACAAATCATTGGGTCATTGATGTATTTAACAAATACTAGGCCAGATATATGCTTTGCCGTAAATACCCTAAGTCAGTATCTAGTAGAACCTAGAAAGGTTCACTTAAGAGCTACAAAGCATGCAGTGAGGTACCTAAAAGGTACATTAGATTTTGGTCTATATTATCTTGGAGGTCATGAACTCCGATTACATGGTTACTCAGATTCTGATTGGCAGGAAGTGTCTCAGATAGAAAGAGTACATCAGGTGGATGTTATAGTCTTGAATCTACCATGATCTCATGGTTCAGCAAGAAACAATCTAGTGTGGCTCTCAGTACTACTGAAGCAAAATATATAGCTATCGGCTCTGCCAGTTGTGAAGCAGTGTGGCTTCAGAAGCTATTATATGGAGTGTTTGACTTAGAAATGGATTCCACTATGATTATGTGTGACAATCAAAGCTGCATCAAGATGATAGAAAATCTTGTATTCCAGGATAAGTCAAAACACATTGAGATCTGATACTTCTATATACGAGATATGGCGTAGAGAGGAGCTATCAAGCTCAAGTATATAAGCACTGAAGATCAAATTACTGATATCCTGACGAAACCTCTGTCTCGAGTAAAGTTTGAAGACTTCCGAGACAAGTTTGGTGTAGTTCAAAAGGACCCTCCTCAAAAGGGGGAGTAGCACAGTATTTGATGACAAGTCCATCTCATCAATGATGAGGTTACCTATTTACTGCATTTAATTACCTAGAATTATTTAGATTTAGGACTCTTATATTTTGCTTTTGATATATATGCTTTTGATGATAGATGTATATATGTTTTGATGATGATGATACATGTTTTGGTTATACATGTTTTGATGATGATGATACATGTTTTGGTTATACATGTTGTGATGATGATGATACATGTTTTGGTTATACATGTTTTGATGATGATGATACATGTTTTGGTTATACATGTTTTGATGATGAGGATACATGTTTTGTTATACATGTTTTGATGATGAGGATACATGTTTTGGTGAACATGTTGTGAGGGGATTGGATCATCCCTGGACTTCAGTCCTAAAGAAGAGCCGTAGACGTATGTCTTCGAGAATGAATTCCTTGGTGGACTTGAGGGGATTGGATCATCCCTGGACTTCAGTCCTAAAAAGAGTCGTAGACGTATGTCTTCGAGAATGAAGTCCTTGGTGGACTTGAGGGGATTGGATCATCCCTGGACTTCAGTCCTAAAGAGAGTTGTAGATGTATGTATTGGAGAATGAAGTCCTTGGTGGACTTGAGGGGATTGGATCATCCCTGGACTTCAGTCCTAAAGAGAGCTGTAGACGTATGTCTCCGAGAACAAAATCCTGAATGAACAGGTAAGGGGATTGGATCATCCTTGGACTATTAGTCCTTTGAATTGAGCCGTAGACATGATGTCTCCGAGAACAAAATCCTGAATGAATAGGTAAGGGGATTGGATCATCCTCGGATTATGGTCCTTTGAATTGAGCCGTAGACATGAGGTCTCCGAGAATTGAATGATAGGACTGGATCATCCTTGAACTTCGGTTCAAAAGGTACATGATAGGACTGGATCATCCCTGGACTTCGGTTCAAAAGGTACATGATAGGACTGGATCATCCCTGGACTTCGGTCAAAAGGTACATGATAGGACTAGATCGTCCCTAGACTTCGGTTCAAAAGGTACATGATAGGACT
Source organism: Larix kaempferi (assembly GCA_027924585.1). Lineage (NCBI taxonomy): Eukaryota > Viridiplantae > Streptophyta > Pinopsida > Pinales > Pinaceae > Larix > Larix kaempferi. The sequence continues at coordinate 1,336,178 of BSBM01000614.1, read as the reverse complement.
AGATCGTCCCTGGACCTCGGTTCAAAATGTACGTGACAAATCCTAGAATTGTTCTAGGTTACATCCAGCATGAAACAGGGCTGGCTCTGTAGATGTGATACATCCAACATGAAACAGGGCTGGCTATATAGATGTGATACATCCAGCATGAAACAGGGCTGGCTCTGTAGATGTGATACATCCAGCATGAAACAAGGCTGGCTCTGTAGATGTGATACATCCAGCATGAAACAAGGCTTGCTCTGTAGATGTGATACATCCATCATGAAACAGGGCTACCTCTGTAGATGTGATACATCCAACATGAAACAGGGCCGGCTCTGTAGATATGATACATCGAGCATGAAACAGGGCTGGCTTGTAGATGTGATACATCTAGCATGAAACAGGGTTGGCTCTATAGATGTGATACATCCAGCATGAAACAGGGCTGGCTCTGTAGATGTGATACATCCAGTATGAAATAGGGCTGGCTCTGTAGATGTGATACATCCAGCATGAAACAGGGCTGGCTCTGTAGATGTGATACATCCAGCATGAAATAGGGCTGGCTCTGTAGATGTGATACATCCAACATGAAACAGGGTTGGCTCTGTAGATGTGACACATCCAGTATGAAAGAGGACTGGCTCTGTGGTGGTAAATCCTAGATCTGATCTAGGTCACATCCAGTATGAAAAAGGACTGGCACTATGGTTGGGATTGGATCATCCCTAGACATGAGACTTGTCTTAAAGAGATAAGGATTGATCATCTTGGAACTTGATCTGGATTGCATCATCCATGGACCTATGTTCTAAAGAGAGCAGGATTGATCATCCTGTAATATGATCGTGTGATGACGATGCTGTCGATCGTATGATGATGATGTTGATCATATGATGACGATGTTGCCGATCGTGTGATGACGATGCTAATCGTATGATGACGATGCTGATCGTGTGATGACGATGTTGCCGATCGTGTGATGACAATGCTGATCGTATGATGACGATGCTGATCGTGTGATGACGATGCTGCCGATCATGTGATGATGATGTTGATCATATGATGACGATGCTGTTGATCGTGTGATGACGACGCTGATCCTATGATGACGATGCTGATCGTATGATGACGATGCTGCTGATGGTGTGATGACGATGCTGATGATCGTATGATGACGATGCTGATGATCGTGTGATGACGATGCTGATGATCGTGTGATGACGATGCTGATTATCGTATGATGACGATGCTGCTGATCGTGTGATGACGATGCTAATGATCGTATGATGACGATGCTGATCGTATGATGACAATGCTGCTGATCGTGTGATGACGATGCTGATCGTATGATGACGATGCTTATCGTGTGATGACGATGCTGTCGATCGTGTGATGACAATGCTGATCGTATGATGATGATGCTAATCGTGTGATGATGATGTTGCCGATCGTGTGATGACGATGTTGATCATATGATGACGATGTTGCTGATCGTGTGATGACGATGCTGATCGTATGATGATGATGCTGATCGTATGATGACAATGCTACTGATCTTGTGATGACGATGATAATGATCGTATGATGATGATGCTGATGATCGTGTGATGACGATGCTGATGATCATGTGATGACGATGCTGATGATCGTGTGATGATGATGCTGATGATCGTGTGATGACGATGCTGATGATCGTGTGATCGTGTGATGAAGATGATGATGACAATGTTGATGATCGAGTAATATCAACTCTGATGATGTTGATGTTCCAGTAACTAGTTGAGTTACTGATGATGATGAATTGAAGAAAGCTTCCGATGATATATAGATGAGGTAGTCAATGACTCCTTGCTCCTGCAAATGTTGTTATAATATCCTTCTCATTAAGGGGGAGTGTTGAATATTGTAACTTCTAAGAATATTATATTTGTACATTATTTATTCCGGAGATGTTCCATCCCTCCGAGGTGATTCTATTATGTATCCGAAGATGTTTATTCCTCCGAGGAGTTGTGGAAACTAGGGTTATTAGACCCACCATGTGGGGGTCGGCCCAGTCAGTTATAATAGGGTATTTAACCTAATGGTTAAATACGAGCCTACATGTACTTGTGTAAAATATATGTCAGAGTAGTGTATAAATAGAGGAGGTGTGTTCCTCATTTGATACACTCACACACTTGAAAAGAGGAGCACTTGTCTGGGAGATTTGCTAAGGAGGATTAGAAGGAGGGAACACATCTTGTATTTTGGTTTATCATCTTATTAAGGAAAGCTTTGCTGGGTTTTCTACCCCATGAGGGTTTCCCAGGATAAATCTGTGTCTCTTGTGTTTATGCTATGCTTGTTGTTTCTTCAGTGATCCTGTATATGCTATTATTGTGAAATAGAATGTAATGCTGCTATTTTCTGTATTAGCATATTAAATCTTAACACCAACCCGGCGAGCGGACTCAGATTTCGTCAGCTCCCACAGGTCCACGTGGCCATAGTTGATCTTTCCACGGTGGTCGTGCATGCCCGAGGGCCTCTGGACGAGAAATGGCCCTCTTGAGAGAATTTGGAATGGCCTTCACTGAGCAAAACCCTAGCTCCGGGGATGGCCCATTGGCACTACTTTCGAGTCTTCAAGGCATGCTGTGGGGGGTCCCCTTGCTGAAACCCAGCGTCTCGGACCCACCAGAGTTGAAGGAATCATGAACCGAGCCAAGGTTCGGGTGCTACAGGCATTCTAGTTGGGCACCCCGGGGCCGTTCAGTGAAATTTGGAGGATTTGACCCAGGGCCACAGAACCCAAACCGGCGAGAGGACTTGGATTACCTGACCTCCCACAAGTACACCTGGCCATTGCAGACCTATCCATGATGGCCACACATGCCTAGGGGCCTCTGATCGAGAAATGGCTCCCTTTACCGAATTTGGCATGGCCTTCACACTAGGGTAAACTATGGAAAATATTCCACCAGGCACTTAGGGATAGCGTTCCCAGCCGGAACCTGCCTAGACACACCTGTACGACTCCCTAAAACCCAATTTTGTTGCACGGTTGGAGTTCTACGCCCCCTGCAGGTATCCAGCAGGTGTCCCTGAAGGCCTTTTGGATGCGAGACGGGACGAGCCATAGAATGATCACTGTGGCTCGGATTGATGAACTGTCAACTCCGTTGGATTCAACATGTCGAGATAGTGCTAGGGGTGCCCCTCCCCTTCGGCTTGGTGGCCCTGCCCTTATCTTGTACATCCATCTTGGAAACTAGGGTTTTACTTAGTGAGGGAGTGTGCAATTTTTGCACACGGGGGTCAACTCTGGAAAATCATCCACCGGGAACTTGTGGCTAGCATTCCTAGCCGGAACCTGCCTAGAAACACCTGCATGACTCCCCGGAACCCATTTTTGTTGCACAGTTCGAGTTCTACGCCCCCAGTAGGTATCCAGCAAGTGTCCCTAAAGTCCTTCTAGATGTGAGACGAGACGAGCCATTGAATGAAGACCGTGGCTCGGATCGATGAACCATCAACTCCATTGGATTCATCACACTGAGATAGTGCTAGGGGTGCATCTCCCCTTAGGCCTGGTGGCCCCTCCCTCATCTTGTATTTCCATCTTAGAAACTAGGGTTTTGCTCAGTGAGGGAGTGTGCAATTTTTGCACATGGGGATCAACACTGGAAAATATTCCACCTGGCACTTGTGGCTAGCGTTCCCGTCCGGAACCTACTTAGACACACCGACAAGACTCCCTAGAACCCAGTTTTGTTGCACAGTTGGAGTTCTACGCCCTCGACAGGTATCCAGCAAGTGTCCTTGAAAACCTTCTGGTAGCGAGACGGGACGAGCCATAGAATGAAGACCGTGGCTCGAATCGATGAACCATCAACTCCATTGCTTTTATCATGCCAAGATAGTGCTATGGGTTCCCTTCCTCTTTGGCCTGGTGGCTCCGCCCTCATCTTGTAGGTCCATCTCAGAAACTAGGGTTTTTCTCAGTGAGGGAGTGTGCAATTTTTGCACATGGGGGTCAACTCTGGAAAATCTTCCATTGGAAAAATAATTATCATGGAAAAGTTGTAAATAAGTACTACTAATGATGTGATTGATTTGAATGTGATTCCCAATTCTTATGTCATTGTTGGGATTTTGTAGCTGTGAAGAATAACTGTAATAGATGGGGGGGTTGAAGATATGAATCAACAATATTTTGTACAAGGAAGTCTTGGTCTCATTTTTTTTTACTTATGCAACATCACGATGGATTGAGTAGTCATGATTGATCATATGTGTTTATGAATTATTAGACAATTGCTATGATTATTATGACCGTAGTGCATAAAGCATGGAGACTAAGCTACCTAAGGAAAAGAGGTCATAGAGGTTGTGTGAAGGCAATGTTGAATGTTGTTGCTAGATCTTGCATGTATTGTATGGAGAATCATGCTTGAGTGAATCATGCATGGTGGAGATCACTGATTAAGCATTGACCTGAAGGATTTTGCATGTTTATTTTGTACATGATGCATGGTTTTTGTGTATGTGGCTCTTGGTGAGATCATGATGATAAAAAACCCTTTGACCTGGTGGCCTATTCCATATTTACAAGTCAAGTAGAAAAATTCAAAAGAGGTGTAAATGAGAGGAAGCAAATGAATCGCATTGATGCCAATTACACTTGCAAAATCAGAGCAATCAAAGCTCTTAATATCACCGATACCACTCTGTACCTGAAGAAGATTTCCCTATAAAGTACCTAGATCATGACCAAAGGAAGTGACTACTCCCAATCCAGTGACAACTACCCTCCTCTGATTAGTAGCACATAGTTTTTTTCTTGTGCATCCTTCACAGGTTACAGAGCAATGGCCGTTGCTTTGCCTAGAGGTTAATTAGAGTGTGTAAGATAAGAAGTGTTCTCCTAGCCATATGTTTTGGCATTTGATTAGTGGCATATAGGCTATATAAGACTGGAAATGACTCAATGTGACTTGGGCCCTTAATAGATTTGGTAACAAACCCTTCTAATAGTGATCCTATCCCACTTGGAGTCCAAATACCCCCTATTGAGGGTATGTGTGGTCGGTCATGGATTCTAGGGCTAGATTAGGTTAATAGGGCTACATTAGGTTTCTAGGATTCTAGATTAGTTTCTGAGGGTTGGATTAGTGTTTCTAGGGTTATTTTAGCTTTTTAGGATTTCTAGCGATAGATTATGTTTCTAGGAATCTAGATTTGTTTCTGAGGGTTAGATTAGTGTTTCTAGGGTTAGTTTAGCTTTCTAGGATTTCTAGGGCTAGATTATGTTTCTAGGATTCTAGATTAGTTTCTGAGGGTTAGATTAGTGTTTCTAGGGTTAGTTTAGCTTTCTAGCACTTGTAGGGCTAGATTATGTTTGTAGGGTTATATTAGTACTTCTAGGGTTAATCATACATGAATAAACAATCACATGGCTATAAATCATAACTTAATAATAACTCAAACATCAAATAACGATATAAGATAACGATATCAAACAAACCATCTAACATGAATAACATTAATCATGCATGAATAAACAATCACATGGCTATACTATGCACCTCATTCAATTAGGCCTTCTGGATCCTCTCGGTTCTTTATTGTCTCAAACAACCTCTCATGCTATGCATGAGGTAGTAAGTAGCGTACCTTGTTTGATGACTTCACTGACATTGTCTGTAGTTGGATGTTTGTACCAACTATCAAGTGCATAAAGTGATACACCCGCGACCTTGGTCTATAATCTATGTATGTGTAGCCATTGCTCTTTGGTCCCTTTCCATCCACTGTAAGATATTCCCCCTGAACAACCATCAAGCCTGTCGGAAAGGTAATGCCTTCACTATCCATTAATGATGCGAAGAGGGTTTGCTTCCCCTGGATGCATCGTGCCAACCAATAATTCGTCCTAATTGCACTATCTGTCGGGGTGACAACTACGTAGATGTGTCCTGCAAAAATGCATTTTAAGGTCATATTCCAACAAGCAGTGGTTTGATAACTTGGATAATTACAAAAACAAGGAGGGAACCGGGATATGCATGCAAAAATGTTTACCCGATTGTGCAAGATCAGATATATGATCATATTCATTCGAAATAGAGGATTGGCCTTCCTCTAACTGGATTGTTTCAGCAACTGTACATGGGTCCACTACAAGTGATGCATGATCCCAATCATCAACCCAATCCATTGATTTGCACTCATCCCATTCACAACTACTGCAAGACCCACAAAAGCAAGCAAGTTTTCGCATCCATATTTCAAATAAAGTATTGTTTGAGCTTCAAATCGAATGAAATCCATGAGTGCCTTGCATAGTTCTACAACTATAAGAACGGAATTGATCTATATCAACTACATTCCCGAAATTTCTGACAACATGTCCTCTACCTATTGGTATGTGTTTCTCCGTGGTTTGATCTGACATTTTTTCTTTGCACCATCGAACTGTGGATTCAGCATTCCGAATATGAGGGCCTCCCATGCACCTCATCTCCTCCCTTTGTAGGGCAGTTTTGAGACATGCTCTAGCCCTGTCGTGCTCTCCCTTTCCATGCCCAGTCTCAAAATAGTTCCATACATGCAGCACATCATAAGTCTTATGCAACATACTCAACCACTGGAAAACATGTGCATTTTTGAACTGGCCTACACAACCATCTGACCATATCCAATGTTGATCCATATGTATCCCTCTCTCCTTCAGCTAATCATAGAAAATTTTGAAGTAATGTTGCACATAATGCAAGTCATGGCACCTGTCGTCACTGATGTAGAAGTTGGTCTCTTTCAATATCATCCTCATGCCATTGCTGGTCTCTGGCGTGTTCTTGTACGTGATATGGACCATTATGCTAACTTGGTCTAAATGGTAGTATTGACTTTGAATCTTATTATGTGGTTGTAGGATATAGTTTTCCGCAAAGTCCACAACCAACAATATTATGCCCGTGGGAAAGGTGTCCCTGCACTGTCTATATTGTTCATCCTGCCATCGTGCTACATGGACGTGTTGTACATAATGCTCGGTCTTTTGGTATAATTCCTTCATGAAATCACAAATTTGTACCTAGTGCCACAAAACCAAGGGCATTAATACAACGTGACATTTTCAATCTGAATATATATGTAGAAATTCAACATGTACAGTATGAAAGCATGCAAACTTAGATTACCTGTGACTTCACCAATGCAATTTTTTTGCTTTGCTTTGAACTATCTACTTGATATGTTGTGTACTGGAAGTTCTTCATTTCTACTGACGTCATCCCAAATCTGTGCTCTACGATTGCGTGGATGCAGCGGCTCAATAATGCAAATCCACTGCAACTGGAACACATCCCATATAAACATGATCTTTTATAGTATTTTTTTCCTTCAGGCCTTCCACACATTATGCTATGTATAAATTCTCTGAATGCATCAGGTGGTTGTAAAGAAGGGAAATCCTACACAATGTTAGTATGCAAACCAAAAAATATATGTCTATATGTATCATAATAGTACTCAAATTCTACATGGTATCTACAACAACATGTACTGTGATCAATGCAAATTCTAACATACCAGGGTTTGCATTTTTCGAAGGACCTTTGGCCCAAGTTCAATTGTGTGTGCTCATTCTTGAACCTCTCATAGAGTTCTATTTGTTTGGTGTCAAGGAAGTGCTTGACATGGGGTTCACCCCCCCTAACACCTTTTTCTCAACTTTAAAAAATCTCTTTGATTCGATGACGGTCTAGTGTTATCATGCCAAAAAAATTTCACTAGTTCTTTAACAGCATCAATGAGCTTCATGTCTGAACGAGGTAACCTACCAACAAAGGCCCAACAATCTTTTTGGCCTAGGGTCTCAAGTTTTTTCTCTAATGGCAGAATACTTTTGAAGAGTCTTTCTATCTACTTTAAAGATTTTACATTTGTGTGATAGTAGGCAACGTTGCCTTGTGTATTTGTCTACAATCAATTCTGACAGTACATGACGGGCCGCATTAAAATATTTTCTGTGAGAATTTTTTCCAATCAAATTAAATGCAGATTGTATATTTCTAACAACATGATTGTTGGCCTCTGAACTTCTAACTACCTTTATGCACAAAATTCTCCTTACATGAGCTAGATAATGTGATTTTAACAAAGCAAGAAACAATTGACATTTTGTTGCATCTGTTTTGGATTCAAAAAAATCTTTGCTTATCTTGTTACAATGGAAATCAATAGTGTGTTTGGACATCTTACCTTCAAGTCCTGGAAATGAACTTTCATCCACATGAATATGTTTGGGAGTTCTTCATCGTCCGGTTGATAGTTGAGGCAAGGGAGTTAGCAAGGAAGTACGAGTCTCGTCAATGGTTTGTTGTGGCCCTTCGTTTAGTAATTGGTCCTGCAATGGAGTGTGTTCGCCAGGTGGGTGCTCTTCTTGGGGTGGTTTCCAGTTAAGAACTTGTTTAACATCCATCACTTCATACTCGACATCAGGCAAGATTTGATTGACTTCAACCATTTCGTCATTGCTTGTTGATGGATCTAAGGCACTAACATTTTGATTTTTACGATTTTACATGTACAACCTGGCCTTTTCTCTTATCTCGTGGGCCTTTTCAGGGGGCAGTAGCCTCCTTCTAGACTTTCTTTGATTATTACATCTATTTCCCATATTCAATGCTCTTTTGGAAAAATGAAAATATGACCCTTGCAAGAATGAACAACAAACAAGATATTAAAACTCAATGTGCATGATTATTAAAGCTCGATGTAGCAACTGATTATGTACAACAACATCTAGTGATAATGTTTTCATATAATCTTAAAAGCTATTGGGAATTCCCTACATATAAAGTTACAACATCACATCTAGGAACTCAGTAGGATGGTATTGGATGGTGGTATGGGATGTTAGTAGTCCAGTAAATTCCCTACAAGGGAGAAGCTCATATTGACTTCATTTTCATGGTATGGATGAGGGAAAATAGCCCCAAAAGACTAAGACTTTTCAATTGTTTAGGTGTTTGTGTGAGTTGTTGTAGTGAAACCATGAGGAATTCAACAAATGTTTGTCTACTAGATGGAGTAATGTGATTATGAAATGTTATTGGTGGTGATGCAAGTAATTTTTTTTTATTATCTTCATGAAAGGTTGAAAGCATTGCTTGGTGTATGTTGTAGTTTTTTTTTGGTAGGATGTTTTTATTGTCTATGTTGAAGATTAAGAAGACTAAAATAGATCTATCATACAATTCATGAGGAAAAACCAAAATAGATGCCATTCAAACAAGTGAAGACTTGATGTGTATCCAAGTAGCATGAGAATTCAATCCAAGGTGCCAAATAGAGTCCAACTGTTGTGTATTCACTCAATTGATCCAAATAGAGCCCAATAGGTGTGTATTCAATACAAAGAGCCAAGTAGAGCCCCAAATATTGTGTATTTATCCAAATGGTGTATGAATTCAATCTACCATGAAAATGCTTGTTGGACTGTGCATGAAACCAATGAACAAAACGCGATGAATGAGAAAAAAATGTAGGAAAAAGAATGCGGGTGATTTTCTAAATTTGATGTTCAACAAGGACGTGCACGTGCCTCTAGCGCATGCATGTCCTTGCGGAACGTTGCAATAGTTTGTGGGTAACGTTCATTGTATTTATTGCCCAACAGATATAAATGTGTATAGAGCCCCTCCCCATAAAGAGCCCCTCCCCCATAAAGTCCTTTAGGACCTCTTCTAACCCATAATCCCTAAGTGCATTTAAGTGCTTTTAGGTGTTTGGGGGTTTAAGGGTATATTTACAAATTTGTGTATTTTCATTTCAAAACATTAATTTAATTTTCAGTTAGAAACATATGCATTACATAAAAAATAATTAAATACATAGTAGATATATATTAATGTTGTATAAATACTGCTCGGAGGTGCGATTATTGTGAGATTGTAGTATGTCAGATTGTATTGGAGAAAACTCATTATGGCTTGGGAATACCACAACAGAGAGATGACTACAAGAAATCTACTCAATTCTCAAAGCAATGCTATTATAAATGACAATGTTAAGATAATGGAGAAATGTAACCAACCTCTATCCAACGTTTGATGTAGATCCTCGTTGGAGCTTTCAATCCACGCACTTGTAATCTGCAAGTTAGTCTCGACAGCCAATATCCAACAAGTATATATAATATATAATTGGCATTAACATTATCAATAACAATGGTCCATAATATCATAAGAAAATGTAACCCAATGTATAATAAACAACATTCACACCATGAATGGATGAGAATATGAGCATTTCTATTAATGAACAAGAAGAAGTACAAAGTGATACGACCTCTTGCTGGAAACCAATCTGAACCAAGATCTAGATCAATCCACTTGTGCCTCCACCACTTCAATCCTCTATGAATGGAAAACTCAAACTAGAAAGGAGTTTGGAAGGTGAACATAAATGGTCCACAACTACAAGGATCAATGAGTGCAGACTCAAGATAGGGAAAAAATCCACTAGAGTTTTTTCACTATTCCCTTCTTCTTCCCATCCATAATCCATATGTGCTCAATATATAGTCCTCTCAAAGGTAGGTGAAAGGACTCATTGAGACGTTACTTGGACAAATGGAGAGCCAAAGGTCACCCAATGACTGCGTTTTGGGAGTAAAAAGTGATAAAATAGTGGTTTTTACCATTTTACATGCTACCTGCGGGCTACAGGGATGCAACTCACGGGTACACCTGCTATAATGATACAACAGGAGGGTATGAATAAAGATAGGGCAAACTAGTATCATTGAAGGATTAAAATGGATCTGAGTCACTGAAATGGATCCTACAGGCCAAAGAATGTTGATGCTCATAGGGTTGAATATTTCTATGTAACAGATTCCCCCTAATGTGTGAGGTCAGAGACTGAAATGTGTTACGATTGCCGAAATACGTTATAAAACTCAGAAGTGGAGTGATGGAGACACAAGTGGAAAGAACAACTCACTTGTCATAATATAATAGTATCTCTGAATACATGTCGGTATAGTACAACAATCTGATACAATGGCCATGAATAGGCAGTACATAATGGATATATGTGATAAGTGATCATATCCATGATCCCTCTACAGTAAGATATGGTCTTCTGCTAAAAAGAAGACAATTGGTGCAAATAGGAGGTACAAACTGCTGAAATCTGAGAGGTGACATCTCAGATGTAAAGTAAAAGTCATATGTAGCATACTGAATGCCACAATCACCTGGGGTCTTCTACACAAGTCTTCAATGGTGCAAATCCCATCAAGTGAATAAAGGAGTTGAGGTCGAACCTGATGAGACATCGTCTGATTATCGGTCAATGATGTATACTATTAACAGACGCGAGATGACCCACCGATAATGAAAATGGGCATCAAGGCATAGAGCACAATCATCATAGTGTGAATAAATGGGTTGAAGTCAAACACTAGGATGAATCCATCGATCAGGGGACATTGATGTATTCCCAAAACTGTCGATGGCAAGAGAACCTGCCACTAATGACTGCAAGCCTCAATGTACTCAACCAAAATCTAATCCTTAAGTCCTAGAATAAATGAGTTGAAGTCGACGGAATGAGACTCACTGGAAGGAGGGCATTAAGGTATCCCCCATCAACTAGCACGAGGTACCAGCAATGCTGAAAGATTTGGAATATTTCAAGTGAAACGTAATGAATCAATAAGGATGGCTGACATGCAATAGTCAAGAGAACTGAGGAGTGGCCGACACTGGTTTCAGGACTTCCTTTGAACAAGAGCATAAGTAGATGGATAGACTCAGGCAGCATAGACTCGACACAAATTGTGCAATGCAGGAGGCATTACAGAGGGCTCCATAATGAATGGAAGCTTAACTAATCAGTGGAGAAAACTGAGAAACAAGTACAACTCCTAAGGCCCAACTATAGTCCCAACGCAAAATGTATGGAGTGGAATGAATGCTATGTTCAAAGGAAACACAATAGCTGCCAACAAGAAATAGTGACCATAATCCCGTCTGGCTTTTTGGAATATTTGATTTTTTTGTCTTTTTCATATTTGGGAAAAGCTTGAAAAAGAATAAAATTGCTTATAGTACAACAAGTGAGGGAATGACTGTTAAATAGCTAGCAGACTAGTCCCAAATAGTGGAACAAACCTATGTTCAGTGCAAGGAAATACGTGCAGGATGTGGACACTCAGGGGTGTCTTCCCTTAGGGTCAAAAGGTCATCAAATTGTGAAGGGAAAATATAAGCTTTGCAGGGCTCGACAGGAGAAAAGTGCTCAGGCACCAGGCTAACAATTGAGTAGAAGGAGCCGACACAAGGCTCAAGCGACAAGCAGGATGATGCAATGCAATCAGAACATGATATAACTAAGAAGTCCTTTTTCGTAAAGTTAGTCTCCTCACCCGAAAAAGTGTAAAACAATGAGAGAAGAACTCTTATAGTCACGTATGACTAGAGTATACCTTTTTCGTAATTAATCCACTAAGGTCCGGAAAAGGGGTAAACTTATACCTAAGTGGATGTTGCTTCAAATCCTTTAACGAGTCTAAAATGACAAGCATACTCGGCAATCTTGTTTGATTTGAAAATGTCTAACAAGGGATTAAAAAAAACTTTATAAAAATCTTTTCCGTAAAGGTTTAACGAGTCTGAAAAAGTAAACTCATGACCTCCTTATTGTTTTTAACGATCTCAAAGGAGATATGGAAGAATGCTCGTAATGAGAGCAGACAAGTGTTAGGGACATGCGAGACTAGTTCCAAGTGCATGGGACAAATCTATGCATAATGCAAGGAACATGAGCAAGATAAGGACATTCAGGGGGTGTCTACGAATTTAGATAGTAATAGGTTCAAATGCATCATAACAATGGGGAGGCCTAAACCTATATGCAAGGTTTCGAATATGCCTACCATGATCGAAACAAATGTCGAAAAGGACCGGTAACCAAGTATAAGTCTAGCTAAGAATCCTGTCTCTAAGAAACATAAGTACCAAGATCATCTCTAAAACGTATGTAAAGAAAAACCTGATACAATTCACTGTGGTAGAAACATTTTCAACTTCACTATTGTTAACCTCAGACATAACGCAGGTAGAGCTAACCATTGAAGGTGCTATAGTACCAATACCCGAGGGATCAAAATGATCATCTTCAAAATGAAGAGTAAAGCTGAAGGATGTGAAGGAATCTGCAATGGAAAATTCATCATCACAGGAGTTGGAAATTCTAGAAATAGAATCAAACTCTTCAGGAGCACCGATTTGCAAATCTATAGGAGATCTCAAAGACTCATCAGACTCAAATGTCAAATCAGGGTTGGACGAGACTGTGAATGGATCCAAATTCAAATAGATAGCAGGTTGTATTAAAGGCTCATCTTGTTCAATAAGATCAAGGGTGGGAAGGAAATAAAATTGATGATGATAATCCTCCCAAGGCTCATCATTACCATGCATGGACTCAATAAAATATTCATCCGAAGGTAGAGTACCATCAAGGCATTCGTGTGAACAAGACGAGTTGGCTACCCAAACTAGCAGTGTAACAGGATCTTCTTCAACTGTCTGGGAAGAAGAGAGATACAGATCTATAGTGGTTTGTTGGATATGTCGTAAGAGAGATCTGCTACAGATAAAGGCATAGACATCCCAACATGCGCAATGTCTCCAGACGTGGAACTCATGGATGGTAAAGTCCACAGATTATCTAAATAGGAGGTCTGGAATAACATATTATTCGAAGGAGGAGGCACATTGTCGGTAATGGTTCCAATAAAATTCACAGGTGCAGAAAGATTAAAAGTTCCCATCAATGAGGGGTACATTTCAACACTTATGTTCCTAGTTTTTGGATGGGAATTAGAAACTTGCGGGACTACGGATCCTGTGGATGCTATGGAAGGAGTTCCAACATAATCCAGTTGATCGATCATCACAATCTTGCCTTCATGGGGAAAGTAGATAACTCTAAATACAGTAGACGCGACATACATCTAGTTCTGACCCAGTAAAAAGTTGTAGTCAATGGGTGCATCAACCACTTCGACTTCAATAGGCACAGACTTACCTCCCAAGGAGACAACAAGGGAAGGGATAATTCCATGTGGTGTAAAAGACCTACCATCAAATGTAGTGAGTGTATTTCTAGACGCAAGTATAGGAGGAGATCCAATATCTTTCCAACAAGCTAACAACATTACTAATGCAGAAGCACCTTCATCAACCATAGTACGTTTGACGAAGCTCTTAAGTTAAACCACCTAGATTTGCAAAGCCGCGTGGTAAGGCAAGCGAGGTTGGACATCGGTAGTATAAAACTTGATAACATTGGTATTTCTCCCATCCTAAACTCCTAACGCACTCAAAAGGGAATGCTTCTGAGAAGGACAAGCTTGCAAAACTTTAAGAGCCGACATGGCACGCTGAGTTTGGCCCAAATCTTCTATGATCGAGTAGTTCTAGGAAGCTCGAGCATTAGAATTATGCATGGAGCACTTGAGAACACATTTCGATATGTGCAGCATAATGGAAGGCTTCTCGATATGCAAGAAAATGTGAGGAGGAGGGGGAGGCTCATTCCCCAAATTTGGTTGTGGTGCACCATAATCACGTTGACGAGTAGCAACACAAATCTCCAACTGAACCATATTCACACATCCATAACCACTAGTATTGGAAGAAGACATTGTCGTTTCATTAGTACCATAACCAGTGGTGGGAGCATGCGAAGCCATGTTTTGGTGATGAGGAAGGGGATCCTTCAACACAGCTGGGATCTATGACAAATGCTTCGATGCTTCTTCAATTCAAGGACATAAGTGAGTAAGATGATCTTCCCCACAAAGTTTGCAAGGGAATTTCACCTTACGCCTAGGTTTATAATCCTCACCAGCATTACGGCCTTCCCGAGGAGGGTTGGCATTCTCTTTACGAGGAGTATTATGATTGCTAATATTATTAATTCCATTATTTCCACCCCTATGATTATTTCTCCCCTTTTTCTTACCACCAGGTTGCTAGTTACCTGACAGTTTCATTGATTGCACATTGCACATTGTGTACATCAGACGATGGAGTGGAAGTGGCCAAGGTGTGAACCTGTCTGGGATAAGACTAGTTTAGTGACAAATTTTGCATTTGATTAGCTACCAAGTCTACAGGGCGAGTGCATGCAGACCCCATGATGTCATCGGCATGTGGTCCGGGAACTCACATGGGCACATGTCTTGTTCTCGGTGCATCATGAATAATGTCATACAAAATGCCAAACTGAGAATAAAGTAGATCTAACTGCTGGACTTTCAAGATAGCTTGTTCCTCAGTCACAATGTCGGACATCGAAACATCTTAGCAGTGTATGGGATTAAATACTTAAGGAACCATTCCAATAAAACCTTTGGAGGAATGTTGGCTTTAACTAATCTCTTCTGCTGACACCATTGTTGAACATGGTTAGAAATATGTGTGGCCTTATTCTGACGGAAGGTGGACAACAACTCAGTACCAGTATCATAACGAATCGGCAACTGGAAATGGTTTAAGAAAACCAAAGCAATATCGTTGAATACCCTATAGGTGTTTCTAGGAAACTCCACATACCACTTCGCAGCTGCCCCCATGAGGGTGCATTGAAATAGTCATAAACAAATGGAATCATGATTCAAAGAGATGGAGGAGCACCAAAGGTGAAATGTCGTGACATGATCTCCCAGGTCCTCACCACCTTTCCCCTCAAACTTTGGAATGTCCAAAGGGAGCTTGGTAGGGACTGGGGGCCAAGTAGGGTCGTGGGACATCGGATCATTTGTGAGATTAGAAAGATCCAAGAGATTCAAGCGTGTAAGGAATGGGATTTGCGGCTGGAAAGCTGGATTATAAGATCCCATGAGAGGTTGGTTAAACGGAACTATGTTATAAGACGGACCAAAAGCTTGACCATGAGGATTAAACTACTGATAAAGAGGACCTGACGGTCCATAAGCTTTCCCATGGCCATAGGATTGATAACCTCCTCCTGGCTGACCCATTTGAGAGTAAGTAGGTATATGCGTATTTTGGGCACCATATTGGGGTGGTGGGTGATACTGGTGGCCAGCACCGACTGTGTTGCAGTAAGATTTTCCACCATGAGTATGGGGCATATATGTACTATTCATAGTGGGAACCGTTTTGTAATGAATATAATGGTATGGTATGTTCCCACCCCCAACATTAGGATTAGCTTGAGCAGTCATGTGGTGACCAAAACCATGAGAAGTCCCCAACATTAGGATTAGCTTGAGCAGTCATGTGGTGACCAAAACCATGAGAAGTATTCCCAGCCCCAACATTGGTATGATTAGTAGAAAGGTTTGTGGTGTGATGTCCATGTGCATAGGAAATATTCCCACCCCCTACATTAGCATTACTAGTGGCGGCAGTGGACGCAAAAGTATGCGGTATATGTTCACCCCTGTGGTTGGGAGGAACGGTATCATGTGAAAAAGTAGTCCTGGGTTGACGAGTAGCGACACGTGTATTAGGTGGTGGATGGTGAGTCATGTTCCGAATAGCATTCTAGTTAGGTTGGGTAACCCTAGGAGGTGGTCGTCTTCTAACATTAGCATGGTTAGGAATCTGACCAATCCCCATACTATGTGAGTGGGTGGACAATGTAGTGCCCCCAGCGAGGGTAGTGCCCCAAGTGGGCATAGTATGGCTAACACTTTGACTAGTGCCAGTGTGAGTACCAACCATAGTGGAAGGTTCGACAGTACTATGACTAGGCATACCAAAAGAGAGTGTGGTGGGGTTGATCGTAGGGCCAGTGTCATCATGAGTCTCAGGCCTCTCGTATCTATAATCACGTGGAAACAAAGGAATGAAAGGCTTGTCCTGTTCTTCCTCCTCGGGTAAGTCAGGCATCTCGTAGAGATAAATATCCATATTTGAAGGATCAAATGGATCCCAGTCAAGTTGATTAGGCCAAATAGAACCAGGTTGAGTGTTAGGTGGATCACCTCCCCAATCCTCATGATGAGTATGGGGATCGGAAGTATGTTCAACTCTACCCTAAGGAGTAGAAGGATCTTTCCCAATATTGGGATGTGCAACCACATAGTCTTTGACGTAAGTCACGTAAGAATCTGAAGACTCAGAGGGATCCCTCCGACGTCCTCTAGCAATACAGCGTGTAACTTTGAGTGGCTTTAAACCAACCAGACGATGGGACCAATGGAGAGTAGCGCTCCACGCCACGATATCTTTGGAGAGAGACACAACGTCCCCTAAAGGCCAACTATCCATAAAAAATAGTAAATCAAAACCACACACCTAGAGAAACTACAGCCAAGAGAAGACAAATAGAGTGGCTAAATGAGGTCCCGACACTAGAGCTGGTATGTCTCACCTAGGAGAGGCTTGAGACTCCCAAACTATAGCCGGAGGTAACAAAATCAGTTATAGAGACACCCAGGCTTCACTATGTCGATAGGGTCAAGTCCACTGCACAAAAAAATCGTGCTATCCAATCCCTATCTGACTGAGGACACAAACAACATAACCACTACAAGTACTCTATGCGGTACCTAGGTAAGGAAACTATGTTCACTGCAATATAACCAATGCTTAGGGGGACAGTTGCAGGTGGGACCCGTCGTATGGGCAGGGTAGCTAACCCCGAAGAAAAAGAAGATGAACCTCCGGTACCCCCAGATACGAACAAATCTTGGATATATCTCCCACATTCAGTCGGTATCAAAGGGATATCTCCTCAACCAACCTCCCGTGACCTCGTGCTTAACTCTGGATTGAGTAGAGCTTCCTGAGAACATCGATCTATACCATGGATTCCTCCACTCCCTAGTCAGACACCTAATGTTTCATCTAGTAGTCTTGGATTGTTAACTCACAATGATCTATTCCAAGACTCTAAACCTATGCTAGTTGGTGTACCCTATAAATAAAATCAGTCTAATAATTTTTATGATTAAGCGTTAATTTTAGTGGCTTTGATTAATCAAGGAATATGATCATGAAGCTAGTGATGTGTAGACTCAATAGTATGCAACATCGTCCAATCCTAGACTCATCTATCCAATAAAACAATGTCACTAATATGCAAAATCAACCAACAATTCCAAAATAAAGATGCAATCTTTTATCTTTTCAATGCACAAGCAAAACCTAAAATGAAGGCAACAAGCACTCAATGCAAGATGCAGTACATGAAAGTAAAATATTTCTATATTTTCACTTATAAACAAGAAGGAAAATGCAAAAAACTAAATGTATATTTTTGTATTTTTTCAATATAAATGGAATGAAAAAAAGCAACCAAAATCCTACTATTCAGTCACTGAAGTGCTGAGAAGATCACTAAGACAACCCAGCAGATCCTAAACAGCAAGACTCAGCCAAAGGAATGAGCTCAAAAGGAAGAAACGAAGAGGCTAAAACCAAAGATTGGTAAAAAACCAAAAAGGCTCAACCAAGAGAAGCGAAGAGATCTGATCACAACCAAGGCATGAAACAGTCAAGAAAGAGGCCAACAAAGACTCAGGAACCAACCAAACTCACCCAGCAACAACCAATAGCCATAAACCAACAAAATCCAGAGTTACACGCTACTATCGAAGGAAATCCTGTGGGTACCCGCGAGTAGTAGAGTAAATAGAGGCGGGAA